>CM053405.1:13601948-13727773 GCA_028644305.1 Xerus rutilus | reverse complement strand
AATAATTAATTGAGCTGCCTCATTTATTCAGCCCTGACTTTCTGCATGACCTGATCCCACACGTTCACCATTTCCCAGAGGGCCCAGTTCCTACACCTCTCCCAGCGGACTTTATTTTTGCTCTCATTAGTTCTCTCAGTTAAAAATATGTATATATACAGAATTTTAACTTATTGGAAAAATAATATTTTAGGGATATCATAAATATTAAAATATTGAAGAAAAGATAGTCACAAATGGGAAGATTATAAGCATTGTATTTAAAATACTGATATTACGTCAAATTATTCAAAAGACCTGTCCTAGAAAATACTTTAGTAATTGAGCATTTCCTTCTTGCATGTTGGTTTACCCTATTCTCATCAACCTCTCATCCAGCCTCTTGTAACCTAGAAACCCCACAGCTTTGACACACATCTGGTGAAACCTCAAAGGTTGGAAGATACTAGAGGGTACAATATGGGTTTCAGGACTTCGTAAATATTTGCTGAGAATAGTCATTATCTAACATGTCTGGAGGTTTCCTGGAAAGCTCTACTCCCAGGGACCATCTTAATTTGTCCTGATTCAGAGCTTGCTCAGCATGATACATTTTTCCCAGGGAATTTGTCAATCTTTCAGTGAACACGTGAATGCCACCATTGCCTAAATCCAGGACTACAGTTGGGGCAAACAAGAGTAGACCCAAATATTCACAAGGAAAACCTGTGGATTATATAGGGTAGTTTTTTGAAGTTTTGACAGATATGATTCTGGAAATTCTGGAAACTCTAAAATGTCATATACATATGCAGAGGCTTGTGCATGCCCAGGGTAATCTTTGCAAAGGCCTTACTCACTTCTGGCTGCCCTTGAGGCCCAAGCAGAAATCCGAGGGTAAGGCCATATTGTAAGCTCTCTAGGGGCATTGAAGGTGTGCCCCCACATGAATACAATGTCTTTAGACAAAGTCTGGGGGACTTATTCTATCAAGGACTTTAAGGAAATCTCTGACCACAAATCAATTCAAATAGAGACCTCAGAAACCATACAGGAAAGAATACAAAACTCATTGACTTCAAGGAACACTTGATTTTAGTTGAGCACAGAGTTTAGTTGTTAAAATTATCAATTGATGGTAATAATATTTCACCTATAATGCATCGAATACCCTCATTTACTTATACATTGTTTTTAAGGAAATTTCAACATGATACCACCTTTATTATAAATATCTTAGTACTTATCTATAAAATATAAGGACTATCTCTGAACATAAACACATAAAATTATTACACATATGCAACTAACAATAATTTCTTAAAATGATCAAATATCTCATTATTTCCCTATTGTCATAAAAGAACTTATTACTATTATCATAATTTATCTTCTTAGGGAATATTATATTGAGATGCTTTGTCAAATGACTTATAAAGTTATTTTCAATGTTCACTTCTGTATTTTATTGTCATCTTTATTTACAGCTGTGTTTTATTTGAATAATTTATTAACTAGATTCAGATGACTTATAAGATTTTTTTGGAAGATTTATTTTCTTTTATATTTGTATAGAATGTACATATAGATCTAAAGCCAAATTTACAAAAGAAAGTATATTCACAAATATAAATTTTAACATATAGGTTTCTACCCTATACCATTTTAGCCTCTTTATATTATTTTAATATATACATATCATATCCACATTTCTTAATAAAGAATTTATATGCATAATATAATAATATTACTTGATATTTTAATTTTTAGCATAAAAATTGTCCTTATTATCATTAAGCTTCTAGTTGAGGGTTATTCCTTCGTCCATTTGTAGCTTCATACTATCCAAATGTGTGGATATGCAATGGACATTTTTTAAAAAATATTTTTTCATTGTAAATAGACACTATCTTTTTATGTATTTATTTTTATGTGGTGCTGAGGAGAACCCAGTGCCTCACATGTGTGAGACAATTGCTCTACCACTGAGCTACAGCTCCAACCCACAATGGACATTCTTAATAAACAATCTGTTTTAAATCTTTTGTTAATATTATAATAAATGCTCTTAAGTACACATCTTTTTCTGGCATTGTCGTTATGCATTTGGGTTATAATTCTTGAAGAGGCATTATTGGAGCAGTATTTGTTGAGTTTTGACCAAAAAAGTTACATTTGCTTCAGAAAAATATCTTGAAACTTTTTAAATTCATGAGTTATTCACTTATATATAATTTATGTAAATCCATTTTGTTTAATTGATGTTTTTGTTTTCATATTTTTCTTAAAATTACTTCCCTTCTGAGTTTTTGTGAGGCTGGTAATGCTATTCTTTCATGGTGTCTTTCATTTTCTAAGTCATGTTGCCTTCAGCATTCCCCACCACAAACACAAACACACACACACACACACACACACATCAGCTTTTTCCAGGAAAGGTTATTAGAAGGGGCTTTTCCCATCAACTGCCAAGCCTTTGCCTTCCCTTTCAGAGAGGGGCAGTCACTTTCTTGTTCTGGTTTATCTATCACCTTTTTATAGAGCATTAACTTGAAAAAGCTCATAAATGAAAGTTCTTCTTTCTCTCTTTGGATGCAAATATTTTTAAAGGACTTATACCATTTTTACACACCAGGGCAGTCTTTCTCAAAGACCAGAGGCCTTTTGATAATCAGAGAATATGACAAGTTCCCATGTTCTCTCCTTTTCTGTGAGAAAGTGATTGCCTAATTCAGGGGACCTCCTCTCTCCTCTCATAAAGAAAAGAAAATTTGCTTTTCTTGTGGGTAAGGCCAATTAGCAAATGCAGATCACTTAGGATCCTCCAACTGCAGCCCTGAAAGGCATTTTGTTTCCCTGGAGTTGAGCCCAGACTACCGGTGTCTTTCCCCTAATTGCAATAACCTTTGAATAAAGGATTCCTAACAAGTTCAATTCTGTCTAGTGCAAGTTTTTATGTGACACCTTACAGTTTTCTTCTGTTGTGTGGGCATATCTTTGCCTTTAGTCATCACTGTCCATAAAGATCTCAATTTGCTCATTGGTCTTTTGTTTCTAATTATGATGCTATATAGGATTCAATTACAGTTGTTTACTTATTCTTATATCTATTTGATATGAATTGTTTGCACATTCAACAAGGATTGAGAAAATAGAATCTCTTGTCTAGCTTCAGGGACTTAGTTTCCCTTTCAATTGTTGCTATGAAGTGACAAAAAAATATGTCAGCATTCTGCCATTTGCCTCCTCCAATTTCCTCCTCCACTTTTTATCTGCTTCATCTCTTCTTTTCTCCTATTGTCTGCCCCATTCAATTTAGATTTTATAGCTAACATTATCCCTTTAAGGCAATAGTTTGTCCTCAAAGGGAAGTTTTTTTTTGCTAGTGTCAAGAAGTCACATTCCGCAATATTTGATCTTCCCACATCTCTGGTGCCACTTTATTATACCCATAAATTGGATCTTGCAAAATTCTGCCAATTTTAGATGTTCTGCTTAGGTTAAGATACATCCTTAGCAGTAAGAATTTGTTTGATACATTGACTTTCTCTAGTTCTTAAGAGCATCAGAGCAGTTGTTGTGTTGATTCCTCTAGCATATTATCCAACAAAAATAAGATTCTTTGTTTAGCTGAAGAAAATTTGGATATTCCACATTTATTTTATGACTGTCGGGTGTTACATGTTGAATTGTTTGCACCCCAAAAAGATGCTGAAATTCCAACCCTCAGTACTTGTAAATATATCCTTATTTGAAGGTAGTCTTTGTACATGATATAGTTATAATGAGGTCATTATTGTGGTTCCTAATATGATAGATCTGTTTCATGAGGATTTTTTTCCCATAGATTTCTTGAGGTAAAACAAAAGTGTAATAAAATGCACATATTTCATGTATGGAATTTGATCAGTTTTGACATGTATGTACCAATACAATCAATAAAAAGGCATTTCCATTATTTTTTTAAATTGAAATCATGTAAGCTGTGCTTTCTATATGATTTATTTTATTAGAAATCAATCACCTTAAGATATATAGAACCCTACCCCAATATGTCAGGTATTTCAAAATTAAATGGCATACTTATAAATATCTCAGGAGTCAAGGAAGAAAGAACAAGAAAATTAGATAAAAAGTGCTTTGAACTAAGTGATAATAAAAGGTTAAAATATCAGGATTTCTGGGATGAAACAGTACTCAGATGAATATGTATAATTGAAAGTAATTGTATCAAAAAGAAGCTTGAATAATAATGAGATTATTTTCAAATTATATAGTAGGAAGGAAAAAATAAGAGTAGGAGCAGAAACACATAAAATAGGAAATAATAGAAATAAAATTTGATAAAATATAAACAAGCCTAATCAAGAAAAAGGCAAGAACACAAAAATTAATATCAATGGAAAGGGAACTATCAAAATAACACTACAGATGCTAAAAATATATTAAGGTAATATTATAATTATATATCAAATTATGTGATATCTTATATAACATGTTCTACATTAGAGAAGGATCTGTGTGTTGCTGCAGAAGACAGTGTATTTAGACATTGATGGATGAAATATTCTATATATGTCTGTTAAGTCTAAGTTATTAATTTTATTCTTTATATCTATAGCTTCTTTAGTTTTTGCTTAGAGGATCTAGCCAGTGGTGACAGGGGCATTTTAAAGTTTCCTAGTATTACCTAGTATTATCCTGTTGTGGTCTATTTGATTCTTGAAATTGGAAATGTTTTTGTTTTTGTTTTTTGTTTTTTTAATGTGCATAGATGCTCCATTGTTTGGGGCATAAATATTTACAACTGTTATGTCTTCTTTATGTATAATGCCCTTAAGCAGTATGAAATAGCCTTCTTTGTTCCCTCTGATTAATGTTGGCTTAAAGTCCACTTTACCTGAGGATAGAAATGCTTGCTTGTTTACACAGTCCATGTGACTGCTGTGTTTTTTTCCTTCCTTTCACCTTCGTTCTATGTATGTCTTTGCCTATGGGATCAGTCTCTTGGAGACAGCATATTGTTGGGCCTTGCTTTTTAATTTAATCTGCCAGTCTGTGTCTTTTGATTGATGAGTTTAGGTCATTAATGTTCAAGGTTATTATTCAGATATGGTTTGAATTCCTAGATATTTGAGTTAATTTCTAGTTTTTAATATGGTTTAATTTATCCTTCGATTGATTATTCCTTTAGTTCCTCCTATTACTAGTTTTTGATTTTTTTTTTCATTTCATCTTCACAGAATATTTTGTTGAGAATGTTCTGTACCTCAGGCTTTCTAGTTGGAAATTATTTTAACTTTTGTTTATCATGAAAGGTTTATATTTCATCTTCAAATCTGAAGTTTAATTTTGCTGGATATAGAATTCTTGTTTGGCATCCATTTTCTTTCAGAGCTTAGTATATTGTTTCAGGACCTCCTAGCTTTGAGAGTCTGGGTTGAAAAATTTGCTGAGATCTGAGTTGATTTCTCCCTATATTTAATCTGATATTTTTCTCTTGAAGCCTTTAAAATTTGATCCTTACATTTATATGTTAGGAACTTTCATTATAATGTGTTTTGAGTTGGGTCTGTTTTAATTTTGTATATTTGAGGTTCCATAAGCCTCTAGTATTTGATTTTCCATTTTATTCTTTAGGTTTGGGAAATTTTTTTGGTATTATTTCATTGCAAAGATTGTGCATTCCTTTGATTTATATCTTTGTGCTTTCCTCTATCGAGATAAATCTTAAATTTGGAGTTTTCATGTTATTCCATAATCTGCTCATAGTTTAACATTTTCTCTCTATGGTCAACTCTATTGTCAAGCTTATATATATTTATATATATATATATGTATATATACATATATATATATTTTCATTGCCTGAGGATCTGTCTTCCAACCAATCTAATCTGTTGGTGACACTTTCTATTGAATTTTTAATTTCATTTACTATTTCCTTCATTTTGAGGATTTCTGCTTTTTATTTTCAGAACCTCTGCCTCTTTATTGAAGTGATATTTAACTTCCAAAATTTCTGTCTTATTTCATTTCTTATACTATCCCTTACTTCACATATCAGTTTAACCATGTACATTCTAAACTCCTTCTCTGACATTTCTTCTACTGTGGTTTTTATGGATTCTGTTATAGGAATATCCTGGTTTGTTTGGGACAATTTATCCCCTTGTTTTTTCACATTGTTTGTGTGTCTACCATCTAACAGTATGGGTCTGAGGCAGTAGAGTTTCTATCCTGTGGAATTATGCTTTCTTTGAAGGTTTCCAGTACCTCAATTGCTGAGAAGCTGCCTATCTGGTTTTTTTTGGTTTCAATCCACTGAGGAGCCAGGAAAAGAGAGAGGTTTTTTTTAATAAATAAAAGGTGACATTTTACACATACAGAGCAAACATTATGTGAAGAGATAATGGAGATAGCCAACTGCATGGCAACAGGAGGTAGGAGAGAAGCCCAGACTATATTTTTCTATCTATCTATCACAAATTTCCTCTATCATAAATTCAGAAGAAGCATGAACCTGCTAGTAGTTGATTATAGAAATCAGGTCCCAGAAATAAGAAGTAATAAATTATGTTGTTCTGAGTTACCCAGCCTGTGTGACTTTTTATGGCATCCCCAGCAAATGCATACATTGATGTTCTTACCAACCTATATAGTTACAAATGTTTATCAGAGACCTTTGGTTTTACATTTTTAGTGGCTCCACATGTTTGTATAAGAGTTTTAGGAACATTCAATAATTGGTGCTACTATTCTCACCTAATTTATCCTGTTTAGTTTTTAAATTCCTTACTAACTTTTTGGATACTTTTGAGTGTACAAGTCTAGCTATGATTGTTTTGCTTTATGCAAACACATCTTCACTTGTCTTCTAATCTACATTGTCTCTAAAAACAACATGAATATTTAGTTATTTGCACAGATACCATCAGGACAAGATACTAGTTTCCTACCACAGTATTGCCCCCTGTTATGTAGCAAATCACATTGTTTATGATGGTTAAGTGCTGGCAGCAGATTCTTCCTCTTACAGAAACACTTCAGAGAACATAGACCAGTGTCAGCTTCTCCTCTACCAACTCTGACCAGATGAGGCATTCAGCACAGCACTTCTTGTGGTTGCCAGTGCTACTCACACTTTATGATTCTCTTTTGTCTTTGATAGACAGGCTACTATGCTTCTTAAAGCATCAATTCATCAATTACCACAGTTTTCAACCTTCCTCAAAGTTCTAGCAACAGTTTTGGAATATCTATTTCAGCTTCCTTTAGTTCCCCAAAATGGACAATATTCAAGGAGCATCATTGCAGCATATTAAACACATCCCATTTTATCTGGACAGGAAATTAAATTCTAAAACACAGGAGAGATATGCCATATCAATGTCCTTTCCTGTCTTCAGTCATCTTTCTTGCCTACTCTCTTCTCCCCAGCTCTCTTAAGATCTATTCTTGCAAGTCCCCCATTATCATCTGTGCATGTTAGTCATCTTCTGAAATTCCTCCAATGAGGATGCTGCCAAAAAGTAGACACTGAGTTTACCAAAGTTATCACCAATTTTTAATAAGAAGGAAGCAAAGCTTGCTAACTATAAGCACTGCATTGCAAGGTACTCATTTCAAGTAATAATTTTCATGTGTACTAGGCAGGAGAAGTGGCTGTTCTTAGAAACAATGATTCAGAGGCTATGTGCTTTTTATTGGGAATATTCATAGGATTTTGCAATTGAAAAAAGCAGTTTTGACATGATCTTCATGTCAAAACTTAATTTTGTTCCTATTATTAATAGTCTAGAATTACTGGGTCACCGCACTCCAGCCCAGGTAAAGTCTTCTTCACTGTGATAATACTGTCCATGTGTCCACCACCTGGCTTCCACTGCCTGGCTAGGTTTTTACTGTACACAGAAGCTGAGACAAAGACAGTTAAGACAAGAGATTTTAGAGGTGATGTTTGGATACAAGAATGACAGGGAAGAGAATATAAGAGAAACGTGAGAAGTCTTGATGGAATATGTATTATAATTGAGCTAGTTAACAGTGGTTGATCATGGCACTCTCTTTTCTAAGTCTATTGATGAAAACGTGCAACCTCAACCACAGAATTATTCCTCTAATGGAGCTATGATTAATTATACAGTCTCTATTTCTTTCTTTCTTTCCTTCCTTTCTTCCTTCCTTCTTTTTCTTTTTTCTAGTACTGGGCATTGAACCCAAGAGCACTCTACCATTGAGCTACATCCCCATCCTTTGCTAGTTTTTATATAGAGACCAGGTCTTGCTAAATTGCCCAGACTGGCCTTAAATGTGTGATCCTCTCCAACCTCAGCTTCCTGAGTTCCTGAAATTGTAGATATGGGACACTGGTTTTTGATCCCCTCTCACATTTCTTAAAGAATAACCCTGGGCAGGTGTCATTCTTCTTTCCTATTAGAATGCCTCATTGTTGCACTGTGTGGACACTGGAAGCTTTGAAGAAAACTTAAATCAGAAAATTTCACAAATGAGTCAATTATTTGAGATGGTGTGTTCCATAAAGCACAAGATATGTCCAACAACTTTGCTGCTCATGTCAGAGAAGGAAGAAAGGAATTCATGATAGTAATAATAAACTAAGATGTAAATATTATATAAAATATTGTAAACATTTTGTTCTATAGACTGAATTTCATGTGAGTTTAACTAGGAAATATTACAGTATTACAGAATGCACAATTAAAATCTATAGTATTGTAAACATAATTTCATTGTAAAGACTTTTAGTTTTATATACATACATATTAATATTTAATTAGGAGTTAGAAGACATCTTCAAAAATAGCTAAACTTATCTTTGGGGATATAAACATACAAATGTAAGCCACCAATAATTTTCATATGTGTGCTCTGTATTCAAATGGCAATATGACAAAGTGAAAGTAGAAAATAATTTCTTATACATAAGCTATTATATTGCTGAATGTCTTTATTAGATACAAATTCAACAACATTTAATAAACTGGCACATGCCCTCTACATGCAAATTAATAGTTAAAATAGTCACAGAGACAAATTACATTTACAAGAGTGAAAGATTTAAATTTTGAAATAATGAAGAATATTTCTACATATCATTCTACAAACACCATAAATATCATAACTTAGAAGAGAACATTTGTATTATAATGGTAATATTTGAATAGACTCCTTTGTTTATAATAATCTGATTTTCATTTAGTTATTTAAGGAAGAAATATACAATAAATAGAAAAGTGATTTTTGTGTATAGCTCATAATCTCTCCAGTGCAGGTGAAGAAACTGTGAAGTAATCACAAAAAGCCATTAAAGCCTGGCAGTTTAAATAATTCAGTTCCTGTGTGTGCACACTATTTTTGCAATGTTATTTTATGAAAATATGTCAGTATTTATTTTTGAGTTATTTCTTTAAAATATAATTTAGACTACATTAATATTAGTTCATTTTCCCTTGATCAAAAGACCTAGAGTTTTCTGATATCTTATACCCTTAAAAATAAAAATAAAAATATTTGTATATTTTATAAAAGTAAAATATATGCAAACTGGTAATATTTATGTTATATAAAATATGTCACTGAAGAATATTATTTTAGTTGTGTTATATCTATTATATAGTTTGAAAACATATCATGTATAAAATCTTCTAATCAAATCTGATATGGGATATATAAAGCTATTAATCAGGAATACATTTTTCCATAGTATAAACAGAAAATCCAGTGGAGAATTTAGAGTGATGTAATCCTCATAAGATATATTCCTGATCACAGGAAATTCCTAACCTGACAGTTGGTACAGAAAGAGAGCAGAGGTTTTGAAGCACAGCTATTTTTTTTTTCCTAAATGTACAGCTTTAATCTCTCTCAAATCCTAGTACCTTATGCTTAAAAAGCATCCAAAAACTTAAGTTATCAATTGAAAACCAAAATTAGTCATTTCTGATATAAATGCACTATGCTTAAAGAATATTCAAAAACTTAAGTTACCAATTGAAAATTAAATTAGTCATTTTGGATATAAATGTACAGTTTATATAAGCAGAGTTATGGAAGTTCCTGTTGAAAGGACTCTTAGAGTTTTGATCTGTTGCCTTTGTTGTCACAATGTAATCCCAGTAACCTTCAAGCACATTGGTCAATTATGTGGATTACAATTTATAGCTAGATGTCTGATTATTTTGCTTTACTTTGAGTCATATCAGAAATTGTTAATAGTCTTCTCTATGTATAAATATCCAGTTTGTTAACAGGCTTAGGCTCTTTGTTATAAAATTTTCTAAACATTTCATGTTTCCATGGTATAGTGGAATGTACAAAGACTTGACATATTCCATTGAAATCTCTCTGTCCCATGTTTGACTTCAAAACACTCTCTTTGAACTGCTGGTGACACTTACTGCTCTGTGACATTATATATTAGTGGTTTGCCATTTATTGAGGCTAATGTAAAGAAATTATTTTTAATTTCTCTGTATTTCACCATATTAAATGAAAGCCAGATAATAATTTTAATAGAAATCCTGCAATGATCAGATTGCATCCTCAAAGGCATTGCATGCCCTAAATTAATCACATTCTTCCTTTGGTCTTTCCTATATACTGAAAGTTTGTGTCCCCTCCAGATTCATATGTTGAAGCCTAAACCTCAATGTGTTGGTGTTTGGAGGTGAGTCTTTAAGAAGTGCTTAAATCATGAGGGTAGAGCTCTCATGGTGGCATTAGTGTCCATTTAAAAAGACACAGATATATTCCTTTCAGATAACTGGATTAATATTTAATAATAGTTTACATGATAATAGAGTTATTCTTTTATATCCTCAAGGGTTTGCTTCTAGGACCCTTCAGGAATACCACAATTCCCTGATGTTGAAGTCCCTTATATAAAATGGGTAACATTTGCATATAGACTGAATGCATCCTTCTGTGTACTTTAAATCATCTTTAAATTACTTATAATATCTAATGCAATGTACATGGTATACAAAAAGTTGTTGTGTTGCACTGTTAATGGAGTCATGAGAAGGAAAAAAGTTCATACATTCAGAATACATGCAATAACTAAAAAAAATATGTATTTTTCATCTGTAGTTTGTTGTTCCTGAAAATGTGAAATCAATTTATACACAGGACCAATTGCAAATTGGTGAATTACAACTTGCTCTGTTTTCTATTATCTAAACTTTGTCAATTAATGCTAAATCCTATAGAACAACATTGACAATACCTACAATGATTTAAATATGACCATTATCTGCTAGAAAACAGAGCAAAGTTACCCACTTTCATAAATTCTCCTCCTTGTAAGTAAGACGAACTGATGCTTTGTGAATCCTTGTAATTCGGAAATCAATCCACCACACAATTTGGGAAATGCATTAATTTTCTGCAGCTATAGTAGAAAAGAGACTTTCTCTTTTTTTCTTTCTTGTAGCATTCTTCAATCTAACACCTACATTCAATGTGAAATCTCCTAAAAGAAAAACAGAACAATGCAAAACAAACAACAGAAACCAGAGAAACATGCTCAAGGGAAGAAAAAACATTACTAATTTTTTAAACAAGCAAAATTTAAATTGAATATATAACAAGAAAAAAAAAAAGAGGCAGACACATGAGAAATCTTGCTAGCTTGCTTTTTTGTCCTGACTCTACCCATTGCATAAATAAGGCCATCTGAAAACCAGGATGAGAATCCTCACTAGAAATTCAATTTACCGGCACATGTATCTTAGGTTACCCAGTCTCCAGAAATGTGAAGAAGTAATTTTTAATTGTTTAAGCCACCTAGTCTATAATATTTACCAAGTTAGTCCTAGACTAGTATAATTTGCATTAATGTGTATATTTGTTACAGTTACTTTTCCATTGTTATTATGCTGTATTATAAATCTGATCAGGATTCAGCAATGATTACAGCATAAAATTACCAATGGAAAGAATAATATAACCCTTAATAAAAACAGAAAATAACATTCTTTATTTTAAATAATTAATAGAACTCCAGCAACTGAGGGGACAATAAAGTCTGTAGCTACATAATGTCGCTGAGTTACCTCAAACCTAAAAATATGTAAAGGTCTGATTACAAAAATATGGAGAAAAAGAACTTAATTGAGCTGGAGATCCATTTGCTCCAGATTTCAGTGCCTTTTCCTGGCAACCATATAAATAGTGGCTTGAAGCCACTAAAGTTTCATATCATTTTCAAAACAGCAGTTTGCTGCTCTCTAAGAAAGCAATTTGTAGCTTTATATAGAATAAGCACAAAATAACAGTTGCAAGCTTAAAGTTGATGAATTATATTACTAAATGCAAGGAAGAGAACACAAATACTAAAACATCATGGAAAGTTACATTCCTATATCAGGAGAAAAAAGTTATGTTACACTTTGCTCTAAAGCTTGCAAAAAAATAGCTGCAAATGTTTTGACAAATATCAAGCTCTGAGAAAAAGCAATATGAGCTGCTGGCAAAACTCTTTTATCAGACAACATTTTGGGCATCATCCAATTACTATCACATTTGTCCAACTGCAGAATTTTTGCTCTACACTTGGATGAAAACAATTATGTACAGTATATGAATCAGCCCCTGGCACATTGGTAATGCATGTCCAAAGAAAAATGTGATCACCAGATTTTGATCTGTTCATCAGTGAGTTGTCATGTTATAGGAATGGAGGTTTATACAGGCAATTATGTTATAAATTGTAATATAGCTTAGAACAATGATATTAGGTCAATATCAATGAAATTATAGGTGTGTATTCAACAAATTGAAAATTATGCATATCACTACATAGTATGTTGGTCACAGATTAAGGGGGGGGGTCAAAAATGTATTGATTTTTATTTTGATTCCTCTTAATAATCAAATATTTAGTGTCTTTTTAGATTATCTATTTGTTTTGCTTTGGTGTTTTGTTTTGTTTTGTTTTGGTATCAGGGATTGAACTCTGGAGCACTCCACCACTGAGCCACATCCCCAGCCCTATTTTGTATTTCATTTAGAAACAAGATCTCCCTGAGTTGCTTAGCACCTCGACACTGCTGAGGCTGGCTTCAAACTTGCTATACTCCTGCCTCAGCCTCCAGAGCCACTGGGATTACAAGTGTGCACCACCACCACTAAATTGCCTGTATAAAAAAATTTGTATAACAAAATTTAATTAAATGAATTAGACACATGAGAAACATAAAGAATACTAATCTATTACTACCTCTACTGATAGTGCAAACTTAAATTATAGATGCTCTAAATATATACCTACTGATATCTCTACTGAGATAATGCTTAAAAAATTAATGAAGTTGCCATGAAGAAGAAAAGATTGTATGTACACTATCTCAAATATTACAATATTAAGTTTTCTGGTTAGAAGCATATACACATAATTTCACATGTATATATGTTTAAACATGGGCATATGTACATGCATATATAATATATACTCAATTATTGGCCTACTAACTTTTATTTTTTAGGAAATATGTTATGTCAGAAATTCAAGAATGGTTATAACTTAAAATAAATTACTAAGATGGGGTTGTGGCTCAGCGGTAGAGCGCTTGCCTAGCATGTGTGAGGCACTGGGTTCAATTCTAAGCAACATATATAAACAAATGAATAAAATAAAGACCCATCAACATCTAAAAATATTAAAAATTAATTAACTAATTAATTAATTAACCTAAGCATGCTCAACTTTACAGACCACATACTATATATGAAAATATTTAAATTTATTTATTGTTATTGATTTTTATTTGTGATGCATTGATAATATAATAATATCTAGTTAAAATAAAAGTTAAATAATATTATATGTAGTTTAGATACTGTGATTAAATAAATTGTTTTGAGTTATAACTAGATATTTAATTTTCACTTAATATACATCCAATAAACAATATTGATTATAATTAACTCATTCAAGGTAAAAACTTGTTAGCTTGATTTTACTGACAGTTAATCTTATTATGAAAACTCAAAATTTAATAGAAGCAATAGAAATTAACTTTAAAATACTGAGTGTGTCTTTCAATTTTTATTTATTTATTTATTTATTTATTTATTTATTTATGTTGGGGAATGAAAATTGAATCCAAGTGACTTAAGAACTGAGCTACAACCCCAGTCATTTTTCCATTTTATTTGAGGCAGTTTTGCATTTTATTTGCTCAGTTTCTGAGGGTATCACCCAATTGTTGAGGCTGACCTCAATCTTGAAATCCTCTTGCCTAATCCTCCTCAGTGGTTGGGATTCCAGGTGTGAGCCACTGCACTCAGCTAGATCAACTTTAAAAATCCAATTAATACTTTAAACTATAATCTCAAATTATGCAATATAAAAATTATTTCACAAAATGTGAAAATTATAAAAATAATATTAAGGCAATATAATTTATTTGAATACTTATTTATATTTCTGCTTAACTTTGTAAATACCAACAGAGAAAGAAATAATCTTGAGATATCTTTTTTATGTACTATAACTTTAGTTAGAATTTCATGTGCAAGCCGGGCGCAATGGCACAAGCCTGTAATCCTAGCACTTAGGGAGGCTGAGACAGGAGAATCGCGAGTTCAACGCCAGGCTCAGCAACAGTGAGGCACTAAGCAACTCAATGAGACCCTGTCTCTACATAAAACACAAAATAGGGCTGGGGATGTGGCTCAGTGGTCGAGTGGTCCTGGGTTCAATCTCTAGTACCAAAAAAAAAAGAATTTCACGTGCTTAGATAATTTCCTTTGAAAATATTCTTAACACATATGCAATTTTCAAAAGCACAGTGATAATAATTTATGGAGCATATGCAAATTAAATTATGAAATATAATTATTACATAATATTATTTTAAAAATATAACCATGCTTCTACAATGGGAGGTCATCAAATAAAATTCAATGTAATTCAAGTACCTGTGTTGATAATATTTTTCAGGAACATCATTTCTGGAGGATCTGACCTACTATTCATCCTTCTTTTCATAATGAAACAATTATTTCTTGGTGTATAGACACTTCACTAATGCAATTTAGTCACATCAGGCTTTGATTAGAAATAGACTGACCTGATCATAATGCTGCCATTTCAATGCAGGTGCACATGCTTGAAACCTTAAACTTCTGATTTGCTTTGAACAGAAGAGATCCAAATGCATATCTGGGTGATTTATGCATAGTCTAAATCCAAGTCCACCCACCTTTGGTCGATTTGTGGCTCTACCAAAAATACTTGATATAAAAGCTTTTGAAAAACTGCCTGTTTTTGCTGTCACAATAATATCTCCCAAAACCTCATGGAAGGATCTCTACACTTAGATTTCTAATGTCATTAGGCTGATTCATTTTGTAAGTTTTCTGAATCAGCATTCATTGCATTCTTTCCTGATAGTTGATACTGAAAAAGTATCACTGCACCTTAACCTTGTGCAGCTGTGTGGATCAGTGGGCGCTTCGTCTTACCTTCTAAGTGGGCCCAAGCATGTACGCAAACTTTTTTTCTCTTTTCTCTTACTGTGAATTTCTGTCATTATAAGTAAACGTGGACTTAAACCAAACAAAAAAGCAGAAATGAATTGAGGCATAGCAACTGATACAACAGAAATAAAAAGAATCATAGATAACCACTATGGACATTATATGCCAACAAATTGAATGATCTAGAAGAAAAGGATAATTTGTAAAAACATAAAGGCTACTGTCTTAGTCTGCTACAACAAAATATCATAGAGTGGGTGGCTTATCTGCAGTAGAAATTTATCTCAATTCTTTTTTTAAGAATTTTTATTTATTTATTTTTTATTTGTTCTAATTAGTTATACATGACAGCAGAATGCATTTCATTTCATTGTACACAAATGGACCACAACTTTTCATTTCTGTGGTTCTACAAAATGTAGAGTTGCACTATTTGTGCAATCATACATATACCTAGGGTAATGATGTCCTAATTCCATCATCTTTCCTAACACCATGTTCCCTCTCCCCCCCCCACCTTTACTTACTCCAGTCAGAATGGCAAATACCAAGAATACAAGCAACAATAAGTGTTGGCAAATATGTTGGGGAAAGGCACACTCATACATTGCTGGTGGGACTGCAAATTGGTGCAAAGAATCTGGAAAGCAGTATGGAGATTCCTTGGGAAACTTGGAATGGAACCACCATTTGACCCAGCTATTCTACTCCTCAGTCTGTACCCAAGGGACTTAAAATCAGCATACTATAGTGATGCGGCAATATCAATGTTTGTAGCAGCTCAATTCACAATAGCTAAACTGTGAAACCAACTTAGATGCCGTTCAATAATGAATGTATAAAGAAATTGTGGTATATATACACAATAAAATATTATTCAGCATCAAAAGACAATAAAATTAGAGCATTTGCAGGCAAATGGATGGAGTTGGAGAATATCATGCTAAGTGAAGTAAGCCAATCTCAAAAAACCAAAGGCTGAAAGTTCTGAGAAGTGGATGCTGATCCATAATGGGAGGTGATGGCATGGGAAGAATGGAGGAAATCTCACAGTTCTGAAGGCTAGGAAATCCAAAATCAAAGTCCTAGCAGATTCTAGGTGTCTTGTGAGGTCTGCATTTCTCATGGATTACCACCTTCTCACTGTAATATTTGAAATAAAAAGGGACGAGGACGGCTCCTGTGGTCTTGTTTACAAGATAACCCTGTTAGTCAGCTTGCTGTTGCTTTCAGAGAATATGTGAGAAAATTAACTTGAAAGGAGGAATGCTCCTTTGGCTTATGTTTCAGAGCTTTCCATCCATGGTCAGTTAGATCTATTGCTAAACATCATGGTAGTAAGTTTGCACTGAAACAAAGTTTCTCACTGTATAGTGGCCAAGAGGCAAAGAAAGAGATAAGATATGAGAATCCCAATACACTCCTCACAGGTGAGCTCTCAATAGCCTTCTTCCTCAAACTAGTCTTCACTTCTTAATGTTTCTACCATCTCCTAATAGGAATGCCATCTGGGTAACAGGACTTCAACACATGAGATTTGGACAGTATTTAAGATCCAAATCATAACATCCTGACCCTGAACCCCAAAGGCTCACATCCATCCACAATGCAAAAAACGCATTCATGGTATCTGCACAAGTCCCCATAGTCTTAACAGCTCCAGTGGTTTCTCAAGAGTCTGTATCCCAAATCTCCTCAGATATTCAAGGAAAACTCTGTGAGCTGTTATGAAAATAAAATAAAATAAACAAATTATGTTTGTTCATGTTATGTTCATACATGCTACAACAGTGTAGCAGGTACAGAGTGAGTATTCTCATTCCAAAAAGGAAGAATGAGGGCATAGAAAGGAGGATGGGACCAAAGCAAGACTAAACACAGTGCAGCAAGCATTAAATTCTGTAGCTCCATGTCTTTCACCTGGGCCACATGGTGACATGATGTGAGCCCCAAAGGGCTCCCATATGACCTTTCCTCATGTTGGCTCACCTCACTATCTGCAGATTTCTTCCTTAAGTGCTCTATATTCCTGATATTAGTAACTCCTGGTGTCTCCATTGGAGCTTTGGTTTCACTCCAACACCTCTGCACACTGCTCCATTGTGGGCTATTTCCAGATACTCTTATCCCACCACATATCACCTTGCTTCCAACGCCTTCCTTTGAAATATTAGTGGAAACCTCCATAACCACTGAATTCTGCATGTCTACAAAGCCAGGGTTACATGAACAATGCCAAGGCCTTCCGCCAGCAGAGTAGTAGACTGCCCCCTCTTCTAGCATTGCTGCAGAGGCCTTTGTAATATCAGGATGGCTGACCATGGAGAAATAAAACATGGAGAACCAGCTCTAGGGAGAAGAGCATCCTTCTCAAAGCAGTATTTCAAACAAGTTTATAGTTTATTACACTTGAACCTGAGACTGGTAGTGGTTTGCCATTTCCCAAGATGTCCTCAAGCAACTTTCCTATTGTTATGGTTAAAAGTACTTGCCTTCTTCTCAATGGCACTTCTTCTCATGGCAATGCTATAGTTAAGATCTGAAATGGTCTCTGACAGTTTATTTGTTGAAGACTTTGCTCACTAGTTGGTAGCAATGTCTGGAGGTGTTACAAACATCAGCATGTGGGCCTAGTTGGAGGAAGGAAGTGGTCATTGACGGCATGTTTTTGAAAGGTATTCCTAGTCTCCTGACATTCCTCTTTCTTTTTGCTTCCTCTTCACCATGAGGTGAGCAGTTCTGCTTCAACACATGATCCCCACCATGATGTTTTGCCTTTTCAAAGGCCCAAAGCAAAGGGACCATGAAACCATAGACTGAGATCTCTGAAACCATGAAGCAAAATAAATCCTTCCTCAAGTTGATTTTCTCTACTGTTTTTGTCACAGCAACAGAAAGCATAGCTAGCAACTATAATTTCCTTGGTTATAATTTGGAACATGTTTTCTGGCCAAAATGAATAAATTTCAAAATTTTCCATTCTCCTTTTTGATCCTCATTCTCACGGTAAAATTTCCTAAAAGCAGCCAGCAATTCCCATGACACAGTTTGAATGCTATGCTGCTTTGCAATTTTTTCCACCAAATAAACTACTTCATTACCCTTAAACCTAGCCTCATAAAAAGTCTCAGAGCATGCACAAAAAGACTGCAATAGTGTATCAAAGATGTCCTCTAGTCCACTTCCCAACAAAGTCCTCATTTTCATTGAAAACTTCATGAGCACAGGCTTTACTGTTCACATTCTTATCAACATTCTGGTTTTCTTAGCTCCTACTAAATTCGTCCATTAAGCTCTACTTATACCATTCTTAGACTTCTATAGCCCTTTTCTACATTTTTTTCCAAACTTTTCCCAGAGACCAATTCTAAAGGCTTCTTAAACCAAATTTTCAAATATGTTATAGTAATGACCCCACTGCTTGGTATCATTTTTTTTATAAGTCAGATTTCTAGCACTGTGACAAAACACCTGAAAGAAATCAATTTTGAAGCATGAAATATTTCTTTTAGCTCATAGTTTCAGAGTTTTTAGTTATGGTCAGCTGGTTCCACTGTTTGGGATCCATAGTAAGGCAGAATATAATGCCAGGAAGTTTGTGTTGGAGCAAAGCTGCTCACTGCATGGTGGCCAAGAAGCCAAAGAAAAGAGGAGGAAGGGCTTAACATTCCACTATGTTCTTCTAAAGTGAGCTTCCAATAATGGACTTCCTCCAATTAGGCCCATCCACTAAAGTTACTACCTTCTGTCAATAGTACTATCAGCTGCAGACAAAACTTCAATACATGAATTCTTGCATGTTATCATTTAATATACAAATGATAATAGTCATGGATCTTATTCAGGAGTGCTCTGTTACTCCTAGCTAATCACTTCCCAAGGACATTAAATGCCATCAAATTGGGGGGTTAAGTTTTTGAAATTGAACTTTGGAAATACACACAAAAAATCAGACCATAGCACTTACTTAGACTACGCAATGAAGAAAGAGAAAATCCGAACAGATGTATAATTAGTAAAGATTGAATCAATAATCTAAAACTTCTCAAAAGATAAAAACCAAGATCTGAAAGAATTCATTGGTAAAATCTTCCAAATATTTAAGGACTTCTTATTATCAAAATTTCTCAAACTCCTCCAAAACAATTCAAGACAGCATACTTACAAAGTCACTTTATGAGGACAATATTATCCTTATATTAAAAATAGAGAATAGTACAAAAATAAAAGTTCAAGTCAATTTCCCTGATGCACATAGATGTAAAAATTCAAAGCAAAACACTTGCCAAATAAATTTAACAGTACATTAGAAAGATCATACAGCATAGCCAAGGCTTTATTTCTGGGATGCAAAGGATAGTTTAATATATGAAATTCAAACAAAGTGATCCACCACATTAACAGAAAACAAGACAAACCACATTATTATCTGAATATATTCAGAAAGGGCATTTGACAAAATCCAATAATCTATCAGAACACAAAGAATGGAAGGAAATTAATTCAATATAGTAAAAACCTTATATGAAAAGTGCCCAGAAAAGATAACAAACTGGTGAGAAACTGAAATTTCCTTGTCCAAAATCAGAAATAAGGCAGAATTTCAAATCTTTTTACTTTTTTTCAGTATACTAGAAGTTTTAGCTAGAGCAACTGGACAAGAAAAGATATAAAACTACATTTTAATAGAAAATGAAGAAGTAAAATTCTCTCTGCTCACTGATAGCATGACCTTCACATATAATCCTTAAAGATTTTTAAAAATCTATTAGACAAATAAATTCAGTAGAGTTGCAAGATACTAAATCAACATGTGAAATATTTTGAATTTCTGTAAAATAACCAGAAACAAACAAATAGGAAGTTAAATAAACAATCTCATGTATAAGTTAAATAATCCCATTATAGAAAAAACTTTAATTAAAATATGAAAGATATGCACATTGAAAACCATAAAATATTGATGAAATAATTTAAAGGCACAAAAAAAATAGACATTCTGTGTTCATAGATTAGAAGGGTGCTAAAGCAACCATACTACCCAAACCTAATATAGGTTTGGTAAATCTATATCAAATGCCAATACTACTTTGTATACAAGTATGAAAAAAAAAAAAACAAATTAATATATAACCAGAAAACCCCTGAATATCCAAAATAATCTTGAGAAAAAATGGAGCTAGAGACTTCATGCTTCCTGATCCCATATTTCAAAATTATAGTAATTTTAAAAGTATGGTAATGTAATAGCAGACAAATGAGCCAATGCAATGGAGAAGAGAACCCATAAGAAAAACCATGTACATATTATCAGTTGATATTCAACAAAAGTTGCTGAAAAGCCAGGCGCGGTGGCGCAAGCCTGTAATCCCAGCACTTAGGGAGGCTGAGACAGGAGAATCAAGAGTTCAAAGCCAGCCTCAGCAATGGCGAGGCACTAAGCAACTCAGTGAGACCCTGTCTCTACATAAAACACAAAATAGGGCTGGGGATGTGGCTCAGTGGTCTAGTGCCCCTGAGTTCAATCCCTGGTACCAAAAAAAAAAAAAAAAGTTGCTAAAAATACATAAAGGGAAAAGAATAATTTCTTCACCAGTGGTGTTCAGAAAACCTATGTCAACCTTAAATTTGTAAAACAACAACAACAAAACCATGGAATTGGAGCGCTATCTTACACTATACATCAAAAATCAACTCAAGGGGCTGGGATTGTGGTTCAGTGGTAGAGCGCTTGCCTCGCATGCATGAGGCACTGGGTTCGATCCTCAGCACCACATAAAAATAAATCAATAAAGATATTGTGTCAACCTACAACTAAAAAAATATATATTTAAAAAAAAATCAACTCAAATATGTCTAGAGACTTAAATGTAAGGCCTGAATCCATAAAACTCATAGCAGAAAACAGGATAAAACTTTATGACATTTATCTTACCAAATATCTTGTATATATACCATACCACAAACAACAGGGAAAACAGACAAAGCAGACTGCATTACACAACAGCTTCTGTGTAGTGAAGGAGCAATCAAAAAAATCAAAAGGTAATCTATGAAATGGGACACAATGCTTTCAAGTGAATATGTGATGAGTGCTTAACATCCAAAATATCCAAGGAACTCATATAATTGCATGGTGGAAAAAACAAACAAACAAACAAAAAAACATAAGCCAAGTGAAAAAATTTGCAAAGGATTTGAATGGGTATTTTTCAAGAAGACAAATGGCCAACAGATATATTTAAAGAGAGTTCAACATTATTAATCATCAAGGAAATGATATAATAACTCAAAGTGGTTAAAATAGACATTATTAGAAAATGTTAAAATTAATAAGAGTTGCAAGGATGTGGAGAAGTTGCTATACTTATACACTGTTGTATGTAATGTAAAATTGTAGTGGAAAACCATATGGCAGGATCTTAAGAAAATAAAAATAAATCTACCTCATGACATAGCCATCCACTTTTTGGGTGTTTATCTAAAATAATTGAAACAACTTTTAAAACAGATATTTGCATACCAAACTTTATCTTAGTTTTATTCCCAATAGCCAAAATGCAAAAGCAACCTGAATTTTCAATGATGGATTAAAACAGCTTGGTGTATCTTTTAAAAAAGGAAAAGAAAATTCTGTTATCTGTGACAACTTAGGTGAACTTGGAGGATATTATAGAAGCTGAAATAAACCAGTTACCAAAAGACAAACAGAGCATGTTTCCTAGTAAAAGAGATATCTAAACTTGTCCAACTGACCAAAATAGAAAGGCGAATGGCAGTTGTCTGTGACTGGGATGTGGAGAACTAGGGATTTGCTTTTCAATGGATATAAATTTTTAATTATTTAAAAGGAAAAAAAATTAGAGATCTGTGCATGACATTGTATTTATAGTTTAAAATACAGCTGCCGTGAACAGCATGGCCAAACTTGCAGGTTCCCGTGAGGGGTGAGAGGGGATAAGAAGAATAAGGACTCACACATGCAGATTTTGAAGATAAACCTGGGGTAAAGTGGAGTTGTGCTCTCTGATGGAGAAGCAGATCTAAAGAGTTATGTCAGCAATCTTTATTTGTATATGTCTCATTATCAGGTTAAAGACTATGCATGCATTATTTTTTGTATTCAAGAAAGTTACAGGACTAGAAAGTTCTATGTAGCTTTTCCACAGTTGCAATGTGTAATGTTAGGAACTTTGCGTGGTGCTCAAGAAAGTCCATTGTTTAAAGTTACTGTTAAGAGGGCATGCTCAGAAATAGCAGAGCTGGTACAACATTGTAATTGTCTAGCAAGAGAGTTCCACTATTACCAAGAGCTATGTGTCTGAGATCAAGGTCGAGGCCACAGCCGTGAGGTCCTCAGAGACCCCAATCTCAGACACTGCTCTTCCATTCTCTGTTACCACCCTCCACATATAGTGTCAAATACTTAGAAAATTTTAAGAGAGTGGATCTCATGCTGTGTGTGTGCTTTACCACAATAGAAAGGCTAAATAATTTACCTTTATGAACTGAAAACAAACATTAAGTGAACACTTACTAACCCAATTTTAAACTTTGAATTCAGTATGTCTACTTTGACCTTTGACATCTTTTCATTTTTATTCACCTCATATGCCATTGGCAACATGTTTTCTTGTTCTTACTTTTTAAGGTTTGCTTGATAAAAAGTTATAATACATGTAAGTAGTGAAGATAATATTACAAACTCCTACATACAGCCATTTTCTACACTTATAATGCACAGCCTATGATGCCTTAGGTGCTACACATGTGGTCCTGAAGCTCCCTACATCACACTGAATATTATAAAGTGAAAGAAGGAAAAATATCAGGACATAGATATTTGCATATATATACATATCAGTGTCTGTGGATCTGTGGATATCTACAGAAGACAATGATTCTTCATTAAGTCATATTTATAACTTAAAAATTAACTAGATGGACACTTGTGTTATCTAGTTAGAAGTAAAACTGTCTTTATTTTGAGATGTTTTCTGTGAATAGAGTCAATTTTTAATTCCCAATATGTATGTTTTCTGATTTATTTTTCCTGCTTTATACCAACAGCTACACAGTACAATTGAGTGGAAATAGGACTAGTATTTTTTTTCTTCATATTCTTAGGAGTAACATGTTCAGTTTGTTCCCATGAAGTATGATGTTAGTTGTAGATTTTAAGGTGTTTGTTACTAAGTTGAGTAGTCTTCTTATGGCATTTGTTCCCTTAATATTTGTTATTATTTATGTGTTATTATGTAGAATTAATTTTTTCCTGTGTTGACTGAAGTCATCTTACTTTTTTCTCCTTAATTCTATTGTTTTTCAACATAAGAGATTATACTAGTTGATTTGCAAATATTAAGCAACTAATATTCCTGAAATAAGGATCACTTAATCATGTTATTATTTTTAATCTATATTCTCCATAAGTTCCTTTGCAAATAATTTCAGCAGACATTGACAATTATGATCTAGATCTCTTATTTCACAAGAGATTGAAAAATTGAAATAGTATCATTTCTTTATAATTCTGTAAACTTTTTCTCCATTATCAAGTAGGATGTAAAGATAAACAAAAATCTACCAAACTATTTGATTTGCCTAAGATATAGATCCTCATTTTTTAAACACTTGATTTCTAATATTATAATGTATTCTATGATTATATTGTTCTTGGACAAAATTTAATATTTAAGGTGTTCAATGAAACTAGTTGTTTCAGTGGATAGCTGAATGAAGAATAATAGCTTTAATATTAAGAATGTTTACTGCTATCTTCTAGGTTTTATTTATGAACAATTCTAGAAAATAGGATTAAACCATTTATCATCTGTTTATAATGAGAGTTCCAGATCAATTTTAGTAATAGTGTTGTTTTTATTTCTCTCTTATACCCTATATTGAAATGTTAGTTCCTAATAATATTGAGTTAGTTTCTTTATCTTATTATACATAAATACTTTAGAATAAAATGGAAATATTGTTAACATTATTGCTGGATATTTCTGAAGCCTAATTGTTGTTGGAATTTATCATAATTTCAAACATATTTTATTTAATAAAAAACTATTTCAGACTTTAAACAAAGTGGTTTGGGGGTAGGTACGGGGGATTGAATTTAGTGGCATTCAACCACTGAGCCACATCCCCAGCCCTATTTCATATTTTGTTTAGAGACAGGATCTCATTGAATTGCTTAGTGCGTCACTTTTACTGAGGCTGGCTTTGAACTTGTGGTCCTCCTGCTTCAGCCTCCCAAGCCACTGGGATTACAGGCATGTGCCACCATGGCAGACTCTTACAAAGTTGTTGTGATAGAAAATCTTTGTCTGTTGTTTATGATTATCCAAGAACAATCAGTCATCACTGTACTGATATTTCCTAAATTAATAAGAGCACATTCTGTGTGATACAATTCCCACTACATATTTTTTGGACTCTATGGTTAAATATATGGAATCAACAATAAGCTAAATTTAAGAGAATTGTTTTATTTTTGCCCATTTGGAAAATATAATGTTATGATGAAATTCAAATCATTGAAAGAGGTGAGCTATATGAGATCCCACAACTAGGAACAGCATAAACAATATTTGTTATAATTAAAAATAAATTCTCTGACATGTATCCTAATATACCACATATATAGACCATTTTTACAAGACATACATACAATATTTAATATCATCAGTCAAGAACAACTTGTGCATTTTATTGGGCTTCTGTCAATTTTTTAAATCAAAGCAAATAG
Source organism: Xerus rutilus (assembly GCA_028644305.1). Taxonomy (NCBI): domain Eukaryota; kingdom Metazoa; phylum Chordata; class Mammalia; order Rodentia; family Sciuridae; genus Xerus; species Xerus rutilus. The sequence goes on along the minus strand of CM053405.1, from coordinate 13,702,533 downwards.
CACCTGCAATCTGTCCACAACACATGCAGACACCTGTTTCCACCTACACAAGGTAAAATAATATCACTACTTGTCAATTCTGCTTTGTGGTCTTACGTCCATCATAGGATTGCAGGTCCTCCACATAAATCACTCACAAGAATATTAAAGAATCCTTGGATTGGGATAATATGTAAATTTATAGCAATTAGGTGAATCACTTCTGTACCTGAAAACTTATTGGCAACAAGGTTCTTTTTTCTTTTTATCTATCTGATGTTGAGACTCAAACCCAGGGCCCCATACAAGCTAAGCATGCTCTCAACCACTGGGATAAATCTCGAGCACAAGATTGTGATGATTATTGCTTGTGCAGTAATTTATTTTAAAAAGACTGAGTTTGGCTACACTAACCACCAGGCCTTAAATTCCTGGGCTTAAGTGATCCTTACTCTTCTATCTCCCAGGTAGGTGGAACTACAGGCATGCACCACTGCACTAAATTGGTAACAAGTTTTTCATACATGCCTTGTGTGTGTATGTGTGTTTATTTTTCTTTTACTTACTAATGCATGTCAGCTGTATTTCCTTGTTTCCTTTCTCCTATTTTTCTTTTTCTCTCTTTGGTTTAAGAATTGCATCATTATTTCCATATCATCTGTATGGAGATTATTTTCTTGAACAACCACTATTAAGTGTGCATATATCAATATATCAAATTCTCACTCTCTTGAAACATTCAGTCAATCAATACCTATGTTGTTACCACATCCTTATCTCAGCCCAGTTCCTGTGTCTCATCATTTGGGTTTTTGTGAGATTTTAGAATATTTACTTGTAAGTCATTCACTTAGCTTTGACATTTGATTATATTGCTACATACTGTGCATTCAATTCTTTTTTTCTCTCAGATGTTCCTTTCTTAGAAATATTATGCATGTGGCATGAGAAGCCAAGTGTCTTCTTTTTGTCAATGAAATATACAGGGATACAAACAATTCCACTCAGAAGATTCAAACCAGAGCTTGGTTATGGAGATCTCTTTTCATTTCATGTGAGTCTGTTGACCTTCCAGTCAATGGTGATTCTTTCAGCCTGGATTACCTGAGTAAAGTTGATGTAGGGCTGAACAACAGGCAGACTTGCTGTGGAAAGCAACCTTAAATATGCAAGCTTTAAGGTGGAGACAACATAGATTACACTTTACCACCTTATCAATGATCTTATCACATAAGATAATAAACAGCATTCTCATTAATTATAGATATTCTCAAGTGTCTGTTTTACATGCCATCAGGAAGAAAATAGAAAATGGAGGAAGAGAAAAAGGGGGAAGAGAGAGGAAACAGAAGAGCAGATGAGGAAGGGAAAGGCCTCCAAGAGCATGGGGCCAAAACCCACAGGTACGAGACATAGACAAAGAGCTAATGAATACTCCTGAACCCCGGGATTGTCAGAACTCGCATGGTTGAGCAATGCAATTCCAAAATTGGCAGGCATCAGTGGTGGATGTACTTTCATTCATTTTCATCTGCAAATGTATTTAGTTTGGTTATCTTTTCCTTCTACCACTAGCTCTGTTTGCAGAGGATGAGCGCCTTCTGTAATTCACAGATCTCTAAAAGGGAACCTCATCTAAAGGTCACACAGAGATCACCATGAAATCAGTTAGTACACGTTTACAGCTGTAGTTCGTTCTAGCATGTGCGGTTGATTCTTTGTCTCTGCAGCTGTGAATATTTACTAGGATCACTTTCTAATGCAAACAACTGTTTCAGACTTTTCTGAGCTACTTAAAGGTCAGGTGAGGAAGGTTAGATAGTTAATGCCTCTGGGAGCAGCCAGCTACCTACCTATGGAACTATGTTGATAACCATCCCAGGTTTGTTCAGCAGGATAATTCTGAGGTATGCTTTGAGTTGTCTCGCAGAGGTCCCTGGCCCTAAAGAGCCCACGCCACTCCCAATATCCACCCACTCATTAACAAACCTTGCTTTGACTGTTTTCCCTCATCTCTCTCACTTTTCCCTTAATTTATAAAGTCACCTCCTAAATAAATTGCTCATATTCAAATCCTTGTCTCAGGGTTAGCTCCTGGGGGAGTTTAAACCAAAGTATATATGCACATCACAGAAACACACTTGCAAACCCATGTAAATATAAGAACATGGCTTATAAATGGCTTGATGCCTACAAGCTACTAACATGGAACATTGAAAGAAACAATAATTTTTTAGATATATATGAAAAATCAACCTTTTATTTAAGCACGTCAATTGATTTAAAGTATCTGAAAAATTTTAGGAATGTTAAATTAGTAAGTATTGATATTGGTGTTCTATTAGGTGCTTCATCCTGGTATTGATAGTTACTGTGTGTTTTAAAACAAATAAACAAAAATGCTAGCATGTTGGATTCCAGTGAAGATGAGTATTGCAAGATAGATAAAAAAATCGCTACTTCATGGAAGTCCTCTGTTGCTGAAAGTGAAGAAATCTCAGGACAAGTACGCTTTCTCAAAAAGAGTGAACATTTTCTGATTATTTTCTAAGCCTTCCATTTGAAAAAGTCATATTTCACTTGGATATGATAACAATAAATCATTGTAGACAGTTGAAAGTATTTTAATACTTCAAAAATGCTGCTATGGATAGTCAACAGTCAGATATCATGTCTTACACATACTTAGAAAAATACACCTAAAATTCTGTAGGTACTTTGTACATTAATTAGTCAGAAATCCATATAAACTAAGTGGGTCACAATTATTTGAACACTAATTTTATTTTGTTCATTCATAGCACTTACATTTATTTTTTGCCTAATAGTATGATGTGTGTGAAATCTAAGCCAGAAAAAAAAACTGCGTGTCATTGGAGATCAAATATGGTGTAAATTACTGCTCCTCTTTCTGTGTATTTTTCGCTGAGCCAGTGAATTTGGATTCAGAAAAACATTTATCACATCCCTAACATCCTTAAATTAATGAGTATATTTAATTTCCTGGTATCAGACAAAAAAGTTGACACATAGATTGCATGTCAAATACTAACTAAAGCAGAAAGGAGGGCAACTACCTGAACTAATTTTATATTGCTACTTAAAATTATTGCTTTTAATATATAATGACATTATTTTCAAAATTATTTTGCTTTTTATTTCATACAGCGTCTCTCTTTTTAATTGCTTAGTATTTTCAGCCATGATGTTTTAAACCATATCAGAAAATATTTAACAGAATTTTGGTAAGATTTGAATTATTATCAAATTATATTCAATTCCTTTACAATAAATCTCTCATTTATAATATTAATTGAGTAATAATATGCCCCAATGAGGACTTTTCTACCATTTCACCAAACACCTAGAAATAGCAATTAAAGATTACTTTAACACTGGCACATAGGAAGAGCAACTTATTATCCAATTATGGGAAAAGTGAACACTATATAAAAAGTGGACGAAGAGTGAATGAAAACAATATTCTTGAGTTTTGTCTTTTGAACGAAAGTGGTCCTGTCTCTGTGAAATAACACAAGAGAATGTCTTTTTCCCCAATTCTTTCTTCCTTTACACTAACAAGAACACCAAGCAATCAACTCTCAATGTGAGAAGTGTTACATTTAAGGTCATCCGTGTAATATTTATAAATGGTCCCTCATGTTAAAAGTCACAAGCAAAAAGGCAAAAAACTGACATGGGAAATATCAATAGTTTTACATTGAAATTCAGAAGTCAAAATCTTTCTAAGCACATGACAGGTCCAGGGATAGGGCAAAGTTGGTTTAGTGACAGTCAGGAAGAGCCCTCAATGTTCTGCATGCCAGGTAGGTGATTTCACATATAATACAGCAACTTACAGTGATTGACAACAGCCAGTGGTGGGAAATACACAGAAGCTTCTCAAACAGTGGGAAATAAAGATGCCAGTAATCATAGCACTCAAAAATAGCATAAGATAAACTATTCCTAACTCAAATTATTAACTTCTCTAGCCTAGAACTTATAGTTCCTTTTAAATAATTGTCAAATGAGAAATTTCCAGACTCTAAGACACCCTGAGAATACGTAGTATTACTTCTCCAGATTGTTTCTGCACAGAACAATTTGACTTGACTCTAGGACACTGCCTCCATGGTTTCAGGCCTTTGCCTGTGAAACTTGCATTCTCTCTGGGAGATAGATTCATTTTCCTCTGTCTAATCAGACTTAGGTCTCTTTCAGATAGCTCATGGTGCAGATACAAAACATTTGCAGGAGCTGGGCACGGTGGCTCAAGCCTGTAATCCCAGCACTTAGGGAGGCTGAGACAGGAGAATCACGAGTTCAAAGCCAGCCTCAGCAATGACGAGGTGCTAAGCAACTCAGTGAGACCTTGTCTCTACAAAAAACACAAAATAGGGCTGGGAATGTGGCTCAGTGGTCGAGTACCCCTGAGTGCAATCCCCAGTACCAAAAAAAAAACCAAACAAACAAAAAAAAAAACATTTGCAGGTAGCTACCCAATATTTATTAGGTTTGAATGTGTTCTCAGCCTTTTTACAGGCTTTCTGAAGGAATACTGAATGACAGTGATTAAGAGTCAATCATACTTCCATCACCAATTTGTGGCAGATTAAATGAGTAGGACCTTGTGTGATATATAAAGTCAGCATTCAACAGTAAGCTGACACAATTTTACACAATGATTTCTTACAGAAAAATGAATGTATTTCAAGTTCAATTTATTTCAGTTATTTGAAATTATTCATATATTGGAGAAAGGATATTGCCCAGGATAATAAAGGATAATACCCAGGGATATTGCTAGAACTTACTTGAGAACAATAATTTTTGGCAGTCGCAATTTCTTAGTCTCATCTTTTCCAAAGACAGTAGGGAAAAGCCAAGAAGCCCTGGGGATTGAGATGTAGCAAACTATGTTATATACATTTATGAATATGTCAAAAAACACCCACCACTATGTATAACTAAAATTTCACTGATAAAAATATTTTTAAAAGTGTTGTGAAATACAAGAAGGTTTCTAGCCCATGAAAGACGATTAGACCAGAGATTTTCTAGAGCAAATTTATCATTTTTTTTCCTTTGGTGCAATGTGGATTTATACAGAAGTCTAGAAGTCAAAATTCATTAATATTTTAAGTGAGTTAATGCTACATGTAACTTTATAATCTTATTTATATTGTTAATGGTATGGTATCAATATTATCTGTTATCAAATAATACTTGGCACCTTATTTTAAATTGGTATTCCTATTTTATGGCTGTGTAAAAATTAAGTATTCCCTTACTTTGAAAATGTTGTATTTTTATAATCATGTTTTGAATATTTAAAGTATGTTCTTATTATGAATAATTCAATATAAGATTATTGAGATAGTATTCTTATAGTTTTGTACATGTTAAAATATTTCTTTTATAAAAACTAAGTAAATAGGAGCGTTTTTATTCCATCTCATTTTCATATGAAAGATTATTTTGTGCTTTTGCTTCTGCTGGTCTCATTTCTCCTTGTTCTTTCCTCACTCAACTCTGCATTGGATTATTAACTCAACCAGTGAGATGATAATTAAAATAAATGTTTATGGTGTCTGCTACTTGTCAGCCACTGTATTAAGTGGTTTACATTATGTGTTGATGCATTTAATTCTCATTTTACAGATGAAGAGACTGAGACACAAAGATATATAGTAAGCTTCCCAAGGTCCCCTAACCAATCAAAGCAAGGCAACCAGCTGTAGACACTATATTTAATAGAAATACTGTGTAGTCTCTGATTAAAGCACCAAAGCATGAGCGGATTTGTGGCCTGTGGGAAAGCTGGGCCCTACAAGAGATTCAAGCACTCACAAAATTTCATGGTTCTGCAAAGTATTCGTAGGAACTAGGCCCCAAAGCTTCTAGCCCACCCTCATTACTGTGAGTGGGATCTAGAAGGAGGACAGTTTCAAGGAGGAGGCTGAAGCTGGATACACGCACCTTCATTGGTCTTCCCTGTTGATATTGATAATAGCCTCCAAAATAGAACGTGCTCTACTTCTGCCACCACGAGTTGCCTGTTAGTGTACATATATCTGAGATTCCAAACTGACAATCCAGTAGCATAACACACAAAAATATATCAGAAAAGTCTAAAATGTTGGGAAGCTGAATGTTAGCATGTATTTAAAAAATATTTTTAAAAGAAAATAACCCCATATTTCTTCAAATATTTAAAAAATATGTTAAATATAATCTATATTATTATTTTAGAATATAGAAAATTAAATGATGCATCAAACACTGATCAATTACTATAATAATATATGCTTACTTAGAAAATTAACACATGGATTTTAAAAATAGGTGTGAATAATATGACAAAGTTAATTTCAAGACACTAAGGAATGTATAAATAAATTAAACACAAGGTTCTGAAGAAAGACAAACTGAAAAATAGTACATTCTTCACAAAATAGCAAAGGAAGTATGATCATAATTCACTTGCTAATAAGAGGGAGAAAATTAAAGTGATTATAAATTTCAATAAGCAAATACAGGCTAATTTTATTAATAAAATGACAATAAGCAAATACAGGCTAATTTTATTAATAAAATGAATTAAGAAATGTGGTTAACATTGATACATATTTATGTGTCCTGAGACACAAAGAGAAAATGCAGAATACTGATATAGGAAAATGAACTCATGATAATGGGACACCCCATTGAAAAACAGAATGAAGTAATTTGATATATTGAGAATAAAATCAAGACAGTTTTCAAAGAACTTGAGAGATAACATCTTTTGAGAAAATAAATACTGCTTCCTGAAATCAATTAATGCTGATGAAGGTAATATACACTCTGTAACAATCAGCAAATATTCATCAAAAGTATTTCAAGAGAATTATAGAGATGAATCTTTAAAAATCTGCTAATTTGGGTAGATATTTACTTTACTTAAAAATTATATCTGTAAACTTCAAACTATAATTCAGTTATCATTTCCCATTATTCACAGTATTTATATAGTATTGTTATTCCTCATTTCCATATATAGTTAAATGACTTTAAATTTACTTGTTTTAAGTCTAGAATATTCCTAAAATTTTTTATTCTAATGGAAGCTAGAAAATTTTCTGTGGTTATTATAAAGAGAAAACAGAAAACTGAAAGAAAAAGCAAAAACCACTTTCTCTCAGCATCATTCTTGCTGATAGATCTAGCAATAAATGTATAGCAAAGAAAATAATTGGTTTATGAAGATTCTACAACTAATAAGCTAGCCAAAGCAGTGTGAGTATTAACAAAATAGAGAAATTATTAAAAATACAAATGAGGGTTTTGACTAAAATTATTCAGATTTAAATTTCAAAAACTTGTTTCCTTAAATTTTTCTGCAGTCTCTAAATGAAAATTGTCTGTTAATTCAGGTCATTTCTTGATAACAAACCTGGTGATTGGGTGGCCCATTACCTTCATACCTTTAGTTTGAATGCAGGCTTGCCATTAAATACATATTTAGAAGACTAAAGCAAAATGTGTAATCCAGAGTGAGTGTACGAATTTCTGGAAATTTCAAAATAGATATAGCAACTTTAAAAATAAATTTTGCATGTAAATGCATATACTAATCTAAATCCTTAATAGAAAATGAAATCTTATATGAACAGTAGTTATAAAATAAGTGATGAATTTATGCACATACAAATATGGAGATATATAATCATGTCATTGTTGGGAAATAAATGCTAACAAGATCTAACCCTTTGTTATTTTTTCTCATCTAAAGTCTGTATGTCTTCCTGTAATCCATACCTGAAAAAGGAAATAATTGTGAAAACAACATGAACCTATATTATTTCCCATGGTCCTCTTCTTTTCTTAAAACCCAGAAAAAAAGTGATTGTTCAATGTAGTATTTGTTTGAGTTTTTTTGTCTGTTTATAAGTATAAATACATTTAAACTTTTCTCCATTTATAATTTTATTTCATAATTGTTGATTTTTCCAAATAATAGGAGCCTGGAATCTTAATGATGTGAATTAAGAAATATGATTAACTCTGACAAATATTTACATGTACAGAGACATAATGAGAAAAAGGAAAGAAAGATGGATTAATGGAACATTTCATTTAAATTATAACTGAAATAATTTTCCATGTTGAATTTGGAATAAAGGCATATTTTAAAGCAGTAGTTAATATGTTTCTATAGTAGTTGTTTCACCCTTCTATTTCCTGGTTTCTTTAAAAGTATAATTTATCCATGATATTTAGAGATCTATTGTTAAAAGTAAGCAGTTCGGTGTTACAATTTAAGGGAAAAAATGCATTTCCCTTCAAAATTACTTAAAGAATAACAAGATGCATTCCTCCTTATTTAACAACATTTATCAAATTTTTTAAAAAATGAAGGGAGCCAATAGCTTTTGTTATGGGACTTGAGAAGGTATTTTGAATTTGGGGACACATAAAGGCACCTCACTTTCTAAATATTATCTAGGCGGGCACGGTGGCGCAAGTCTGTAATCTCAGCACTTAGGGAGGCTGAGACAGGAGTATCGCCAGTTTAAAGCCAGCCTCAGCAATGGCGAGGAGCTAAGCAACGCAGTGAGACCCTGTCTCTACATAAAACACAAAATAGGGCTGGGGATGTGGCTCAGTGGTCGAGTGTCCCTGTGTTCAATCTCCAGCACCAAATAAATAAATAAATAAATAAATAGGGCTGGGGTTGTGGCTCAGTGGTAGAGTGCTTGCCTTGCAAGCATGAGGCACCGGGTTCGATCCTCAGCACCACGTACAAAATAACATAAAATAAAGGTTTGAAAAAAAAAGATTTAATTTAAAAATAAATAAATAAATAAATAAATATTGATCTGTGTCCATGATACTCCTTAATATTCTGACTTTTCACTGGTTTACTCTCAGCTGGACATTACAACTCCTTATTTTGTCTACTTCCTTAAATTCAGCAAGTGTAAAAATTAATAAAATCTTCTCAATTTAAATTTTATTTCTCTTCTGTATTCCTGTCTTAGAGAAATTCTCCATCAGGTTCCCTGAAGATTATTTTTTGCAGAAGGCTCTGAAAACTGCATTTCAAGAGCCAGGAAGCGGTAATGTGACAATGTCCACTCTAAATCCTAGAAACATTGTTCATGTGCAGTTCTCACGTTCACTGACGCCAGCGACAGAAACTAACCTCCAATGCTGTCTCTGTCCCCAGCAGTCAGCCCTTTAACTTCATTCAGACTTTAAACATTTTGTTCATATTTGGAAGAATCTTCATCAGCTATGATACTGATAGTGTCATTTTCCATAGATACAATTTTGTTCATATAGTTCCCTTAATCAAAAATCTTCCTTTGTATTCCAAAAAATAAAATTATATTATTAGATTTATTAGTTCTTCCATGGGTTGTCTATCTCCTTTAAAAAAAAAAAAAACAACTTTATTTATCTCTGCTTTATTTCATTAGTATATAGCTCCAGAATTTTTTTAAAAAAAATCACTCTGAGATTTCATTATGCTGGAATATCCAAAAGGGCTGAGCAACATGACTGGCAGTTGATGTTATCTGATACTGGCAAACAATAAAGAACTGTCAAACTGAGCGTACACGTGGGGTCTCTCAGGATAGCTTGGGTTTCGCACAGCACAGCTGCTTTGTTCATCAAGAGAGAAAGAGGAATAGCCCTGCTCATTAAAGGCTCTATTACTATAGAAGGAGTTTGTTTAAACATTTACAATGCCCTAGCATAGTCCAAGTGATGAAGACAGAGAATCCAACCCTTGACCGAGAGAATGGCAATCACATCAAAGAGCATGTGATGTGGGTGTTTTCTAGTGCAAAGGGAGATCACCATACTTAGTAAGGGAAGAGCAATCTTCTATAGCTTGCCTTACGACTGTATTGATTTTATCACTCTTAAATAAAATCCATCTCTGGGGCTGGGGTTATGGCGCAGTGGTAGCGTGCTCGCCTAGCACGTGGGAGGCACTGGGTTCGATCCTCAGCACCACATAAAAATAAAATAAAGATATTGTGTCCACCTACAACTAAAAAATAAATGTTTAAAAAAATAAAAATAAAAAAATAAATAAAATCCATCTCTAAGACTCCTGAGCTCTCATTCTAATAGTACTTTGATTGAAGTCTAGAGTCTTGAAATCTATATCAAACCCAGTAGGAGTAAAACTTCACTCAAGTATGACTTCCTTCAATCTGAAGACCTTCAAATAAGAAGAATAAGTAACAAACTGTGCCCCTTTAGCATTTACAATAGTATAGGTAAAGAATAATCTTAATAATCACCCTTTAACAGACTGGAGGATGGAGGAGACATCTAATACTCTTCCATAGTATCTTGAGATCCAGGCAGGGTGTGGGGCTAATTGGTCTTGATTGGAGCCTATGAGGGTTCTGTGGGCACTGTCCTCGTGGTCCTAGGTGTTGCCCTTCCAGCTCTCCCTTCCTCTAAATCACTCTTCCTTCTCAGTAAGAGATGGCCTGCATTTGTAGCTTGAATAGCTTCTTCAGTCTTTGTCCTACTTGTGGATGGTTTTGGATCTCAAACTTGCTTTTTATTTTAATTACCCTTTGTCTTTCCCAGTTTAAGATGATCCTGTTAGCAAATTCCTCTTGAAAGCCCTGTGCATCTGATGGGTCTTTTAAATGTGGGTTCTTAAACAAAACATCAATCCTCTGAAGTTCCATAGGATGGCTCCTTTCCATATGTGACTATGAACCTTGGTGCTGTGGGATAAACTCAAGATTCATGGAAACCATTTTGAAAATCTTTAAGAGTCTATTAAATATGCCTTTAAGATCATTTAGAAATCATTTTATCTGAGTGAACACAGAAATTTCATGATTCTTTTAAGGAAGGTTTATAAGGTTTATAACATATCATCTTATATCTTTTTGAGATCTTAGCAAAGGGTTTCACAGTTATGCCCTTGATCTTCATACTCTGAGGCCATGTTTCACTGACAGACCCCGGGTTGGAAATTCTCTCTGTGGATATTTTTTAACCGTAAGAAAATTTCAGTATATGAACACTACTTGTTCCTTGATGTGTCCCTTAAACTGTGCTGGACTATCAAATAGTTCTATCATTACTTTATTGCTATATGTATTCTTTCAGACACAGATAAAACTAGTTTATCTGAAAAATGTCTTCAGATCAATTTTCAGGCTCATAAAATTCAATTTTTTTTTCTTTTTCATGCTATTGCAGGCAATTGTTTTGCTAAATATTCTGCTACTACAGAACACACATTATCATTCCTCTAGCCTCTTGTTCAGTATCCTGTTAGCCTCCATCAAAATCCCCCAAGGTTATTTTTGTGTCTGCTAATTGCCTGATTTTCAAAGTCACTGTCAACATGTATATTTTTGTTACAGATGTGCAACAACAGCTTCCAAGGTGGCTCATTCACATGATGAGTTCTTGACTGAAAAGTTCAGTAGAGGCTGTTGACCTGAGAATCCACATATAACCTTGCAAATGATGTGTGCTCGCTCCATTTGGTAGTTGAATTTGAAGAAGTAAGAGGCAGAAATGATACATTACCTGAAGGCTTGGCATGAACTTGACATGCTCAGTATGCTATGTTGGTTAAAGCATTGTGAGGAAATTGTGAAAACATGATGCTAAATGTTTAATAATATGTTTAATAATGCATTGTGAAAACATGGTGCTAAATGTTTAATATGCAGAAATGGAACAAAAATGATTCATGCATCTGGATTATGTGCCTTTTCTAAAAATCTATTTAAAAAGTTAAAAAATGAAATATCCACTCATGACATACTGTATTTCAGGAAGAGTGTGAATCAGTTGGACACCATGCTCACAAATAATAATAAAAAAAAGCACCAACTTCAATTAGCTAACAATAAAGTATCATAAGATCTTTATTTGATTGTGATGCATATTATGATGTATTGGACAATTTAATTCTCATTGTCCAGGTAACCTTTTGTTTATTTCTTTTCTTTTACTATGGGTTATCACCAGAAGTTGTCTTTCATTTATCCTTAATATTAAAGAATTTCTACAATGATTTTGGGGGACAAGTCTTATAATTCACATTGTTGGGAATTACCTGTGCCCTTTCTACATAAACATTTTATATAGACATTTTAGTTCTAAGTAATTTCTGTTAGTACCATTTTATTGAATATTTTTACTAATTTTGTTGAATTATGTCTTCATTTTTTTCTGTATTTTTAACCCAGTGTTGTTGTTGTTGTTGTTTTTCGTATATTGGTTTTTTTTCAGTTATCCATTAATCCTAAATAGGTTAATTCTTAATACTGAAAAATTGTGAGCCACCACTATCATGTCACTGTCATGTAATTTAGGATCATGACATTCCAGCTGTGATCTGTAGATTGAGGCAGTTTTTTTGTTTGTTGGTTGGTTGGTTTTTTAATTTAACATAAAGGCTTTAAGGAGAAATTCATGAAAGATCCTTGTAACAATAAATATAAAAATTTTTAATATGTAGAAACAGAACAAAAATGTTAAGAATGGGGCTGGGATTGTGGCTTAGTGGTAGAGCGCTTGCCTCGCATGCTTGAGGCACTGGGTTCGATCCTTAGCACCACATAAAAATAAATCAATCAAGATATTGTGTCCACCTACAACTAAAAAATATTTAAAAAAAAAAGTTATGAATGCAGAATACACAAGTAATTAAGGGCATAGAAGCTATTGGGGGGAATAGAATATGGAGATTTGATAGAAAATCAGAGACAAAAATAAATTTTGATATGACAGCTACCAGGATGTGGTCAAGAAACTGTCTGGGACAGGGTGCAATGCATCACTGCATATTTCTGTCCCTGAGGTTTATTTATTTCTTCCCTAGCATTACTTAAAATCAGGGTTTTCATAATGACCTTGGATTATTTAGCAAGAAATCAAAATAGAGATACTTTCTTCAATTTATTTGTCTCACTGGGAAATCTACCTTTTGAATCTTCCACAATTATTTTCAATAAAATTTTATGTTTTGTAGATTCTCATTTTACCCTATTAAAGTATATTATTTTAACTTTGAATCCATGTACACGATAAATATGATATAATTAATATGAAAAATTTATACGATAAAGTTAATAAAAGGGAGGTTTATTACAGGGTGTCAGAGTGCTAGAGTAACATCTCATTTAACAAATAGGCTTCAGGTCTCCTATAAAATGATATTTTTATCATAACTACTTTTTCAGTATAAGATGCTGTAAATATTCACAAATTCTTGTTGCTTATATAGGAAGATATTGTCAGAAAATAGTCATTCTCTAGCAAACTATTTCATTTTTTATGCATAAATATGCATGCCACTTTATTTTCTTTTTAAAAACATGAAAGTACAAAATGAAAAGTAGACATTGTTTGCTGACAAATTTGACTTTTTTTTTTCTTCTTTTGCCTAAACTTCAAGTATCTTTCCAAGTGAAGGGACATTTTCTGATTTCTTTCAGTATATTTATAAAATTAGATATTTAAGTCAAATTACATTTATTGTAATCTTGAATAATAGAATATCAATATATTTATAATTTCACTTTTAAAAAAACACAGTTTGAAAGCTGCTTTGGATTTATTTGTATATGGGTGAAATTTACCATTTGTGAGGAAGGCAATTTGTGTGATTTCTTCTCAACTGATCTTAAGTGAAACAGTAGAAATTAGTTAAATTCAAACTTCCAATTAAAAATCAGACATGAAGCAATACTTTTCAAGGCACTGTTATATCAAGCAAAGAACAGGCATCACAAAAGGCATAGTAATTCTGTTTGAAAAATGGTGTTAGAACAGTTGAAATTCATATTCTGAAAGCTCTCAATTTTATGTAAACCTCATAGGATAAAATAATCTAAAAATATATCATTAGACTTAGATGTAAAATATAAAACTGTAAGTCTTCTAGAAGAAAATACGAGATAAATCTTTCTGGCATTGTGTTAAAGTACAGATTTCACAAATATAAAGTCAAAAACACAATTCTTAAAAATTGGACTTCACCTGAAGTCATAAATTATAATTCATCAGACAATAGCTCCATGTATACAAATTTCTTAAACAATATTAAGAAAATGAAAATATAGTCTACAAACTGAGTCAAAATATGTGTGATAAAAACATATGCTAAAGGATTTTTGTTTAGAATGTATAGAAATACTCTCACATCTCAGTAAGAAAATAAGTACACCTTGCTGAAAAATATTTGCATAAAGAGTATCCCTCAGCGGCACAAACTGTATGAGTGAGGGCAAAAAAAATCAGCAATAAAAGCTATATAGAAATAACAATTAGTTTCAAAATAAATGGCTAAAATAAAGTGACTGGCTAAATCAAATGTTGACAAACTTGTGAAACAACTGGAACTCACACACTGCTAGGCAAAATGTAAAATTACATGAACAGTGGGAAAAAATGTTATTTTTCTTCAGGATGTGGTGGCACATGCCTATAATCCCAGCAACTTGGGATGCTTAGGCAAGAGGATCAAGAGTTCAAAACCAGCCTCAGGGACTTAGCAAGGCCCTCAGCAACCCAGTGATCCCTGTCTCTAAATAAAATATAAAAAAGGGCTGGGGGGGCTGGGGTTATGGCTCAGTGGTAGCGTGCTCGCCTAGCACGTGGGAGGCACTGGGTTCGATCCTCAGCACCACATAAAAATAAAAAAAAATAAAGATATTGTGTCCACCTACAACTAAAAAATAAATATTTTTTTTTTAAAAAAAAGGGCTGGGGATGTGGCTCAGTGGTGAAGTGCCGCTGGGTTCAATCCTTGGTACCAAAAAAAAAATTTGTTTTCTTAAAAATATGGAATACATTTCATATATCACCATTTTACTTTTAAATATGTAACCAAGAGAAATAAAAATGATACATGTTTATGAGCATTATGCACACTAACCAAAGCCACAAGCAGCCCAATATCCATTTACAGGTGAATAGATGAATAAATATGCTGAGTTTCATAAAATGGAGTATGATTCAGTAATAAGCTAACTTCCAAATGACTACGCTATTTGAAAAATATACAAAAATAGTACACATTGTTTTGCTACATTAATAGAAAATTCTAAAATATGTAAATTAATCTAATATGCTAGAAAACAGGTCACCAGTTACCTGAATATGACAGTGTTGTTAATGAAGTGAGGGAAAAGTTCCAAATGTACCAAGGAGAAAACACATGTTGAATTTATTAAATGCATGCTTTATGTGTATACAATTTATCTAGGTCAGTACCACTTCAAACAGATGTTTAAAGTATTAAGGAAAGAATACAGTAACACTTTATTTTCAGTATGTTAGCCACTATCCATATGCGATTATTAAAGTTCATATTTTATTCATGTATGTTTATATATAATTAAAAATTCAACTCCTCCAGTGCACTAGGTGCTCCATAAGCACACCTATATGATGAGTGCCACGTTGGACATCACATTCATCAATTATTTTTATCATTTCCAAAAGTTCTATTTGGCAGTACTATACTATAAGATTTTAGACTCACAAAATTTATCCTTGTATTGTTCCAACAAAAGTCACAATTTTAAAAAATTCATATGTAACTTGAAATCCATCAAATGATTTAGCTTGAAAATTTTTCATCTAAATAGAATAAAACTAGAACTGGAATTGTAGCTCAGTGGTAGAGGACTTGCCTGGCATGTGTGATGCACTGGGTTTGATTCTCAGCACTGTATATAAATAAATAAAATAGAGGTCCATCAACAACGAAAAAAAATTAAAAAACAAATAATAAAAATATAAAAAGGCATTTAAAATGTTCAAAGTCCAACATTTTGTTAGATAGAAAAAGATTCCAATTATCCATAGATTGCTTTATTCATAAAAGCTTAGAATCAAATTAGATAGTATTAAAATTAAATAATGTATAATTCGGGATTCAGTTAAAGGAAAAATCAGCAACTATGAATTCAAGTTCTAGTCCTTAATAAAAATATGTATTTTTAAATGGAAGTTCTTGGTAACATTTGAAAGTCTTAGTGCACGAATTTATGGAAGTTACATATACTCTGGTACTTCACTTTGCTCTAACCAAGCACGCACAGTACTTTACTTTGCAGTACCCAAGTCCAAGCTTTTGGAATCTCATTGAAGTGATCTCAGGCTAAGGAATTTTATTGACAAGGCTTTGGCTTAGTATCAACCAGAGAGAAGTTCTGTCCAAAAATTTCACTTTAGGTAACTAAGGTTAGGAATCCTCACTAGATCCATTACAACTCTCAATGCTTCATGGCTTCTGCTTCATTTCTACTTTTCAAATCTTACACAAATTTGCTGTAATGGAAAATTCTACCTAGAATCACAGTAATAAATATATATGGAGAATAAAAATAGCACAGATTGAGTGGCTTATGGACCAGATCTGTTTATCTCTCAGTAATTTATTCTAGTATATACTTACATTTTCTGTTCCATAAGCAGGTTAATACAACTGTTCAAAAGTATATAATGTATAGAAAAAATTTCAGAGAAATTTTCTCCATATTTATACTCAGAATTCACATGTACTTTCTAAATATACTATACAGCAAGTTCATTTATTAGGGTATAGTGCAATAATTCTATTGATTAGTTTTAAGAATACATTTTTAGTTGATAACTGATTATGAGAAGTATAGAGAGATTCTGGCTGCAGTGAGATTATACACACTTTATTTTTTATTATTTGAAAGCTCTGGACAATTTTTTGGAGCAAAATGCATTCTCTTGCCTCTCTCTCTCAACTATACAGACTTTCATAAACATATGAAATATTTTTAGTGGACTGTGGTGACCCACACCTGCAATTCCAGTGATTCAGGAGGCTGAGACATGAGGATTGCAAAATTGAGGCCAAACTCAGTAATTTAGCAAAATTGTCTCAAAATAAAAATTTTAAAAGGGATAAAGAATATAATTGAGTATTAAAGCACTCCTAGGTTTAATCCTCAGTAACACATACTTACACAAACACACAAACACAAACACACACACAAACAGGTGAATCCAGAATTTTGATATCTTGTTTTTTCTTTTTGTGGCAATGCTATAGTTCACTAAAATGATATAGATTCTATTAATTTGTGAAGACAATTTTTCTCGAAAAGAAAAACAATGGCTAATATTGGTTCTGAAACAAAGAATGTGTTGGAGATGTCCAAAAAATTATGTTTTTCATCCTCAAAACATTCACTAAAGGAATGAAAAATTGAATAAAATTTTGCAAGGGTTTACTAGTTAGTATGAGCAAGTCTCACTGTAGATTCTACAGGAGAAAAAAGTTCACAAAATTGTTTCAGCACAAAAATTATGAATTAATCATTCTTTGTTAAAAATAATTTATCTGCCAGGCACAGTGGTACATGCCTGTAATCCCAGTGGTTTAGGGGACTGAGGCAGGAGGATTGTAAATTCACAGCCAGCATCAACAATTTAGCGAGGCTTTAAGCAACTCAACAAGATCTTGTCTTTAATTAAAATATTTAAAAAGGAATGGAGATGTGGCTAATGATAAATTGCCCCTGGTTCAATCCCTGGTATCAAAATAATAATAATGTTAATTATTATTATTATTTATGTATAATAATGTGCCAATTCAAATATGTTAGATATCTTCTTTTTGCTCTTCCATATCGCCTCTCTTCCTCTCTCACTCTTGTTTTCTGTCCCAAGAGGCTGATGTGAATAAACTATCTCAGTGATTGTATTTGCCATCTGGATTTCAGTTTTTTCCTAGTAAGGGAAAAGAGGAGGTTGTGGTTACCACATTCATTTCCTCATTTTTCTCCATGAAATTTTCCCTGGGTTGGCAGTATCCTTAACTAAAATCCATTCTGCTCTCAATGATGTTCCCACACAACCTTCTTTAGGATGTCCACATTCTTTCATAGATTTAAACATAATGACACCTCTGTTCCCACATTTCTACTGTATTCCCATCAAGTCCCTAGGATAGGTTACAATCTTGGTTATAACACTTGATTCCTATAAGCATCTATGCTGCTTCTTTTTTTCAAACATTTTAAATATTGTTTTAGAGCAGGTTTATATTTATAGTAAACTGAGCAGGAAAGATAGAATGTTCTCATTTATCCCCAATACACCCCATATACAACTTTGCCCAGCATCAATCTCCCACAACAGAGTAGCATGCTTGTTACAAACAATGAACCAATAATGACACATAGACTAATATCACCCAAAGTCCATATTATACCCTAGACTTCACTCTTGGAGTACATTCGATGGGATTTGAAAATGTATATCATGGATGCACCATCCTAACATCATACAGAATAGATTTGCTGTTCCACATTTCCTTGTACCTTGTCCTTTTCAATATGACATTTCATCTTTTCTTATTAAGGAGAGGAATATATATTCACTTTTCCTGGAAAATGAGTTGGCCTAATGCAAAGTGACAAAGGCCTAACTGAGTTTTATTCTCCAAAAGCCTAGCATATATCTACTGTCTGTCTTGAACCTGATCAACTACCCAGAGAACCTTCTTGGTCTTTTCACTAATGAATGAGAGATTATTCTGAGCAGAGTTGCACCCTGCTCAAGGATTCTAGGCTGGCTAGCCACCTTCTATGTTCTGAGAAATGACCATAGAACATGAGGGAGGAGTAGTCAAAAACAAAGAATCACTCAGCTGATTCCACTCCAAAATACCAAAGTATTTGGAGCAATAATAACAATTACTGGTTAAAGCCATAGTCTTATTTTGCACTGAGGCCTAACTGATACTCTCTCCTACACACCAACTTTTGTGAACAGACTGTATGTAATTAAGGTATATCATTAAATGATACCTAAGTATAGCATCAGTTCTTTCTTGTTCCCTGATTGATGTATTATTGATTGTGAAATCCCTAGGATATATTCTAAAAAGTGAAAAGGGCACCACATCCCTCAACACCGTGTATCTCTCTTGACCTAGATTAATTACTTCCTATAAAACTCTGCCATTGGTGCCATGAATGTTTCTCTCTATTTATTTTTATGGATGAATGATAAATTGAAATATTTTGTTCCATTTCAGGTTCACTCCTTAATATTCTCATTTTATACATCAGACCATTTTGAGTTAGTTCTCTGAGTTTCTTCAAATTTTAGTATAATAAAGCATTTACTTTCTAGATATATCCTAAGGCTTTCCATCATGTAAGACACCAGAAAAGATTCCAATTATTCTCCCCATTAGACCACATCCTGTCTCATTTTTCTGTATTTGTAATAGAATACAGAAGCACCTAGCATACATTTTATAGTGCATCATAAATCAATAGCATTTAATGTTATCTTTTTAAAAGGCAACAAGTAAATGATCCAATTTAATTCTATGTGTTCAGCATGAATACCAAGAGTAATGACTTATGGCATAATATATATAAAGAGTTAAAATGCAAAATATAAATAGTGGAAGAATGCACATGTAACTTGTTCTTAACTAAATTTATCCATTGTTATTTCTATGTTAATAATCGAAGAAAAGTGATTTGAAAGAATATTATCTTTATCTGTTATTTAATTTCAAGGATTCTCTTCAATGGATAACTTCTGTCTTAAAAAGTCAATTGAAATGTTTTTCATAAAATACCATTCAGTTACTCAATGATAGGAATTACACTGAGAGAAACTGCAAGATACTTATTCAAGACCTGACTCATCAGGATTTATATATGCAAAGATTTTATTGACCTCAATGTCAATGAAACTTCAGGCAGAAATTTTGCCTGAGCAAACACAGCTGAATCAGGACCCAAATGAATTAATTTGGTGCCTATCTGCAATATAGATGGGCAATCTTCCAAAATGAATATGTGAGTTGAAGCGAGTTTGGTTTCTAAGAGCAAAACTGAATTGCTTGCTATTTCCTTTTAGGAGTCTAAGGAGAAATATATGTCCATTGTCATAGGATGCAGAAATTCTTTAGCACAGAATAACTTTATCAAATGATTAAAAAACCTTATACTTCAATTTTAGCTTAAAGTTTTGATATGCAGACACCAATTCAGGGTTTGATTGGTATCAGAAGGATTTGAGTTTGGAACCAAACTATAGTTCCAAAAAACAAATGGAGAAAAATAAAATAATGGAATATTATAATAGCCACCAAGGTACAAGGCTGAGGACATGTGAAGGGTACAAAAATGTGTGAAATTATTTAAATTGGAACACAAGGTGCTTTAGGTCAACAGTGTATGATAGTTAATGAGAACTAACATTTATTGAGAAATAAAATTAGTCATACATCTTCTAAGGGCTTTATTTGCATTGAGTCATTTAATACTCATTGACCTTATGAAATAGGTAGAATTAATATTCCCAACTGATAAATTAAGGAACTCTAGGAAGAGAAATTAGGAAACTCACTAAAGGTCCTATGATCAGTTTCAGAGTCAGAATTCAAATTCAGAGTACATGAATACCAAGCTCATAACCTTTATGAGTACATAATATTTTCTGTCAAGCATATGCCTTTTTATGACAGTTGATGACTTACGGACACACCAATGACAAGACTAAATTTGTAAAAATATTTGGAGAATTTGAATATATTTTGCAAATCGCATATCACTAAGAAATAAATGGTCTATGGAGGGCAGGATGAAACTGCATATTTGAAACCATTTTCTCTCTGCTAGAGAAGCCAAGAAGAAAACAATTACCTAGAGAAGAACCATAAGTAAATACTCTAATGATCTGGAACAGATCTGATAGTGAATATGCTAATAACCTTTTAATATTGTAAAGGGGGTCTTCATAAAATCACTTTGTCAGGACATGGATGACATCTCTAGATTTTAATAATTACATTTGTTAATTTATGGAGTTGGCTGTCTAGAAAATAAATGGAGGACAATCTTATAAACTAGGTGACTGTATGACTTAAAACTACCAAGCTTAGATGTTCTGGCACTGAAAAGGTTCCCTTTGTGTTCCATGTGTCCACAAACATCACCGTTATTATGAAACCAAAATATTTACTGATGCGGGGGTGGGGTGGTAATTTTGGAATTTGCTATTTTAACACTTATTTTAACACTTATCAATAAAACCAATATTTTATTGATGTTTTCCATTTTCTAACATATTTTCTATCAGTGAAACTGGGAATTGGGTAGGATCTGTGATTTCTCTAATCTATTTACCAATGCAACCTGTCAAACGAAGGGTTGACAGAGATGGAATTTTCTTTAATAACTGAACCATAGTTTCTATGTCAATATTTAATAATACACTGCAAATGAAAGACTGAAGGCAATATTTCTCATTGTGCTTAATTTATACTGAGGCTAAGAAAGGCTTGTTTCTTGATTGTATGAGTTTAACTAATAAAGTATTAATTTTAAAACCAAAAACAGAGAAGGCAAAGGGGAAAATGGCAAGGATTTGATGGTGGCATAACTCTATGTCTTCAATACAAAGAGGTGAAAATCTTAAGGCAAATGAAAGAGAAAACAGTATCTCTGTGATATGAAGGGAGCTAAGTTATCTTGGAGAATTTGATAAGTAAATAGTCATTAGAATAAAAAATGGAGGGGATGTATTTTTGATAGTCTTTTTAAGAAGTTGTGTTGATACCTAGAGGAGTTGAAGGAAAATAATTAAAATTGATTCATCATACCACTGGAAATCTCTTTATTACTACATGGCATATCCAAAGATCTATAGATTTATAAATGAAAAGAAAATGTGAAAGGAATTGAATAATAGCCTCATGAAAAACCCCTGTGATTCTGTCAGAAACCAGATTGTCCAGAGATGTAGGTGGAGTTTTTTAAACTAGATGTTCAATTAAATACCTTTATTAACACAGATAAATCTGTCAATTAACCATTAGAATTGGAGAAAAATTAAAATTTAGCTAAGAAGATATCAAAATACTCTTATAGGTGTTATGTTGTGATTCTCATATTTTTCCACAGACTGTTGTCTAGGTGCTAATGACTTACTTTTTGTACAAAATGTAGAAAGAGAAATTGTACAAAGGCATGTGAGAAATATGAGGTAGGAAACTATTTTTTGTGGGCAAAGTTTGAATTGAATGGGAAAGCGTAAGCAAGGGGACAGAAATGATCTGTCACTGTTGGAGACAACCAAGGAAAGAAAAGACCTGGCATTCTCCTTATGAACATTATTAATGACCTTGTTCAAAGTTGTTTAAATCCTCATGATGTTGACAGTGATATTTTGCAGAGGAAAGCAGTCGATAATGTACTTGATCAGGATGTGCCAATTGCCGCTGGATGTGGGTCATGAACCTCGCTTGTGTGGGTTTATGAGGTACAGCTGGCTGCAGAATGGGAACAGAAAGTCAAATAAGCACGTACAGATATTTCAGAGCAGAAGAGGTTCCCTTAGTGGACCATGTTGTATCATACATGGCACAAAGTTTTGCCTGACATTCCAGAACTAAAATATATTATAATTTAAAAAAAAAGACACTGTTAGATATGTTGCATTTTGTCTTGCTTATAACATTATTTTGTCTGTCTGATGCTTACATCCATATTTTTAAAAATCTCTATAATATTTTCTTTGTTCTTTGTAAAATTTTATAGCCAGTAAAATAAAATATTATGTAGTATAAAATATCTAATCCTATTAATAATCAATTCCTATTACATCCCAATCTTGATTGATATATCATGGAACATGACTTTAAACTCTTAGCAGTTTCTTCTGCTTTTCACTTCCACATTATAAGCAATCTGATCACACAATTATGTGGGTTTTTTTTTTTTTGGTTGTTGTTTTTAGGCTTTATTTATAATTTTTTGACTTATAACTATGGAAGAAGAATATTTTGCTTTTCTCCTCAACTTCTACCCTGATCACAGACATCAGATAAATGTCATCCTAAATTATGGGTAAATTGTAACTATCAACTAGGTTGCTTATTTTATTGTAATATGTAAGTATTACAGATGATCCATGTAGTGTTTCATTATTTCAATTGTCTCAAAAAATTTGTGTTCATTTGTATTAGAAATTACATTGTTTTTAATTGTTCCTATTTAATGATCATGAATACTTTCCCTGAACTATTATTTAAATCCATTCAGACACATCAGACACTCTATATCAATTACATTTTCTTCTTGGAGAAATATCTGCTAGAATCCAGCATACATACTCTTCTGGGCTCCAGAGGTCCTGCTCAGGTCTGACCTTTAGAATGCCCTTCATTGGTCCACCTGGGAATTACCTCACTTGTTTTGCCAGGCCACATCCTACAGAATCTTCCTTACAAAAGAGATACAGGAGGTAACAGTTTTGAGATTCTGAATACTTGAAAATATTTTCACTTTATTCTTAAATGCTTTATCAGTGAAGTAAGGTTGTGAATTTCATTTCTCTGTTTTTATAATTTTGTAGCATTTCTTCTACTCCCTTTTCAGAGTAACTGCTGGCATTGAGAAAAATATGAAACTCTAATTTCAAACTTCATGCCTATCTTACCTTTCTGCATGGTCTCAAGACCTACATCGACTATATTATCTAACTTTTCTAACAGTGTTATCTAGAATAGTTCCATTTGTGTGTGTGTGTTCCTATTATTCTGGAAATCCATAAGAGTCATGTCTGAGACACTTGACTGTTAAGGTCATGTAACATGTAAGTTAAATGACTTACATGCCTACATTTTCTCTGACTTACTGCCTTAGAATTACTAACAATCTTTTTGGCTGTGTTTTACTCTTTCTCTGAGTTTTCTATTTTGCTTATATATTCTTACATTTTTTAAAACATTTTCGCGATATTTATTTAAAATTTTCCAACCATAATTTTGTAATTTTGAAACTCTATTACCATTTATAATCTACAGCTAAATAAATAGTTTCTATAATTTAACAGCATAATTAATTTTCTGTTAAAGTAATAACGCTCATTTTTCTGAGACTGCTTTAAAGTCTCTCTTATAAAGACACAAATCTCATTTGTTAGCACTCCACTCTCATCATTTAATAACTTTTGAAATGCTCCACTCCAAATACTATCAAATCGAAGATTAGATTCAACAAATGTATTGGGAGATGACATTCAATCTGTACAACTTCACAACATTTTATTTATTTGTTTGTTTATTTATGTATTTATTTTTGGTTCTGGAGGTTGACGCCAGGGTACTTTACCACTAATCTAAATTTCTGCCCCCCTCTCCCACTTTTTTTGAAATAGGGTCTAGCTAAGGTACTGAAATTCTTGCCAATTTGTCTAGGCCAACTTTGAACTTGCAATCATCCTGCCTCAGACTTCTTGACCTATAGTTGCTTTAAGTGATTCATTGGAATACATTCTCAAAATGCATTTCATTTGAAAAATATATTTTCCTCATGTGGTTTTCTTGTGTTAACCACTTCAAACACCACTCATTTAAAAAGAAATAAAATTTTTATATTTTAATTATCAAAATATTTTCCTTACAAACTTAATTTTTTTAAAGATTTTTTTAAACATTTATTTTATTTATTTATGTATATATATATATTTATGTATATATATATATTTATGTATATATATATACATATATATGTATATATATATTTATTTATATATATATATATATATATATATATATATAATTGTACCATTCTTGTTTATGAACATTCTTGGCCCTACTATGTATCTGAAAAATAAAATTATTATAGAACTATGGTTTTATTTTTGCATAGACAAAATTTATCACAAGAAAATGAAAACTGAATTATAGTAAGAAGCAAAACATACTCTATACTATGTGTTGCAGGAAATATTTTAAAATGTTATATATAAACAAAGTGTAAACAAAGAGACTTTTTCTTAAAACTGAAAGAAATATAAATTTTATTTATATTATAAAAATAAAAGAGAATGGAAAACATATATAAATAGTAGAAGAGTACACTGAAAATTTGGCTGACCCAGCTGTCTGATGAGTTGTCCAGGTCTGGGTAAAATGGATGCTCATCAGGTAGAAAAGACAGTTGCTATAAATCAAATCCTGTCAGGATTAGGTCCTAGATGTCAGATCATGTTTATCACACATGATTTCAGACTAAAGCCTGTGTTGCAGGTTAAAATAAAAGTTCAGTGAAATATCTTATACACAGGAGGAACTTAAAAATGAACACCTAGCTACAACTAAGAATCTTTTGATTTCATTTGACAGCAAAATGCAAGCCTTTGGCCCACTCTCAGACCTTTTTTGTCTGAAATGTTTTCTTGCTTCCTCTAAGCAACTCTTTTTTTGTTGTTCTTTTGTTTTGTTTTCTCTTAATTCATATTTCTCTTGGATGCTGTATTTTGTTTCTCATTGTAGATTTTCCTGATGGGAAATATTTACATATAAGATATGATTGTGTATATATAGTACATGTATAACATGCCCATATATATCAAACAATGGAAATATAATGTGTCTAATTATATATATAATTTATAGATTATACATACACACACATGCAATATTGTTTAAAATGCAACAAAAAATCAATGCCTAAGATAAATCAATTGCAAAATGTATAATATATTTACATGACTCTATAATAAAAAACATAATCCTGATCTCACACATACAAAGAGACACATGCACACATGCACTCATATTTGCAATACTTATATGACTGGACACTAAGATTTATATAAACAATATAGTAATCAAGGGAGTGCAATTTTTGGTGCATTATAGTTGTACAGCATAGTTGGGTTCATTTTGACATAATCAGACATGCATGGAATTTAAATTACTTCATTTCAGTCCATGGTGCTCTTCCTTTCCCTGCCCTCCTACCTCTGCCTGTTCTTCTTCTACTCTACTGGTTTACCTTGCTCTCATTTATATATACTTTTAATCAATACTTTGTAGATTTACATGAAGGTGGAATTCATGGTGGTATATTCATACTTGCACATAGCATAATTTTTTCAAGTTCATTTTGTATTTCCTCCTTTCCCGTTTCTCCTCTCTCCCCCTCAATCTCCTTCTACTCAACTGATCTTCCCTCTGTCCTTATGTTATCTGACACCATCTTTTTTTTCTCATTTTACTTTGCTGTAGCTTCTGCATATGAGAGAATACATTCAACACTTGATTTTCTGAGTCTGCCTTATTTCACTTAGCATGTTGGTCTCCAGTTTCATACATTTACCATCAAATGTCATAATTTCATTCTTCTTTATGGCTGAATAAAACTCCATAGTGTGTGTGTATGTGTGTGTGTGTGGGTGTGTGTGTGTGTGTATCACATTTTCTTAATCAATTCATCTATTGACAGGCACCAGGGCTTGTTCCATATCTTGGCTATTCTGAGTTGCACGCCTATAAACATTTATGTGGCTATATCACCATAGTATGCTGATTTGTTTTTTTGAATAAATACCAAAAAGTGGGATAGCTGGATCATATGATGGTTCTATTTCTAGTGTTTTGAGGAATCACCATACTATTTTCCAGAGTGGTTATACTAACTTACAGTCCCCTCCAACAATGTATGAATGCACCTTTTACCCTACATCTCTGTCAGTGTTTATTACTCTTTATATTTTTGATCATTTACTTTTGACTGGATGAAATGAAATCTCTGTGTAATATTTATTTGCATTTTCCTGATTGCTAGGGATGTCAAATATATTTTTCATGTATTTGTTGGTCATTTGTATTTATTCTTCTGAGAAATGTCTTTCATAGTTATTTTGTTCATTTATTAATTGAGCTATATGTGTCTTTTTGGTGTTAAAAATTTTTAGTTCTATATCTCAATTTTGTTAAAGCTATCTATGCTAAACCCAAGGCCAGCATCATCCTGAATGGAGAAAAATTGGAAGCATTCCCTCTAAAAATTGGAAAAAGACAGGGATGCCCTCTTTCAACACTGCTATTCAACATAGTCCTTGAAAAACTAGCCAGAGCAATTAGACAGACAAAAGAAATTAAAGGGGTATGAATAGGAAAAGAACACAAACTATCATTATTTGCAGACAACATCTTCTATAATTAGAGGATCCAAAAAATTTTACCAGAAAACTTTTAGAATTAATAAATGATTTCAGCAAAGTAGTAGGATATAAAATCAACACCCACAAATCAATTGCATTTCTATACATCAGTGATGAATCCTCTGAAGGAGAAATTAGGAAAACTATCCCATTCACAATAGCCTCAAAAAAAAATACTTGGGAATCAATTTAACAAAAGAGGTGAAAGCCCTCTA
Source organism: Xerus rutilus (assembly GCA_028644305.1). Taxonomy (NCBI): domain Eukaryota; kingdom Metazoa; phylum Chordata; class Mammalia; order Rodentia; family Sciuridae; genus Xerus; species Xerus rutilus. The sequence continues at coordinate 13,675,321 of CM053405.1, read as the reverse complement.
ATAAAAACTACAGGACACTAAAGAAATTGAAGAAGACCTTAGAAGATGAAAGATCTCCCATGCTCCTGGATAGGCAGAATCAAAATTGTCAAAATGGCCATACTACCCAAAGCACTATATAAATTCAATGTGGTTCCAATTAAAATCCAACATTGTTCCTTATAGAAATAGAAAATGTAATCATGAAATTCATTTGGAAGAATAAGAGACCCAGACTAGCCAAAGCAATCCTTAGCAAGAAGAGTGAAGCAGGAGACATCATCATACCAGACCTTAAACTATACTACAAAGCTATAGTAACAAAAATAGCTATAGTAACAAAAATACTGGCACCAAAATAGACATGTAGACCAAGGGTACAGAATAGAAGACACAGATACAAACCCACTTAAATACAGTTATTTTATACTAGACAAGGTGCCAAGCACATACATTGGAGAAACGATAGCCTCTTGAACAAATGGTGCTGGGAAAACTGGAAATCCATATGCAGCAAAATGAAACTCAACCCCTATCACTCACCATGCACAAAATTCAACTCAAAGTGTATCAAGGACCTAGGAATTAGACCAGAGACCCTACACTTAAGAGAAGAAAAAGTAGGCCCAAATCTTCATCATGTCAAATTAGGACCTTACTTACTTAACAAGACTCCTATAGCACAAGAATCAATAAATGGGATGGATTTAAACTAAAAAGCTTCTTCTCAGCAAAAGAAACAATCAATGAAGTGAAAAGAGAGCCTACATTCTGGGAACAAATTTTTGCCACACATACATCTGATAGAGCACTAACCTCCAGGATATATGAAGAACTCAAAATACTTAACACCAAAAAACAAACAACTCAATCAATAAATGGGCTAAGGACTTGAACAGACACTTCTCAAAATAAGACATACAATTGATCAACACACATATGAAAAAATGTTCAACATCTCTAGCCATTAGAGAAATGCAAAACTACTCCAAGATTTCATCTCATGCCAGTCAGAATGGCAATTATCAAGACTACAAACAATAAGTGTTGGTGATGATGTGGGGGGAAAGGCACACTCATACATTGCTGGTGGGACTGCAAATTGGTACAACCAATCTGGAAAGCAGTATGGAGATTCCTTAGAAAATGTGGAATGGAACCACCATTTGACCCAGATATCCCCTCCTTGATCTATACCCAAAGGACTTAAAAACAGCATACTACAATGATGCAGCCACTTCAATGTTTATAGCAGCTCAGTTCACAATAGTTAAACTGTGGAACCAGCATAGATCTCCTTCAATAGATGAATGGATAAAGAAACTGTGCTATATATACACAATGGAATATTACTCAGCAATAAAAGAGAATAACATTATGGCATTTTCAGGTAAATGTATGGATTTGGAGAATATTATGCTAAGCAAAGTTAGTCAATCCCAAAAAACAAATGCAGAATGTTCTCTCTGATAAGTGGATACTGATCCATAATGGGGGAGAGGACACTGGAAGAATGGAAGAAATTTGGTCATAGAGGAGAGAGGATGGAGGAGGCATAGGGTCAGTAAAGATGATGGAATGAGATGGACATCATAGCCCTAGTTTCATGTATGACTGCATATATGATGTGCTTCTACATCACATACAACCAGAGAAATGAAATGTTGGGCTCCATCTGTGTATAATTAATCAAAATGCATTCTACTATCATATATACCTAAGTAGAATAAATTAAAAAAATATTTTTAGTTCTTTATATATTCTGGATATCAATACATTGCCAGAGGAGTAGCTGTCAAAGATTTTCTCCCATTGTGCACACTTTCTCTTCATGCTCATTATCATTTCTTTTGCTATGCAGAAGCTTTTTACTTTTATGCTGTCTCACTTATCCATTTTTTGTTTTATTTCTTATGCTTCCAAAACCTTAAGGAAGTCAGTGCCTCTGCTGATATGTTTGACCCTATGTTTATTCTAGCAATTGTAAGTTTTCAGGCCTGATTCCTAAGTCTTTGATTGACATTGTTTTGACTTTTGTGCAGGATGAGATAAAGGTTCAGTTTTATTTTTCTACATATGGATATTCAGTTTTCCCAGAATCTTTTGTTAAAAAGGTTGTCTTTTCTCTAACATATTTTTGAACATTTTTTAAGTATCAGATGACTGTTACTCTGTGGGTTTGTCTCTGTGGCTTCTCTTCTGCTCCATTATTGTTCATGTTTATTTGGATGCCAATACTATGTTTTTCAATTTTTTTTAATACTGTGATTACAGTATATCTCTAGTATATTTGAGATCAGGTATCTCAGTATATTTGAGATCCAGCTTCCCTGTTCTTGTTCCAGATTTCTTTAGCTCTTCTTGATCTTTTATTCTTCCAACTTTTATTCTTCCGGACTTTTTTTTTTTCTAGTTTTGTGAAGAATGTCATTAGCAATTCAATGGTGATTGCTTTAAATCTGTATAACAATTTTGGTAGTATGGTCATTTTGACATTATTAATTCTGCCTATTCTAGAATGTGGGATATCTTTCCATCTTCTAAACTCATCTTCAATTTTTTATTCACCATTTTATACTTTTCATTGTAATGTAATTCATTACAATGAAAACTCCTCTGTCATTAGATTAATTTCCAAGTTTTCTTTTTCTTCCTTCCTTCTCTTCTTTCTTTTTTTCTTTCTTTCTTTCTTTCTTTCTTTCTTTCTTTCTTTCTTTTTTTTTTGAGTTTATTGTGAATGGGATTACTCTCCTGATTTCTTAATCAGCAGAATTGCTATTGGAATATAGGAAGGCTGTTAATTTTGTTTTAATATTGCTCTTGTATCATGCTACTTTGGTGAATGTATTTATCAAATCTAGAAGTTTTCTGGAGGAGTTTTCACCATCTTCTAGATATAGAATCATGTAAGAGCAAACAGATAATTTAGTGTCTTTAATTCTTATTCATGTAAGAAAGTATAATATTAATAGAAGATCAAATAGATAAGTGGAAGAAAACTCAGTGTCTAGCAACATAACTGTTCATATATCTTCAACTGAATTCAAACCATTATAGCAAGACCATTCAATGATGGAGTAAAAGATCAGTTTAAATTTAAAAAAAAATGATGCTGGGAACAACTGCATAACTATAAGAAGAGAAAAATCAATCTTGACCTCTACTTAATTTAATGTAAATATAAATTCAAGTTTATAGACATAAAAGGATAAATTAGAAACATAAAACTTCTATAAGAAAAATGGTCTTCATAACATGGGGTGGAATGTCCTTTTTTTAAAATACAGGGCAATTTAATCATAAAATAATGTTAATTGAATCTGGTTTAAATAAAAAGTAACTGGTTATAAAAGGTGTAATGAAGTAATTAAATGCAAATCACAAACAATGAAAAGATCACTTGTAATTCGTGTATCCCTATTAAGGTTTATAAATGAGATATATCTGATATCTCATGTGTTGGACAAGGCAAGAAAGTTCAGAGGTTAAGTGTTTTGGTTATGAGATCATAAAGGTAATTAGTGCATTGATCCAACTGACTGGATTAACTGTGTGGTAACCAGTCAGGTAGGATGTGACTGGAGGAAGTAGGTCACTGGGGGATTTCCTTTGAGGTTTGTATTTTGTCTCTGGTGAGCAAGAGTTCTATCTGCTTCTTGCTGGTCATGTGGTCTTTCTTGTTATTCTTGAGCTGTTTTCCTCTACCACACCCTTCCACCATAATGCTATTTCTCATCTTAGGGCCAGAGTAATGGAGCTGGCTGCCTATGATTAAAGACCTCTGAAACTGTGAGCACCATATAAATTTATTCTCCTCCAAAATTGTTCTTGTCATGTCTCTTGATCACAGAAGTGAAAAGAATGACTAAAACAATCTCAGAGATGAATCAATTAAATAACGCATTTTAAATATCTTGTGAGTCCATAATAAACCTATGAGTAGTGAATTATAGATAATACACTTAAATTGACATGCCACAAATGAAAACACTCAAATGATCCATAAATGTATGAAAAGTTGTCTAAAATTATTTGTTTTTACTAAAAAGGAATGCATCAATCTGGCTAAGAGGAATGTATCTGCTGATATCAAATGTTGACACATTGTACAGCTGGATCTCTCATGCATTGTTGATTGGAGTGTAAAATTTTATATAATTTTGTAGAATTTTTTTGTTTACCTAAATTAATTGTGTACAAACATTCATAGTAGACCAAGTCATAATGGCCAAACATTGAAAACCATATACAGAACAGTCAATATTTCAATTTTGGTGTTTAATTATATTGGGATACTTTCCCCAATAAATATATGATTTTTTTTACAGATAATAGCCCCTATGAATCTTAAAAGTATTGCATTGAAAGAAAGAAATCAAATATAAAATAATGCTTAATCTGTGATTTTATATTTATATAAAATTGAAATTAGATATAATTAGTCTGTGCTGTTAGAATTAGTAAGTTGTTGGTTGCCTGTTGGGGAGAGAATTGACTGGAAATCAGAAGAAAATTTAGTGAATGGTATAAATATTCTGCATACTCCTTCAGATGGCTTACATATTTCCATAACATATTAAAATAACCATGTATATATTACATCAAAATAATCTATACTTTTATTAAACTACAAAATGATTAAAAGTATCTCTCATCATTTGATATATCTATTCATCATGCTTAGTTTTGAAAGTATGTAAAATTTAGATGAATGTAAAAAGGCATTTCTCATCACATAGGGAAGAGTACTTAATAACATTTTGGTAAAATCATAGGACTGATTTTGTATTTTGAATATCAGAATATATATTTAATTATATCTCCATACTTTTCCCATATTAATTTATTTTAAACTAACCCTATATTACTACACATTTTTATATGAAATGAATTTTAACTGCATATAATTTTTTTGGCACATTATAAATTGTTTAGTAATTGCCTTTTTTAAACTGTTAATTTTGTTTACAGTTTTTTAAAATCTTTTAATAGAATAATTTCTGTTGGCTTTATATGTTTAATAGGTACTTCCATTCCATCTCTCCACAAATTTCATCAGTGAAAATTCTTTTTCTTTTTGGTAAGTAACTTTTTTGTGTGTGTGCAGTCCTTTTTCTTTATTTTGAGACAAGGCCTCACTAAGTTGCTGAGACTGGCCTTAGACTTGCAATCCTCCTGCCTCAGCCTCCAGAGTTGCTGGAATTACAGGTGTACATCACCACAACTGGCAAATCATACTCTAAATGGTTTATTGTATGGTAGGTGAACTATATCTCCAGAAGATTGATGTTTTAAAAATAGACATTTATATAGATGATGAGACAGTGAGCTGTAAGAAACCAAGTTAAAAGTTTTTTTGTTTTGTTTTGTTTTTTTGTTTTTGGTTTTTAATAAAATATTCCCCTTTATCTTTTTAAGTTATTTATTCTAGTTAGGTATACATAAAAGCAGAATGCATTTTGATTCATTGTACAGAAATGAAGCATAATTCTTCATTCCTCTGGTTGTACATGATATAGAGTTACACCATATGTGCACTCATACATGCACCTAGGGCATTGTTGTCCATCACATTCCACCATCTTTCCTGCCTCCATGTCTCATCACCTCCCCTCCATCCCCTTTAAATAAAGTTTCTCCATTCTTCCCATGCCCTCTCCCCCATTATGGATCAGCATCCACTTATCAGGGAGCACATTCAGTCTTTGGTTTTTGGGGGGATTGGCTTACTTCACTTAGCATGATGTTCTTTAAATCCATCCATTCATATGCAGATGCCACAATTTTATTCTCTCTTATTACTGACTAATATTCCATTGTGTATATATACCACAGTTTCTTTATTCATTCATCTATTGAAGGGCATCTAGGTTGGTTCCACAGTTAAGCTATTGTGAATTGAGCTGCTACAAACATTGATGTTCCTACATCACTATGGTATGCTAATTTTAAGTCCCTTGGGTATAAATGAGGAGTAGAATAGCTGGGTCAATTGGTGGTTCCATTCCACATTTTCTAAGGAATCTCCATACTGCTTTCCAGATTAGTTGTACCAAATTACAGTCCCATGAACAATGTATGAGTGTGCCTTTTCCTCCACATCCTTGCTAACACTTTTTGTTGTTTGTATTTTTGATAACTGCCATTCTGACTGGTGTGAGATGAAATCTTAGTTTTGATTTGTATTTCTCTAATGGCTAGAGATGTTGAGCATTTTTTAAAATACATTTGTTGATCAACTGTATATCTTATTTTGATAAGTGTCTGTTCAGTTCCTTAGTCCATTTATTGATTGGGTTGTTTGTTTTTTGGTGTTAAGTGTTTTGAGTTCTTTATATATCCTGGAAATTAGTGTTCTACCTGGTTTGTGTGTGTGGCAAAAATTTGCTTCCAGAATGTAGGCTCTATCTTCACTTTATTGATTGTTTATTTTGCTTAGAAGAAACTTTACTATCTTCACCTTATTGATTGTTTATTTTGCTTAGAAGAAGCTTTTTTGGTTTATGACCCTATTTATTGATACTTGATTTTATCTCTTGCATTTTAGGAGTCTTGTTAAGGAAGTCAAAGCCTAATCTGTCACGATGAAGATTTGGACCTACTTTTTCCTCTATTAGCTGCAGGTTCTCTGGTCTAATTTTTAGGTCCTTGACGCACTTTGAGTTGAGTTCTGTGAATGATGAGAGATAGGGGTTTAGTTTCATTTTGCTGCATATGGATTTCCAGTTTTCCCAGTACCATTTGTTGAAGAGGCTATCTTTTCTCCAGTGTATGTTTTTGGCGCCTTTGACTAGTTTAAGATAACTATATTTATGTGGGTTTGTATCTATGTCTTCTATTCTGTATCTTTGGTCTGCATGTCTATCTTACTTAAATTTTTTCTGTAACTTTGACAGTGGTCACCCTTCTTTTTTTCTCAAGCATGTCAATTCTGTTAACCTTATTGATTACATTTCTACTCAGCTTTCCTCCATGGATGGTGTTTCTCAGTTTGTTCAATTCAGTCTTTTCCTAATATCTATCTCTTTACACTCATCTGTAGGTTCTCTCATATCTCTGCCTTTATATTAATGCACTGTTGTAGGAGCACTCTCCATACCTTCAGAGTCCCCTCTCCCCATATCCCCACCCTATGCCAATGGACTGCTTACCTGACACAGAGCAGTACCCCATTGGCTGTAACCTCGGGGCCATGATTGGTCTGAGGCCAGTTCATAAGCTGTTACACTTCCTGAAATAAATGGGTTCTGTAACTTGCTCTGGCAGAGCAGTCTTACTAGCCCCCAGAGTCTGCATGAATTGGCTCTGTGACCATCCATCCCATACTTCATCCCACAGGACCCCATACCGTCCTTCCTAGGACCCCATACTTTCATCCCCCACAACTCCAGCTCATCAACAGACCCACGCAAAGCATGACATAAACAACACACTATCTTGGTAATGTTATCTGAATGACGTTATGTACTTCCATGTCTTCAACTAAAAGAAGTTACCATAGTGACTCTCAAACCTCTTTACAGATTTTTTTTTTCTTAGCACCTCTTACTTAAGCTCTGGTCTTCTGGCCAATACTTATAAGTAGTTTAAAATTAAATTTTTATTCTCAATTTCTACAAATTCTCCTCATTGTTATCGATAAATATCTGTTTATAAAATTGATTGATATGTTTAATTTACTTCTCTTTGTACTATCTCGTAAAATTTCATAAATATGTGTCCTCTTCTCCATTTAACAATTTTGGCATGCATTTCTTCTGTGAATTACTGTAACACTCTTTAAACTTATATTCAATCTTGAGTTCATTAGGTGAGGGTATTCATTCTCCATATTTTTCATTTCCCTACAAATTCTGGAACTGTTTCTTAGCATGACATTACTTGTTTAAAGAAACTCAATGCCTCCCTAATAAAAAGACTAAAATTAATATCAATTTTAATGTGATAAAAAGATGTAATGTCCTCTGCCCATCTTTTTGCAATTTGCTAATATTAGTCTACACCTTGGACATAAAGAACATTGGTATTCTCTGGAATACAGATAATATATCCTCTCTTATCAAATATGCTCCTCCTTATTTTCATTGTTTTTGAGTTTCTATTTACTGCACTCTTAACTCCATTTTGTGCAGCTATAACCAAACATTAAAAACTGGATAATTTATAAAGAACAGAAATTTATTTTCTCACAGTCAATATTTCACCCAATCACAGGCAGAGCCTCATGAACTGCTGTGGATTAAAGGTGTTCCACCCAAGTTTATGTGTTGGAATCTTAATTCCCAGTGCAAGAGTGATGAAAGTTTACATCTTTAAGATGCAATCAGGTCATGAGGGGCTTATCATTGTGACTGAATTTATACCATTAATATAGGAAGACATGAGTTATTGTGGAAGTGGGTTACTGAAAAGAGGAAGAGTTTGGCTCCATTCTCTATCTCACACACTTGTTTTCTCATCATCTGATGGCCTTCCACCATGTATGACACAGCAAGGAAGCCCTCACCAGATGTGATCTATAGGTGTCAGACTTCTTGGACTCCAGAACCATGACCCAAATAAACTTTTATTTTTTATAAATTATCCACTCTATTGCATTCTGATATAATGGCATGAAACCACTAAGATAATACTCTTGTATTTTGTTTTGCTTTTTGTATTTTTTCCTCTCTCAATATCTTTGGAGGTCAACTATTACACTAAATATTTTTTTTATTTCAGAGAAAATGATTATTTTATTTTATTCATTTTTTTCCTCAGTATTCAATGTAGGAGAGCAAATCTAGAATAAACATTTCATGGACAGAAGCAAAAAGCAATTAACCTTTAACAGTGAATGTGGAAATTCTAATAAACCTCTCAGAGCACCTGTCTCTTCTATCCATTCTCCGTGCTTCCCACACTATTTCCTCTTTTCTTGTGACTTTAAGGATCCACTTCTTTCATAAGTATAATAAACTTTTTCTTTTCAATGTCAGTTGAATAGATTGAGGAGTAAAAATTGGCTGGGTCATACTTCTAGCTTCTTAGACAATGGAAATATTGGAGCATCCTGTTGGAATCAGTACTCCTGTGTGAACTATGCCATATATATCTACAGAGACAAATTTTCAATAACAACTTGCAAAATAATTTTGTTAACAGATCACCAAAACAATTAGAAAAATAACTGCTAATATTTTCTATATGTTTAACCAGATCAGTGTATCATGGCTCTGGCCAAAATGGTATCAGATGTTGTTTGATGGTTTACAACTTACACTGTATCCCTTACAATCTCTTGAAAAAATTTAAAATACTATCCAATCAGACTAGAGCTTCTTGTTCCAGGACATGTTATGTAAAAAGTAGCAGCAACCAGGTATTATCATTGAAGGCTCCAATTATCTTTAGTAAAATTATATTCTTTCTTTCTTTTTTATTTATTTATTTTTTTGATAGCAGAATGCATCTTCATTTATTGTACACATATGCAACACAAAATTTCATTTATCTGGTTATACACAATGTAGCATTACACCATATGTGCAGTCATACATGTACTAGGGTAATGAGATCCATCTCATTCCACCAGGTTTCATGCCGCTTTGCCCTCCTCCTCCTCGCTCTCCCCTTTGCCCAAATTTAGCCCATCACTCCCACCCTCATTAGGAATCAGCATCCACTTATCAGAAAGAAAATTCAGCCTTTGATTTTTTAGGATTGGCTTATTTCACTTAGCATTATGTTCTCCAACCCCATCCATTTATATGCAGATGCCATAATTTTATTATCTTTTTTAAAAAATATTTATTTTTTAGTTGTAGATGGACAGAATATCTTTATTTTATTTTTATGTGGTGCTGAGGATTGAACCCAGTGCCTCACATGTGCTGGGTGGGCACACTACCAATGCACCATAACCCCAGCCCATTTTATTCTCTTTTAATGCTGAGTAATATTTCATTGTGTATATACACCACAGTTTCTTTATGAATTCACCCATTCAAGGGCATCTAGGTTACTTCCATGGATTGGTAATTGTGAATTGAGCTGCTATAAACATGAACTGGCTGCGTTACTGTAGTATGCTCTTTTTAAGTCTTTAGGGTATAGACCAAAGTGTGGGGTTACTGGGTCAAATTGTTGTTCCATTCCAAGTTTTCTAAAGCATCTCCACACTGCTTTCCAGATTGGTTGCACCAATTTGCAGTCTCATCAGCAATGTATGAATGTACCTTTTCCCCCATATCCTTGCCAACAATTATTGTTGTTTGTATTCTTGATGACAGCCATTTTGACTAGCATGACATGAAATCTTAGAGTAGTTTTGACTTGAGTTTCTCTAATTACAAGTGATGTTGAACATTTTTTCATATATTTATTGATCAATTGTATATCTTCTTCTGAGAAATGTCTTCTCAATTTCTTATCCCATTTATTGATTAGTTTGTTTGTTTTCTTGGTTTTAAGTTTTTTTGAGTTCTATATGTATCCTGGAGATTAGTACTCTGTCTGATGTGCTCTTGGGAAAAATTTGCTCCCAAAATGTAGGCTCTCTATTTACCTCACTGATTATTTCTGTTGCTGAGAAGAAACTTTTTTTGTTTGAGTTCATCCCATTTATTGATCCTTGATTTTATCTCTTGCACTTTAGGAGTCTTGTTAAAAAATTGGAAACTAGTCCAACATGATGATTTGGGCCTACCTTTTCCTCTTTTAGGCTTAGGATCTCTGGTCTAATTCCTAGGTCCTTGGTCCAATTTTAGCTGAGTTTTGGGCATAGTGAGAGATAGGAGTTTAGTTTCATTTTGGTGCATATGGATTTCCAGTTTTCCCAGCACTATTGGTTGAAGAGACTATCATTTCTCCAGTGTATGTTTTTGCTACCTTTGTCTAGTTTAAGATAACTATATTTATGTGGGTTTTTCTCTGTGTCTTCTATTCTGTACCATTGTTGTACATGTCTATTTTGGTGCCAATATCATGCCATTTTTGTTACTATAGCTTTGTATAATTGTTAAGTTCTGGTATTGTGTTACCTCTTGTTTTACTTTTCTTGCTAAGGATTACTTTGGCTATTCTGAGTCTTTTATTTTTCCAAATGAATTTTATGATTATTTTTTCTGTTTCTCTGAGGAATGACATTGGGATTTTAACTGGAATCACATTGAATCTGTATTGCGCTTTGTGACAATATTGATTCTGCCTATCCAAGAGCATGGGAGGTCTTTCCATTATTTTGAACTTGTTCAATTTATTTTTTTAGTGTCCTGTTGTTTTCATTGTGTTGGTCTTTCATTTCTTTTGTTGATTGATTCCCAAGTATTTTAATTTTTTGAGGCTATTGTGAATAGAGTAGTGTTCTTAATTTCTCTTCCAGAAGATTCATAACTAAGGTTTACAAATGCACTTGATTTATGGGCATTGATTTTATATCCTGCTCCTTTGCTAAATTCATTTATTAATTCTAGAAATTTTCTAGTGGAATTTATTGAATTTCCTATGTACAGAATATTGCTGTCAGCAAATAGTGGTAGTTTGAGTTATTCTTTTCTTATTTGCATCCCTTTAATTTCTTTCATCTAATTACTCTAGCTAGAGTTTCCAGGACTATATTAAATAAAAGTGATAAAAGAGGGTATTTCTATCTTATTCCCTTTTTTAGAGGGAATGTTTCCAATTTTTCTTCATTTCAGATGATGTTGGCCTTGGATTTAGCATAGATAGCTATTACAATATTGAGGTATGTTCCTACAATCCCAAGTTTTTCTAGTGTTTCAAACATGAAAGGGTACTGTATATTGTCAAATGCCTTCTCTGCATTGATTGATAAAATCATATGATTCTTACCTTAAGTCTATTGGTGTGATGGATCATGTATATTGATTTCTGTATGTTGAATAACGTTGCATCCCTGGAATGAACACCACTTGATCATGGTGCACTATTTTTTTAATACATTTTATATGCAATTTGCCGAAATTTTATAGATAATTTTTGCATCTATGTTCATTAGAGATATTGGTCTGAAATTTTCTTTCTTTGACATGTCTCTGTCTGGTTTTATTATGAGGATGATACTCATCTCATAGAATGTATTTGGAAGGGTTCCCTTTTTTCTATTTTGTGGAATAATTTGAGGAGTATTGATATTAATTCTTCTTTGTAGGACTTGTTGAACTTGGCTGAGAATCTGTCTTGTCCTGGGCTGTTTTTGGTTGATAAGCTTTTGATGGCATCTTCTATTACCTTGCTTGAAATTGATCAGTTTAAGTTGTGTATGTCCCCCTGGTTCAGTTTGGGTAGGTCATATGCCTCTAGAAATTTGTCAGTGTCTTCAGGGTTTTCCATTTTACTGGAGTTTAAATTTTCAAAATAGTTTCTTATTATCCTCTGTATTTCAATAGTGTCTGTCATGATATTTTCTTTTTATCATGAATTTTAGTAATTTGGGTTTTCTCCCTCATCCTTTTCATTAGGGTGGCTAAGGGTTTGTCAATTTTATTTATTTTTTCAAAGAACCAGCTTTCTTTATTTGTCAATTTTTTGATTGTTTCTTGTGTTTCATTCTCATTGGTTTTAGCCATGATTTTAATTATTTCCTTCTTTTGCTTCTTTTGGTGTTTGTTCCTCTTTTTCTAGGGCTTTGAGATATAATGTCAGGTCATTTTTTCATTGACTTTTTCTTCTTTTAATGAATGAGCTTAATGCAATGAATGTTCCTTTTAGTATTGCCTTCATAGTGTTCCAAAGATTTTGATGTGTTGTATCTGAGTTCTCATTTACCTCTAAGAATTTTTTTTATCTTCTTCTTGATGTTTTCAGTTATCTGTGCATAATTCATTGGCATATTATTTAGTCTCCAGGTATTGAAGTAGCATCTATTTTTAATTTTATCATTGATTTCTAATTTTCTTTCATTATTGTCAGATAGAATGCTGGGTAGTATCTCTTTTTTTGTTGTTTGTTTTTGGTATAGGCAAAGACTTGCCTTGTGTCATAACAGATGGTTTGTTTTAGAGACCATCCATGTGCTCCTGAGGAAAAAAGTATATTCACTTTCTGATGTATGGAATATTCTATATATGTCTTTTTTTAAACATTTTTTTTTTAATTTTTTTTATGTGGTGGTGAGGATTGAACCCAGTGCCTCATGCATGCAAGGCAAGTGCTCTCCCATTGAGCTACAACTCCAGCCCCTATATATGTCTTTTAATTCTAAGTTATTGATTGTATTATTGAGTTTTATGGTTTCTTTGTTTGTTTATTTATTTGTTTATTTAGAAGATCTATCCAGTGGTGAGAGAAGTGTGTTAAATTCACCCAGTATTATTGTGCTGTGGTCTATTTGATTCTTGAAGTAGAAAAGGGTTTGTTTGATATAATTAGATGCTCCATGGTTTGGCACATAGATATTTATAATTGTTATGTCTTGTTGATGTATAATTTCCTTAAGTATTATGTAATGACCTTCTCTATCCTTTTCACCTACTTTGGTTTGAAGTCCACTTTATCTGATATGAGGATGAAAACCCCTGCTTGTTTTTGCATTGATAATTTTTTTCCATCATTGCATGTTCAGTCTGTGGATGTCGTTTCCTGTGAGATGAGTCTTTTGAAGGCAGCATATAGTTGGATCTTTTTTTTAATCCAACCTGACACTGTATGTATTTTAATTGATGAATTTGAGCCATTGATATTTAGAGTTATTATTGTGATATGGTTTGTATTTGTTTTGCGTTTTTAAAAAAAATTCTTAGAGGTAAATGAGAACTCAGATACAACACATCAAAATCTTTGAGAAATTGCCATTTTGGTTTGTTTTGGGTTTTTAACTTCACTTTGTTTATCCTTTGATAGGGCTTTCCTTTAGTGTAGTTCCTCTCTTTGCAGATTGTCATTGTTGTTTTTCATTCTCTCCATGGAATATTTTCCAAGAATGTTCTTTAGTTCAGGCTTTTTTTGGTGTAAATTCTTTTAAACTTTGTTTTTATTTCATCATCAACTATGAAGCTTAATTTTGTTGTATATTAGTTTCTTGGTTGCCATCCATTTTCTTTCAGAGCTTGGTATATGTTATTCCAGGATCTCCTAGCTTTGAGGATCTGGGTTGAAAAATCTGCTTAGATTCTAATTGGCCTCCGCCTATATGTAATCTGTGTCCTCTCTCTTGTAGCCCTTAAAATTCTATCTTTATTCTGTATGCTAGTTATTTTCATTACAGTGTGTCTTGGTGTAGACCTGTTGTAATTCTGTACATTTGGTGTCCTGTAATTCTCTTATATTTAATTTTCTAGTTCATTTTTCATGTTTGGGAATTGTTCTGATATTATTTTATTGAAGGGATTGTGCATCCCTTTGGTTTGAATCTCTGTGCCTGCCTCTATTCTGATAAATTTTATGTTTGGTCTTTTGATGTTATTCCATAGTGCTTTGATGTTCAGTTCATGGTTTCTTACTATCTTCAATGTGTCTTTAACTTTATTTTCAAGAATGTATATTTTGTCTTCATTGCCTGAGCTTCTGTATTCCAAGTTATCTAGTCTGTTGGTAACACTTTCTATTGAGTTTTTTATTTGGTTTATTGTTTCCTTCATTTCAAGAATTTCTGTTTGGTTGTGTTTTCAGAATCTCTATGTTGAAGTAATTCTTTGCTACCTGTATTTGCTCTCTTATCTCTGTGTTGAAGTGATCAGTTTTTGGTTGTATTTGCTCACTGAGGTCATTCTTTAATTCACAGATCATTTTAATTATGTACATTCTGAACCCTTTGACATTTTATCTACTGCACTGTCAATGGGTTCTACTGTTGTAGTATCTTGGTTTGTTAGGGGTACTTTCCTCTCTTGTTTTTTCATATTGTCTATGTATCTTCCTCCCTTGTAGTGTAGAACTGAGGTACTGCAGCTTTTACTCTATAATCTTGTATTTTCCCTGCAGGTTACCAATATCTTACCTTTAAGGAGATATCAATGTTTACAGCACCCAATGCAATGAATATGCAGCCATAAATCAAGTAGCATCTATTTTGACATTTATAGTTTTGTTGGAATAAAAAGGAATGGTGAGTTTGGTTATTTTCTAACACATAGCCAATGGGTTTGCATAAGGGTTTACTGTTTCTAATGGTGGGAGGTGGTAGGCTGTGATGTTTATGGAATAGTATGCAAAAATATAGAGTTATTAGATTATAGAACTAGTGAAGGGTAATCAAAGGAACTTGACTGTTAGCAGATGAAAAAAGAGAATGAGGAAACCCCATGCAAGACTCCCTGTTGCCTCTGTAACAGGATGGTGTTTGTTAGTATACCTAGTTACCTCTGATGCAACTAAGCCCACAGAGACCTTGATGACTATTTTCCAGGTCCCAGTTATTGGCCCTAGATGGAAGCAGCCATGTCCCTAGTTGGTAGCAACAGTAGCATCAAGCCTGTAGATTCCTTGATATTTTACTTCCAGGTACTAGTGAGTGTACCAAGGTGGAAGCTGCCCCAGCTAAAGATGGCAGAGGCAGCAGCAGAGGTAACCCAAGATGGTGGTGGAGTGTCCCAATATGGAGGCAACCACTTTCAGGGTTAGGGCTGGAAGGATGGGCTGTACAAGGGCTTGGGTGGCCTTGTTGGTGATGCCACAGTGTGGCCTCTGGTTTTGCTATGGACAGCTGCTTCCTGGTCCTGTGTGATGTCCCAAGGTGGAGATTACTGCATAGGAAGGGCTATGGTGGTGGCTGCAATGCCTCAAAATGGAAGCCGTTTGTGTGGAGCCACATGTTGGTGAATAGGGAACTGCAGCATGGGGCTTCCCTCCTGGTTGTTGGGCCACAGGGGCAGGTCAGGCCTGTCTGGGGTGGTGAGCCACATGGGGCTCCTCTCAGGTTCAGTAGGCCACATGGGGCTCCTGTCTGAAATTATATTCTTTAGAGAAACAGTGACAGGAACCTGCATTGACATGAGAGTTCATATAACAGAAAAAACTTTTCAAAGGAGAAAACTTCAATTTGGACAATTCTAAGAGACATGACAACATTTGGCTGATAATGAGGTTTTGCTCAGGCCCCTATAGAACACTTTGTGGCTGGGATCACAGAACAGACTACTGGTACCTCCTGCAAAGTAAAAAGCTAGAGAGACTTCTATCTCTAGATCAAAGCAAAGCTCCTAGGACAAAAATTAAGACTGATGGAGAATCATATCCATTATTACAGGTGATACAAAATATAGCAATATTGAAGTGGTGACTGGTCTGGAATAAATTGCACACTCACTGATCTGTAAAATCAGTTCAGAAACAAGACTCATAGAGTCTAAGCAATATTCTACCTTGTATTTATTCTTTTTTATTAATTAATATTTTTAAACAATATGGTGCAAAACAAACATATAAAAGGAAACAGAATGGTATGAAAATAATTGTTTCCACCAAGGACATTAAACAAATAGAAACCAATATTGAAATCTGGGTACTAAATTCAGAGTAAATATCTGAGAAACTCAACACAAAAAGAGCAGAATCCAACCTGATGGCAATTTATCATGTCAGCTCGGATTCACTGGCCATTACCAGCAATGTACCAGAGTCATCCATGAGTACAGAGTCTGGTCACTGATGTTCAATGTGACAGGCAGTGCAGACCTTGTCTCCTAATAGCCTCCAGGAAGACAGGGAGCATCCAAATTAGAACAAATGAGGGTTATTTACTCAGAACTTTCCATAGTAACAGAGTTACTGTAGTGTTTTACAGACTTTCAAAACCAGTCAAGGGAGTGGGAAAGCTTAATATTAAAAAAAAATCATGAGGGATTTATATATACTTTATTTGGAAATTTTCAGAATGGAGTAGATGAACACAACCTAACTACGAGTGTGATAATTGATTCATTTTGTGGCCTAATTTGACAATTCCTGTCATCCCTTATTTGTCTATCTTTCCTTTTTTTTTCCTTTCTTTGTAAGTGTGCATTTTGAGGGGTTTGCTTTGATGTTGTTGTTGCTATTTGTTTTGTTTCATTTTGTTTTGTTTGCATTTATGAGCCTCTTCATGCTAGGAAGTGCTTTCTACATCTCTCAGGTATTACTATTCCACTATGGAAGCTGATAGTTATTTTTTCAAGATCTGATCATTCTGGAATAATTTCTGCAATAATTTTGGTTTGTCCTTCAAGGTTTATTGCTGAAAAATGTATTTGCATTTTATTATATTTGAATATTTAGTGCCCCCCAAAAGTTCACACATGAGACAATACAAGAATGTTCAGAGGTAAAATAATTAGATTAGGAGAGCTGTGACTTAATCAGAGGGTTAATTCACAGTGATCAATACCTATTTGGTTCCTGTTTTCCCAGGGAAATTGTTACTGTTAATATTGGTTATGGTTTAGATATGCAGTATCCCCCAAAAGCTCATGTGTAAGACAATGCAAGAAAGTTCAACGGCAAAATGATTGGTGTATGAGAGGTTTGGTGGTAAATGTAGGCAGATAAGTTGTGGCTGGAAGAGGCAGGCCACTGGGATGTGCCTTTGGTGTATATATTTTGTTCTTGGTGAATGCAGCTTTGTCTCTGCTGCCTGGTGTGATGTACTGAGCTGCTTTCCTTCACCATGCCCTTCCACTATAATGTTCTGCTTCACTAGGGCCTCAAGGAATGGAGTCAGCGATTTATGGACTGAGACTTCTTAAACTATGAGTGCAAAATAAAGCTTTCTCCTCTAAAATTGTTCTTGTTGGATCCTTTGTTGACAGTGACAAAAAACAACTGACTATAACAATGTTTAGTATAGGTAGGTTAGACTCAGAAATGTCCACAGTCCACCTCCAAGGCAGTCTTGATGTTGAGTCCATGAATCTCCTATACTATTTTGAGTCCAAGATGTTGAATGTTATTATTTTTCTCTGGTCATGTACTTCATGTGCTAATGTTGCTGGGGAAATATATACACCTGATATACTTGTTTTGTCTAAAATCACAAGCAGTTTCCCCAATGCATTGAACATTTTTGTGGATTTTCACATGAGTTAAAAAATATCATATTTATTCCCATCAAGAAGTTCTATCCATATATTTTCTTCCCTGATCATCATCATATTAGTTTACAATATTGATTCTTCTTCTAAGTTCCTACCACTAAATAAGTATAAACAATTAACTATGACATTTTCCTCTTATAGAGAAAAAAAAAAGCATTTAAATATGCTGCTCAAAGTTCTGTCCACAGAGAGGGATTTTCTTTCTCTCTCTCCATTACTCATTCTTGATTGAGGCTGTAGTGCTATTAGCAATCCATATATGTTCATGTTAGTGTAACAAGAGAAATTATATATTAAGTCCTGCTGATGTTCTTCTTTGGTTTATAAGAAATCCCAATGGGGCCAAAGTATATTGTAAGAAAGAATAAAAACAAAAGTGGATAAATTTCCATTTGCTCAAGTAATTTACTTGAGTTTCAGAACATGATTTTAAAGATTTGAGTTCTATGTCAATATAGGGATATAGGTCCAACTACATGACTCAGTGGACTGGAGAACTTCCTTTTTTCATGATGGAAAGCTCAGGACATGTGCTTAATTTGAAGTCCTATAAGTACATATATTTTCTCTCTTAAAAGCCAGTAGGTAAAAAGGACTAGTCTTTTAAGTTTTATCTCATTCTCCACCCCTACCCTCAATCTAAAGAATTCTCCCTATAATTCTATTAGGATCTTCTTTTTCAACCACAAAAACAGATAAAAAATCTTTCAGCAAAGTTAAATAAATGTATTCAAATTTCTTGTTCTTACATTTGAATATTGAATTTCCTAAATATTATCCTTGTCAAAAAAATTAGAATTGTATGTGTTCATCAGATCACTTACTAGCCTGCAATTATTTCTCAAATGATGTAAATATGGCTTTTACCCTTCAAAAGAAAAATTGTCTATGAGATTAGAGTTGATTTTTAATAGTCAATGGAATATTATAAGTTGGTGTACACCCTTAATCTGATTTTAGCCATCTTCTGTTTCCACTTTACGAATTTCTGTTGATTTATCTTGTGTTATACTTAATTTATACCTACACTCCTGAGTTTTTGAACTGGATTCTGATTTTTCCACCTTCACATATCAAAGGAATGTATGTAAGCTTGCCAATTTATGTATGTCTACAATGAATCACTGCCTGTCTTTTGTCCCCTATTACATTAACCCCTAGAAGAAGCTGGTAATGATCCTTGACCACTACTGTATCTCATTTATCCTCCAAACCAGTAAGTTCTGAGATTGATATATCCACTAAGTCTCTTTAAGTTTCTCCTTATCTACTCTTACCATCTTGCTTAATCATTCATATTCTAGCTTAGAAATTATCTTGATAGTTTCTTGAGTTTAAAGGCTTAGACTGGAGGACAGCTTGAGCCCACAAGGTTAAGACCAGCCTGGGAAACATAGTGAGGACTGGGTTTTGTTTGTTGTTCTTTTTTTTGGGTTTTTTTTGTTGTTGTTGTTGGGGTCAAGTTATGGTCCAATCAATCATGCACTGTATAATAAGAAGGATCTTTCTGGAATATTAAAAGATATAACATATTAGTGTAGAATAGGAAAATATCAAAGTTATCTGTTAATAAAGATACTTTGTGAGTGAAAATACACATAAAATTATTTACAAATTTAATTGTTCTGCAGGAGATATAAACCTGAGCTCTCCTGGAATATACAGAGAATTTAATAATTCTATAAGTATATAGTTTTCTGTGCATCTCTCTTAAATTATGAGAATAAAGAAGAGAAAGTGAATCAAGCTTTGACTAGCACCAAATTTCTCCATACTATTCATCTCCTTATTCAACTTTTAGAAGAGCACACTTTTCATAGCTATTTTCTAAATTATGAACAATAGGCTTCCTATTGACTTAAAGTAACATAAATGCCTAGGATTCATAGTTATAATAAGATTAATAATTAATGCAATAATTTTTACATATCACACAGTTTTTGAATATTTTAAATAAAATATTTAAATACTATGATAAATTAATATCATATTATCCAAAAATCATCTATTAAACAAAAGCTATATATCAGTAATTTACCAAAATACTACGTTTCAATAAGCAGTATACTTGGACTTGATCTGGTTTTTGTTTTGGAATACCCTGCATTACATTGGCTTTATTAAAATTTTTATAATTCTCTAATTGTACCCAGGAACCAAGAAAAAACCATCTCCCAATGTAAGAATGTCTACAATTGAATGCATAAACTCTTTCAAATTAATAAATAAAGACATGAATTATAATGGACAAGTTTCAAAAGACATAAACTTACAAATACGAGCAGAAGGCAGCACATACAAAAATTCTCTTTTCAGAAACTACTGCTAAGTTAACCCTTAATGAAAATGTTTCCCTTCTTACTTTACCATGTTTTAGGAAGGCTAATATTCAATACATTATCATTGTAATAGATATTAGAAGAAAGGTTTTTTGAAGACAGCCAAATGATTCTAGAGCCAAGTAGTATAGATATTGAAGCCAGAAGACATAGTTTCTCTTTAGAAGTGCAGGAGGTTTGGTGATCTGATGAAGTCTACTATTATTAGTAGTTTATTTATTCAGCACTAACTCTAATGTATATTTATGAAGAGTTCATTTCAGAGGAGAGTGGTAAAGACTAAATATGCTCTCTAACCTTGAAAGTGGAATGAAATGTTTTGCATTTAGAGTGAAAATTGGTGATTGATTTCTTAAAAAGCTCTGAATTGTGTACTTTCTTTTTCTGTAGACTAACCATAAAAGCAAAATGGATGAATAAGCAAAAGGATTTCATCCACTTCAGATCGAAGACAAATTGTACTACATTGTTAGTTTTGCCTTTGAAATTTTAAAGGGCTTACAAAATATTTCAAAAGAGCCTTTCATGAATCCCATTTTTTAAAGTAACCAAATTGTAGTAGTCTGTATTACCAAGTTATTTTGCAACATGACATACAAAAATTCAGCGGAGACTAATAATGAACATTAGTAAAATGAAATACCTGAGACATCATGAAATCTTCATCAACTTTTTAGGCTCCCCTAATTATGCATTCACACTCATATTGGATGAAATTTGGTTTTAGGTTCTGAGTTACCATGATAGGTAAGTTTTCCTTTGATTTTCTGGATTTTTAAACTTACAGATTGTGTGGCATTATAATGATGCAAAACAGATAATTTTAATTGAATTAGTGTCGAACTACAGTGAGATATCACCTCAGTCCAGTAAGAAGGACTATTATCAAAAACAAACTAACTAAAGATGCCAAGTGCTAACAAGGATGTCAAAAGAAAGCAATACTTGCACACTGTTGGTGGGAATACAAATTAGTACAGCCATTATGGAAAATGAAATGGAGGTTCCTCAAAAAATTCAAAATAGAACTGCCATATGATTGAGCAATCCTACTATTGTACAAAAATAACTTAAATGCCAACTGATAAATGGATAGAGAAAATGTACATATGTTCAATAAAATATTCAACCATAAAAAGAATGAAATCTTGACATTCGTAACATGATAGATGGAAAAGGATATTGTTGTTAAGCAAAACAAGCCAGGCACAGAAAAAGAAACTCTGGTTACCCACACATCTGTTGAATCCAAAAGAATTGATTATATAGAATCTGAGGATAGAATTGTGGGTCACAGAGGCTGGGGAGAGTTGGGAGAGATCGGGAAAGGTTGGTCAAGGGGTACTAAGCTATAGTTATAGGAGTTAGAAGTTTGAGTGTGATTGCACAGTGGGATGACCTGAGAAATGACATTGCATTATATATTTTAAAAGCTAGAAGAAAAGTATGTTTCAACCATGAAGAAATGATAAATGTTTGTGGAGAAATATGTTCATTCAATGATATGTAGTGCATATATGTATATTATACTCTATATATGTATAAAAATATTGCATGGTACTCCATTAATATATATTTTTTGTTCGGTTTTTATGTTTAAGTTTAAAAAATTAGTGTCAGAACAGTGGCCATTTATTGTTAAAGACCTTTTGAATCTGTTTGCCTGAACTGATTTTTGGAATTATCCAAACCCAATTTTTCTGCATATGTAAGAGATAAAATTTCAACATACATTTTTATTAATGTTCTAGCTGCTAAATATAATTTTGGAAAAATATATAATTTAGTTCATATATCTTTATGAGTTTCTAGATAATAGAATTGATTATAAAAATGAATGTAGAGCCGAGGACGGTGGTGCACGCCTGTAATCCCAGCAGCTCAGGATGCTGATTCAGGAGGATTGTGAGTTCAAAGCCAACCTGAGCAATGGCAAGGGGCTAAGCAATTCCTGTCTCTACATAAAACACAAAATTGGGCTGGGGATGTGGCTCAGTAGTCGAGTACCCTTGAGTTCAATACCTGGTACCAAAAAAATGAATGTAGAATCTTAAAATGTCATATATCCATTGTAGTGAAGACTTGTTTATAAGATCAGTAGGTTTAGTGTGTATTCAAATCTCAAAATTGTTTTTATGACTTTTGAAATTTAGGAATATATAAGATGCTAGTAGGATATATTAGTTTTTCCAATGTTTGTCCTGTCAAAAATATAGGAATAAAATTTAGCACATATCCAGAAGTAGTCAAACCAAAAATATAAAGTGTAGAGACTGCACATATTCTATCTGGTCCAAGATGAAAATACAGTTTCAAAATACAATCCATCTATTGCCTCATCTATAATCAATCTCCCATTTAAAGTTATGCTTTTATGAACACATTCAGGCCATCATAATTTACTACAGCCAATTTATGTAGCACCACTGATACTTTCTTTTGGTTTGTGTTGATCTCCTTTGACTTTAATAAAAGGTAAGCTTTTGCTGTTGTGTATAAATAGAGATATTACAGAATACAAATACAAGGCATATAGCTTCATGCAAAAAAAAAAACTAGATATTTACTCAAAATATATAGAGTATGTTGAAAGGTTGAGTTTTTGTTCCTTCTTTGTGATATTAGTATCAGTTCTAAGAGATTTGATATTGGCTATTATTTCATGTTGAATTCAACTGAGTTAGACTGAAGATAATCTTTCATTCTTTTAATTTCCTATGTGATTAATGTGTGCTTATGTATCAACTTTCTCAAACTACTTTGAAGCAACATTGCTGGATGTACTAGGTATTTACTGCAATGTGTAGAATATTTTATCATTAACTATAATTATAATACTAAGTTTTCATCAATGTGTTTGGCAATTCCCTTTCTTTCTAACCCACTGGCTTCGAATAAAATATTTTAAGGAGCTGGGCGTGGTGGCTCATGCCTGTAATCTCAGCACTTAGGGAGGCTGAGACAGGAGAATTGCGAGTTCAAAGCCAGCCTCAGCAATGGCGAGGTGCTAAGCAACTCAGTGAGTCTCTGTCTCTACATAAAACACAAAATAGGGCTGGGGATGTGGCTCATTGAGCAAGTGCCCCTGAGTTCAATCCCCAGTACCAAAAAAAAAAAAAAAAATGTTAAGGCATAATATTAATGTAGGTTTTTTTTTTTTTACTTCAGAACTTTTTCCCTTCTATGAAAACCAGACTTTCACAAAATATTTCTTGCATGTAGTCAGGTCTCACTTTTCTGACTTTTCATCTACTAATTTTGTTTTTCAGTTAACAAGGAGGAAAAAAGAAAAAAAATCTTTAAATATTTTTATCATTTAATTTGAACATAAGCAAAATGAAGGAGGAAAAACATCTTATCTATGGGCAAAATATTATTTTTAATGCATTACGTGTCAGAAAATGATTTGTGATAAAATCAACATGGTTAAAATTACAAATTAGAAAACTGTACCTACAAATTTAAATGTCTATTTAAATTTAAAACACATATATACAAATTTACATTTAAATTTAAAACACGTGTGTAAATGTTAATTATTTTCGTAAAATATTTTTGAAATACTGTTTATATTTTTAAAGTCTTGAAAAGTATATAGTAAGAGATAGCATTATAATCAGAATCGCAACAAAATTTCAATTAGATTTATTTTAATTTAAATAATTGAGCAACCTTCGATATGGTTCTCAGTGTGTCCTTCCATTATCTCATGGGTATATGATTGAGACATTCTGTTATTATATTTAAGCAAAATAAATAAATAAAAATGCAAATCATCTGAAAACATTCCGTATGTAACTTGCTCTCTAATTCTGTTCTCAGCTATCTGCCCCTCGCTGAAGCACCTATATCACTCTCCTGTAGATAAAATTGCATGCACAGTTTTTTGCTGATTCATAGAACATGACCTCCCTTACTAGTGGACTACATTCAAGCAAAATGCTCCTTGTTTGAGAAGTTCTATGGATGGATAGGTGAATAGAGAAATCCCTTCTTGTGAAAACCATTTACCAACTTCTTAGAGAATTTAAGAAACATAATTTTTTTTAAAAAAAGTAAAAGACAATGTAGATTGATATTGCTGGACTATAAGTTAAAACTTTTCAAAATTTAAACAGAAACATTTATTTCTAACTTTGCTACTAGAAATAATTACACATTTACACAATTTTACTAAGCAATGACTTCATTAAAAGTTTGTTTACTTTAATAGGTCTGGACTGTATAACCTACAAGTTAATGAAGTTCAAATGCATGTAGTAAAAGTGCAAATTGACAAACTGCAGTATAATAAAATTTTATACTTTTGCATGGAAAAGGAGTCTGTCCAGTTTTCTAAGAAAAAAAATATTCATAGACATGGGTTTTTTTTCCCCATTTTTCTGATAAATATATTTTGAAACTTGTTTTGTTTTCACAGAGGAATTAATTATTTGATTTTGCTAACCTAATAAGTGAAACCCAAAAGCAAGATACCTACAAAATTTATTACCTAATCCAGGACTGTTTCAATGAGGAAGTAGGGTTACCTTTAAATAACTAGCTACTGTCTCCCGAGCACTTAAATGCAAGCATAGCCAGCCAAGTACCTGTGTGTCTTTATTTTCTCCTTTAAAATGATATGATATCTCAGTGAAGGAACTGAGCTCTGACCATTAGCAAATTTGTATCCTCTGTCTATATAGTTTCCTCTGCCATAAACCACATGAGAATATCACAAATGGTCCTATGTGAAAATTTGGAACTTTATCTGTTATCTTCTCTTAATCTCTTCCCAGCACTAACAACTGTATCAAGAGCTACTTTCCAAATTAGAATTTTGTAAAATATCAGAGTTAAAAGTAAGATGCTGATAAACACATGGTTTGAGCTATTCTCTTCCCTTTTCTATCTCCTCCCTTTCTGGGAAACTCTTTTAAAAATCCATACATGGTACATCACAGCAAGGATTCACGCAGGGGGCTGTAAGTGAGGAATAGCTGCAGGGGCCTGTGTGTGGGTCCAAAATTGAACAGGGAGAACAGACATTGGCTGGGAGTACTCCTAAATAACTTCAGAATTCACTTCAGTAAATTCTTTGGTAGCACAGTATTCAAAGTATTAATCCACATTCTCTACTGATTTTTCATCTTCTCTAAATTAGCACATGTGAATCAAAAGAAATTGTAATTATTAAGAATGAGCATAAACATTTCATTTTATTGTAAATGATGAGGTTATTGCACAAGCCAGAGGATAACACAATTAATATTTGATTTAGAGCCACATTATTGAGAAAAAAAATTTACTCTCCAAAGTAGGATGAGAAGAAAGTATTTAGTTCATTTTTTTCTGGCAAATTAAACAACATTTGATTAAAATTTCTTATTTTCTATAAAATTTGTATGGACTTAAAATACTATGAGAAGGTGTGAAGTGTCAAATAATATTATATATGTATATATATAATATGCATAACATGTATATTTATATACACACATATATTATTGACTCAATGAGAAATACTTTCTCATTGCATCATTTTATTGTATTTAAGCATTAAAATTAAAATTTTATCATAATTATATTCTGTATGCAGAAGGATAAACTCCAACATGACATATTCTCTTCACTTGGTTCCAAAATGTGTTAGCATTTTCATAGCATGTTTTTTATACAATGAAATAAAGCAGCTATTTTTACATCTCAAGACATTTGATTAAACCAGGGAGACAAAAATTATGTTACTTCATATCTTACATTCTCTTCATTCCCCCCCCCGCCAACACACACCAAAGATTAGGCATTCACTTTCAGTGATTGATTTCCTTTCAACATAGTTCAGATTTTAAAATGTTTTAATGCTACAATCAACTCCTGTTCCATGATTATCATTATTTAATTCAATTATCATAGTTCATGACAAGTAAAATGATTAACAGAATAGTAATTTCATGATTGCCATAATTGTAATAATTACAACAGTATCAAAGTATGATGATTTAAATAGTACCTATATTAATTTACAAGCAACCTATAAGTCATTAATAAAAATACACAAACATGCCAGAAACCTGCTTTTTCTTGCCTCTGAAGTGGTATCGAATTATGAAGCTAGAGTGTCAGAGTTCAATTTAAAGCAAAATTGAGGGAGTGTTGGGGGCCTAGAGGTCCCTCTGCCTGTGTGTATTTAAATGGAACTGAGAACTGTTTCCTATTCTTTTTCCTATTTGTTTCTCAGAAATTATCCCATATGCATTTATCAAAATACTTAAACTTATTTTTAAATATTTAATTGTTTTAACAAGTTATCACATAGGAATACACATCATATATGTTGAACATGTATTAGCACAAGCAAAACACATAGTTCAAAAACCTTAAAAATTTTGTCTAAAAATATTTCTGCCCCCAAATAGAGCATTTATTTCACTATTAAGCCAAATAAATATAAATACAGATAAAAACAAAGAAATAAAATCTCTAATGAAGTCTGCTACTAATCAGACTCTGGAAAATATGCTATATTATGAGACTATGAACTAACACAGGTAAGATACCTACTTCTGATCCATATGGAATAATGAAATAATAGTTAAATTTATAGTATGCTTAGTATTTGACAGCAGTTTCTTTAAGAACTTTAAATACATTATTTAATCATCAAAAAAAATAACCCTAATTCATACATGAAATACCTGAGTGTAAATAAGTAGTATTCCCGATATCACATAACTGGAAAATAGTTGATGAAGAAACTGAGTGTGGGCTGTCCTATGTCAGAACCTGTGTCTTTTAAATACAGTCCCATCCTACTTTCCATCAGACAAAACCAGCTAGGATGTTCCCTACTATAAAACACAGGTAATCAATTAACATGTATGGGAATATCTATAGATCAATAATAATGCACATTTTAAATTAGGAATGATTTGATTGAATATGGCTTTAAAATATTTAATTACATAATAAATATAATTAATTTAAATGCCTCAAAGTGTCTAGTTAAAAGCAGTGTAACAATTAAAACAGATTCAACATAGGATTTGGTTACTTTTTTCATTTAATTTTCATCCATATAGACATGAAAATTTACACATATTAGCTATTTTAAGCGTGACTTCTCAGCTGAGTGTTCTTTTACCCTCTGGATGGGAAGGTTGCAGTGTAGGTATCGCTCTTACCTATAGTGGGTCAGAGAAGTCTTTGGTTAGGTCCTCTTCATGTTGTTTATATTCAGGTCTTTAGAGAAAAGGAAAACTCTAATGAAGTCTTCAGTGATGGATAATAAAATGGAATGTAATAAATATACATTATTTGATATCTGTACACATGCTTAATAAATAAGTTGTCTGATTAAAAGTAAGAAAGAGACAAAAGAAAATTTACCGTCAATGATTTTGGGTTTTGTTTTTGTTTTTTTGGTTTTTTTGGTACTGGGGATTGAACCCAGGGGCACTTAAACACTGAGCCATAACCCCAGCATCCTCTGTTTTTAATCTGTTTGTTTGTTTGTTTGTTTGTTTTGAGACAGGTCTCCCTACATTACCTAGGGCCTTGCTAAATTGCTGGCTTTGAACTCGCAATCCTTCTGCCTTAGCCTTCCCAGCCACTGAGATTACCAGCCTGCGTCACAGCACCTAGCTCAATGAACTTTTTTAAAGCAATCATTAATTTAAGAATTTTACAAAAATTGCAATATAATTTTAGATTCCAGTGAAATTTAGGATGGCAAAAGAATGGATCTTGAACTGTGGTTTTCAAACTATAATTTGCATCACACAGAAATTTATTAGAAATTAAATGTGCCCTTCCTCTACCCACACATAACTAGGACAGCAATCATGGATGAGAACTGGTGATCTATGCTGTTAACAAAGTCTGCAGGTAATTGAAGTACATGCTAAATTTGAGAATCAATTATTCAAAATATAAAATTCCCCAAATGTTGAGGTTGAATTGTTTGTAATATCATTCTATTTCCTTACAATTTGGATAAATTAGCATTCAGTTATAAAGTTGTATGATGTTTCTGCTAAAGCTATTGTCTTCCTTCAATTCTTAGTGGACGACTAGAAGAGTAGAGGAAGGAGAACAGGGGAAGAGAGGAGGGGAGGGAAAAGGAGAGTACTGGGGAACACATTGGAAAAAATTATGTGCATATGTGAATGTCACAATGAACACTATTATGTTTAATTGCATGCTCTAATAAAATCAGAAAAGAAAATCTGAAGGAAGATTATCATAGTTCAAACAAAACTATAATGGACCTTTCTAAATTATTTTTTTTTCAGCACCGGATATTGAACGCAGGGGTACTCCACCACTGAGTCACATCCCCAAGCCCTATTTTGTGTTTTATGTAGAGACAGGGTCTCTTAGTGCCTCACCATTGCTGAGGCTGGCTTTAAACTAGCAATTCTCCTGACTCAGCCTCCCAAAGTACTGGGATAACAGGCATGCACCACCATGCCCAGTTCTTTCTAAATTATGATGAATCCAAAAGTCCACTTATATTTATGTGCTTGAATACAATGTACAGTTGCTTAGAATAATAAACATTTGGAATGAAGAGATTTTCAAGACTCTGTGGACCTGGACTTCTTAAATAAGAATATGCATTTTTTTCTCTCAAAATGCATACAATGCAGATTCGAGTAAAAACTTTAGAGTCCTATTAGGACAATTAATGAAAAACAACATCATGAATTATTTATCTTCATATGTACCTCCATAAACAAAAAAATTAAAAGCAGAGAGAAATTTTGGTGGAATATTTAGGTTTTGTTATGAACAAATAAGCATTATTTAAATTAAGTTTAATTATTCAACATTAATGTTAAGAAAATAATTTATGTACACATGTATATAATTAAGAACTATTTTAGGAATTACATGTATTTATGTCAACATTTACAGGAAGGAGACATCATATCAGGTCTCGTGTTTACTGATAATTTAAATATTCATGATGTATTAGGCATAATGCAAAATAATTCCAAGCACAAAAAGGAAGAGGTAGGTTATTAAGTTTGGGTGGTTTTTTATGTATCAAAATTTAAGTGATATAGTTTTTAAGTGGTGGATATAAATTCTGCTCTAATTAATCTAGTCTTGTCAATGAAAAACATCTTAAGTACAGCCCTCACAAGTATCTTCTAATAAGGAAAATCAACATTCAAAAATTAATTAATTATTTTCTAAAAGTGATACATTTTCCCAATGGGTAGAGAATAATCAGTCTTCCTATCTTTCCACAAAGAAGTATTTTGATTTCCAAGCAATTTGCCATTCTGGAAATAAGATAGCTTAATTTCCAGTCCTCTTTAATATATGCTTTTCTGCTCAAAATGCATAAATGTAAGTATTATTTATGATTATGTGATTTAAACTCAGTAGGGCTTGTATTAAAATCTTCCAGTCTCCAGTTATAGTCTTAGACTATGTTACCACAGTCTCCATGCCTAGAATTTTACTGTTGACAATAAGAACATTGAACAAAAGTATAATTTCTTTCTACTTTTCATAGAAATAAACTTGTCCTAAAAAAGATTTAAGGTACATTTTACCTTGTGCATGTTCACTGAATTGTCAAAGATGGCTTCAGAATTGGCCATTTATTCAATTTACAGAATAGTCTCATTTTTGTGTCTTGAGGCTACCAGAATGCGTAGTTGTAAAAGGAAATTTTCTCAAATTGAAATGTGAGAACTTTAAATATGGTATATCTTTAAAAGATAGATGTATCTTTTTGCTCAATTTGGAGGAAAGCAACTATTTTCCAAATATTATGTTTAGGGTCCATTTCCATGTCGTACAAAGCTCACAGGTGCTTTTGAGAGAGAGTCTCTTAGTGCTTATGGTATTATAGCCTAATTCAAAACCTTTTTACCATGAAAAACTGCATATTGTAGGTAATTGGAAAAAGCCTGACTCTCAAAGCATTATTTCATTTTTAGTCTAGTAGAACATTTTTCTAAAAGAAAGAGGGTTTCTTTCCACATTTCTAAGTGTGTTAGTTACTTTCTCTTTGTTTCTTTTACTTTTTTTTTCTTTTACTGCTTTCTGAGTAACCATGGAAGTTCCTAATTAAGTACAATATCAGTGACTAGGAAAGTGGATAGATGTCTCTTGAAAGCCAAAGTAAACTGAGGTGAATTCAAAAATCATTGCATAGTTAAACTCATTCATTCTCTGGTCACTCTTTGATACCATTGTAAATAACATTCTCAGATGCTAAGAATATCATGAATGTTTATGATCCTTACAAGTAAATCTCTTTCCTTTTCTTATAAGTTTTCTATTTTTATGCCGTCCTGTGTACATTATTGGCCTTTAAAATAACAGTTAAAAGTTTTATAAAACTATTTTTTTTCTCTTGGAAACCAGTATCCAGGTTCCTCAAAACATTAGGAATGGAACCATCATATGACCCAACTCTACCATGCCTTGGTATTTATCAAAAAAAAAAAAAAAAAATAGAATCAGCCTACTATGGCAATACCCATGTTTATAGCAGCACAATTCTCAACAGCCACGTTATGGAACCAATTTTGATGTCACTCAACAGATGAGTGGATAAAGAATATGTGAGATGTGTACACAATGAAGTTCTATTTGGTGATAAAATAATAAAATTAAATAATTTGCATGGAAATGAGTGGAACTAGAGAACATTATGCTCAATGAAATTAAATGGACTCAGAAAGTCAAGATTGTATGATTTCTCTATATATGTGGAAGCTAGAGAGAAGTAAGGGAAGGAAAGGGGCCTAATGATAACAGAAGAGAAGCAGAGCAGATTGTGAATCAAGGGACAGATCAAATTATGCAATATGCATGTACCAATATATCACAAGATCCCGTTATTATGCATAATTATAATGCATGAATAAAAATAAAAGAAAAAGACTTTGTAATTTTTCTCTTAATTATGACAATTTTCTAGAAGGTATTTAAGTTTATGCTTCTTGAAATCTGTCCTTTCATTTTGCTGATCTTATGTCTACATTAAGTATGTAGACATTAAAATTGGAAAATTTGTTCATTAAAATTGAAAAATTTGAACCATATTTCTTCAAATATTTTGTCTTCCCCTTTTTTTTCTCTTCTTCTTTGGCATATGTTGATAAGCTTCATGGCCTTGTACAAGACTGTAAGGTGCTTTTCTTTTCTCTACATTCTTACTCTTTTCAGTTTTTTAGACTGGACAAACTCAATTGATCTATCTTCTTATTTTGGGATAAAATCTGTTCAACTTTCAACTTGAGCTACTATATGCATTTTTCATTTCAGTTGTTTTACCTTTAACCTCAGAATGTAAATTTCATGTTTTAATTAAGTTCTTTTTAAAGAATGGTTTTTATTGATTGATTGATTGATTGTTTATATACCAGGAATTGAACCAGGGGTGCTTAACCACATTGCTAGCTCTTTATATATATATATATATAATTTTGACATAGTATCTTACCAAGTTTCTTAGGGCTTCTTTAAGTTTCTGAGGCTGTCCTCAAACTTGTGTTCCTCCTGCCTCTTCGTCCTGCCTCAGCCTCCTAAACCACTGGGATTATAGGCATATGCTACAGCACACAGCTCATATTCTTTTTCTGTTTTTTGCTGAAACAATGTTCTCATAATTTCCCCTAGTTCTTTACATGTAAATTCTTCTAATTTTTTAACATATTTATAAAAAATTGTTTCTTTAACTCACTAGTTCAATGTTATATCTTCATTAAGAATAATAATAATTATTTTTTTCTATGTATGAGGCATACTTTGCTGATGTGAATCCTATAGCTTTTTGTTAAAAATTGGAAATTTTAATATGATGTTTTTTGACATTGGGAATTAACTCCTCCTCCTTAGAGTTTGTCATTATTGTCATGGTTGTATATCTGATTATTTATTTAGTAACTTTCCTGGACTAATTCTGTCATTTTTTTTTTCATTCTGTGCAGCGATGGAAGTATTTGCTTAATTCACTTAAAGAAGTGACAAAATGATTGAACAATATCTTAAATGTTTGGAGAAAATAAGTCTCTCACTATTTGTAGAGAATTTTTTGTGTGTGTGAGTTGGGGCACCTTTCTCCACTCTAACAGGCATTTCCAAACTTTTCTTAGCTCTTATTTCTTGCTTGTATAGAAGCTCAAATACAACCAGAGATGAAAGAATCAGTCCTTCTCAGATCTTTCTTGGGAATTTTCCAGCATTGCATATAAGGATGACTTCTAGAGTCTCAGAAATGTATTAGAGCCTTTTGAAGCTCTCTTCATAAACCATCCCATTTTCCAGTTTGATTTTTTTTCCTTTTAAAATCTTCGGCTTCCTTTGAGCATGATCTGAAAATGCCACCTTAAACCACTGTGATGTCAAATAATTATACTGTTTTTTCGTGTTTGTTGTTCTTTGTATAGATGCTCTGTCACTAACGCTATCCACATAGATTGAATTCTGAGGTCAGGTCAAATGAAGACTAGCCCAGAGAATGGAACCTCTCAATGAGTTTCCAGATCAAACAGTGACTGTGCTCAGGATGAGGCTGAAATGTGGTTGGGATTCATTCTCTCCTGTCTAGCTGTAGCTGAACTGGCTTCATAGCTATTAGTGTTGGGTTCAAGGCCACAGCTGTCCTAGGGTGAGGTGGATAATATTAGCTCCCATTGGAATGCCACAAAACTCACATTTTTCTCCAAGATTCAGCCATTTTTCTTTAAATAATTGTTCCTCAAATTGTTGCTGAAAAGTTTATTATGACAGTTTTTGCCTTTAAAAAATGATGAAGGAGAATATTTTTGGAATTCCTTACTGTGCCATTTCAGAAGTCCTCCTTTCATTGATTCTTTTTGCAATAGACATTTGCTCAGTAGGTGATTTATTTTTTTGTATGCAAACACTGTAGCATACTAGATCCCTTTATTTTAGCTCTCATGACCATCGAAATTTACAAAGGTAATCATTTCTGTACAAAGTTGTCTTCTATTTGTTGCTTCACATTGCAGTTCTCAATAATTCTGCTTATTTTTTTCGTTTAAGCACCAATATAATTGCATTTAATCCCACAAACATTGGAAAGAATAGCTTAGAAGTGAGTGACCCAATGTATTAACTGTAGCATTAAATTTAACTTTATTGAGAATTAAAATTTCTCTTTTGAACAAGGTGAGTAGGGCCTATCTCAAATTCTACTTTCAGTAAAATGGGAAGAAGGATAAAAAGTAAAATCAAGACCGTGAATTATTGTGAAGTCAGTAGAATCAAGACATTATATATCTTTTTTGGAAAAAACAAAAGAAAAATACTTCACATTAATAAATTTCTGTTTATGAAACAAAAGCACAGAGTACCTCTTTCTTAATTTCTTAGGTTTTTGAGATAGCAACAAGAATAAAACTAAGGAGGCAGTAAGGCAAATGTGTCCCTTTTTTCCACTTGAATGCTATTTACACACATTTTTATATTTCTGAAAAGTCTTCATTTGAAATGGACATGTTCAAATGCAAAACTAAACTCAGCTAATTGTTTTAACTCAATCTGTGAAATGTATGACTGCATAAAAATGCTAGAACATATCAAATGAATGAACCTATTCACATAAACTCACTTTTGTATCTTACTATGAGCTCTCAAGTTCAGAGAATGAACTTGTGAGAAGTTTTTGGATCTAGGAGTATGAACTTGAAGACTATGATTAGCTAAAAGTCTAATAAACAGTCATTTTTCAATACGTTTTTAAAAATTGGTTAATTTTTTTTCTTTTTGTGAAAAACCTTACTGATTCTCCAATACTAGGAGCTTGTCAGGTTTATTTATCAACAGAGAAAGGATAATATTATAATTGAACCCTATTTTATTTTAATAAAATATAATCTCATGATTACTTAACTATAATGTTAGCTCTATTATGCATATATTTAGAATCTATCTCTGAATCTAGAGCATATTTACATATTATAAAATATTTTAAGATTACATTTTATAGAAACTATAGAAATGTATTTAGTAGCTCAGTCTCTTGTGACCATATCTTATCAAAGCAAGAATATTTGGTTTTATTGAATGACAATCACTTGTCCTGAAGATTTGGGTACAACACAGGTATGAGGAGGAATTCTTCAGCATAAATCAGTCTTCTCTTGGTGTTCCAATAATCACTAAAGGTCATGTTGTCTCTTGTCCCCTTAAATAAAGGGCCAATTGCAAGTGACTCACTCTGTTGTCAGTATTTTTAATGGCACTATTTCAACTCTAACTTAGGATATAGAAAATTTGTATTTTGGTTCTCCCTACTAAATGAGTATAGTACTTTGATCATGTCACATACAGTGCTGGGGATGAGTTAACTTTTTACAAAGTTTATGTTGATTTTAAATTATATTTAAAAAATGTGTATGAAGATTTTTGCTTGGAAAAAGGTAATGTTTACATTAATTCAGACTATTGTTATTGGACAATATTAATAAACACACAAAATATAAATATATATTTGAAATATTTATTTTATAATATTTTATTATTCCAAAAAGACCTTTTTCATTTCAGTTGTGTGGGGTTTTAACAACATGCTACATAGTGATAGTCAAGTTAGACATCTGTATAACATATGCACTTTACTAAGTTCCTTCTACTGAGGTGTAGCTATCAGATGCTATAATCTCTTGTTTAGTATATTTTAAAATATGAGCTTTGTATAATAAATGGGCTATT
Organism: Xerus rutilus; assembly: GCA_028644305.1. NCBI lineage: Eukaryota > Metazoa > Chordata > Mammalia > Rodentia > Sciuridae > Xerus > Xerus rutilus. The sequence goes on along the minus strand of CM053405.1, from coordinate 13,640,307 downwards.
CTTCTTGTCTCTGTAAATGATTGAACAATTTCACCATATATATATATGTGTGTGTGTGTGTGTGTATATATATATATACATATATACATACAAATTACAGACTATTGTATACAATTAATAGTAAATTATATTTTACTAGTTATGAAGAGTTCATATCAGTGATAATTTTGTAAAATACTAAACTTCTTATGAAATAACAATTAGAAAATTTTATTTATGATTTCTACCTACATTCAATCCAATTCCTCCAGCACAAAGATGGTATTCAAATTTGGATATGCACCTCCTAAACCCTTTTTGTCTTTTTAAAAATTTTTTCTTTAAGTTGTCAAAAGGCCTTTATTTTATTTGTTTATATATAGTGCTGAGAATCAAACACTGTGCCTCACACATGCCAGACAAGTGCTCTACCACTGTGCTATGACTCCAGGCCCTAAACCTTTTTTATCTTAATAATGCCTTTCTTATCCAAAAAAAAAAAAAAAGCAATATAAAGACCATAGTAAGAATAATTTAAGACAAAAGAAAGCCTTGAAGTTATATTTCAACCATGAATAAAAGAGCACAGATAATTTGGTATAATTTTATAAAGTAGAAAGTAAATAGAATATAGGATGAAACCAAGAAAAATAAAGAACGAACGAAGAATGAAAGGAAGGACAATGTTTTATTTAAAACTGGTCTTGTGCACTAGATGATAGTTATAATATAAATTTAATAAAAATTGAAGTAAAAAATAAAAAGGGCAAGGAAACTGCATTTATAAATGTTAATTGTATGAATAAAAGATACCTCAAAATTTACAGAACAATTTTGAAATTATAAAGCTTTAATATTTTCAACTTGGAATGGCACAACTTATGCTAAAAGTTAAACTGGGGCACAATAAAATTTTAAAGAGTTTATTTATGCAAACAGTTATCTATAAATTGGGCAGCTCCAAAGCAGAGATGGTTTGCCAACTCTGAGGGACTACAAGAGAGGCTTTCAAATGAGGCCCACAGAGAAGAACAAGGAAAATGTTTAATTGGCTACAGTTACACAGTTGCCTTATTTTGGTGTATTTTGCCAAGTTCCTGGTTATATGAACTTATTAATGGCCCAAGATTGTCTCAGCTTGAGTTGTTCCTTGATAGAAACATATACAAGAAATAGCCAGAGTGGTGTTTCACATCTGCATGTAATTAAGCAATACTGATACTATTTTCAAGGCCTATTTGGCCTTGTGTGCTCAGGGATTCTCCAGGTTGGTTCTCCATTTTCACCCAATTTAACATTCGTAACTTTTCATTCCTGCATGATTGCATTACCAATGCAATAAATTATTGTATTATTACTTAAACCTCATTGTCATAGCTGCTTATTTTTATTTCCAAACATTGTTTTGTTTTGGTTTGTTTTGGATTCTCATGATTCTTTATCTCTTTATTACCTTAATTGTCAAAAATCTTCTTTTTCTATGTTCACTTTTCTATTTATTTATTTCTTCAAGAAAGGCTTATTGGTTGTGCATTTCCTTTCTTCCTTTATCCTTTTAATAGTGTAAGGGATAGTCTATGTTCATTCTTGAATGACAACTTACCTTAATATGTAGGTTTTGAGTAATTTCTTACCTTTTTGGGTTTTTTTTTGGTACCAGGGATTGAACTTAAGGGTACTCGACCAGTGATCCACATCCCCAGCCCTATTTTGTGTTTTATGTAGAGACAGGGTCTCACTGAGTTGCTTAGCTCTTCACCGTCGCTGAGGCTGGCTTTGAACTCGTGATTCTCCTGTCTCAGCCTCCCTAAGTGCTGGGATTACAGGCGTGTGCCACTGCGCCCAGCTAATTTCTTACCTTTTATTTCCATGATAACTCCACAGCTATTATACTATTATATTCCATCATGGGCCGCTTCTGAGTAAATCTAAGGGTTACTCTGACATTTCCTCTTTGTACATAACTTCCTTTGCCTCCCTGGATGCCAGACAATACTTAATTCATCAATTTTGATTACATCACCTGGTTATTTCTTGGTGCAAATTGTTCTGCAACTGTTATTTATGGAAGAACACTGTGTATTCTTCTTCTTTTTTTTTTTTTTTTTTGCAGATATATTTAAAACTGTTTCTGGGAAGCTTCCATCTATTTCTGATGAATGATTTCTGCTAATTCTGTTGGATTTTTTACAGTTATTTACATGTGGGAACATCTTTTTTTCTGCATCTATTGTGATCCATGTAATTGCTTTCATCTTGGTCATTTCCCTCTGCATTCATGCAATTTTAATAGATGTTTTCTTCTTTGTATGAGGGATTCCACTTTCTGCCACATCTGTTCTGTTTTGTTGTGTTGAGAATGCATTGATTATGCCAGTGTTGTGATTTTGTCTCAATTTGTTTCCACAGCTCTCCAGTCCCCATTGTCATCTTACTGCATTATATTACTGCCTGGAAGACACACTCTTGTTTCACAAATTAACGCTTTTATCAAGTACTTATAGGTCACTTGTGGAGCATTTACTTCTGTTCACTTGACATTGATTTAGTCTTGGCTAAGAAAGTTACTTATTCTTTGCAGTTATGTTCCTCAATTTACTTATTTTTAAATGTTTACACAGTTGTTAAGCTTCTTTCATTTTGCTAACATTATACTTTTCATAGAGATTTCCCTTTCTCTTTACCAATTTTTTAAATTAACTTTGCTTTTCTCCCTGAAAATACAGCTTTCTTGACTTTTGTTGGATGGACTAAGTGCATGAGTGAAAGAGAAGGGTTCTCTCCTAATATGACTTCTAAAAGTATCCTGTAAGATTTTAAGGTCTGTTAAGTTTGTATTTTCAAACAATAATATCATAAAAGTCACATGAAGATACTGCTAAAATTCAGATGGATGCCCTTTAGTCTACATTTAATCTACTGCCAGTATTGCCAGTCGACTAATCATGCTGTGAGTAGCAAAGATCTGAAAGGGCTCACTACATGAACAAAGGCAAAGTCTAATCCAGTTAGTGGCATATCTTACTCATTTAATATATATCCACAATTCTGGTAGACAGAGGTGAAAATATGAAATGTGTCCCTTAAATTAACTTCTCAAAACTTTGATGCCATCTGTGCAGATTCTCAAAAATTAAGACATCAATAAAATATCTCCTTGTTTCAAGTTTGAAATATGAAATCATGACATTCCTCTCATTTGCTGATTTTTAGTCCTAAATATATCTTTCTCTTCTCTGCCTTCTTTCTTCTTTCTTTTTCTCTCTTTTTCTTTTTCCCCTTCTTCTTTCTTTTTCCATCTAAAAATGTTTCATTTGTTCATTAATTTATTTATTTAATTTGTGCAGTACTGAGATTGAACCCAGGGTCTCACACTTCCTAGATACTTGCAAAGCATTCTACAACTGAGCTACCTCCTCTGCCCTTCTCTTCCTTCTTTCTCCTTCCTTTCTTCTTTCTCTCTATCCTCCATTCCTTTCTTCCTTCCTTAATACTTTAGCAAGTTAATTAGTCATACATACTGTGGGAGCAATTTCAGAGAATAAGCTCTATTCTCTATCTTTATTTAAAAATCAAAGTCACTTTGATTAGCATTTTATTTATTTAAATGCATCTTCATAATATTTTAATACGTGTGTGTATTCTGTATACTTTTAATTTGAAAAAAAATATTAACATGCAATTGCACATATTTCTGAGGTACAATGTGATGTTTTGAGGCATGTATACACATTTATCAAGTCAGGGTATGTAACAATGTTCTGTAGTGACTACATATCCTGCTTTTGAAATTATAATATTTCACCCAGCAATAGTCAATTTAATTTTATGTGGATAAAAAATGTTATAAGATATTTTTATATTATATCATTTTATATCTTATTCATTTAAAATTTTATATTTTATCATCATTTCATTATTTTAAAATATATACTTTGGAAATAGATATCTTGATCAAACATGGACACACAGTAATATATTGCAGTCACTACTCAATTACCTTACAATGATGTCTTTAAAATACTTATTTTTACCAGAAATACGTGACTACTCACCATTTCTTATGCCTTTGTCAAACTAGGCATTATCCGTCCTTGTTTTTTTTTTTTTTCTTGTCGTTCTTTTTAAATATACATGACAATAGAATATGTTTTGACATATGATACATACATGGAATATAACTTAGGATCCCATTCTTGTGGTTGTACATGATGTGGAATTTCACTGGTGGTGTATTCATATATGAACATTGGAAAGACAAGCCATATTCATTTTACTGTCTTTCCTATTCCCATTCCTGCTCCCTTCCCTTCATTACCCTTTGTCTAATCCGGTGAACTTCTATTTTCCCTACCCTCTTATTGTAGGTTAGCATCCACATATCAGAGAGAACATTTGGCTTTTGGTTTTGGGGAACAGGTTTATGCATAAAGAAAATGGGGTATTTATACACAATGGAATATTACTTAGCTATAAAAAAGAATGAAATTATGACATTCACCAGTAAATGGCAGAACTTGAGACTATCAGGCTAAGTAAAATAAGCCTGTTCTTGAGTTTTGATAATGCAATAAATGAAAAATGCCATCGCTTATTTTACTTTGCCTTCTCTCAACTTCTAATAGATTTAAACTAATTTTATGTGTTCATTGGCCCTTTATTTTTTGTCATAGGAAATTTTTGTTCATATTTTACTAGTATTGATTGTTTCTCTTTGGAATATTAAGTTTTAGGAAATCTTTAAAATTTGAAAACATTAACTATCTATTTTATATATCAAATAAAATAGATATCAAACATATTTTAAAATCTGTAAAACTTTAAAATAACCAAACTATACAATGAACATCTACAATCAACTAAAATGTTATTTAAAAATATATTGAAATATACTTTACTGTGCAATCTCATGAGCATTGCACCAAATTCCATCAGTCAACATTGGCTGCTATCAGGTGAACGTTGCAGTGGTTATGCAAGAGGACACCAGCAAAGATTCACAGTGAAACTCAAATGGCTGTGAACACAGTTCTAACATGTCCTCCTAAACAGTGCATATTTTAGGATGCATGATTTAAACTTATAGGTATAATATAGCATTTCCTTCTATCATAATACCCGTTTTGTGTTCCAGAGTAATATAGTCTTCTCAGACTGCCATAACAAAATACCACCCCTTGAAACAGCAGGCACTTATTTTTTCATGGTTCTAGAGGTTAGTAAGTCCATGATTCAGATGCTGATTAATCCAGTGTGTGGTCAGGCATCTCTTCCTGGTTTATAGAAGGCCATCTTTTCCTAGAACCACACATGACCTTTCTTCTGTGCCCCTGAAGGAGATGAGTGAGGCAGGGCATTCTGTGGTGTTTCTTCTTAAAAATACATTATTCCTATAAAATAACATGACATCTTATGATTTTATTTAATCTTCACTGCTTTCTGATAAGCCCAGTGCCCAAATAGAGATCATTCCTTACCAAACATAAATTTCTAACACCATTAGTGTGTTTCCATTAGAATAAATATTTAGTAACATGACCTAGAAGTTAATTGGTTTCAACAAAGAAAGCTAGGAGTTTCAGTAGATATTTCCTTAAAAATAACAGATTAAAATTTCCTGAAAATTACTTTGAAGTTACTAATTTTTCCAGTCAAGTATTTATGGACTGTCAGCTTCAAAGCCATCCTTAGAACTTTTCTCTGAAATGCTGGGACTATGACTTTGCAAATTATTTTTCTCAGTCCTCACAATAATATCAATAGGAGGCCCTGGAGGGGATAAATAAGTATTTACCACCTGCTTACTTATTCTTGTTGATTTTCCTTTCTTTCTCTTTCCTTTCTCATGTCCAGCATGGCAATCAAAGGAATTGGCCCCAGCCTCCATCCTTCTGCCACTCTCAGTATGAATGAGTTGACTTCATTACCCTTCATTACAGGCTTCAATAAGACCACGGGGTATACACCTCAGAAATCTGAGCATCAGCCTCACAGGTCCCACTCAGGATTCCTGGAGTCTGTTATTACCACCTCTTTCCTCATTTCTACTTTCATCAGTCATTATCATTGGGTTAGCTTTGAGCTCCCTCTTTGCTTTTCTAGTTCTCTAGCTCTTATGAAACCATTTTGCTCTGTGAAATCTCCCTTGAGTAAAATACTTAGTGTGATTTCTCTTCTCCTGAATGTACCATGACTGATAGAATATTTTAGACATGAAAGTAAAACTCTGTAATCTACACATTTTCAAAAGACACTCACAGACCCAGTTAAAGCTCATGTTGGTTGTTTATCCAGGTTTCTTCAATAATTCCTTGACTCTCGATTTATCTTAAGTAATTGACCCTTAGCAATCAGATTGTGAAAAAGGAGATTAAACACCATGGCCCATGTGGAAATCAAGACAAAAACCTTTACACTAAACAGACTATAATCAACGATTTATTAACTTTGTAATCAATACATGAACTGTATTTTGATTTAAAATTTTTTGATTTAAAAATTACTGAATATTCCATCAAATAGTGCAATACTGAGTCTTTGATCTTTGTTGTTTGTTGGGAAGCAACTCTTTGTGGTACTTCTACCAGATTCTCTTTTCAAAGATGCTTGTATATTGAGTAACCTTAGAATTTAGAAGTATTGAATTGCTCAAGCCCAGAGAGCAGATTTCTTCCTAATCAGTGTAAAACACATAGGTAATATCTTCCTCCTCAGAGATATTCTATGATAATAAAGTTGGCCTCTTCCCTCCTGAGGAAATAGTGCTTACATTCTGGGGTAATGTCTGTTCATGGAGGTCAGAAGGGTCAATTTCACTAGCACAGCCCTTATAAAATGCATTACAATGATTTTACATGCTCTCAATAGGGGTCAGGAGGCAATTTTTTAAGGGGCTGATAGTACTTTTGTGCTAGTAGGCCACAGTCTATGTCACATCTACTTACCTCTTCCATTATTGCCCCAAGATGGCCCCACACAATATGTCGATGATCTGTGTTACTCAAATATGACATAAACACTGTGTATGTTGAATTCTCATCAGTTTGGGTTACAATTACGGTAGCATAGACTGAGTTGAGAGGATTAGAAATAGAAGAAATGTATATCTCACAATTGGAGAGACAGAAATTCCAAGATCAATGTGCACTCATGTGCAGCTTTTGGGGAGGATCCTCTGCAGGAATGCAGACTATTGACTTCTCTTTGGAACCTAACACAGGAGAAAGAAGGCAAGAGAGATTTAGAGGAGGGTCCTTTTTTAACCCCGTTACACACTAACCCCGTTTATAAAGGCACCACATTTATGACCTAATAAGCTTCCATAGGCCCCAATTCCAAATACAATATTTATGAAGAAATTGAGTATCTTCTTGTTTTGTGTTATAAAATATATTTTCTATTGTGAGAAAGTATTTGGGGAAAAACCTGCAGAAACTGCTATTCAAAAGAAGTTGTAAGAAATGACCAAAGGCTTCATAAAAAGATGAAGATCTTTAATGTTTTCATAAATCAATAAAAAACAGAAATAAATCTAAAATGTTAACTGCTACATGAAAGTATAAGGGCAGCTTACATTGTAACATTATCTAAAATAATCTTAGAAGAAACATGAATTCTGTGTAAATTTTAAGATACCAATGCCTGGCTTTTAGTGACAATAAACTCTTCAGCATTACCAGTAAAATGTTTCAAGTTACCAGAAAAATTTTGGACAGAGACCATTTGTGCTAAGATCTCACCATTTGCCAAGGAGATCTATCAGAAAGTGGCTTATATAACATGATATCTCAAATTAAATATGGTATTCTCAACCATTTTCAGTTAAATTTCAGGATATTGTACTACTAGTTAGGTTGAAAGAAATAGTAAATGAAAAATTGGCTTCTTTGACCTTTATCTCAAGTTTCCTCAAATGATCTGTTGTACTGCAGCAATTTTTATTAGTGTTTGCAGATGCTAGTAGCGCTCCTGGCATTGACCTTTTGGAATTATTGAAAAATAGAGCAAAATAAATCTTCCTACTAGAAATTCTAAACAATCTTCTATTTCCATGACCTTATTTGATGCCTGATCCTATCACCTTGCTTGATACCAAAAGTCAGGGCTTCTCAGTCAGCAGAAAGCAGATCATTTATTTTCTTAGCGGGAGATCTCTCCAGTGTCATTAATGATTCATACAGGTCATGTTTACTAGGAGCAAGCATTTTCACGTATGCTGTGTCCTAAAGCAGAAACTTCTATTTTATATAAGCATAGTGCTATTGCTTCTTATGCCACACAATCAAGAGTGATAATTTCAGCACGGTTATTTCATGGGTTCATTGAAGGCCAAGGAATAAAAGGAGAAACATAAAGAGAAGATGAACTTAAATCTTAGGAACAATGACCTGGCTCAAGTCTCCTTAAAATTGGCTCAGAGAATCAGAAAAGTTTTATATGTTTAAAAGTTCAAATTGAGACTAAAAGTTAACATCAGGATAAAAATAAACCTTCAGAAAAGTATATGACTCTATTGATTTTGGTTTCCCCTAGTTTCTTAGCTTTTTCTTTATTTTTGTGGTTTCCCTCTTTTGTAAAATGTCCTTCCATTGATTTTTTTTTTCTCATAGATCACACCTTTAATCTTACTTAATTTATATATTTTAGGTGAAAATATACATTTCCAAAAAGGAAAGCAAATTCTAAAACTTTGTCAAATCAAGGAAATGCCTATATCATTCCTTTACTTCTGCTCTTTATCAATATACTCACCACTTTTATCCTTTCATACTTTTCAAAATATTTAATTTCTTTGACTTGTCTACCTTATGCTTAAGCTGATCAAAATCCAGAGACTGGCATGAATGTGCATATTGATGTCAAAAAGCACTTAAATTCTAAGTAAAAATAAAAATGGATTCAATGTACTCTGCTTGTTCAAAGTTCTGGTTGTTCAAGCAATGCTTTAGCAACTTCACTTACTTTTATAAATTTTAGACTGCTGAATTTATTTTTGTAAATTCCACCACCTGTTCAAAAAAATATGGTGGTAAGTCATATATGTATACTTAATTTTAATATGTATGCCAGATTGCTTTAACAAAGCTTTCAATAGATGCAATTGCCATATTTTTTGTGTGTGTGCTACAAAAGTTAAGTCATTCCTGCTTCGTGTGTGTGTCTGTTTTGCATTTTTTGTAGACTTGCTGAGCCTGAAATATTTACTCTACTTTTCATTGTTTTGCTTATATGTGACCATGATAGATCCCTAAGTAGCAGGCAGTGGTACGGTGTCTGGAAAGAACAGTGGAATCACCACCACTAATAATTCTTTTCCTGGTGTTGTATTTGCTGTTTCTATCAAGCCCCTGCCATAGCCACCATCCATGAGTGTTTTATATCAAACATTTTATTATAATCAATGATAATATTGCACACTTTTTTTCTGTCAAATAAATTTACTTTAGAGGGAAGTATCTAATTTTATGAAAAAAAAATGCTTCTTGGATCCATTGAATTTTTTTGTACATACATCATCATTAAGAAACAGTGGCTCTTACAGAGTATGGGAAGGACCCTTAGACTGTAGATGATACCTTCTAAGTTTGGGTGCCACCCAACAATTCAGTAGCTCACACTCTAAACCAATGGCAAATATTGTATGCATTCTTTACTAGCCACTATACACACAACTTGAAAATTAATCAAAAAGAAACCAATTGTTTAAAAAAATGATTTTGTGAACACAGAAAAGTATTAATCTTATTTCAATGCTTAAAATAGTTCATTTATATCAGTAAATTTGCATATATCTTTAAGGGTTTATAATAGATCATCAGAACATTTGTAAATATTTAATTGTATTTATTTTAAAGCAATTACTCCAACTTTGATGAATTGAAAATAAGCTGCTGTTTTAGAAAGCTAAGCTAAAAAGATAATTGTATGGAGTAAATTTAAAAGAAACACTCAAGACAGAGAAAACTAGTACCATTGGTGGCTGTTGTCTTTGTCAGTGCTCTTATAATAAACATACATTTTTTTACAGATTTTATCACTTGTGGAAAGTTAATATGTCCTCAGATCCCAGAAGTTTAAAGGCATCTCCTTAGACAAATCTGTTTTATCATTTTTTTTTTATATTTAGGTTACTGACACACTTATAATTACACACAAGCAATTTGTTGTCTATAATTGCCTATATAAAATTTTATTTTAAAATTGTTTTCTTGGCATAAATTAATTAAACAATAGCAATATTTCATGTGAAAATACCCAGTATATTTCAGCTGGTTGAGCTAATTGTGTTGTCATTATTGTCATACAAATATTTTAAACAATCAGACAAAGGAGGGGTAATTTATGATCCTATATGCAATGCATAATTTAAATGAGACAATAAGCCACAACCTTTTATATCACAGAACCACCATTTTATAGTATGGCAGCCTAATCACTAATCTATTTTATTACCTAATTATTTTGTAAACAATATTGCTTCTGTCATAACCCATTAACTTAAACTGTTCCCCTTAAGAGGATGGTGTATATGGTTATGTTGCTAATGGCTAGCTTGTCACAGCAGTAAATATCACCTTTTGTCTTAGGCTATTAATTAAGGAGGTAATTATTCCATTCTTAAAAATATTTTAAGGTTATAGAACTGAAAATACTAGATGCAGCATCCTCAGAACTATTGTAATGTTTTCCAGGTACGTACATTCCCCAGTAGAAGCATGTGAGGAGCCAGCAGACGTGTTGACTGTTGCTGCCAGTGGATCATTAGGGGAATGACCACAGAGGCAGATTCTGCAAGGATGTGTAGTGATGCTCGAGAGCTACAGCAGCCCAATTATTGATTATAACTGAGCTGATGCCAAAGCTTGCTGATTTGATCTAATACTTGAGAATGCTTGTCTAAAGTACAGATCAGCTGTCCATTCTCTTAGCATCCCCAATTATTAAACCTCTGTATTAAATTAGATCATCTGAATGGAAGCACCTGCACAAATAATTACAAACTCCAAAAGAAATGTCTTCACTGAGTTTCAAATTAACTTTATTCCCTCAGCCATTGCTGAGTTTAATCAAGAGTCATGCAAGCCAGGCGCGGTGGCGCAAGCCTGTAATCCCAGCACTTAGGGAGGCTGAGACAGGAGAATTGCGAGTTCAAAGCCAGTCTCAGCAATGGCGAGGTGCTAAGCAACTCAGTGAGAGCCTGTCTCTACATAAAACACAAAATAGGGCCAGGGATGTGGCTCAGTGGTCGAGTGCCCCTGAGTTCAATCTCCAGTACCAAAAAAAAAAAAAATTAAAAAAAAGAGTCATGCATTTCAACAGTATGTCTGTGTCAACTTTAGAACAGAATTTGAACATAATATCAAATATGTTATCCAATGGTCACATGAAATTTAGAATCTAATTAATATTTCATTGAAATAAGTTTCAGGGGAAATAGCTTTCAGATGGATCATGTGCTTTATTTTGTCAGATCTTGAAAATCATTTATACTTATGTGATACTCCATTGATTATACCCTTCATCCCAAAGCTCTTGTGTCAATGCAGAAATAAATGTTCAGAGGTGAAATGATTAGATTGTGAAAGCTGTAACCTAATCAGAAGATTGATTTGTTTGTCAGGTTCATAGTTTGAATGGATTGCTGGGTGTGTCAGCTGTAGGCAGGTGAGGGCAGGGCTTGACAAAGTAGGTCACTGGGAGTGTACAGCCCTTGGGGTTTATGTTTTTTTCCCCACTTCGCCATCTCTCTGTCTCTCTCCTTCCCAACTGAGCAGCTTTCCTCTGCTAACCCTTTCTGCCTTACCCCAGACAATGAGCAATAGAGTTGGTTAAAAATGGACAGAACTTCTGAAGTCAGGACATCAGAATAAACTTTTCCTCCTCTAAGTTATTCTTGTCAGGTATTTTGTTCACAGTGACGAAAAGCTGACTATCACATAGAGTGTATTCAAGATATCTTCTCATTTATCCCTACTCAAATTTAATGAAATAAGGCAGATATTTTTGTCTCAATTCAAAGAAAAATGACTGAAAATAAATTTTAGAAATAAGACTCATAAAGTTAATGTGACTCCCCTTGACGGTCATAAGTGTCTAAATTCAAACTAAATTTTAAATACTATTTGTATATATCTTTGTATATAGATATTTTTATATATCTTTCATTGTTTTAACTTTGAGGAAAAGTAAAATTATTATCCACATTTAAAATTAACTTATTTTAAAGAGCTAAATATACTTATTCTCTGTATTCTCTAAGAGCTTTGATTTTAACATCAACCATTGTATTTTGAATCATTTTAAATTATTAGCTATTCAGTTAGTTTATAAACACATTCAATTCAGATATCTATTTTTTAAATCAGAAAAGAGAAACAGAGAAGTATAAAAATACATGTAGCATAGTTTAATTCCCTCAGAACTATTATTAAATACATACTATTGGCAATAACTTTTTGGAACAATTCCTTGGCTTCTTTCTAATTACAATAGAATAATATAGATAACATAAATATATTTCTAACATATTTTTGAAACTCATCAAGAAAGATTGATGGGGGAGGAAATTTCATATGAGATATAAGAAGACTTTGCACCATTCCCTAAAGATAAACATCACCTTGTATATTTGTGATTTGTTAAATGTATCAAATATGAAATACTGAAGGGTCTGTCTTAGTGTATGTTCTAGGCCTCATTGAACAAAGTCCTTGGTGATTGAAAGTCCTTTTTTAACAAGGTCCTCAATGGTTCTTATTTTTCTGAGAAGCTCACAAAGTTCTGCTGTTGGTTACTATAAGCACGGTGAGAGTAAACCAAAGATCAAGAAGACAAGAGGCTGAATTTTGGGTGCCTAGTTTCTAAAGTTTTCTTCCAATTTTGAGATAAATGATTGGACCAAGCAAACACACACACACACGCAACACGCACATACATGCACATACATGCACACATTCTTTTTCTCTCTCTAATATACTTGTAGACCCACAGAAATTAGTATGGACATTGGGACTTTGACCTGTAGTTGAGCCAGCAGGAGATGTGAAAGGAAGCAGGGGCTAAAAGACTTCTCTTCTATTTCCACAAGCACATGGGTTTCAATTAGCACGTAGGTATTCATAACGGGCAGATAAATACTTAGATACATGCATGCATGCATAGTTCTTTATAATTTTAGGGAAAAACTCCTTATAAACACATCTCCAGAGTATTGGTGCTAAAAATACCACATTTGACAATCTCCTTAACATTTATTTCTTTTACATATGCTTTTTTTTTCTTTAAAAATGCTTTTACCATCAGGATGCTATCTTATTTCCATAACAACAGGAATTGGAGCATTTGCAGTACAAGTTAACTTGATACTTAGTGCTACTTGATCTGATTCCCAACATAATTTTTATAACATAGGTTTATGTTATTTTTTGTGAAAAGGGGATCATGGGAGGGGAAATTATTCTTGCCTCATACAAATGCTTTTTTACCTTCTCTTTATGATTTTTACTTCTTCTTTTTGGAAGAATTTCACTTAATTCTACAGATTTAATTTCATTCTTTATTCTTAAACTTACTGTGTTTCTCCCCTGCCGTGCTATAGATTTCTCATTGAAGCAGTATTTTTCACTGCACAAATGCAAATGTGTGAGGTGTGAAACTTAGGAGGAAATAGGTAAAATATTCTGGAGAAATCAGGGAAATGGAAAGTCATATATGCCAAGGCCTAGGTTATATTTTCATTTCAGGCCAGAGGTGGTATATCTTGCATATTTTTTTTTATTTTTATCATCCTACTATCCTCATGTAATTGTGTGTGTGTATATATGTAATATATATTATATAGTGTGTATATATATATGCACACACTCACATATATGTATATATGGATTGACAAGAAATAAAATAAAATGGAAATCTCTTATTTTAATATTGTCCCTCAAAATCCTCTTTTGAATACTCCATTTGTGGCTGCCCATCTCACCCTCCTTAACTCAGAATCAATCATATTATGCACACCTTTGGGGTTTGATGCAATAGTAAAACCTTTTCAAAGCTAATTTAAAGAAAGACTTATCTTTTCAATTTTTCAGCCCAACAATAAAGACAACACTTCTTAATCTTGAAGAAAGGGAATACTCAGGAGGGTTTAAGATCATTTTTTTTTAAATGTTTATTTTTTAGTTGTAGATGACAGAATATCTTTATTTTATTTTTATGTGGTGCTGAGGATCAAACCCAGTGCCTTATGCGTGCTAAGCGAGCACGCTATCACTGCGCCATAATCCCAGCCCCAAGATCATTTATTATATGATCAGTTGTCCTATTCTTATATCCCTTTCCCCAGCTTCACTGCATCCCTGGAAACAGTGGCCTTAAAACCAGATTAGTTGTGAAAAATCAGTAGTCTGGCAGCTATTGGAAGAGGTAAAACAAGTCAGAGCTCCCCAAGGTCCTATCCCAAGGCCATCATCCACGTCTGACTTGTGAGGTAGCCACCCAGGAAAGCCCCATTCACAGGACTTGCCTTCAGTTTACCTCTCTCAGATCGTTCAGGGGGAAACGTCCTATCCCCAGGTCAGTGAATGAAGTAATGAGAGAAATCTGTAGAAGATTGCATGTGTTGGAACTGATGATATAAACAGGAGGCCAGACACAAAATTTAAAAGTTAAATGTAGGGATGAGATATTCACTAAGGTCATTAAAAGCTCTTATCCATTAAGGAAAACTGGGAAGACCAGTCACATGTGTGGGACACCAAAATGGTCAAGAACAACTTTAGAAGACATAGCTAATACTCAGTTGTTTTCATGATGAGGAGGACTAAGGCGGAATTGCAAACTCCTGAGTTTGAGAAGTCACCCAACAAATGCACAGTGTACCTCTGAAAAGACTGGTTTTGAGGTGCTTAAGAAATTCACTGTGTAGCCACACTATTCACAGTTATCAAGCTGGACACAAACTTGGTGTTTTGAAATTAGGAACAGGGTAGGAGAAAACAAGTATCCAGTTCAGTTCCTTAAGGAAGAAAAGGAAATATCAAAAAGCCAACACACTGGACCAGTTTTTATAAACTATCACTCATCTGTAAATTTTTGTATTTGTACAGTTAGATATTGCATTGGAACCAATGATAATTTAGTGAACCTTTTGCTTTATTTGTTGTTGTTATCATTTGTTTTTATGTGTTTCATTTTTGGACAATAAGCTACTTAGAAAAAAAAAGGTATAAAATGCACCTTTTAACTTATTGTAAATGTCCTACAATGGTGTGATATAAAGACACCTGTGCTCAAATTTATCATTGATTCACAGTGTTGTGCCTTTTTTGAGATACTATCAGTGAAGAATACTAAAATAATACTTAAGCAAATCATTCTAAACTTTACATCTTCCCTAAAATTCAAACTAAAATGTCAGTACAACTTTCAAGCTACTGAGAAAACTTTCTTCAAAGTAAGAGAATTTTAGTGATTGTTGTAAAAACTCCTTGCGTTTCTTCTGCGTGCCACGGTTAGTAAAAAGTTGAAGAGGATTCTGTAGCCAACACTTCCATTGCTTGGTTTGCCATGTTGTCACTGTTACCTACACACTAACAGAATGATTCGTGTCAACTGTCACCATGCCACAAGAGGTGGTTTGAGAGCTGGAACAGATGAAAGGGTGTCCAGAAAACGAATGCAGAACTTCACAAAGAAACATCGTTAAAATTAAAACATAAAATAATTGTCAGACACCTGAAAATCTAGAGAATTTTATCAAAGATTCTGATTTTTTCTAGAGAAAATTAAAAAAGAAATATTTTAGTTTTTTTTTTAAAACTACACAGTTGCTATCATCATTATAATTGGTCCATCACATATTAATATTCATTGTTTGAAAACACATACAACAGCATATATTTAAATAACATATGCACACACAAATATTTCACAAAATTTATTTTATTTGTATATATTTATCATAATAACATGATTTGCATAATACCAAACCAAATTCATGTATATTATATGAATTCACATATAGTTTTGATTGGCTTATAAGCCTTAGAGTACACTCGTGTATGTTTCAACAACCACATACAAATCTTATCTGATGAAACTTCCTGTAATATGAATAGAAATTCCCCCTTCTATTTATTAATAGAAGTTATTTATTCCACTCCTCTGAAGGACTTTTACTTTCATAGCTCATTTATCTTTTATAAGAGAAAGATTCAATCCAAAGAGTTAAATTAAAGAGCCAGAATTGAACCTTAGTCTGATTTTAAATCCAAGGTTGTTTATGACTTGCCAATTCATTTTATTAAATGAAACGAAATTCTGGAAGCACAAAAATAAAATTGTTTCCTGTTGATTTCATAAAAGACTACCTTACAGAAAAACACCTCTAGAAAGACTAAAGTGTATTCAACACTCACTTACCTGAAACTTGGACCTGTTTGGTGGTACATAATGTTCTAGAGGTGTCAAAATCATTGTATAAAAAACACTTTTATTTTATGAATACTTGCCCTCCTTCATATCATACTTTCTTCTGAAGAAAAACAAAGCATATTAGTGACCTGTAATATTTGCATTTCATATAATCTCTTCAAGAGACAACAAAAGCAGAAGATAAAGGAATTTCAATCTAAAGAAAAGATTTGTGTGTTAGCAAATAAGGTGATGCCTACTTGTTGGAAGATATTAAATATATGCAGAATGTTGTTACCATCTGTACTAAAGGACCTCATCTGCCCTGATAAATCATTAAAATACTTACTAATTATCAAGAGTTAATGTTTTATAATATACCACTGACATATAGAAGGAATTCTAACCCACAAGATGCTGCTTTAAAATTTGAATTTGTCAAGAAAACTAGACAGAACAACTTTTCTAGCACTTATTATTAAAATCATGTGATTTAGCTACGTGGCAAATTTTATACTCAGAGATATTTCTATAAGTTATTAATACAGTATATAAATGGATGAAGAAGAGGTATTGGATAGAATAGGGCCTAATATCATCTAGAAAAACAACTTAGAATGCTCTAATTTTTCCTTTTTTTCTTAATTTAAAATTAATGCATTTTTATAAAGATAATTCAGAAGCCTGAGAAAAGATAATAAAAGCAAAATTAAGGACACATAATAATAAAGCCATGGCCCAGACATAACTAATCTGTTGATGCACTCCTTTGCAGACATTCTCTGTGCATGTTCAGACATACTTTACAAAATTTGTGAGAAATTGTATTGAACAAAATACTGTTTTAAGGCACAGCACAGTGCTTATCAAGATATGATGGTAAAAACTATGAAAAATCAAGTGACATTTATCCATGTGAATGTACACACCCGTCTTTGGGATGAATTTAAGAATAGTTTTATTACTCACTTTTTTTTAATCGTAGAAAGAAAATACAGAGGTTAAGTGTCTTGGTACTACTTATGACTAACTAGACACACACATATACTTCTATTTTATTGTATAGTTTATATCTAATTTTATGATTTTATTGAAAAATAATATTGAGTACAATTACCCAACATTACAATATGCATGTATTCTCATGGTATCCACAGAATGTGCTAAACCATCACAGGCCCTTATCAAGATCTGTCCCAGAGATTTGGTGATTGACTCATTTTTACTTTGGTTGCCTTTATAAACTCAATTCAGGAATTCTCACACTCGGACCCACTTTCAATGGTATCAGTTGTTTGTGTGATTTTATCTAGTGATTCATTTGGCTTTCAGTTTGGCTGTAGTCCTTTTATTTTCAATCGTAATCCTCTTTGGAGCAAAAATCAAAAATCATAGTCGATTTTGGTCAACATCTTAATTGTTAAATGACCCATTCAAACAGGAACTTCAGTGAAAATGTATTGTGATTTAGGGAAAATATGGGATTTGCCAGAAACAAAGAAAAGCTATGCGTTAAAGAAAAGTACCACATGTTTGCTTATGAATGTTGGTGTAACAAAATAGGTAAGTAGAAGTAACACATATTACGTGTATAGCAGGTGGTAATGTATGTTGCTGAATATAGTTGAATATAGCTGAGATAGATGATTGCATTTTGAATTCAATGAAAACAGTGTCTACATTCTACCTTCTAACATGCTATTACTTAGACAAGAACAAAGGCACCAACATAAAAGTCACACTTTCTAGCAATGTCTATGCAACAGTGAACTCATGAATAATGTGGCAGATATAAATAAAAGTAGAATATGTTTGGTAAGAAACAGCAATGAGTTCATTGACTTCAGTATAAATAGCTCAACATGATGGAATTCTATAACATATCAGTTACATATCTAAAATCCAAATATTCTTCAATGTGTAGTAAGTATTTAGTCACCTTTCATTTGGAAAAAAAATTATTGTTTTGATTCTTTTAGATAAAGTAATGAAGAGGTCTATGATCTTCCAGGATTTCACTTTTATAAGGTCATAGTTCTCTCAAACTAAGGGTTATATATAAGGGCTACAGAAGTAATCTTCAATGAACAATGAACTACCAGGACTTTGTGGAAGACTGTCCATATCTTGAAGGGGAGTCTGCTGAAACCTGAAATCTGAATACACTACACAAATCTAACTATAGTTGACTGTTAGCTATAGGTGGATCACCTCCATTAGAATTTCAAGTAGTTTAAATTATATATTGATTAAAAAAGGCATGATGATACCAAATTTAGATAAAGGAATTCATGTCAACTCTCCATAATTTAAGACTCTAGTATTTCTTGTTTTATTACTATGAGACATCCACATTATCTTATGACTGTTTTTTTTTTTCTGTTTCAAGCATTTTATCTGACATTTCTCCTCTACCCAGTAGCAGAGAGAATTGTCTTTACTAAAGTGGTTCCATGCTGTGGATGACATTTAATTCTTGATAAGTGCACCTCTCAAGATATTGGTTCCAACATTTTGGGGGAATTATTGTAAGTTACCCCAATACCCCTTACCATATTCATTTTTGAAGGATAATAATAGGGCCTAAAATAGTGGCTTCTTTTGTTTATAACTAATAATCTTAAGACATGGAAACTT
Source organism: Xerus rutilus (assembly GCA_028644305.1). NCBI lineage: Eukaryota > Metazoa > Chordata > Mammalia > Rodentia > Sciuridae > Xerus > Xerus rutilus. The sequence goes on along the minus strand of CM053405.1, from coordinate 13,621,281 downwards.
TTTCTCCACATTCACACATGTAGCAATTTAGTTTGTTCCCCTTGATTAACTTCATACCAATCAATAAGATATAAATTTTCTAAAAATGTTTTCATATGCTAACTTTAAAAATACCCATGGAATGATAAAACTATAGGTGCAACACACTGAAATATTTTAAACATATAATCCCTGTAAGTCATGTCAGTAGTTCATACTATACAAATTGTTATAATAAAATAATATATAAGCAACATCATTTTTAAGTTCTATTCTTAGTTAACTGTTAGAACTACAGTATGGAAAGTCAACATTCCCCTAAAAAAATTTGAAACTTTAAATTGTCCATCTTACAAATTCAGATTTTTCAAATATTTTTCCAATGGGCTATTTGAAAGGCTTCACTGAAATAACTATATTGCACACACCACAGTGTACAAGTTACTATAACAATTCCCAATCTACCATTTTATTTCACTAAAAATTTTATAAAAGAGTTTAGAGAAAAAAATTCCCAAAATTTGAAGAATTCAATTTATATCTGCACTATATTAAATATGTTTTTCAAAAGCAGAGAATTCAAAAAGAGCATTTAGCCACTCAAGATATATTGAACACAAATGTTTCAATGCACTATGGCAGTATAAACTGGTAATACAGGGACAGTAGACATGTAGAGTCATTCTCCATTGCAGAGAACTATTTCATTTGTCTTTATTCAATATGTTCAATAATTGATGAAATGAGCCAGAATCATTATATTTATATTTGAGCAAATAAAATCAGAACTAACACAGGTTAAATAATTTTTTGAGGTTTATAACTTTTCAGTGACAGAGTTAACTTGAAAACTTAGAATTTAGTGACTCCAAAACCTATGCCTTTAGAATATTAAACACCAATGAAAAATTTAGCAACTATTTCAGGAACTAGTTCCTGAAATAGTTGCTAAATTCTGGTTGCATTAAATTATAAATGAATAATATTGTTTTGTTACATATTTGTAAATAAGTCTTTCTTAAAGAAGATATTATTCAAGAGACAATAGAGAATTCTTGCTTGATTTGCTATAGAAGTTTTAGTAGCATTTTAAAATGTTTTCTATAGTCTTATATGTGGATAGAATAACAGATGATTGATTGATTTATTGATAGGTATAGACAGATAGAAATATGGAAGGAAGTCAGGGAAGTGGAGGCAGACTTGTAATCCCAGTGACTTCAGAGACCAAGGCAGGAGGATCACAAGTTCAAGGCAAGCATCAGTAATGTTGAGAAAATATGTATATATCATCAGTCCTTTTTAATTTTTATTTTGAGACAGGGTCTCACTAAATCCTCAGGGCCTTGCTAAATTGATCTGTAATTTATGACCTTCCTATCTCAAGACACTGAGATTAGAGTCATATCCACCTGGCTAGGATTGTAACTTTAAGTATCAAAAATAACCAGTTTTTCTGATAATCAAACAACGATTTTTCTCATTTATGATTCAGGTTGTTATAAAAACAAAAATAACTTGATATAGTTCTAATTATAAAGACCACTGTATTTTTGCCCTTGAAGAGCATCCCCTAAATGTATTTTTCACTTCGGCTCAAAACTGAAACTTTGTATGAGAGACTTACATCACTCCATTTGACTGAGTCCTATCAGTGGGAAAATGGGCAAATTGTTTCTCATGTGAAAGTGATCTGTCTTTAGTGCTCTTGTTTTCTGCCCTGTGGAGATGAACACATTTTGTCACTAAAGAATGATGGAGACTCCTCAGCAGTGACGTGCATTAACACTCGTTTCTCCTGTGTCCATAAAAATAAAGGAATAATAGAGTGGAAGTGAATTGCAATACTTAACTTCAGGGTAGAATCTATCGGATTATTACACAAGGAACTGGGTCATTTATCTTTACATGGAATTTTCTATCAATCATATATTAACTCATTCTCTGGTAGAAATATGTGTATTCAAAAAGAGTATTAGACATAAAATTGTATGAGATTACAAATCATTTGCATACAGACAGATTTTATTATAGGTATTGGCATAGGTTTAGATATTGCACGTTTTAGATCTTAACCATCCAAATTTAAGTATCAAAACTTGGATCAAAAGTTCAAACTTATTTCAAATTTATTTATTACAAAATTATCAAAGAGAAAAAATAATTGAGAAATAAATTTGAATTTAGAAATGAATACTCTCCTTAAAATTTATTTTTCTTAAGTTCTTAGAAGGCATTAAGGCACATCAAATAATTATAAAGAATCAGAAAAACAGTTCCAGCTAAGAAAAGTAAGCCTATAATTCATTTAGTTAGTAGATTTACTGAACAATTTTTGATAATAGAGCTAATGTTTTAGGCCCCAATATTATTTCTGCAGAATATCTTCTGTCAGAAAAATGTTAAAGTTAGTGGAAATCAGGAGTAAATGGTATCAGGGATTTCAATTGTCAAAGGGAACACATGTATGAAAATATTTTGATGTGTCAGATATACTCAAGACTTATTTTAGGTGGCTATGAATGAGAGGTATATTAGTTTATTGGGAGGCTTTAGGAACTTTCCACTATATTTCCTACCATGAAAGATTTTTGTGTTAAGAGATTTTTATTCATGTTTTAATTAGAGCAAACAACTTGTCCATGGGGTATCTAAACTTAGAACAAATTTGACATCAGAATACAGTTTATGTTCTCTGAGGAAAAATTAAAAAGAACTAAAGGAATTTTCCCCAGACTTAAAATCACAAAACAAAACAGTTACTGCAATTTACTTTGGATTCTCAGTGATATAATTTTGTCTTCAGGGTTAATAACACCATGCCATTTTTGCACTTTAAGAATAAAAGATTTTGGTTCAAAAGTTCACATATGTACTACGTTTATGATTGTGCTTTAGATCTGTAGTTCTAAAACTCTTCTAAAATATAAAGTTTACTGAAAATCTAGTTCACATGTGTCACCTGCCAGAATGAATTCTGAGGAGGATGCCCTAAGGCGTGGAGAAAAATTATACCAGATAAATATTCATCAAACATGGCATATCTTTGCTAAATTTAGGTGTCAGATGATCATGTGAAAGGATAATTTTTATGTATATTACCCTAAAAAACTACAAAGGTTTGTGTATAGTGTATATATATATATACATATATATATATATGTATATATATATACACATATACATATACATGCATATATATACATATATATGTATATATATATTCACTTTTCGTTTAAGTTTCAATCAGTATATATGAGTGATGAGACTTAGAGGATTATAATGAAAATCATTAACTGTCATTTATTTTTTTCTGCAAGGCTATAACTTGACACAACACTTAGACATAAACGAATTCATCCTTTAAAGTGCTGGTAACATGTTCCTCGTTTTCATTTATTTTATATTATCTTCTTCCTATCAATTCATATAGTGTTTAATAGTGAAAAAAATAGAATTTCCACTAACATGAGCTCACAGTTCTCATGTTTTAATGCACTTAAATCAACCTAGTCTTGCCCAGTAAATTCCAGAGAATAGAAACAGTCATGTGACGCAGTGCTAATCTGCAGTAAGTGCATATACTTTATTAGAAAACATGGAGAATGTTAATTATTATAATTATCTTCATGATTATATGTACATGTATATAAATACATATGAGAACAAATGTTGACATTTTAAAATATAATACTTTTCTCTAAGGATGTACTAAGGTCTAGGACATTACCATGTTTTCAATGCATGGCATTGGACAGACCAAACAGTTACTTAGCCTGTCAGTGCTTCAGTATCTTATTTTTGGAAAGTGAGTGGCTATTTCAAAATGTATATTTTTTCCTAAAAGATAGAAAAATATTCATTATTTTTACGATCTGTTCACATTTTTCCTAAGTAAAATAGTGTAATCACTTCTCATTTTAGCATGAAAAAAGAGTGTGTGTATATATATATACATATATGTAGATACAACTCACACATACATGAAATAAATTTCTAAATATTCACTTCCTATCTTTTTACATTTAATAGCTTGAAGTAGGTTTATATCCCATGTTATTTGCTTATTATACAGTCTTCTACTTAGTTTCCTATATATCACAACTTATTCCCAATTTTTCATGATTGTATCACAATTTTTTATGATTGCATAAGCAAATGTTTCAAAAGATTAAATTTGTATCATTTTCTTGCTCAAAAATATCCACCAGTTGCACAAAAAAAATTCTATTTAAGTTTAAAATTTAAAATATGAAACTGTTCCATAACAGTGGTCATAGACTAGTTAATTGATATGTCATGGGTTTGCATCTGGCTAATCGTAAATTGTGTATGTGTTTAAAAATAAAATTTAAAAATAAAGAGTTTTAAATAAATTTAAATAACAATTTAAAAATAAAATTGTTCAAAAATTTATTTTCTGGTTGGATATAATTGATTAAAAATAAAGAACATACAGTTCCAAATAATTTTTCATGTTTTTACCCTCTACTATACAAATCATAGTCTAATATTACAATATCATTTGAAGGTAAACCGTGATAAGCAAAGATAGGTTTCATGACCTAAAAAATAACCCATCAAAATGACAAAAGAACTAACCCTAACATCCAAGAAAGGAAGGATAGAGTTCAAAATTAGATGCAAAGCAGGTAGAAAGAGAAAAAATATATGCACCAAACGTGTATGAAAAAAATAGAAAAGAAATAGATAATCAGACTGAAACACAACCATGTAAATAATCTAATTACGTGTAAACAGTGTACACTCCACTTAGAATTCAGAAATGATCAGATTGGATAAAGAAGTAATGTAAAAATGCAAGCTGCTCAGAAAAAACGTATAGACATAAATATGTTAAAAACTAAAGGCACTGTGTCAACAGTAGTTAAAGGAACTGCTATAACAGTTATTGGACAGTGAAGGTTTTAAATCAAAAGATACAATCATCATGAAATAAGTTTGTTTCTTAATTAAAAAGAGCATAGCTAATTAAGAGATCATAGAGTTAAGTATATGAATAACTTCAAACTTAAAGAACTGCAAAACAACAGACATTCAGCAAATTAGACATGCTGCACAGCTTTCAGTGCTATTCTCTAAAAGGTATACAAAGTTCAGAGATAAATTCAATAAATATATTCAAGAATTCAGTAACACCACTTGGCTTGGTGGCACATGCCTGTAATCTCAGTGGCTCAGGACGTTGAGGCAGGAGGATCTCGAGTTCAAAGCCAGCCTTAGCAACTTAGTGAGGCACTAAGCAATTCAGTGAGATCCTGTCTCTAAATAAAATACAAAAAAGGGCTGAGGATGTGGCTCAGTGGTTGAGTGCTCCTTAGTTCAATTCCCAGTATCAAAAAAAGAAAAAAAAAAAGAAGAAGAATTCAGCAAAAACTGTTAACCAATTTGACATGTTTGATAGTTACAGAATGCTCTACCCACCAATGGTAAATATATACTCTGTCGCTGAATGTATATGATAGTTCTCAAAATATACTATATTGTAGACCATGAAGTAAATCTCAATAAAAAGTATGTTATTTCATACAAAAATGTATTTACAATCCAATTAAATTAGATTAAACAACAGAAAAATCTCTTAAAATCTCCAAATAATTACAAATCAGATAGAATACTTCTAAATAAATAGTCAAAAAGTTAAAAAAAATTAAATAAATTTTGAACAGAATATACTTAAAAATACAATATTGAACAATTTTAGGATGCTGCTAAGAAATAACAATTTGCATGAAATAGAAAGCATTCCCACAGTAGAGAAAAGAGTCAATGAGCTCAGCTTTCATTTTGAGCAATTTGAAAAATAAAAAATGGATTGTCTAAAATAAATAAAATAAAAATAGATTATGTTTAAAACACTTGAAATAAAATAATAATGATCAGAAATCAGTAAAGAGAAAATAGACTTGAGATTATAAATAAAATAAAGCCTAGTCCTTTGAGAAGATCAAGAAGACAGATAAACTTTTAGCAAGATTGATGGAAAAAAGAAAAAGAAATCAGGAAGATGGAATGACCTTCGATTATTCTGAATCCCAAAAAGCAAAAAAAAAAACTGTGTAATTTGATGTCAATAAACAATAAAATACATAACATGTAAAAATGTATTGAAATGCATACCTACTATATCTCAGAAGCAAAACCTAAATAGCCTTACAGGAATTAAATATAGTGAACTTGTAATTTAAACGTTTCCCACAAAATGTTTTAGGTCCTCCATATTATACCCGACAGTAGCAAAACTAAACCACTAGCAATAGTGGTTACTGGAGACTGGGAAGGTAGAGAGGGGAGGGAGATGGAGGGCAGCTGGATAATGGGCAGGTACCATGTGAGCACCATAGGTCATGATAACCTATTACATGTTATTTTTATTAGAGGAAAACAATACATATATATCATATTTTACAATATGTTTGACCCTGAGTCTTAGTAGAAGGATGAAAAACTTATAGGCACTAGATTTGTTGCCACTGTATTTTGAAATAAAATTAAACACTATTTATATTTAAGAATTAGAGATTTTTTTAAAAAGATGGATTAGAAGTATTCTTTCTATTCATCTTCATGCCTCTAATATTTAAATTTTATTTTAAATTGAGTATATTTTATGTGTTGCATTTTCCTGAGATATTAATTGTTCTAAGAAGTCACAAAGAAATATCTAATTATTGTGACAAAATATCCTTTCCAAAACTGATTTATTATTAATTAAATGTTTTTTGTTTTTTTTGTTTTTTTTGGTACTGGAGATTGAACTCAGGGACACTCAACCACTGAGCCACATGCCCAGCCCTATTTTGTGTTTTATGTAGAGACAGGCTCTCACTGAGTTGCTTAGCGCCTCGCCATTGCTGAGGCTGGCTTTGAACTCGCGATTCTCCTGTCTCAGCCTCCCTAAGTGCTGGGATTACAGGCTTGAGCCACCACGCCCGGCTATTAATTAAATGTGAAAGTAACGTGTAAAGTTAAAATGAGAGTTTTAATGTATATTTATAGTGTCACTTATGTTAATTCACTGTGTCCTGATATAATAAGTAATAAACCATTTGGATATTGTATTTATGACTATATAGTATTTTAAGTACATTGATAAGCTAATATTAGGTTTAAGTGATTGAAATTCCCAAGCGGAGTTTGTTTACATTTTCATTTTATTTTAGCTCATAAATTTGTGTGGCTGAGTGTTAATGTCCTATGTTGCTAAGTCTTCTAGGGTACTCTTCTCACTAGCAGAAGTCGGTATCAGTATTTAGCACTTAGCCAAGATTTTAGTTTTAAAAATTCTTTTGATAAACATTTTGCATAGCTCTAGTGAATTAAATAACATTAGAAAACATGGACCAAGTTGGATTTGACTAGACTGCCTAGCACTTAAAACCATTCCAAAGGGAATGCAAACCCCTCTGCATATGGCTCAAGTACAGTTACAAACCAAGGCTGCATGTAAATGAGAATTTATAGGCAGCATGACCATCTGTCCAGAAAGTCCTTCCTGATTTGCCTGTGGAAATGTTGTAGGCTTAGTTAAAGCAAGCAGTTCCAGAGGGAAAAGTGAGGAAGACAGCTGCCTCCTCTCTGTAGCAAAGCAAAGCAACTTTCACTAATAGGAGCTGGGACCTGTCTAAGCTAATCACAGGAATCTCGAATGGCTTCTCAGCAGTCTCTCCATCTATCACTGACACAGCTGAATCCTTAAAACGGTCTATGCATGAGTAATGACTAATCTTTTACTCTATTCAAATGAGATTTCTTGCCTTTTTTAGATCATAGGCAACTTCAGTGGAAAAAATAAATTAAGTAGGAGAAAAAGGGGCAATATTTCAAGTGCAATAGGCTTTAAATCTCGTAGTAAAATATTACATAGTACACAATGGTAGAGGTTTTATACAAAGATACATGAGATATTCTGTTTCTTTAATAGGGATTAGAGTAACTTCAAATTTACTGGAAGTAAGTTAGACTTTGTATATAAAATAATTTAAGCCAGTTGAAATGTTTGAAGAAGTGAAGTCATTTAATCAGCCCTAGTTACTAGTTTCATGTTACCTGTCATACGAAAAGACTTCCATGACATAAATATTAAAAGAGAATTATATTTCCCTTTCCTTACTCAGGCTATAAGTTATTCTAACTACATATGAACTAATTGAGAAATGAAACTCTGTAAGAAAATTGTGTTTAATGAAAAGCAACCATTTTTTCACCCATTTTTTTCAATACTTTTCATTGATTATGTCACTTCTAAACACATGGTTAATTTCTTTTAATATCAGTTGTCAACCCAAATGAAGCATGCCACCAAAAACCAGAAAACACTCATACACTAAAAAACATAAAAAATAAAAAAAATCTATTTGTACGTAGTATTTATGTTCTGGAAAAATACATCAACATATGTCATTTTATCTGCAAAATGAAGTAAAACATGCCAATCTCTTAATGTTATTGTTAATATTAAGGAAACAATTGTAAAAATAGGAGTATAGGAATTTGGTGTATAAGGAGATGTCAATCAATGATATTGTTCATTCATCAGATTGTCACTAAGTCCCTACCAAGTACTATGTGCTGTTACATTCTGAAGAGTTATTGATAATTAATAAATACATTTACATTCAAGCATTAATCGATATTATCAAAAGTAAATTTGCATGTGGTAAAGATTTTCTCCCATTCTGTAGCATCTTTCTGCACATGATTGTTTCCTTTGCTGAGAACAAGCTTTTTTGTTTCAATCCATCCTGTTTATTAATTCTTGATTTCACTTTTTCACTTGATTTCTTGTGCTTTAGGAGTCCTGTGAGGAAAGAAAGATACTAGGCCAACATGGTAAAGATTTCGGTCTCTATTTTCTTAGATTAGGTGCAGAATCTCTGTTCCAGTCTTTGATCCACTTTGAATTGAGTTTCATGCAGAGTGAGAAATAGGTGTTAATTTCATTTTGTTACATGTGGATTTCCAGTTTTCCCAGGATCATTTCTTGAACAGGCTATCTTTTCTGTAGTGAATATTTTGTTGCCTTTGTTGAGTATGAGATAACTGTATTTCTGTGTGTTTGTCTATTTGTCTTCTATTTTGTACCATTGGATACATGACTGTTTTGATGTCAACACCATGCTGTTTTTGATACTATATCTCTGTAGTATAGTTTATGACTGGTATTTTGATGTCTCCTGTTTCATTCTTCTTGCTAAGGATTGCTTTGGCTATTCTGGGTCTCTTATTTTTCCAAATGAATTTCATGATTGCTTTTTCTAGTTCTATGAGATCCTACAGAATGGGAGAAAATCTTTACCATATGCACCTCAGATAGAGCATTAATCTCCAGGATTTATAAAGAACTCAAAAAAACTTAACACCAAAAAAAACCCAAATAACCCAATCAATAAATGGGCTAAGGAACTGAACAGACACTTCACAGAAGAAGATATACAATTGATCAACAAACATACCAGAAAATATTCAACCCCTCTAGCAATTACAGAAATGCAAATCAAACCTACTCTTAAGAGTTTTCTCACTTCAGTCAGAATGGCAATTATCAATAATATAAGCAACAACAAATGTTAGCAATGGTGTGGGAAAAAATGTACACTCACATTGCTGGTGGGACTGCAAATTGGTGCAATCATTATGGAAAGCAATATGGAGATTTCTAAGAAAACTCGGAAAGGAACAAACATTTGACCCAGCTATCCCACTCCTCAGTTTATACCCAAACGACTTAAAATAAGCATGCTAAGTGACATAGCCACATCAATGTGTATAACAGCTCAATTCACATTAGCTGAACTATGGAACCAACCTAGGCGTCCTTGAACAGATAAATGGATGAATAAAATGTGGTATGTGTGTGTATATATGCATATATACACAATATACACATATATTGTTTGTGTATATATATACATATATATATATACACACACACACACAATACACACACAATGGGATATTACTCAGTCTTAAACAAGAATGAAATGATGACATTTACAGGTAAATGGATGGAGCTGGAGAATATCATGCTAAGCAAAATAAGCCAATCTCAAGAAACCAAAAGCTGAATGTTTTCTCTGATATGCAGATGTCAATTCGCAATGGAGCTGGAGTGCTAGGAAAGTATGCAGTTACTTTGGGTTAGGTAGAGGGGAATGAAGGGAGGGGAGAGGTATGGTGGTAGGAAGCATAGCAGAATGAAGTGAACTTTATCACCCTATGTACATATATTAGTACACAACCAGTATAATTCTACATCATGTACAACCAGAAGAATGAGAAATTATACTCCATTTATGTAAAAAAAGTAGATTTGCTGATATCTATACTATGCCATAATCAGAACAAAAATAATTATCTTTAAAGAACAATGAGTCTAGCACATGGAATGTAGAAAATTCAATCTGTTATTCCCTGTTACAATTTTCTATTTTAAGCATAATTTTTAAAAAGATCATTAAAACTATCAGCTTTACTGATGTAAAATTAGTTTTTCTCCTATGTGTATTTAAATAAAATTTCAACTGGTTTTTCAGAATAAATGGTATTTACTTTCCCTAAAGATTTTTAAAAATTTTCCCTCACAGAATGATGTAGAATATTCTACAAAATCAACTCTTATATTTTTCTCTCCTTATCAGTCAAACTCCTCCCTTCATTAATTTGTACAATATTCATATTTTTTTTTCAAAAAATACTGTTTATTCTTTTAAGTTATATAAAGGCCCAATTGTTTTCCAATCCAATGATCATTTTAGGCCTTACTGCTTCCAAACAGGATGCTGATTTTGTTCTGTTGTATACCCTTCAACAGCACGACTTACAGAAGGCGAGGACAAATCAGGCTCTGGTGATATCCCGATTGGTTTCAGACCAGGATGGCAATCTTGTATTTATTGAAAGACCATGTGACCAATTATGACTAATGAAGTCTGAGTGGAACACTTGTGTAGTTGTGGGAATATATCCTTTCTCCTATGAAAGAAATCCTGGAGTCAAAAACCTGCTTTTGATGGATGTTATTTGGTCTAAATGTAGAACCTGGATACATTGGAATAAATGTGTCTGACTCAAAATTGAAACAACAGTATAGAACAGGGAAGAAACAACAAGAGAATGAGCCAGAGGGTGTGTGGGACCTGCTCAGTATCAGGTTTTCCATTACATAAAGTAACATAGATTCTTGCTTTATAAACAAGTTTGAGTCTAGTTTTTATTTTGTTTGCTGCTGAAGTGATCCCAACTGGTAAATGTTACCCCATTGCAAATTATCTAATCACATCTTTTCCAGAGAGTAGGATAGCAGTGCCACTGGGGAGTTGGGAAATGTGAGAGTGATAGATTAAAAAGGCATATATGGGACCAAATATTAGCTCAGTGGTAGACTATTTGCTTGGCATGTATGAGGCCCTGGGATCAACCCCTGCACCACATAAAGTAAAATATAAACAAATAAATAAATTGAAAAAAATAAAAAGGAGTATATGGTAAAAGCAAAGGAAAATCAAACTACCTCCTTCAAAATATCCCTAAAATTTGCTTTCTTAGTGCAGCATGCCCATAAGTCAACCCTGTATTTCAAAGTTTATGCTGTCTAGCCAGAGCTAACATCAAAGCCCAAGTGTGGCTCTACACCTTTATCTTAATAGGATTTATATAGTTTAATAGAACTTCTAAAATTTCCTAACACTAATCGAATAATCTCATTTGCATAGGTCTAAATTTGCATATGTTAGAATTTAAGTATAGAGTTGAAACTCTTACACCTTCTCAGAGACAATCATAATGTCGTATGGAGCAAAATTACTCATTTGAATTCTTTAAAATCAGATCATCTACCCTGTTAGTGATCAGATTTCTACCTACAGAGTTGACAGAATTTATAATTTTTTTCCTTTTCTTCTGAAACTATCAAATTTCATATCTCCTAATTTCAAGAAAAAACTCTTATTAAAACTAGATTAAAGACAGCAGAGGTAGATGACTCGATGAAAACACTTCTCTATTTTAAGGTTTCAGAGAGGCTATGTTAATTCTTACTTTCTCTAAATTTACAGATTCCCTAGGAACTTGGTGGCAGGCTGTGCAGACTGGTTGCCTGACAATCATTCACTTGTAGTTCCCCCAATATGATGAGACTCCTAAAGCACACCCTCCTGGACTCCGCGAGGTTCCTTATGTGATAGCATTTAAGTCTAACATTTGTGTTTATGAGGCAATTTCTGCTCGGGATTTCTAAGAAAATTAAAGGCTCAAGATTTTGACCATTTCCCTTTCTCATTTTTATTCCCCTTCTGTATGTTTGAGATACAAACTGAAAGTTTTCCCAACAACAAATTGAGATAAATTTTCTTCTAACCACTTTTAGATGCACATTATATTGCAAATTTACTTTCTGTGCTTTTTAAAACTTAGCAAGAAATTCATGACACTATTAGTATTGAATGTCATTTATTTAGAGAAATATATTAAAACAAACAAACAAACAAAAAACCTTTATCCTTTCCTAAGATAGAATTTTTTTCTGCCTGGCTGCTGGCATTCCATACCAAACACACACAAGCATAGAAGGCAAAGTATCAGTGTTATTATGACAGACTCAGTGTTGTACAAAGTAATTCAGTGCAGTGTCCAAGTAGAGTTTCTTTCTTAATCCTGAAATAAGGCTTACTACTCAGGGACATGTTCTACTAATCATGGGTCAGCTTTTCCATTTAGAAAGAAAGTCTAGGTAGGTAAGAAAGAAGCCATCAAGGAAACAATAAAAGTGTATTTTCTCTGTCAATAGATTTGCCCTCAAAGGGAAGTAGACAGAGTTCAGCTACATACCCCATTGATCTTTTTAAATAAACCAAATGAATGAAACACTCTAACCTCTCACCACCACACACAGTGGATAGTAGGCAGAAAAATCAGAGGGTACTCAGGGAAAATACCTTCCCTTAGAAACTGAGAAGATGTCTATCTTCATTATTCTTTTAAAAAGAATAATGACTTTGTTTATGTATCTGGAAAATGTTTGGTTATTTAAAAAAATAATTTTACGCATTTTAAAAGTTTTTATTAGTGCATTATAGTTATACATACTATTTTGTTTCATTGTGACAATCATGCATGCATGGAATATCATTTGCTCTACATCAGTCCTGTTCTTCCTCTTGCCCTCCTCTCCTACCCTCATTCCCTTTCCTCATTAAAACAAACAATTGTTTGAGGATTTTTCTTTAAGCAACATTCAATTTATATGAAAAATATTTGTTTCATTTTCTACTTATAAAGTTATATTTTCTCCACTATGAAAAGGACATTAGTAAACAGCGGCTGCAATTAGTGATATTCACTGGTTAATGTTAAAATTACAAGAACATCTGAAGTAATAAATGAATATAAGATAAAATATTGAGAAAACATGCCACTTTATCATAAAATAGATATATTTAGGTATAGATAAGCATTGTGTATTTTTAAATAAAAGGGATGGATCTCTATTTCAACTTGTACATAATTAAAACCATAACCCAATTTTTATGAAATTTGAAAAATAGTTTCTCAAATTCTTAAATGAAATAAAAAACTGAAGTGATATTTGTAAGGATAAATAAAAGGGATTTGCCATTCAGCTATCTAAATATTTCATAGAAGAGCACGTGTATACCCTAGAAGAGCCCTGCCTTGAGATTGTCAGCTCCTTCCATAAGCTCCTTCTCCTCCAGTATTGAGGGAAGAGTCAGGGATCAGTATGGACTCTGCAAAGTAGGCTCTGGATTCCAGAAGAATTCTGTAGGTTCTGGATTTAGAGCTCTGTGAGGCATATTCTCAAGTCCTCCACAGATAGCAGTAATGAGAAGGTATTAAAAGAAAATCTAGAACTATGATTTTGAAATTAGTATAAGAATTACATTCTAAAATCAGACATGATGAACCATCGGGGTCTCCCACCGGGGATTAATTCTTCCGACCAGCTACCAGCGAGAGAGGGGAATCCCCCCGTGCCGCCAAAGGGGGCTAGCAGAGAAAGGTAAAGTCCTCTGGAGCAAAACCACTATGCACTGGAGGGAGCTGTCTCAAGCAGGAACTCCGTTTATTGTAAGGAAGTTACATTCTTATCTAGGGGCTCAGGGCCAATAGCGTTTCCTTTTTGAGCCACTAATGCAGAAGTGGGCTGTCCACCCGTAGCAGTATGGAAACGTTTAGGTTGGGGATCATGCATTGTCCATGAGCACAGAAATAGAGGTCAGCCAATAGGAGCAAGGTGATGTGGCTCTCTCGGGTGGGTGCTTTGTCCCAGGCCGACTGCTCGGCGCCATCTTATGGCATGCCCGTACAATGAACAAAGATTTAATACAACAAATTAATAACTTGACTGAAATGTAAAGTGTTGTAAAATAAAAAAGAAAAAGAAACAACGTTTAAGAAAATATAGACTAGAGTAAAAAAGGTAGGATTTAAATAGCATATGAGGACTGATATTTACAAATGAATTCCCCAAATCAATAAGAAAACATTACATTAGACTGAGTAAAGTTTTAAAATATAATTCAAAACAGACATTTCAAATGCATAATCCTTATTTCTGTTAAGTCAGGGATGAAATTATTTTAATTTTTCTCTGCACCTCTGCTACCTCTGTGTATGACAATGACACAGAACAAAACAAAGCAAATCATTGCACACACATGAATACAGAATCAAGGAGGTGGGGGTTTACCTGGGGACATAGAAGTTCTGAGTCATGAAGACAGAATATAAGTCAGTAACTCAAATACCCACTTCCTGACAAATCTGCCAACTCCCAAGAAAGTTATCAATCTGTGATTGATGACGAATTATATTTTCAATTCAGTCATTCATATTTGAGAAGTGTCCTGGAGGAATTCTTGTTAAAAGATCCATGAGGTAAAATTGCCAACCAAGTAATGACTGTATTAGTTGAATTGATTTATAGCACACTTCATCATCAAATCCATACGATGAATGTAAATAACATGAGCATTCAGATATCTTAATTTTTTCAGAAAATTAACATTTGCATACATTTTCAAATATGTTTATCAAGTGTTATAAACAACAAATGTACCTTCACATTTTACTGCTTCATTTAGTTATGATTTGCAATCTGCATGAGAACTTAGCTAAGTCATTTTTTTAATGGAACAATATTTTAGTGTTCATTTAAAGAATGATTACCTTGGAAGATAATTTGGTATGATTACTGAATAAAAATAATGATAATGACACTGATGACAAAAGCAAATAACATTTATTAAAAACTTACTCTCTCCTAAGATGATTTCTATATATTAGCTGTGTAAATTATCTCATTGCTTTCATGTTATTAAGTAGAAAGATAAGTTGGATAAAAGAATTTAAGTAACATAATAAAGATTATATAACTAACATAGGTAGCATTAACATTTGAATACAGTCAGTCTTGTTTGAGGGACTATTTTTTATATACTTTTTAAAATCTAGGGTTACTGTTTTTCTAATTCTTTTTCTTCAGTTTCCATAAGTCAATTATTAAAATGACATATATTTTAAAATTATATTAATGTTGCTATAAAATATTTTAAAATATATTAAATTACATATATGGATACTTCATCCATGTTTCTAATTTAGTATCTTGTAATATTTTAATTGACATTTGAAAAAATATTAAGTTCTAAAGGAAACGCATAAAGATACATTTTTAATTTTGGAAGAAAATTTCTTTTTATAAAATATATGTGGAGTTTAATATTGCTATTTGATTGAATTCTATTTTTTAATCTCTGTTCATTTATTTCTGAGCCTAAATGAAAATCAATAGCTAAATGAACATTTGATTAACTACTTACTGATCTTGAGTCAATATCTCTACTTGTCTTTATTTTTTTCCATTTGACACTCAGCTCCCTGCTGGACTCGTTTAAATGAACCCATGCACAGTATTAACTGAGTCTGCTGGTGAATGCAAAAAAAAGTGAAGTTATCTCTGGAACAAAAGATCAGATCTTCTTTGACAAGTCCTTGTTTTCTTCTAATGTGGTCTTTCATAGCCAACTGTCTTTATCTCCAAAGATGAATCAGTCATTCTTAGGCTACCTCCATCTCTTCTTTATCTTCTTAAGACTAAATTACTGCCTGAGATTTGTTATATGGTGACCTACAATTTGAAGGTGATAACTTTTAGAAATAGTATTACCATCAACAATACTAAAGTTGAATAAATATAGAGTAGTGAAGGAGCATTCTCATATAAAGCAAGAAAGTAAAAAAGTATTTTGGTTGTCAACAATAAATCTGCTGAGAAAAAAAATAGAAAAATTTTTATTCACAATAGCCTCAAAAAACAATCAATCAAACAAAAACCCCAGGAATAAATTTAACCAAGGAGGTAAAAGACCTCCACAATAAATACTATACAGCATTGAAGAAAGAAATTAAATTAGACCTCAGAAGATGGAGAGACCTCTATTGTTCATGGATAGGCATGATTAATATTATTAAAATGGCCATACTACCAAAAGCAACATACAGATTCACTGCAAACTCCATCAAAATACCAAGGACATTATTTACAGAACTACAAAACTCATCCTAAAATTCATTCAGAAGAAAAAGATCCAAAATACCCAAAGCAATTTTAAGTCAATTTAAAGCAATACTGGAGTTATCACAATATCTGACTTCAAAATATATTACAGAACTATAGTAACAAAAATTGCTTGGTACTGGCATAAAAACAGACACATAGACCAATGGCACAAAATAGAAGAAACAAGCTGGGCGCGGTGGCTCACGCTTGTAATCCCAGCACTTAGGGAGGCTGAGACAGGAGAATCGTGAGTTCAAAGCCAGCCTCAGCAATGGTGAGGCACTAAGCAACTCAGTGAGACCCTGTCTCTACATAAAACACAAAATAGGGCTGGGGATGTGGCTCAGTGGTCGAGTGCCCCTGAGTTCAATCCCCAGTACCAAAAAAAAAAAAAAAAATAGAAGAAACAGAGACAAACCCAAACAGATGCAGTCATCTGATCCTTCACAAATGTACCAAAAACATAAATTGGAGAAAATACAATCTTTTTAACAAAGGGTGCTGGGACAACTGGTTATCTATATGTAGAAGAATGAAACTGTACCATTATCTTTCGACATACACAAAAATCAATGCAAAATGGATCAACGACTTTGGAATTAGACCAGAGACTATACAGCTCCTAGAAGAAAATATAGGATCAACATGGTAGCATTTAGGCATGGGTAACAATTTTCTCAATAGGATCCCTGAAGCTCAGGAAATAATGTCACATGTTAATAAATAAGATAGCATCAAATTAAAAAAAAAAATCTTTTGCACAGCAAATGAAATAATTAAGAGGAAATCCACAGAAAGGGAGAAAATCTTTGCTAGCCATTCTTCTGACAGAAGAGTAATATCTAGCATATATAAAGAGACCAAAAAACTTTCTACCAAAAAACTTGAAATGCTCTATACATTATAGCTGATAATAATATAATAATGTATTATGAAGATCATAACCTAAATAGAATGGAAATTTATAACAAAAATAGAGACATATCTAGAAGGAAACAATGCAATTATACTGTTATGTGGTTCTTTAATACATAGTTTGTGTGTAACATGATGTATTACCTGAAGGTAGAATTTGATGAGATTAAAAATTTTATTATATGTCTAAAATAACTGCTAGCAAGACACAATTCCATCTAATAAGCCTATGAGGCAAATATGTGGAATAATAAAAATGCATTATGCAAAAAGAAGCAGGTAATAAAAAGGAAAGAGAACAGAGCACAGATGGGAAAAACAGAAAACAAATAGCAAAATTGTATATTAAGCCCTAAATTATCTTTAAGCATGTTAAATATAAATGGTAAAAACAATTCAAGTAAAAGATTATGGTGACCAGTTTGAATAAAAATTCAGTGCCATTTCTTTGCTGACTATGAAAACCAGTCAGCATTTTTACTAATTTGACTATCTCCAAATCTCAACATTTTAACTATTCATTCATGGGTCATGTCTTGGGACAGCTTATGGAGAAGCCAGTCCTGTAAAGTGAGGTCATGCATTGCAAGTTCTATGCTACCCCTGATCTCCCTCTAGTTGAGGAGCAATCTTTCTCACTACTTGCCATGAAAGATCCTAATGCCAGCGGCCTTCTGTTGTAGTGCACTTCATTGGGTGAGTGTGACCCATCCCTCTGTGTCACTCTGTGGGTTTTGATGCTTGTAGAAACAGCACAACAATACTATTGTTCCTGCTACTACTATTCTCTTCCCTGTAAACAGTTACCATTTTTCTTTGACCCAGAATACCGTGGAGTCTTCAGTTAAAACCTATGAAATAGTGGCTATTGTGGAAACTTGCTAGCCTACATAGTTATTTTAGTGGTAGTTCCTCTCAACAGGTCAAGATTATTTTAGTTGAGTAAAATCTCAATACTTCTTAGAAGAAAAGTACACAAATGAGTTAAAATAAAAGGACTTAGAGTTCAAACTATTGTTATTTGCAGACAACATGATTCTATACTTAGAAGATCCAAAAAATTCTACCAGAAAATTTTTAGAATTAATAAATGATTTCAGCAAAGTAGCAGGATATAAAATAAACACCCACAAATCAATTGCATTTCTATACATCAGTGATAAACCCTCTGAAAGAGAAAGTAAGAAAACTATCCCATTCACAAGAGCCTAAAAAAAAATAAAATACTTAGGAATCAATTTAATAAAAGAGGTGAAAGACCTCTACAATGCAAACTACAAGACACTGAAGAAAGAAATTGAAGAAGACTTAGAAGATGGAATAATCTCCCATGCTCCTGGAGAGGCAGAATCAATATTGTCAAAATGGCCATACTTCCCAAAGTGATATATAGATTCAATGTAATCCCAATTAAAAGCCCAACATCATTCCTTATAGAAATAGAAAAGGCAATTATGAAATTCATTTGGAAGAATAAAGAGGCCCAGAATAGCCAAAGCAATCCTTAGCAAGAAGAGTGAAGCAGGAGGCATCACAATACCAGAACTCAGATTATACTACAAAGCTATAACAAAAACGGCATGGTACTGGCACCAAAATAGACATGTACACCAATGGTATAGAATAGAAGACACAGAGACGAACCCATTCACATACAGTTACCTTATACTAGATAAAGGAGCCAAACACATACACTGGAGAAAAGATAGACTCTTTGACAAATGGTGCTGGGAAAACTGGAAATCCATATGCAGCAAAATGAAACTAAACCCCTATCTCTCACCATGCACAAAATTCAACTCAAAGTGGATCAAGGACCTGGAAATCAGACCAGAAACC
>CM053405.1:13578583-13601448 GCA_028644305.1 Xerus rutilus | reverse complement strand
GCATGGGGACAGTAAAGGTGGTGGAATATGATGGTCATCATAGCCCTAACTTTATGTATGACTGCATATATGTTGTGATTCTATACAACTTACAACTAGAGAATTGATATGTTATCCTCTATCTATGTACAATGAATCAAATTGCACTCTGTTATCATGTAAGCCTAAATAGAACAAATAAATAAATTAAATATGAAAATAAATAAATAAAAATAAAAATACTGGGCTGATCCTATGCGACATATATGTGTGTTTGTATAAAAATAATATTGTGAGGTACATTTTAGAGCCAAAAACATCATCAGGGACAATAAGCACCAATCTTAGCAAAATCTTAACAGCAGTCAATCAGTTTAGCTTTTTTGCAGTGAGCATGAGTCTATGACAAAAAATATTTAGGAAACCAAGATGTTCCTGGTGAACCATGCCTTCTTGTTAGCATAAATATAGACAACTCTTCTACTTATCCTCCATCTGAAATTCTCATCAAAATAATATTATACCATGTAACTTTCATCAAATATTAATTCATTAATTCATTCATGTGACCAAGATATTCTTAGATCAATGAAGAATAAATATGAAAACACTTTGTTGCTTGTAGTAGGGAACAGAGGTGTGGGTTTGGAAGGTTTTCAAAAGGAGGTCAGTATGAAGGATGCTGAATATGCTGTTGCCATTGTGTAGAACATAGTGAGTAAAGACACAGTGTGTGCACCTGTCACAATATCTGACTTGCAACTGTCAGTGATGGTGAATAGGTAGTGACTTAGAAAGATTTCATGTCACATGTGAAAAATAAAATGTCTGACTTACTTACGTATTCAAAAATGTGTGCCTTCAGTGTTTGTCATAATAATGATCATAATAATAGCAACAAAGAAGATGATGTCATCAAAACTGCAGGAAAAGTATCTATTGATGACATGATAGAAATGTGCAATGGTCTTACTGAAGGAGTAGAGCAGTGCGCACTTATAACAGAACAAGAAATGTCAGTTTATAAAACTAAAGAGATACAAAACAAAAAGGACTAGGAATGTAGCTCAGTGGGAGAGCACCTCTGGATTCAATCTCCAGTGTGAGTGAATAAAGAAATAAATAAATTTTGTTAAAGTAGAATAAAATTATGTAACTTTAGGATCTCTGTGTATAGTATTAATGAAAAACAAACAAATGTTGTATTTAAATGTGAGTTCCATACCTAAGGTATGTCATTTTCTATATACAAATATTCTGTAATAAATAAATTGAATAAATTAAAATAGGTACTTCCAAGCATTTTGGATAAGGGTTTCCCAGTTTTCCCTTATAAGTGACCCCATGTTTTTAGATCAGACAATAAGGCATTAGGTTATCAGGCATATAAAAGAATTATCCCATGAAAGCCATCCTGCAAACACCCATGTCCATCTCCTTGTCATTTTTGGTTAGCAGAGGGTTGCTATTCTTTTGGCTACTGGAACATCAATTTAGCTGAAGCCTCTCAGAATTGATTGTCATATTACTTCAATTCTAAGAATCCTATAGACATTCAGAAAAAAGTTCTGGACAACATTTGACATCCATTCATGTTAAATACACTCTCAAATCTAGAAGGAATCAAGATTATCTTTGTAAAAATCATAGCTAAGTGCAAATGCCCTAGTATGTGTATTTCTTCTTTCTACTTTGTGATCAATGCTCATTATGCAAACACTTGTTCATGGCTGCAGACTGGTGACCTCCTATTCATGTTTGTTTTTCTTTTTCCTACTCACAGAGAAATAATAGATCTATCTTTTGGAAATTATGTATTATGTACATATATATGTTCTATCTATATTTATTTGTAATGATTCAGGGAAGACAAAAATATTTCAAAATACTGTAGTAAATTACCTTCAGGATACTAAGTGCAGTGGCACAAATCAGTAATCCCAGAGACTTGGGCGGCTGAGGCAATACTATTCCATCTATTGTAAATTATAACAGAAATGAAAGTTAAATATCTTTATATTTGTATTCTTCTTACAAAGAAAATTTACTTTCCAAGGAACTCAGGGAGATGAACTCAGGAACTCCTATTAAAGAAAGAGACTATCTAACACTCTTGAGCAAATAATTTTACTCCAAAGCTAAAAGTCTTCTGCCTATCTTTGGATTTTGCAGTAGGCAAATTAATGTCCTCCCCAAGAAAAATGTCCACATCCTAAAGTCCAGGACTTGTGAATACCTTAGGTGTCATTTTAAATTGAAATTAAATTTATAGAAGGATTGAAATTACAAATTAGCTGACTTTGAGTTGTGGAGAGTCTTTTAAGTTATTTGGATGGACTCAAAGTTACCACAAGAGTTTATATTGAAAGGAAGAGGCAACATAGTCCAAATCAATGATTTGATAATATTAGAAATACTAGAATAATACTGCTAAGTTTGAAGACGTGGAATGGGACCAACAGCTAAGGAATGTGGAAACATCTAGAACCTGGAAATTGCCAATGAGTAGATTTCCCCAGGGTCATGGTGGAGACACTTCAGCAGACACCTTGATTTTAGCTGGCAAATGCATTTCAGACTTGTAACTTGCACCTTCAAAATAAATTTTCTGTTATTTTAAGCCACTGCAACCACACCACCATATTCATGGTAATTTGTTATAGCAGCAATAAGAAATTCACATACCTGCCATTCCAATATTTAATCCAGAGTCTCTTGAAAGCCATGTACTATCAATCCTTGAAGGTAAATTTGATCATAACTCAATTTCTCAATTCTTACCTGGAAGGATCACTTCAGTTAGTATCAATCTCTCTAATGTGTCTCTCTCTGTCTCTGTGTGTCTCTCTTTCTCTTTCCTTTATTCTGTATTTTTTTCTCTCATACCCATTAGTAGTATTATTTACACTGCTTCATCCCACCATAAATTCAACCTCTAACTTCCATTCTTCATTAGCCAATGATACCATCAATTATCTCTACTCAAGCTCTTATACCGCATATTATTTGTACTGTTCAATTGGCTCTATTACATGTTAATGTGTTTTCATTTTCCTTCATCTATTTTTTTATATATTTAGAAACTTCAGAATTTTGTCTATGATATAATACAAGTGCAATCCCATATTGTCATTTGTATTTTGAATTAATCTTCTTGTATAGTATTTTTCTATTTACACTTCAACTTGATATTTCTATTTTAAAATTAAAAAGTTAATGTCAAATTAAGCTATATATTTAATCATAATATAAAAATAATTTCAGAAGAAATCTCAAACAGAAAATTATTCTCTATATTGAGACATGCAAAAAGAGTAAATTATTTTCTTGGTTAGTTCTCTCTCTCTCTCTCTATCTCTCTCTCTCTCTCTCTCTCTCTTTGTTCTAATTAGTTATACATGACTCTTGGTTAGTTCTTTAACCATCTGATATGACTGAATTCAAGTAATGAATTCTTGATGAAGTATAGGAATTTTCTTGATGAATGAAACTTGTTAAAGTTTATGGTTAGGGAAACAAATTATTATTTTCTTTTCCTACTCACATGGCAATAATAACAATATAAGCCACTTGAAGAGAAAAGATTGATTCAGAGAGTTCAGTCAAGATTGAAAAACAAGCCAGAAATCAATGTGATCAAGCCATTCCAAAAATCAGAAGAAAGGGCAACAAAGATAACTTTGTGTTAATCAAAATAGTAGATTTTGTAAAAACACAAAAAGTTAAAAGGTGATGGTGAAAAAACTGTGAACACAAATTAAGGCAACTTGTTTGGAGTTAGATCTCAACTACAAACTACCACCGCCTGATCTCACCAGAGGCACAAAGCAAAGGGTGCTTCTTTATCAAGAATGACCAAGAGAGGGCCCCTTGAGACTTGTTGGTCACAGCAAGAAATGTGAAAAATTTAAAGCTAGATTTTGAGGTCATGAACATAGAACCTACGATGGACAGTTGATAACTTTTTGCAATTACTTCAAGACTGTCAAATGACAAGTATTGTACAGAAAAAGCTATGCTTTCAAACATCTGCTTATGGTCTATCCATCTACATGTCAACTTGTCTAAGTTTATATATCTATATCCATATATCCATCTATACATTTAGATTATGTAGATTACCTTAAGAAAACTTATTATTTATTGGCATCAGTTGCATACTATGTAAAGATGACTATTAGAATGGCAATAAGTTTGTTACATTATGAGGAAGAGGACTTCCAATAATAGAGGACACCTATAATCCAGGAGAGGCAGCGGTGGGAGAGTCCCCAACAAACTCAACACCAGCTTCAGGGCAGAAGCCTTTCTGTATTTATGGTTATTTGTTATAATTAGGTAGTTATTATTCAGGGACCCAGTTTCTGGGTTCATTTATCATCATCATCTGAAGTAGATTAGGGCTAATGATGGGTAAATATACAGCAGTGATTTGGATTTGTAAGGTTGTTTATTTGTTTGTTGAACATGAATTTTGTTAATGCAGTCATTTTTCAATCTCCCCCAAGTTGCAGTGATTTATATCTATGCAGATTAAAAAATGTAGAAATTAATTTCATGTCATCAATTTACTTTTCCACCGAGCAATTTAGGATACAAGGATATTCTTTTAAAATGTAAGAATAAAATTAACTTCCAGAAAAACATATTAGCCGTTCGCATGGACTTTATTTTCTATATATGACAGAACTTTTGAATGCATATTAATTCTTAATTTTGCATTACAAATTATGTAAAAATCCAGTATTACATTTACTTCTAAACCATATATATATACCTTTTAAAATGCATATGATTTTGTCTTCTTTTATTACTCTAATTAGTTGATATTCTTTGAATATATTTGTATAGCTCCATAGTGTTTAAAAGAGTAGATTCTTCTTAAAAAGTTTTTTTAAAAATATTGGTTCAAAATAACAGAATTGTGTTTTTATTTTGACACAGATATTTCCTAATAAAAGTTAGGATTCATTCTCTTCAAATTAACATATTCATTAAAGGAACAGAATTATCGATGTGATAGTTGACCTTGCTTTGTACATCATATGAAATTAATGTTCTTTAAGAAAATTGTTTTATTAATATCAATATTCTCCTTTCTGTATGCACTTTTCTTATCTGACTTACCCGAAGACAAATGAATCTCAACAAAATATACCTAGAAAATCTAAATTAACATATTGTTTTCATGTAAAGTAACAGAAATCTAATCCTGTATGTCTTTCTATAAGGATGTTGTACAATATCATTTATATTTTACCAATGAAATGTTTGTTTGTAGAAGAGGAGAAAATTAATACAGATTAATTAAATAGATGCCAAAACAAATATGGTGTTTTTCAGATCGTGATAGGGTCTCTATAGGGGTTCATTACCAAAATTGTGCATCACAAACATATTTAAAATACACTGGTCCACAGTGTCTTCATTGATTTATTAGTAGCTCAAAATGTGTTCATCTTAGGAAGACTATGATTACATACTGCTCACAATGGAAGTTTTAGAATAAGAAAATGATTGCCTTTATAAGCTTTGTTCCTATTGTATTCCATAAAACTTAGTCTTTGAAATAACATTTTAAGTAATGTTTCATAACTTAACTTTCCATAGAACATATTAAATTCCAATTTCTGTCAGCTGCAGAATGAGGATTTTTAGTGATGAGGGAGCCCACTTTCACCTGAGGCAGACTCAGTCCCCTATTAGTGTGCATTATATCTTGTTTTCAGGAACCTCATGCTGTTATCAGCACAGTTGCCTTTCTTAGGTTGAATTCTAAGTGGAGTCAAGGTATTACTTGGTACTCAGGTATATGAAAATGAAATGCATGCCTCCTGGTACCCTGAGTGCTGTACAAGCCTTTATCAACAACCACAAATCTCATCAGCGCTTTCTAAAATAGCCTCATAAAGTTGCAAATAATTGTACTATCCTCTGGAGTCATAAATCTGTTGTGAATTATCTTCAGGATTCCTATAGTATAATTTCACACCACATTTCCCTAAGTACAGTGTGTGTACTGCATTCTCCAAAGCTGAAATTCCATAATGTCTATAAAAAGGGAAATGGCATTCTGTGTTCTCATCTATGCCAGAAGTGTCCCAGACCTTGTGTGGGGAGCTTCTTTTTTTATTAATGTATTATAGTTATGCATAATATTGGGATTCATTTTAACATTATTATACAAGCATAGAAAATAATTTGCTCATGTCTTCCTTCTTTTTATTTGTAGTATCTTAATGAGTGCTTTATACACGTACATAAAGGTGAAATTCAAATGATGTATTCATATATGTTCATAGGATAGTTTGGCCAAATTCATGCTGAGAAATTTTCATACAGTATGAATAAAAGAATGGCTACTGCCTTGTTGAAAGGAATGAACTTGGGATCACATAAGATAAGGGGTGAATTGAGGGAAAGTTGCATTTCTGGAGCTGAGCAAGGTAATTTCCAGAAAAGGATTCATCCTTAGAAAACTTAGTGAAGATAGGAAAAGGAAGTAAAATTCTTCAAAAACAAGTTATTATCAAATTTAATATCAAGGTTAGACTGTCTACACATAGTACAATTTATTAAGAAAACTACACTTTAGAGTGACAATTAATGAAAATAATCTTGATCTTAGAAACTGAATAAATCTATTTTACCCTTTCTGCCTAAATGATTGTTCTATATTATAGATTTATAAAAAACAGTTGTGAATAATAAAAATAAAACTGATTAGAAACAAGAAAACCTCATACTCATTTACTGAAAGAAATATTAAATGTGAGAATCAAAAAGGTTTAGCCAATGGCAGTCCTCTGGAGTTGGATTTTTGTTGTTGCTTTTGTTTTCTGTGCTGCAAATGATGAACCACTGAGCTACCTCCCCAGCCCTCTGACTCATTTTTTTTTTTATGGAAGAGAACCCCAATGCAACTTTCCAAAATGAATTTGATAGAAATGAAAAAGCTACTGCAAATGTGAGGTGAAGTGAGTGCTAGAAATTTTAAAAACTAAGACTAAAAAGGAAAAACTACACAAAAATTTAGGGAATTATGGACAATCATTATTACTACTGAAGACGGTGCAGAGCCTCAGGGAAACAGAGACCACAGTTGAGGAAATTGTAGAAATCAGGTTCAGATATTTGACTTGGCCTGGTATATGACTTGTAAATGTTGGCATCTTGAGGAAGAAAATTTAAAATGCAGATAATCATATTCTATTTTTCCCTGTGCCACAAACATAATC
Organism: Xerus rutilus; assembly: GCA_028644305.1. Lineage (NCBI taxonomy): Eukaryota > Metazoa > Chordata > Mammalia > Rodentia > Sciuridae > Xerus > Xerus rutilus. The sequence goes on along the minus strand of CM053405.1, from coordinate 13,594,231 downwards.
ATGTGCCAGCTATAAGCACTAATATTCTCTGATCTGAGATGGAAGAGAAATGTAGGCAAATATACTGGTCTATGAGTATTAACAAAAGAAAACAAAAAACTCTTTATTACTATACATTTCTAAGCTTTTTAAGGTTGGTTGTTACTACAACATATATAAGACTTCTGTGACTTTAATAGAAATTAATTGAAGTGAAGAAAAAAAGAAAATCTTGACAAGGAAAAATTAATTTCCAAATGCCCATTCACAGCACCAAAGTTACAAAAATACACAGAAGAGAGGAAAAAAAGTAACCCAAGAAAATAAAATATATTAGTTAATTAAAAAGGTTAAAAAGGTCATATAGAAATTTTCAGAAAATTAAAAAGTATATGTATATATACATGTATATATTTGCAATATTCTTCTAAAGAACAATTAATAGCAGAAAATACCATATAGTAGAGGAATGGGATGGAGCAGGAGAGGGGAGAGGAGGGAGTGGGGAAGTGTTGGGAAAGCAACTCTTTCTCAATTATGGTTTCCAAACTATGCTTCATCCATGTACAAATTTACCACAATAAATCCCACTTATAAATATAAGTATATATATAATTATAATGCACTAATTATTATTATTATTATAATAATAATATAATAATAAAATAGTAGAGCAATCAGTAGAGTAAGCGGATTGAGGGAGAGTGAAGGGAAGGTGAGGAAGGCACTGAGGAATAGGTTTGATCAAATTGTGTTATGTGCAAGTATAAATATGGCATATATATTATTATATATAATTATAATGCATTAATTAAAAAAAACAAGATAGCCCAGCAAATAAAGGGGATCAAGAAGGAGGAGGGAAAAGAATGGGGAAAGAAAGAGGAGTAGACCAATAATTAGATCAATTTATGCTATAAGTATGTAGGAATATATTACAATGAATCACACTATTATGTGTAACTGTATGGAACAACAGAAAATTGAATTAAAATGTCATATATTAAATAATAATAATTTTGAATATTATTACAAAACAAGATACAAATGTACCTTTTGAAGTTCTTTTTTTTCGCAGTACCATAGTTTGAACCCAGGGACACTTAACCACTGAGTCACATCTCCAGTCCATTTATAATTTTTATTTTGAGACAAGATCTTGCTAAATTGCTTAGGGCCTCCTTCACAAAGTTGCTGAAGCTGGCTTTGAACTTGCAATTCTCCTGGTTCAGCCTCTCTAGCTGCTGGGATTATAGGCATGCACCACTGTGTCCAACTATACTTTGAAATTCTGTACTGTGAATATAGAAAAATTGATTCAGAATAACCTATTTGAATACATGTTCTCATGAAATTATTAGATTGTAAGTAAGAATAAAAGACTATCATCTGGGTCCCCAGGAAAAAAGAACAAGTTACTTACGGAGAATAATATTAAATCATTATGCTTTTCACCAACAACAATGTGCAAAGCAGTAAAATGAGAGTCCTGTAGGAAATAAAGGATAAAATATTGTTGACAGTTTTTAAATTAACCAAAACCATTCAAAAGAAAGTTGGTGGGTCTTGTAGAATCAAGCCCAGTCTTATTACATGTACTAATATTAGACAATATAAGGGTCATTTCAAAGGTAAAGCTTCAGTTGATCTATAATACATATTAATGTTACATTTGTATGTACCTTAAATCAGTGTCTACAAATATATTTTTGAAAGTTTGACAGAGTAATAATGATAAAAATACACATCTGTACTAAAAATGAGATGTTTAATAGAGTAATCAAGGTTACATTCGCATATGCAAACAGCTATCAGGATTTGATATTGCAACCTACCTACTTATTAACATATGGAAGAGGAAATAACCTTTATTTTTATAGTTCATTAAATTTTTAAAGTTGTTTGTTATTTCAGCATAATTAAGCCTTTCATGACTAATAGAAGCATTAACTGAACTTAGAAAGTTAAAAAAGTCTTGTAAATAAAGCATTAACTTCTGAGTGCCCATATACAGAATCAAGGTATAAAGAGTATGTGGAAAAGAAAGACAGTGAGTCAAGAAAAGACAAGTACTTTAAGCACTTCTCATACAGAGTACTGGGGTAGTATGTAGAATAATGGTTATGAAAAGATGATCATGTTTCATCCCCAGAACCTGCTAATGTATTTCCTTCCATGAGAAAAGTGTCTTTGCAGAGATAATTAGGAATCTGAGATTGGGAAATTATCCTGGATTATCTGGTGGATGCCATATAATCACAAGCATCTTTATAGGAGGAGAAAGGCAGGAGAGAGAGATAATCTGAAAGTGCCAGGCTGATGGCTTTGAAGATGGCGGGAGAAGACCATGAGCCAAGAAATGGAGGCCACCTATAGAAAATGGAAAAGTCACAAAAAGCTGATCTTTCTGAACATCCAGTAAGTAACACTTGCCTGCCAATATGTCAGTTTAGCCTAGTGAGAACCATTTTGAATGTCTTATCTTCCAAAATTTAAGACAACATTTTAAAAATGTCATATGTCACCAAATTTGTGATAATTTATTAGAGCAAGAATATGGAGCTGATTCAAATAGGTACATAACTTTTTATAATCAAAAGATATGGATCTGTTTAATCCAAAATGTGAAAAATATCATAATAAATACTTAAGTTTTATTTTATGTATTTCTTTAGTTATAAATGTAACTATAACAAGTAAACGTATAGGTGACAGGAGATAGTTAAAATGATTATACAAGGTTAAAATCACGTTGTAAATGTCATTTGCATAAAAAGCTTTTTCTTTTATTTGAAGTTAGCAAAAAAAGGAATTGGTAACTCAAAATTAAAATTCTTTCATTCACAAGGTTATAAATTCTATGATAATATCTGTAAGACTACAATAAATCTTTTGAAAATCAGTAAATATTGGACTGATTTTCTTAAATAAACAATCTTTATTTAATGGTATGGATTGATTGCACCCTGTGTAAGATGAACGGACAGACATATGATCAATCTATTCAAATTCTGAAATTTTTAATGCTTTTCTATTCCATTGTTATTTGTATCATGTTTTCCAATAGCTCTGACACTATCATTTCTACAAGTAAATTAATTTTTTTGATAGCCAATGCTTTACCCCATTTCTGTGTTCCTGAACTCTTTTTTATAATTTATCTCTGAGATTGCGGAAATCTTGTTATTATCAACGTTTCCAGAAAAAAGTGTGAGTGCATTCTTTCTATAACATTTTTCTCATTAAAGAATTACCTGACTCTTGACTATTCATAAATCACAACTTGTCAATATTTGATGAAAGTTTCTTCAATTCAGAAATATTTTCACGAGATTTTTTCTCATTTTATATTGTGGACAAACACAAAGTCATTTTGATGACTTAGTTATTTTTACTTGAATTTGTGAAGAATCTTCACCTTTAGAAATTTAAGTACTTCAAAAATATAGGTTTGTAAACTTGTTACTTTATACAAATATTACAAATATTACTTGTACATAATATGGCCTTGTAATCGTCATGAATAATGTGACAGTCTCAGGGTTACTTTTCTTGATGATAGCTTTGAACGTGCCTCTTTGTTAGTTGTTTCTTTTGCTCGCTATGTGATACACTCCTATCTTTTGTACCCATCATGTGTCCTCATTTATAAAATTCAGCATTGAATATGAATTAAGCCATTCTCCCAAATCAGTTTTGTTATATTCATTTATGAACTATAAATATTTTTCTAGCAAGGTATTAATATTTAATATTTGAATTTCTTAGACTTATGAATTGTAATTGACACAATATTCTGATCTCTGGTGTTCCTAATATATTTATTTTCATTAATTATTTGTTCTATGAATATCACAATCCCTCTAAACGCATCACCATCCATCAGCATGCTTTTGTCCATTTTCCTTCCTTCTTAATTCACTCAGATCTGTTTCTAAGAGGTTGACCGAAATAGATTACATCCTTGAACTCCCTCTCTCTTTGCTTCCAAGAACAAATGAGAACACAGCAGGGAATTGTGGAAAATATGGAGATTGAGAATCAGACACTCAATGTTTCCTCCTTCGCAGTGAGTTTACTTCAGGTGGGCTCTTCTACTTAAATCTTGTGACACAGGTCTTTTCAAAGTGAAGGCAATTTTAGTGGCTACATAACCCAAATGGCCTATTGGAAATGTTTTAATTTTTCACTAAACACTACAATTGGACATGTGATATATCATTCCATTATTAAATGGAAATGAAATGTGCAAGGTCCATCCTAACTAAGTCAAAAGAACTGAGCAATCTCAGTCTGACTGCTTTGTTACTGTCCTGTGATGCACATCTTCCTCTGTTTCTTTTACCAATTACTGAAGAAGGAAGAGCAGACCTACCTGAGCACTAAATCTGCCTTACATGCTGTGAGTGAACAGTTGTTCCACTGCTGGCCACCTAGATGAACCCATAATAGACAATGTTGACCCGGGCACGGGTGGCGCATGCCTGTAATCCCAGCAGCTCGGGAGACTGAGGCAGGAGGATGGTGAGTTCAAAACTAGCCTCACCAAAAGCGAGGTACTAAGCAACTCAGTGAGACCCTGTCTCTAAATAAAATAGAAAATAAGGCTGAGGATGTGGCTCAGTGGTTGAGTGCCCCTGAGTTCAATCCCCGGTATCAAAAAAAAGAAAAAAAGACTGTTGGTGAAAATATGTCTCAGTGCAAAGGAGTTCAGGTGGTAAAACCACACACACACATACACACACACACAGACACACACACTTCCTATATATAGTGGATTAATGTCCATCTGCTGTGAAAGTCAATGTAGCCCGAAGTGTGGTTTTAACTGGCTTCCAGGTAATATTAGAAAAGTTGACCAGCTGGTCAGAATTTTATATTTCTAAAAAAAAAAAATAGAATTGATGATAGATCTCAGAAGAAGGTACATGGAGGGATCTCTCATAATAGGTTTTCAGTGGCTTAAGTGAACACAATGATCCATTCTGTGCTTACTCAAGGAGCCCATGGGAAGAGTGTTAATCAGATAGAGGACATTTATAGCTGAACAGTATAATTTTTCCTTCAATACACCTCGTCTGGCCAGTATGGCTGGTGAATATCAAACCCGACAAAAGTAGAGGTAACAGCATTGTACTTTCCTCAAAGTGTCACCATTTCCCGGGGACATAAGTCTGATGGATGTTATTTACTTTGGACCCCTCCAAGAGTGATGGTACTTGAACTTTTTCTCACAAAAATTAACATCCACAGTAGTTGTGGATTTGCCTTCCAGGCCCATAGCACTGTCAACACAAAAATTGATACACTTAAGTGATGGCTCTCCTGTACGACAAATCCACATATGATTGGTGGTACAACTACAAAAAAAGGAGGATGGGCAGTGGTCTACAACCATGCAATTCACTCCACCATCCAGGAACAGCTGTCTTGATGAAGTGCTTGAATGACAGCTTTAGCCTCCACTAAGGCTTTAGCTGAGAGATAAGAGATTGAATATGAACAAAAAATGTCTAGACTGCTAGGATGTGGTGAAAAGGTACACTCACACATTGTTGGTGGGACTGCAAACTGGTGCAACCTATCTGGAAAGCAGTATGGAGATTCCTTAAAAAACTTGGAATGGAACCACCATTGGACCCAGCTGTCCCACTCCTCGGCCTATACCCTAAAGACTTAAAAACAGCATACTATAATAATGCAGCTACTTCAATGTTTATAGCAGCACAATTCACAATTGCTAAACTGTGGAAGCAACCTAGATGCCCTTCAATAGATGAATGGATAAAGAAACTGTGGTATATATACACAATGGAATATTACTCAGCAATAAGAGAGAATGTAATTATGGCGTTTGCAGGTAAATGGATGGAATTGGAGAACGCCATGCTAAATGAAGTTAGCCAAGCCTAAAAAACCAAAGGCCAAAGGTTCTCTCTGATTAGTGGATGCTGCTATATAAGGGAGGTGGGAGTGGGGAGCATGGGAAAAAATGGAGGATCTTTGAATGGGGCACGGGAGAGGTGAGGAAGGGAGGGGAATGGGAGTAGCGAAAAATGGTTGAATGAGATGGACATCACTACCCTAGGGACATGTATGAAGACACAAATGGTGTGACTCTATCTTGTTTGCAACCAGAGAGGTGGAAAATTGAGCTCTATATATGTACTATGACTTGAAATGCAATTAAATAAATAAATAAATTCAAAACAAAAAAATGGCCATTCTGCTTATAAAAACAGAAATCTTCCCCACAATCTACAGCAGTGTGCCCAGGAAGCCAGGCTACTACCTACATTAACCCTTATAGGAAGTCAGGCTATCATCTGCAGCAAACATCCCAGAAAGCAAAATAATAGTCCTTATAGTAATAGACTTGAAATGTCCAGGACTTGTTTAATAACACAGAGCTTCTTGAATTTTTGTTCTGCTTTCAGCTCAGGGACACCCTTCTCCACACAGCTGCCTAAAAACATATGTATATCTATGTCATCCTTAATAATAATTAGATTTCTTATTCTGAGAATATTATTTATTTATTTATAGAAATATCCACACCAGTTCCACATGATCCACTTTCCCTTTCCTGCATGATATGATGAGAGCCATATGGGCTAATGCCAAAGTAACTATTCTATCATGTAGGATGCCCAGCTTCTAGTTAATCACCAAACAACTTCCTGTGCCTATAGCCTTCAGTAATGTATATTTGATGCTTTTTCTTTTTTCCAATATAAAGTTTCCTTACCTTTTTTTCCTTCTTCAGAGTCTTTGCCAAATGTAAGTGACATTGTCTATCTTCTTTCTATAGCTCTTTTAGAATAAATAGCTTTGGCTTGAGCTTCTGGGTGATCTCTGCTTAATTTCGCAGAGAAAGTACACTTTATGGTTTGTTTGTGACCCTGTGTATCAAGGTGCCTCCTTTAAAGCCTTGAGATTTAAATGAAATCTTTAGTTGTCCTGCTTCCCTGAGTCCCAGCAAGCTTAAACCTCCTCATGGAGGCTGTATTCCTTTTGTGCAAAAATCATGCACATGAGATGGCAACAGTCTATTGGAGGAGATGATTTTTGTTGTTTGGGAGGAGTAAGAAGAAAATGTTAAAGCTAATGGAGTTACTGAGCCTCCATCTTGGGATAACTTCCTTGGCTCTGATTCCTGATCAACTAAATTTACAGCAATATGATGAACACAGTATTAATAGAGATGGTGAGAATGAAGGATTAGATTTTCCATTAGATACAGAAATATTCACTTGAATTTCTGGCCCCAGAAAAGAAGAATATATATTAAAAACAAAAAGACAACTTTATTGACTCACTCTGGATTTAGGTTTTATATTAGAAAAGCACAAATTGCATAACATTTCTGTTACATACATGCATAATTATTTTTTTTCTCTTATGCCTTTATATAAAGTGGTGAACGTGACCAAGTTGACATCATCACATGAGTAAAAGATAGTTAATGGAAGTCTGTGCATTGTTTACATTGAGGATGTATACTTTTCACTAAAATGAAGACCAAAAGTGTATAATGAGTGATAAAGGATGAGAAGGAAGGGAAATGTCAGAGATCTATCTGCTTTACCCCTTCCACTCAGTGAGCTTGTCCACACTGCCTCCTCTTTCCTCCTTTTCAGTATTTATTAATGTCATCTTTAATGAGAAAATGAGGTTTCTGGTGCTGAGCAGATTTTTATTTATTATAATGAATAATCATGCTGATCTCTTATCTCCCATTTTCCCCTTTCCTGGGTTTTCTCTAATGCAACCCTCTCTATAAAAATGAATCTTGGGGCTGGGGTTATAGCTCAGTGGTAGAGCACTTGCCTCGCATGTGTGAGGCACTGGGATCAATCCGCAGCACCACATAAAAATAAATAAATAAAGATATTGTGTCCATCTACAACTAACAAAATAAAATTTTAAAAAAATGAATCTTGCTGGGCATGGTGTTACACACCAGTAATCCCAAGAGGGCAGGAGGCTGAGGCAGGAGGATTGCTAGCTCAAGCCTTGCCTCAGCAACTTAGCAAGACCTTGTCTCTAAATAAAATATTTTTAAAAAGGGGGTGGTGCTGGGGATATGGCTCAGTGGTTTAGTGCCACTGGGTTAAATACCAGAAGAAAAAAAAAAGTAGTCTTTTCCATCTCCAGCATCCTCTTCTTCTATCACTTTTGGAATCACTGGTGATAAATTTCCATTATATTAATCCACTTTATAGCTTGCTCTGTGGCTTGTGTAAATAAATATGCTTTTTAAGATAGTCTGCATAAATAAATTCATCTCAGAATATCTTTGAGTGAGCCATCTCCTTACTGAGACCAACCTCATTCTGCTTCTCTAAAATCATCTCTGCCTATCTGTTTCCATTGGCCAAAGCACACATAGTAGAAATATGCTTTGGGGTTTTCAACATCCATTTACTTATCTTTACATTGTATCCATGATTATTTAACACTGTACTGTACATACATATTTTATTACCATTTGTTTAATTTTTCTACATATATGAATGATTAAATCTCCCTTTGTGTCTTATTTACATTAAGAAAATCTGGCCAAATATCCTTGACACTCTCTACTTTTCTGGCTTCTGTTTCCTCCCTTGTCCTAAATTTTACTTGGAAGATAGATTAGTTTGGTAGTATTGCTATAGAAACAAAGGAGAAAGCAAACAATTGGGTGCTTAATCCTGAGTAATTTATTTTCTCACACTCCTTGAGGCTAGAAGACCCTATGGAGGTGCCAGCAAGTTGATATGTTCCCTGGCAAGTTTTTTCTTCCTACCCGGAAGGAGGTTGCTTTTCTATGTTCCCATCAGGCCTTTCCTTAGTGTGTTTGCATTGGGGAGTGTTTGGGGTGAGGAAGGAAAAGAGAGAGAAGCAGAGGGAGTGGAGTAAGAGGGTTTTGATTTATCTTCCAATAAATACATTATACCCATTGGATCAGAGTCCCACCTTTAAGAACCCATGTAAGCTTAATAACCTCTTTAAAAGCTTCATCTCCAAATCCACTCACACTGTGTGTATGAACTCAAAAGATGGACTTCAACATCTACTCTGTAACAGAAGCTATGGCAGGATATCAAGACACCACTTGAGGCTGATCATCTGAGGTGTAGTAGCAATGAATCAATTCAGACATTGAGTGACAGAAGCTTAGGATCTTGGGCTGTGCATTCTTTTGTGAAACCCTGCATTGGTATGCACTCCATTTACCTAGGAGTTTTCTCCATTCTTATGCTCTTTATGTGTCATGTTCAATTTTTTTCTCATGCAATTGAGAATAAGCATTATGCTATTCACAGTATATTTTACAGAAATATTTATAAACATTTTCCAACAATGAATTATTAGTAAGGCTTATGTTATACAAGGCCCTATTTCTAAATCACAAGAATGCTTATTTTAAAATAATTATTAGTATAGCATTGAAAGAACTTGTGCCAAAGATTTTATTAACACATGCCTTTTAGAGAATTCTCTTTATGATTTTAAAATGCAATATATTTTTATGACTCTGTTAGCTCTTAAAATTAGGTAATCAAAAATCTTTCACAAACATCTAAAATTTGAAGTAAAATAATAACAAGAAAACAAAAATCACTGCACCCCACCATCTGCTTACAATTCTACTTAATGTACCAAATCATAATGTACAGACAGGAATTATTTCTCAAGCTATATAATTAAACTTTAAAATAAAAAGACTTCAGTTATAAACTACTAATGCTGACTGAGATGTTACTGGCAGTAAAAATCTGAATGTTGGGAGGAGGGATAGATTGATGTGACCAAGAATATATCACAAATAGCTATCTGAGAAAAATTTACATAATTTTCAGACCTAAATATAAGGCATCATATTACTTGTCATCTCAATGTTCATCTCTCAGTTGGCCTTAGTACTCTTTTATAAGTGTGAAATAATAATTTTCAGAAGTTACTAAAATAACTGTAATATTTTATGTATTTGAAAAAGATACAGAAGTGTCCATACCAAATGGATATAAAATGCACTGGGTTGGGGCTGGGGTTATGGCGCAGTGGTGGCGTGCTTGCCTAGCACGCGGGAGGCACTGGGTTCGATCCTCAGCACCACATAAAAATAAAATAAAGCTATTGTGTCCACCTACAACTAAAAAATAAATATTTAAAAAAATGCACTGGGTCAGTACTACAAACAGAAGATGCATGAACATGGCCTTCATCCCCATTTAGGTTCATTGTAAATGTCTACAGAATAGTTATTTTGTGTTTTGCCTTCATTTTTTTATTTCCTGAATCTCCTCTACTGGGCTGCACCTACTTATTTATTTTTATCAGTTTGGAATGACGAATTATGGATTACTTTCACAGAAAATGTGTGATGTTCAGGGAAGAAAAACTCTCTCAGCCTAGAAGTCAGTGACTGTTGAAGGCAGCTAGAATAGTCTAGCTCAAATAATACACTCTATTTCATGGGGCATTTATTATTACAACAAATAAATATGGCATTGCTTCAGCTTGTCAAAAGTGATAAAATGCCACCTATAAATATTAATAATTTCATTTTGCAAATTTGTTGGCCCAGATATATTTGAATTTATTTAAAATATTTTATATTAGTAGTCCATGGCAGAAAGTATGTATTTTATGTGGATTCTGGGTGGAATCATTACAAAAGAATTTTCACAAACCAGTACATTTTATGAATTATTTCAAGACTCTACATTTCATTCCGAATTTCTAAAAAATGTTTCCCTTTTCTGTGTAACTATCCAAATTTAAGGATACTTTCTCTTGAGTGTATTTTTTTGATGAGTTTATAACAAAGATTGCATCTATTTTTTTAATCTTCTCTATTAGAGGATACAAAAAATAGTGTACTTATGTCCACAAATTCATAGGAATTTGACTGATAACCACAGCATATGTTGTTAATATAGTTTAAAATAACAAACAAGCCTTTGTGGATTATTTTCTAATACAAATTTGCATGTGCTCATTTGATTTCAGAGAATTATAGTTATATGATTTTACTTCCACAAAATTGATATGAAGAAAATAATCTACTAATCTTTTCAATTCTTTGTATTCTGAATCCATGAGAAATCAGCACAGTTTGGGAAGTGTATACTGGATACAATCCTAGCTCCATTCCACAATAGTTAATATCTCCCACTAAATTAATCTCTGTGCCTCCAATACCTGATCTGTAGGGTAAGGGCATAGTTTAGTGGTAGGATTAATACCTAGCATGCATGAGGCCCTGAGTTTGATCACCAGCACCTCAATTAACAAACAAAAATGGGGAAATGTTAGCTGAGAGTTTGGTATAATCTTAGCACAGACTTTGACTTACTATTAATTTTTATAATGCATCAATTATTTATACCAGTATAATTGTACATATATAAATTTCTCTCTCTAGCTGGTATCAGAATTATAGATTAATTTCTTCAATGTTTTTATTAACTTCACATGCATTTACTGTGCATTTGAGTGTGTACCTACATAACACCTGGCATGCAGATGTAAATGATGAATATAGGTATGGATCTATCATATAGGAATTGAATGTGTTTGTCTTATTTCACAGTACAAAATCTAGGTGTAGTAATGAAAGAAAATTTAATTAATATTTTACAGATCACCACACATAACTTAAGGTTCTGTACAAGTTATATGGCATCATAAACATAAATTTTTTCCTTTAAATTTTTATTTTAAAAATGACTTGAGATTTTTTTGTTATACTAAATATATATCATGAGTTTGAAATGGCTATATTTTAGTGTATATATCACATCATGTTTGTTCACTTTGTTGTTCATATATTTTCTTTTTCTTTACTTTTTTGTTTGGTTGGTTGTTTGGTTGCTTGGCTTCTTTTTTAAGAAAATGAAATATAAAAAATTAAATTTCTTCATGTTTATTATGTTTCTTAAAACTTCTTATCTCTAAGGTATTTGTTTTCTTAGTATTGTCAATATTATTTGGTACAGATCAACTCAGAACTCTTGTGATTTCCAAATGGATTATAATTTCATTAGACTAAGTTATTCTTCTTACCATTTTTCTTAATTTTTGCACATCTCAAAAAGTGTGCCAATTATATGGCAGACTACAGCTTTGGTTGAGTTGATAACTCTGCGTATAAAATTGTCATTTTCTTACTGGGAAAAATGTAATTTATGTTCCTAAAATATTCAGTGTTACAGATTGAAAGTAAGATGATGATGTATTTAATATTCATTGTCAAATGCTGATGATTTTTGTTGTTTCTTGGAAACTGTTTGGGTTTTCTTATCATTAGTGAAAATCTGAAATTTCACTAAGTTATTTCTAACTTAGGTCTTTTTCTTCTTAATGTAGTGTATCAGGCACTCAATTTGGCCATCAAATAGAAAGATTATTTTTATAAGTAAGCTGACAATTTTATTTAATAAAACAAAGGTTATAATCCAAGATTCATGTCCAGTACTTATAAAATTGTACTATTGTAGAAATACGTATTATTTTTGAAGTGTGACAATCAGCAAATTGACTTCTAATATGTGAAAACAAGGCAAGCTTTCTACGCAGGCAAGACTATATTTTTGTAGCTTCATTATCATCATATTGGCCAATAGCCTGTAATAAGAAAAATATTTTGGTTAAATGAGTTCTTTCTACGTGGGTTTCAAACTCTCACTTTTTCCATGAACATGTCAGCCAACTGCATTATCCTGGACAAAACCGGTAGAAACTGTTGCACCTATATTTAATCCATCCTCACTTCAATTCATTTCTCAATACCTGCTAGGTTCTTTCTAGCAAAATAATCTGGTCATTCGATCCCATTGCTTGAAACCATTGAAAATCTTTTCCTAGCTAGAAAATGTAGGGGGCACTTACCAGGGATTATGATGTCTTCTAGGAGCATACAGTGTGACCTCTAGCTAACAACCAGCAATAAAAAATGTACTTCATCCTATAGATGCAAGGAAATAAATTGTGCCTAAAACAAGTCTGAGCTTAAAGAGAATTTCCCCCAGAAACTTTGAAGAACTTGTCTTGGCAAATGTCTGAGGAGAGGAACCAGTCATTCTCAGCTAGGCTTTTAACTTCAAGAATTGTGAATCAATAAATGGATTCTGTTTTAAGGTACTCAATTTGTGCTTATTGTTAAGTAACAATAGAAAACTAATATAATCTCATGAAGAAATTGAACTAAAAAATAATAAATTTGAAAATTCTTGATGGCTAGTAAATAGTAAGAGCATACTTTATTTCACAGAAGAGGATTTTTGGGACTGAGACTAATGAAAAATTTTATTAGTAACAAGATTATCCATGAAAGAATTGTCAAAATGAGCTTCTACAATTGTTTTTTGTTTGTTTGTTTGTTTCATTTTGTTTGCTTTGAATCCATAGATTGAGGATTGAGTTCAGGTTGTTAATATGCTTGTGTATTGGAGGAAACACCTTAAGGGTCATTAAACTTCAAATCAACTGTAACTTTTCCTTAACTATGAACATAAGCATCAAGACTGTTATCAGTATCTTTCACTTTATCTATGTCTTTATTAATTATATAAATCATAGACTTTATAAGCAGATTATAAAAGTTGTTGAGAAGTAGCCTAGAGATAGCATCCAGGAATATAACCACTTAAAAATGTGATAGTTATACCCATCAATAGATCAATAGGTTAAGAGGTTTTTTTTTTTTTTTGCACACACAGGGCCATAATGCAGATTATTTATTTTTTATGTTCTAATTAACTACTTAACTGTATTTTGTGCATCTTTTATCATGATTCATTATTCCCAAATTCCTATATTCTAATCCATTTTACATTGTATATTTTTAAAAAAATTTTTTTAGTTGTAGATGGACACAATAGCTTTACTTATATATTTTTATGTGGTACTGAGGAACCCACTGCTTCACACTTGTGAGGCAAGTGCTCTACCACTGAGCTACAGCCCCAGCCCACATTGTATATTTTTAAGCATCAATCCAAGGCAAGAATCTTCACTTTAGCTGATTGTCATAGGAGTCCATGACCTGAAAACATTAGGAATCTTTGCTGCATAAACATCTGAACAACCTCATCCTTACTCAAACTCAACAACTATCAAAATGAGTGTGTTTCTGGTGAGATCAAGCATATAATTGTTTGTCTAAATAATAAGATGCTGCTGAATCTTTTACTTTCTACAGATTTTGTCGTAGTCTTGGTGCTCTTTTTGAGATTGATAAAGCCTGCATTCCTACCTGCTTCTAAAGGTATCTTTCCCTCTCTGATTCTCATGGTTATTCTAATGGTATTTACAACAATATGACTTGCTGGATTCTTAGGTTCCATAGTTCTAGACCTTAGGCTGATATATTTTCTATTTCTAGAATGAATCTGTGTCCTACATATCTTAGAAATAAAACATACTTTCCGTAAAATAGAAATAAATTAAAACCAGAGATTTTAAAAACCCTTATTAGCTGCCATAGAAGAGCATTTATTTAATTATTTGTTTCAGTGAATTAGAAAAAGAAAAGAAAGATGTTTTATTTATAAAGAGGAGGGGTAGAAAAATAAAATTTCCCTAGAATTGTGTGTGCTCCTATAAAAAGTCCCAGGCTTTTCTGAGTCATGGAAATACATACAGCAGCAAAAGAGAGAATGCTTTCTCCTCATTTTCCTCTGCCCCACCTCCTCCTCCTCCACCTTCTTCCATTCTTCTGCTTCATTTCTACTTCACCATTCTTCATGTCCTTTAAAAAAATAAAGCATCATCCTTTTGTTTAGTTACTGATCTGAAATGAAAATTCTAGTTATTTATATTCTAGACCAAGTACCAGGTTAATTCCAAGGTGCCAGGAAAATATGGAGCTATATCTCCTTGTTTTACATTTCAAAAGAATAGGGTGACATGTTTACCTACTACAAGGTTGTTTGAGCTTGTTTTATATTGTGGACATTGTAATCCATACACATGAGCAATGGGAATGTGCAATTAAGGTAATAATTCCATAAATTGAGCCTATTGTGCTGATCCCACATTCTTTCTTTTAAAAAGAAATTTACTTTCAGCCCTGCCTGGCTTAAGTCAATAGGGCATATTTTTTCAAGAAACAAGTTGTTATCTGTAGGATAAATGCAGTCCCAAAAGTCTCCTCCCTGCTCATAAGGAGAATACAAGTTACCCTGAAGGGAGCAACTTTATGACCGTTACACAGACCAGATTACAAAACTCAGGGAGATATGATAGAACTGAGTCAAAGTGATTTCCACAGTGGACCTGATGGGAATCTCTGAAGTGTGCCCTGGGACCCCAAATAAAAGTGGAGGGCAGGGGGATGCACTATCTTTCTCTTCTCTGAGAGGATCCACTAGCTGAAGGTCTCCTTTTTCCCATTTCTTATCTCATCTAACAAACTCATGCCTAACTACTCTGAGTGACAAGTCTGAGGGATATTTCCAGCATGATCTCAATATGCGGTGGTGCAAGCCTATAATCTCAGTAAAACCAGAGGGAGTGGCAAAAGGATCACAAGTTCAAGGCCAGTCTCAGCAATCTAGGAGGCCCTAAGTAACTTGGTGAGAAATTGTTACAAAATAAAATATAAAAATGGCAGGGAATATAGTTCAGTGATAAAGAATCCCTGGATTAAATCCCCAATACAAAAAAAAAAAAAAA
>CM053405.1:13548827-13578083 GCA_028644305.1 Xerus rutilus | reverse complement strand
ATCCTCGCCAGCACTTATTGTTGCTGGTATTTTGGATAGCTGCCATTCTGACTGGGGTGAGATGAAATCTGAGGGTAGTTTTGATTTGCATTTCTCTAATGGCTAGAGACATTGAACATTTCTTCATATATATGTTTATTGATTGTACATCATCTTCTGAGAGGTTTCTATTCAGCTCCTTAGCCCATTTATTGATTGGGTTGTTTGTTATTTTGGTGTTAAGTTTTTTGAGTTCTTTATATATCCTGGAGATCTAGTGTACAATTTTAAGTTGTACCATTTAGAAAGAACATTTTAAAAGTGCATAGAAAGTGAAAGTGGATATATTTAAAAATAGAAGTTTAACTCCAGCTAGGCTATTGATGCAGTCTACAATAGAGAGATACTTAATGGGCTGATTATGATGTTAATATTTATGAATGTAAGTGGATAAATTAATGATAAACTATGCTCTTACAATGGACATAATGAACAAGTTAGTTTTAAGAAAAGAAAAGAAATCATGTTAACTGTGTTTTCTAGCATAAGAATCTAAGCCAAATGGTAATTTTTCTGAAACACAGACTATGAAGTTGCAGGTTTAGGAAATAAAACAAAAGTTATGTTTTGTTTAAAAAAATGACTCCATAGAAAAGAAATGCCATCAGAATGGGTCTCCTTTCTATATTCCAGGAGAAGAATTTTAAAAAAAAGCTTTTTCAGTGTACACTCAGCTTTTGTTTTTTATACTTATAGAACAAAAATATAATTATTTGAATCCCCAAGGTTAAATAAACTGGATATTAATATCTTATGTAAACTAAATTCCACATAGAAAAAATTGTATGCCAAAAAATTAAAGGAGTTTTAATACAAATTATAACTGGCAAAGGAACTAAATACATGCTTTCTTTGGTCATCATATTTTTTTCCCTAGAGATAAAAACTAAATGAGAAACAAAATTATGATCCACAGATATTGTGGTAAACTAGAAATTCAAGTAAAATTAAAATGTAATCAGATCAAACTGTAGATATCATTGTCTCTTGTCCTTAAGATCACTATGCCTTGTGTAAATCAAAAGGAAAAAGTAACAGGAGAAAATTCATGAATGGAGGATGGCAACTATGGTTTTTTTTTTTTTTTTTAAATTAGGAATAGTGATTTATATAGCATTACAATTGTTTTGTCTCTGTTACATCAAAATGATTATGTTATCTATCCATCATTTATCACTTTGTTAGCCAAAATTTAAAAGAAATTGCCTGTAGCTCTTGTTTCTCATAGTAATCACAAAAGCCTGCTCTACTTCACTGAAACCTGAAAGATAAGTGTGAGTTCCTTTCCAGGGTCACATTATAATTTTTCTTGCTCTAATTGTATGTGACTAATGAAGTTTTCTTTCTTTGAGTAGAAACTGATTAACTGGTTGAACATACAGGAATAATGTTGAACCACCTTTATTTTGAAAACCTAATGATTGCATGGTTTCTTTTCAGTAATGAAATCTTTATTTTTCTCAGAGAGAATAAGAGGTTATACAAACAGAAGCTTAAAATTTCACATGAATAATCAGAACAAAATAGTACAGAGAAGAAAAATAGTAATTACAGTGATAGCAGTTCCAATAGAAAGGACTTTGATTCTTAAAAAGAGTGTGAAGAAATGATGATAATGACTCATTAATTCTTAACATTATAATAAAGTACATATACCCTTCAAAGAAGTAGTTGCCTATTTTGTTGTTTTGTTTTTCTTCAAGTGTTATTTATGTTAGTAGCTTCAGATAAAGGAGAGTACTGTTCTTGAACTAAAGGTTGGTTTCACATTTATCACATAAATTCATACTGTTTTTCATTACTTGCTAATTATCCCATGTGCATTAGTCATCCTTTTATAATTAAATTGTAACATTATTGAGAATAAGAACTGAATCTAAAACTTCTTTTTTAATATCTTTATTAGCCAACATGTACAGAACTACTAATAACAACTTGTTAATCTATCAGGCAATATATGATCACAGATAAATGTTTCAAGATGTGAGATTATCACTTGATAGAAACACCCTTCATTCTGATTCTAAGATTGTCTGACAACTATTCCTTTCATTACCTTACTATTCAGAAAATTTATAGGCTTATATTTTAGTGTGAAACAACTCGGTTATATTTCCATTTAAACAATCCTAATTGGATAAAAGAGTTTTGTTCATCACAAAGAAATTATACATATACGATTGGTAATACATTTTAAATAATACGAGATCTTTTCCTCTGACTTTTTGAGATCACTGTGACCAAAATACTGAATAAGATCAACTTAGAGAAGGAAATGTTTATTTCAGCTTAGAGTTTCAGAGGTATAGTCCACTGTCAGCCAAATTCATAACTCTGGATCCAAGGTAAAGTAGAATATCATTGTGAAAGGATGAGGACTAGGAGCAGCCAGGAAGTAGAAAAAGAGAGAAAGGGAAAGGGGCCTCAGAGAAGATAAACCTTCAAGGGAACACCGCAATGACCAACCTCCTCTAACCATGTCCTACCTGCCTACAATTACCAGTCAGTCCATTCAAATCAAGATAGACTGATTAGGTTATAGCTCTCACAATCAAATCATTTCACCTCTGAATGTTTCTGTGATAACACAGGAGTTTTTTGTTTTGTTTTGTTTTTTGGGAGGCACCTCATATTCAAACCAAAACAGTGTGTTTTTATATCGTAATTTTTATTTACATCTACCTTCAAAAAAACCCACAAGACCAGAATTAGTAGTTTAAACACTAAGCATAATAACTTAAAATATTAGAATAGAAGATACATATTCTTTCTCTACCCCACAATTTCATTCCCATTGCTTTCACTCATTAGGAACTTTGCCATATGAGTTACATCCTTCTTTACTTATTAGGTTTTCTATAAACAATGCACTGAACACAAATCCTAGGTCATTTCTTTTTTTAATTTTTTATAATTTATTTAAATGCATTTCAAGTTATAGTATATATATAGAGTTCAATTTTTCCATTTCTCTGGTTGCAAACCAGATAGAGTCACACCATTTGTGTATTCATACATGCACCAAGGATGGTAATGACGATCTCAAAAATATGGAACACTTCACGAATTTGCGTGTCATCCTTGCGCAGGGGCCATGCTAATCTTCTCTGTATCGTTCCAATTTTAGTATATGTGCTGCCAAAGCGAGCACCCTAGGTCATTTCTTAAATAAGCCACACAGATATCAAGATAAATTTACAAATAATGACTAAAATCGGAATTTAACATTTCTTCCTAAGGAAAGATAAAATGAGTTGCTGAAAAGTTGCAACATAATTTCTTGTTAAAAGCAAGACTCTTTTTTTACAGGATCTAGAACATTCACATTCACACTTACCCAGAAATGACTTGTTACTCCTGCCTCCTAGGAAAGGAAACTTGGCTGTAGGTACATTTGCTTCTCTTGCTGGGGAAGACCTGGATTGTCAGCCTTAGCAAAATCCAGATACATATTTTTCAGTTTATTGCATTTCTAAACCATTTTCAAAAGTTTTGCAAAAAGCTTTGTTTCTCTATGTTGACTATATTGTTTTTATATAACTGCTGCAACAAATTATCATAAATTTTGCATTGTAAAACACGTTTTTATTGTCTCACAATTGTGTGGGTCAGAAGTCCATTGCAAGTTATCCTAGGTTATTATATGGGAACTTATAGAAATCTATTTCCAGTATTATTCAGGTGATTGTCCAAATATAGTTTCATGCCATTTTGCAAGGGATGGATTTGCAAGGGGTACTTCCTAACTTACAGAGACCACTGTCATTTCCTGACTAGCTTATATGCAAGGCCATCAATTATTTGTCAATTTCTTTTTAGACTTTTATTTAATGACTTCTTTATTTTCTTTATACGCTTTTATAGGGTCCTATAATTTCTTTGGGAGTACGCAGATAATACAAGAAATCTCCCAATTTTAATGTCATCTGATTTGGTACATTATTTCATTTTTTTTTTCAATTCAAAGTGTCTTCATGAAAGTATCTAGAGTAGTCTTTGAATTAATAGCTGGGAATTAGGACTCTTGAGACATCTTTAGAAATAAGTCTACCACACCTATACTAAACTCATGTTTAAAGATTAAATGTACTCACATGCCTTCCTATTCTTTCTTTAATAAAAACTGAGAGACATGCATCAAAATTCACCTGCTTCATACTCTCATCCAATTAATACATATCTACTATTGATGAAATAAAGTACTAAGTCATTGGTGAATGAATTCACAAAAGTTAAACAGTGGAAATTAAGAAACCTACACATGGGTGCTTCAGCTAGCTATGATTATCTGGGTTGAATTCTCTGTGGTTATTTCTTCTAAACTCTATGCCTCATTTTATCACACTCAGGGCTGCATATCAGTCCTTCAAGAAGCATTTATTCCATAGAGATTGACAAACATTACCAAAGAGTGTTTGCCTACCATCTTTGGAGAGTTAATTAAATAGCATATCACTGCAAATCACAATACCTTCTGATATGTGCTGAGAAAAAAAAGGTTTGCAGAAGATGAAGCAAGGAATTAATTTTAGCAGGTGAAAAGGTAGAGGCCAGAGAATATTTCTTTGTAGTAGAAATGCAAAAGAAAACTTGAAATCTCAAGTATATGTGGTTTTTTATTAGCTTGGAACTTTAATATTTCTATTTGGAGAGACCAAGATTGCATCCCTCATCTTACACATACCAAATGAGATGAGCTTTAACAATTGAGTTAAACTCTTAATTTTTCAGATTCCAAACCTGTAAAATTATCTTATTTTTTGTTTATTCAAAACTCAACAAATACATATGCATTTCATCTGAGAATAACATCATGAGAATTAAATATAATGTTAATCTAAAACTCTTCAATGTAAATTCTACAGAAATTAGAATTAAACAAATATGCCAGTGATAATAACTCTATTAGGACTGCTCTGCCACTGCAACTGATTTTTAAAATGGACATGTTTCTTTCCTTTTCCTTCCTAATATCTCCCCCTCTCTAATCTCAGGAGAAAAAGGATTACCTTTATTATCCTTGAGGAATTAAGTAATTCAGAATTTGGGGATGGTATTCAGAAGATATCAGAAATGACTATGACCCAAATAAACAAATGAATTATAATTCCAAAAGAGAACATGTAGAATGTAGCCTTTGAATCACCTCTTTAAAAGCCTGACTATGGGCAGACCACATCTCTGGGACAAAAGTATCCTCTGTTTCTCCTTTGTTAACAAAGCAATAAATCTTTTTCTTCTTCTTTTTCTTTTCTTTTCTTTTTTTCTTTTTCTTAAAACCATATCCTCATTTGTCCCAGATTGGCATCAGGAACAAGAACCAAGCTTTCACTTTTGGCAACAGAGGCAGGAGTAATCTCTTCAGAAAAAAAAATAAAAATAAAAATAAAAAACTAAAGCCAACCCATGTTATGGTGGCAGCCTCTGGAAAAGGATCTTCAAGGAACCTAAAGACCTAAAGAAAAGAATCAAAGGGGCATCTTCCATTGAATATCATTATGCCTACCATAAGCAAAAGACTCAAAAAGAATCTCTGGGTACAATTGTCAGTGTGAAACTCAATTAAAAATGATGACATTGGGGGCTGGGATTGTGGCTCAGTGGTAGAATGCTTGCCTCACATGCGTGAGGCACTGGGTTCGATCCTCAGCACCACATAAAAATAAATAAATAAAGATATTGTGTCCATCTACAACTAAAAAGATTTTTAAAAATCTTTTAAAAAAATGATGACATTGTAATAATAAGGAAGACAGTTCAGGCTCAGCATTATCTTGTACTTCAAACTCCTTGAATGCAACCCAGAAAAACAAAATGTTTAAAGCGTAGTTTTTTGTATATGTAAGATTATATGATCCCTCTTCTAGAATGAAATATGTTTTACAAATTTAATGCATAGATAACATTCCTAAGGGTTGTTTCAGATTGTGAATTTAAGAAAGAGTCTGAAGCTTGAAAAAAGCCATCCAAAAATGATAGGCATGGAAATACATTTTAGTATGGAAAATTAGAAGGGAAATAAAATGTTTCTGAATGAGAAAGTATTTTGTAAGAAAAGGTAATGTTGTGCTAAAGTCCGAGATGAAAGAAAGGAAAAAATAAAAGATGTAAACAAGTTGTAGAATATCTAAATAAGTTGCAAAAGATTTGTGCATGGAAGATAAATCTCAAAAAGTTTGTGTATGAGTAAGTTGGCTATAATTAGCACAGTCAGTTATAGTTATTTGAGGGTTTTTCTAAGGTTGAGTTTAAATGTACAAATATGAAGCAAAGTCTAAAACATTGGCATCCTGTAATCTATCAAGATCATTTCTTGTGTATGTTAGCTTTCATTACTTAAGAAAACTAACTCCTAAAGAAATTAGGATTTATACCTATTTTAAAGTCTTTTAAATAATTACCTCATAACTGGTTTAAAAAGCAACTGTCATTTTAGGTTATTGCAATATAGTTGACATCCTAAATATATGTATTTATCTGAGAATTGTTTGACCTTGTCAAGGTGTTATGTTAAAGTTTGCAAAAGGAAAGTTTATGTAGGTTTACAGGCAAGATAACGAATAAGGATTCTCTTTTATACATTGTGTTATGGTTTAATTATTAGGTATCTCCCAAAAGCTCATGTGTGAGACAATTCAAGAAAGTTTAGATTTGAGATAATTAAGTTATGAAAGCCTTAACTTAATTGGTCTGTTGATTCCCTGATGGAGATTAACTGAGTGCTGATTGTGGGCAGGAAGGATGTGGCTGGAATGGGCAAGTCATGTGTCCTTAGGATATATATTTTGTCCATGAGTGAAGCTGTCTCTCTCTCTCTCTGCTTTCCAGTGTGATGTCCTGAGCTGCTTTCCTCCACTATTCTCTGTCACCATTAAGTTTTGCTTCACCTAGAGCCCCAAGGAATAAAGTTGGTTGCCTATGGACTGAGATCTATAAAACCATGAGTCCTAACCTATTCTTCCTATAACTGTTTTCATCAGATCTTTTGGTAACAGGAGCAAAATAGCTGACCAAAACACATTGGATCTGATATAAAAGATCCAAAATGCCATTTAAAACCTAGCTTATATCTGTTTGTTTTGACTAAGTCTCTTCAGATTATTAACACTTTGCTAAATGCATGCAAGACTTAAGGCTATCCTTAGGCTTTTGCTAGTAGTGCTAACTTATGCAGAGATGTGATTATAGCCACTGTACACTATAAATTCTAAATTTTACTTTAAAAGTTAAATTTAGTTAATATAAGGAAACCTATGCAATTGTGATTCTAACCATTACTGGTTTCTTTGTATATTAGATGCATTCATATTTTGCAAGTATACAAGTCTTTCAAAATGTAAAGTATAGAACTTTACCAGGTTGGTGTTCTCCAAACTAAAATTATCTGTAGCATTAGTTCTCTTCAGATAACTAGAAATACCAAATTTAGTTGGAATTTACTTATATCACTTAATAGTTTTTAGCTGGAAAAAAGTAACCTGTTATCAATAAGTTATGTATAAAATTTTGTGTTACTCTTTACACTGAGATGGAAAATTAAATGTATTTTTAAAGGTAATAAGGACAGCATGATTTGTTCAAAGGTTGACAGTGTGGAGCATGAAAACGTTTTGCCGCTTTTTTCCACAAAAAGAAAGTTAAAAACTCTCATAGCCTTTCCATTTGATTCATGTTTCAGATGTGATGTTGTATTATGTTAACTGATATTCAGATAGACTCAGGAAACACTGCATGGGAACTTTGTAGAATGAAACTTTAAAGAAAAGATTCAGAAATAAAATACTTTCAAGATTTGTCAAGAAGGCAGCTTCACCTGAGTTAAGGCTCTACCTCTCACCCTTCTCCATGTTAACATGGCTCTAAAGCAGGCTAGAATTAAGCTTAATTAAAATTTGTGTTCAAAAGATAGATTTTTTTGTTCTTGTTATAAAGATTGCTGTTATCTCAAAATAAACAGGGGATTTAATACACAACAAGTAAATGTTTGGGCAAATTGTGAAAGATACTTAGGTTTGTAAAAGAATTTTACAAAAGTAAAACTTGTGTGTAATTAATTGATAAATATATGGATCTTTGTAGAGGTTAAATAGATACCAGAGATACATTAGTATTTATTCTGTATTTTCCTTGTAAAACTATAATTGTTGTCTGTGTTTTGTAGAAGTACTACTTCCAACAGAACAATTTAAGTTAATTTGAGATAATAAGCCATCACTTATAGGACAGATGGTGTTACAGAGCTGGGTCCTTCCAGGAAACCAAGACAACATGAAGACCCCTCTTCACACCCTGATTCTTGCAATCAAGTCAGAAAGACTTCAAACATGTCACTCAAAGTAACAGAAATGAGTTTATTAAACCTTATTAAAAGGGTAAGAAAAGGTAAAGAAGCACTCTCGAGGGAGAGAGTGGCTCCTCTCAGAGATGAGAGTGACAATGTGCCTCTCCAGCGCTGTAGTATTATCAGTTATATTGGAGATTCCAGGGAAGTGTCCAGAGAGGCTCACCCAGGTCCACCTCCTGACTTTTGGCTCACAGCAAGATGACATCAGACTTTCAAGTCCCCACTGCTAAGGTTACTCTAGGTCACCTTGGCCTATGCTGACTGGGACTAATTAGATTCTTAACCATACATTCTTACAGATTTTATGGTTAGGAGAAACCGTCCTTATTATCTCCCAGAGTTTCAGGATCTGGCCACAAAATTGTCTCATCAGACTAACTTGGGTTCCTCTTTTCAACATCAGTTTGTGCTTGCATTTCTTCTGCAGTTAACAGATAGTTTGCTGAAGAATATGACATATCCTGTTCACTTAGGCCAGGGCTGCAGGTAAATTTCTTCTTGCAAAAGAGAGCATATGAGGGTCATCACAGTGGGCCTATTTTATAGAATTATTTTCCTTACCTCATGTTTCCACCATCCTCATCTGTCCATCCCCTAATAGTAGGATATGAGGCTGCCTTCCAGTACCAATACTCACCCCAATTAAATGGAAGGAATAACTGTAAAAATTATAAACATTGAAATTATAATCCATTACTCTCACTTTAAAATTGGTAGAACTATCTTGCTGGATGTTAAAAAAAATAAAAAGACATGAAAGACAAGGAAGTAAAGAGGCCAAGGAGAAAGCAGCCAGAATTTTTGCTCTTGCCCTCCAAGATCAGCTAGAACCCAGGGAAGAGGAGACCATTCTAAGGGCCATGCAACTCCAGTGAGTCACCCAAGCTCCTAATCAGGAGGATCAAGAGGACCCTAGAGAACAGGAAGCCAACCAGTACATTCTGCACAGGAGAGGGTCATTGGAAAGGTAAAGATCCCCTTACACTTCCAAGGGAAGCCCATGTGATCAGCAAGATACTTATCCATCCCAGTAAATAACATAACTGGTAGACGAAGGCTAAAGGAGCCCAGAGGCTTCTCACAAGTTCCCAAGACTTATCTCTGAGGATTTCAGATGACTGTAAGAGAAGGTAAGAACAAGGTAAATTTTGACCACCTTGGTATTTAATGCCTTGCAGTAGAGTATAACCAGAACACAGTCACATGTGGATATTTAAAAGGAAAGATGATTGTTTGTTTGTTTTTTAAATGTAACTTAAGATGTACATTTGTGTCAGCTCTACCAAATGTAAGTGAACCTGAAGGCAATAAAGAAAAGGTTCTAGTATGGTAGTGTCTAATAATAAAAGTCACAAAGGAATTTAGAATCACAATTTTACCTGAGTTAATTTGACCTTGATATCACAGATCCATAAATCTACTAATCTTCTATATAAATAAATTAAATCTGTTTTTCACTATTATGATTACCTACCCCCTATATTTATCACTCAGACTGGTCTAAAAAATGCAATGTGGCACACATAAGCCCTAACTTTACTAAGAGAGATCCCTAAAAAGCACAGTTAAAGGCATCCCTCTACTAAACACAGAGGCAATGCTAATGAGAAAGCTATTTTACAGAAATCAGATGACATCAGGTATCTTAACTACAGCTCAAGGAGACACCTGTGCCATTATAAAAACTAAAAGTTGTGTATATTTCTAACAACTCTGCTAAAGTTTCTAAAGCTTTGAATGGCTTCCATTCACAAATCAATGACACATAGGATCCCACTGTAAGCTTTAGTGGGATCTGTCTTCATAATTTTCAGAGTCTGGCTGAGATACTAATGATTTTGTGTTATTTGTTTACAAAGAAGTAATGCTTTCTTGTCTTGTTTATTGCTGTCCTAGCATGATCCCTGTCCTACACATGCCTTATCCAGTCACCTACAACTGCCACTATGGACTTCTCAATTGCCCTGATGCTAAATACCCTTAATTGTCACCTGTTAGAGAAGAATAAGGACTTCAGGTAACGCCCCCTCCCCATTTTGCCATTTCTCAGCAGGAAACAGTTTGGGGACGTTTTTGTTCATTATTTCACAGAAATGGAATGTGGAAATTGAGAGTGGGGAAATATAACAGAAGTTCATTTAATGCTTTGAATATAGTCCTTGCTACTCTGTCACTGTGACTTATTTTTAAAAGGCACATGGTTTTTCTCCTCCTCTCCCACCTCCAATCTCTTCCCCTCCCTAATCTCTCCCACTGCCTAATCTCCAGAGAAACAGGATTACCTTTCATCCTCATCCTAGGCAGAAGTATCTGTCCTTGAGCACACATACCACCACAGGAAAGAAATAATTCAGACTTCAGGAATAGCACTATAAGATCTCTCAAATTAACAAGTAAATTACACTCCAGACATAGAACACCTGGAATGTAGCCTTTCAATCACCTCTCTAAAATCCCTGTGTTCCTCCTGATGGGCAGAATCACAAATTCTGAGACAGAGCCACCTATGGTTCTCCTTTGCTAGCAAAGCAATAAAGCTTCTTTTTTTTTTTTTTCTCAAAACTTTGTCCTCATTAATGGATTGGTCTGAGGACAAGGACCAAGATTGTGGTAACAATTCTATGCAACTCAGTAATATACCCATGCTACTACTTTTGAAATTTTGCAAGAAAAAAGTGGAAACAAGGTATTTTTTCATTTTCAAAGACATGATAGGGAGAAATAATAGGAAATCTGTTGGGAGCATAATGTATTTTGGTGTGAATAAATCATAAGATGTAACTGTTAAGAAATATACAATTTAAGAAATCGTTGGAGTGCCTTATTAAGACTCCAAATGACTTTGTGTGTTAATGTGGAGAATTGAATGCATTAAGTTCACTTTCAGTTTCAAAATTTTTAGGTTACACTTGTACATAGTATTGAGAAAGACCCGTAATTTCCTTTTTTTTTTTTTCCCAGATTAATCCTGTCCTGAGAGAGGCCAGGGAATGGTTATATCGGCTTTTCTAACCTCAGGAGGCTAGGTTCTATTTTTCTATTATAGTCATGTCTTTTGTTTCTTTTTCCTACGTCTTCATTCCAGAAAACTAGTAAGTTCTGACTTACCTGAGAGTATATCTTCAAAATATTTAAATGAAGCATTTTAATTAGCCTGCAGCTTACTAACTTTTAAATCTTTTCTTCATAAACAACAGAGCTTTCATTTCTTTTATGAGCCTGAGGCAGAAAACATAAGCTTCATTTTGAAATAGTTTTTGGAATGCTAACTATAAATGCATAATAGATTAACAGTTTTCTATAATAAAAGCAAAACCAAGAATTTATCCTTAGGCAAATTAATAGCCAAATAAATTCCTTATTTTCAGTTTCCTAAGGATGAATATTTTAAAAACCCAATTTGTTCCATTGAAGTAAACAAGGTTCATTATCTTAATGTAAATTTAATATTGAAAGAAAACTTTTCAAAATCAGAAGGACATTTCATCTGCATTTTTATTTTAAGATCCAGTAAGTTTAATTATTTTAAAACAAAAATGGGAATTATAACCATATGTTAATATATCTTTATATTCTTTTTTTTTTTTTTTTTTGGTACTGGAGATTGAATTCAGGGGTACTCAACCACTGAGCCACATCCTCAGCC
Source organism: Xerus rutilus (assembly GCA_028644305.1). Classification (NCBI taxonomy): domain Eukaryota; kingdom Metazoa; phylum Chordata; class Mammalia; order Rodentia; family Sciuridae; genus Xerus; species Xerus rutilus. The sequence goes on along the minus strand of CM053405.1, from coordinate 13,566,054 downwards.
CTATTTTGTGTTTTATGTAGAGACAGAGTCTCACTGAGTTGCTTAGCACCTCGCTGTTGCTGAGGCTGGCTTTGAACTCGTGATTCTCCTGTCTCAGTCTCCCTAAGTGCTGGGATTACAGGCTTGCGCCACCATGCCTGGCTATCTTTATATTCTTTATTCATTATCATGTTTGCTTTTCAAATATGGTTTCACAAATATCCTTGTTGCTTAACTGCATAGGTATTATTGTTTTCATTTATGCATTAAGTCAAGGTATTAATAATTATTTTATTGCAATAAACCTTTAAAACAAAGTATTACTTGGAATGTGAAAATATAAGATAAAAGATTCAAAGGAACTTAACTTTTGACCATCCATGAATACAATTAACATTATGATGCTCTTTATTCTAGTTTCACAAGACCTGCATTAAAAATAGTTTAAATGACATTTATGTAAGCTTTTTTTTACATTCTTAATTCCTATTCACATCAGCAAGAAAATTTCATTTAAATATTTTTATGACCTACTAGAGAAGAAAAAACATAATATTCAGTAAAAATAGCCAAAAGTAAGGTGTCTATTATATAGAGAGAATAGCAAAATATAGACATTGATAAAATTGTAAAACCTTGCATCCATTATTAATATTTTTAAAATCATTCATTTTGAAAAGAAAAGTATAAACAAATTCTTTCAATATACATGATTCAAATGAAGAGGTAGTGGGTAGCTTTATGCTTGACTGCTGGAGATTTTGAAGTAAACCAAGTCTTTCTAGTGGTCACATAAACTCTACATACCTTTATTTTTTTCCAGAATTACAACTTTTAATTCAATGTATGAGGAATTAAAATGTAATTTCAAAATCTAATTCCTTTGATCTTATGTAATGGGATTTGGAAGCCTGAGAAACTTTGAATAGATGCTACAACTGGTTGGGACTTTGGGGTCTTAGGGAAGGTCTGAGTATAATTAAAAATGAGATGCATATGAATCTTATGGGGCCAGGAGGGATGAGGAACCTCTGATGAATCTGTTTGGGAATAGCTCCTTGAGTTCATTCTTGCCCATCTTTAATTAAAAACTCAAACTTAATGCACCCAACACACCCAATATTCATTTCCCTTGATTTTTGTCATTTACAAATAATAGTTTTGGAAAAGTAGATGATCTATAAACAATATGCCACTGATTTATTAACCATATTGAAAGACCATTACTATTTTCTTATGAAGATTCTATTAATTTCACAAACACTATGAGGGGTGTAAGAAACAGAGATGAAACATAATGAGTGATAATTAAGTACTTCACCATTACAATTGGCACTACATACTTCCCTAATCCAGTAGAAATGAAATCAATTTGGATGACAGAATTTCAGTGTTTATATTAATAATCTTTCAGATTAAAATTTAAGAAAATTGTATTGTACATTTGAGTAATGTCCCTTATAGAGTCTCAGGCTCTCAGTATCAAGGACAACTATATTTGTATTATAACAATAATAAATAATAATAAATAATATGGTAAAATGATTTCTGCTCATATATTCTGATAACCATTTTCAATTTAGAAAAAAACAACTCTAGGCTATCAGTGATTTAGTTTTAGAATTTAATATAGGTAAGCAAATTTGGGGGGACTCATGTGATAATCTATATGCAGTCTTTGTTTCACATTTTTCAATTTGAAATATGTGAACTGAACTAGACAAATCAAAATCACAGCAATAAATTTGAACAGAAAAGTAATGGTAGGCATTGTTTTTCGATTAGTCATTGAGTAAAACATTAAAGCCAGGCCAACTACAAAATATTTTGTTAAGGCTGATTATGCTGCAGATTATAAAATGCCCTAATAGTACCAATAAATTAGAAGCACTTTTCTTAGAATAAAGTGACAAAAAATATTTTGTTTTTAAATTAAACAGAATAAATGTCTAAGAATTTAGCCAGAAGGCTGAGATTTTAATTATTAAGGTGTTCAGGTTAATGTAAATCAGATTTGCCTTTTCTATCTAGCTCAAGAATCCAGATTGATAGTGGCATTAACATTGCCATTAAGTCTTGAATAAATACTAATTTGCTAGTATTTGCAAAAGCCCAACAGGGAAATTTTTTTAATGTTAACAGAATAATTTTGTTAATTATCAACATTTTTCTTTGTTTTGTGTTCATCAGAGGTGTATCTTTTCCAAACTGGTATTTAAGTACTGATTATCAAATGGCATGCTTTTAGAATTGTTGAAGGTAAGTAGTTAATCTTGCATTTTCTCTGTTTTTTTCTTTCCCTTTTTAGTGACTGAAATTAAGTTTCTTGACAGTGTTCCTGATAGGTCATGCTTGCTCAGAAATTAAAATATATTGAAATTTTCTGAATAAGAAAACAATCTACCTCTTCTACAATTTCAAATTAAATGTGGGTATGCACAAGCATAAACTAAATTTTAAAAACATCAGAGTTTTAAGGGCCTAAAAAGAGTTTTTTCCCCCCTTTATTTTTTCTCCATAATACATCTCATTTCCCTTTTACATCCTAGAACTTTAAATTCCAATACATTTCATCTATTAACTCATCATGAAATAATATAAATACAATGTTTCACCAGTGTGACAAATGAGAGCATCCAGGGCACGTGCGTTTGCCATCTTTCCCAAAGAGATGGATGAATGCATAATGGTTAAGATCATTGGTTGCAGAATCAGAACAAGTGGATTTAGTTAGCAATTCTTTTAAAGATACAATGCGATAATACTCAAGTGTTCAAAATAATGCCTTGCACATATGTAGTACTTAAGGTGTATAATATACCAATTTAAGTGATTCTTAACACCATGGGATAAGGTGTTAACTAAGGGACTGAAATGATAAAGAACAAAAGTGGCAGAGCTGCGGTTGTGGCTCAGTGGCAGAGCACTTCTCTAGCTCACGTAAATCACTGGGTTTGATTCTCAGCACCACATACAAACAAATAAAATATAGGTATGGTGTCCATCTACAAAAAAAAGAAAAAGTTTTTGAAAATTTTAAAAGAGAACAAAAGCGGCCCTAAATTAAACTGTGAAGCATTTGGAGATAGGATGATGAGTTTTTGAGTGAAGGGCGAAGGGGCTACATGCAAGAGATATTTTAGAGAAAACAAAAGATGGCTTGTCTTGGAAATAAAATACAGGGACAGTTCTGGATTTATTATCAGTTTAAGTAGGAATCAAATTAAAAGTTTACATTAGATTTACCAAGTGAAGGTTATTTGTAACATTGGCAAAGATTGTTTTCTTTTTGGAGTGCTTGAATGGAATTGATTCAAGCGATAATGGAAGGTAATAAATCAGAGCCTGATGTTCTTATCTGTAAGATAGAGTAATAATATTAACTATTTCACAGGATTTTGAAGAACTGAAGTAGATCATTTCAATTGTACGGCACAGTATCAGTTACATAGTGAAAACTTCTTCAAGTATATTTAAATGTTTATTACAATCGATTTAATTATTTTATAAATATTTATATAAAAGGTATAAAGAAAGGACACTAAACACATGCCATAATATGAGCTCTTTTTAAAAAATTTAAATTTTAAAAATTGGGAAATTTTTAGTGAAATTAGCAAATAGTTTAATATAGCCTAATACAATTTTAAATGTTAGGCTATAGTAGCTTGGAGAAAAAGCAGAGATCGAAATATATTTTTTGCCTTTTTCGTAGTTGCATGTACTTTCAAATGAGGTATGTTTGGTGTACAAATTACCCTTCAGATCGCTGCAGTTTTATGTTTGGAGCAAGATAGAACTGAAAACTTTTGTAAAGTCGGTGTAGTTGGTGTAGTTAGCGTAAGCCTGTTTACTGGAATCAGGATCATGTCACAGATTGGCAGAGCTCCTGTGACAACATCATTTTTGTTCACATATACATAGATTCAGAGGGCGTGAAGCAGGGAGTGAGGTTCAAGTGTTCTGTGTATCTTAAAGATGGTTGATAAAAATATATATAAATATATATATATATATATACTGTTCATTGAAAGTGCATATAAAGATGTTTAATATGAAGAATTTAATCTGCTTATAATTTTGTGCAAAGTTAGAAAAATTATGATTGTAACAATTTTTTTCTATTTGCCTCAACAAATGTTTTCAGTGAATAGTGTGTACAGTTTCTGATAATTTGTTTTTTTCTGTTATGTTTGCCAACATGTATTAAAATGCAACTTTTGGGGAAAAAAATAAAATAATAAAAAAAAAAAAAAACATCGTTAATGCTTCCCGACTTTTCTAAGTTTTCTCCTTCTCTCTCCGTTGGGGGGATATTCTTTACCTTTGTTTCTCAACAAACCCACGAATGTAATGAAAAAGAAGGAAAACAGATAATTAGTGTTTTGCCCCTCTTGGCATGTTTGACTGAAAAGGAAAAACAGTTCTTGATGTAAAGAGCTTTAATTGTCTGAAGAGGCGGAACCTTGGCAATGATAAGAACTTTTGTATCCACAAGAGAAGCGTATTTCTACTTTGAACTCAATCATGAAATATATGTAATTATAAAGTAATTGAAAGTACATAGCTTCAAGGCCTCCTGCTGTTGGATAATAGATATGATTCAAATATTTCATACTAGACCCTCTAATTTCTATGACACTGTTAGAAAAGTAAGAATCACTCTGAACTAAAAAGAGAAGCAGAAAGAACAGTCACAATCAGAAGGGCCACTTTGATTTATTTCTAAAATATATCATGCATTCATTTGCATTTTTATGAAATAATCTTATATCAATACATTTTTTTTCAATAAACTACAATTGCCACTCAGTCAGGGCTAAGACCAAAGCAATAAAGGAGTTCTGGTCCCTTTCCAGGGGAGGCTCATGAACGTCACAGGAAAGGGATGTTTACTACAAATTTGCAACAGAATATACCATAATATATTATAATAGCTCTTAGATTATAAATTAACACTTTGCTGCAATAAGTAAGAATAATAAGATTCAAGAGGATAGCTATTTATTAGATTGCCCCAACTAAAGTTCCAATCTTAACTCTAATGGTTTTATAGTTCAAATTATTAAAGTGATGAGCTTGAAGTAACAAATAGTTAAATATGCTTAATTTGACAATAATGATTTTGAAGATACTATTTAAAAAACAATATTTTACTTACTGTCCAAAATAAATACTCTGAGAATGGTGAAGTGGCTTAGGCATTTTTCTCTTAATCAGTAATTTTTTTTTAATCCTGCTCATTGGATTCAATGCCTGATATAATTTTATTTAGTTTTTGAGTAGTCAAAACATTAAAGACATACATAAGTTTTATATATAGATAAGTGAGTACATGTGTATGTGCATACATCTACATATCTGGTTATTCAGAGATAATTCTCCTTAGTTCACTTCTCCACCTCTTATTTAAAAAATAAATTTAACTAATGTCTTATCTATCTTTCATATGATTTTAGGCATTTTATGAATATTTTGCTTCAATTACAAAACTAGTATTATATTTTATACATATCAGCACTTTTATTTATTCATTTTGAATACATCTTATCTTCCACGAATAGAATTTATTCACTTTTAGCTAAATATTATTTCATTTTAAAGGTGATGTTGCAATTTATTTGATTCCTTCTGAAATTATGGAAATTTAGGTTACTTAAAGTATTTTAGCATGAATATCACTGTGCAAATGCATAATAACCTCTAACATTTTCTTTATGCTATGCAACATATACTATAATTCCTAGTAGGAAAAGTACTGGGCCACAAAATTTTTACATTGTCATTTTTTTTGTTTTCTTTTATTTTGTTTTATTTTTTTTAAATGACTTTTTTTATAATTTTTTAAATTGTAAATAGACACAATACCTTTGTTTTATTTATTTATTCTTATGTGGTGCTGAGGATTGAACCCAGTGCCTTACATGTGCTAGGCAAGTGCTCTACCCCTGAGCTACAAGCCCTGTCATTTTTTTTCTTTTCTCTTTTTTTTTTTTTGGTGGTGCTGGAGATTGAACCCAGGGCCTTGTATGCGAGGCAAGCACTCTACCTACTGAGCTGTATCCCCAATCTCTATGTCATTTGTTTTTGAATATCAAATTGCTTTTTATATTTAGGTCTTGAAAAATTACATTCTCATATTAGTCATTCTTGAGTTTTCAAAAAACCATATTATAAACATTTTGCATTATTGTCAATTTATATTTAAAATATTTTTTTCTCTTACTTTGCTTGTTTTGAGGGGAGGTTAAGCATATTTCTTAATGTTTAAATGTTACCAGTATTTGATTTGCTATGACATTTCTGCTTAAATATGTACTCATTTTATGTTCTTTTAAATTATTTTGCATGGATTTAAATAGGCTTTTTCTACAATGAGAAAGTAGATACTGTGTTGGTTTGCAAATAGCTTTCAATTTGTTATTTGTATTCTGAAAGTTTTTAATTTTTGGTTTGGTTTGGTTTGTGACATAGCCATGCCTATCTCTCTTGAGACATCTAGATTTTGTAATATTGCTAGACATCCCAAATATACTTTGCCTTTATAATATAAAAATGTGCAATTTTAAAATACTCTATATTCACTAGTTTATTATAAAAAATACTTCAAACAATTCTAATAATCATACCTCTTCCAGATAGGAAGAGGTCTGGAGGTTAACTGTGGCACAAGGAGCTTCTATCCATGTGGATCTGGAGTGTTCCAACATTCTAGCACATGTAGGAATTTGTTTAAAAACCATTTAATACATGTAAAATATATACTTGCACAAGTTGAAGTCAACTTTCTCCCCCAAATATCTATTTAATGTTTTAATGCTAGCAATTGAGCAGTTCAACAATTAATCTCTTTAAAAATCCTGTCGTGTTACATAACTCCCCATAAGCATTTATGACTGCTTCTGAAATTTCTGTACCTATCGTTAATGCTATATATCCTCTAGTTAATTTGATTGTAATAATTATATCATTTTACTTAATGTTGAAACATTTTTGTACTGCTAGAATAAAAATCATCTGGATGTGGGACTTGTCTATGTAATGTACAAAATATATTTATTTGCTAATATTGGGTTTTACTTGTTAAATGCTAATTTAGGTCAGGCTGGGGTTATGGTTCAGTGGTAGAGCACTTGCCTAGAATGGTTGAGGCTCAGGGTTCAATCCTTAGCAACACATTAAAAACAAATAAACAACAAACAAATAAAGGTTAAATTCTTTTAAAAAATTAATTTAGGACATTTTTGTTAATATTCCTAAGTATAATTCCTTTTTGATTATGTAATTTTTGAACTGAGATATCAATATTATACTCATTTCAAGAAGAAAAATATTGAAGTTTTCCTTATTTCCTATTAACTTTTTAAGTAGCATGTTTTTTGTTTGTTTGTTTTGTTGTTGTTTTCATTTGGTAGAAATTTCATAGAATCTTGTGCTAGATGTTTACAATTCTGTCTTTATTTCTTTGTAAATTGATCTGTGTGTAGACATTGAGGGGATCTCTTGGCTCTTAGCACTTGGTGCGTCTTTTCATTGCTGGCATTTTTTTCTTTCCTGATGAGTTTTCTTCAAAATACATTTTTGATCATCTTTGCTCTGGCTTTCCTCCCCACTCCCCTCTTTTGCTATTTTGTCTTCTGCATACAATAGTTTTTTCCTAATTTAATATATCAAATATTTTGAATATTTGAATAATAATTCAAAATATTTCAGATATTCCCTTGCTTTAATTCAACACTGTGGATAGTGTTCATTGTAGATGAGGTTGGCCTTTCTTTTCCAATGTTCTTCTTGAAGTGTTTTTGAATAGAGGAGAGGAATGTCCTGTTTCGGTCATTCCTTCATGATCAAGAGTGGTTTACCGTGATGTATCTATGTGTAACACACTCCCGTTTGGCAGTATTAGGAGACATGTGGCTGTGCTGACCAGCTTGTTCTCTAGGGTCCTAGTGGCATGTTAGTTGCTTCTGGACTTTCATGGTCTTGGGCATGCTCACTTGCTCCCACTTTGAATTTCTGACTCATCATTTAGGAGAGAGCTTTATCTACTATAGGCAGACCCATCTCAGAGAGTGACTTCTGACTTCTGTTAGTTTTTTTTCTGCTCCCTTGCTCATTTAGGTGTTTATGTGTAAGAGATTCTCCAAGTTCCACTGTCTCTCGGCCTTCTGCCTCCTTCTTCCCTGTGGCTTATATTCCAGTTCTGCTTTGGCTTTTGGTAGTACATACATGGTTTGAAGTCTAAAGAGGTCATCGGTTTATTAATTTTATTTTAAAAATTAACTTCATGATATTATTTTCCATCCTTAAGCTCCTTCTGTATGATTCATAATATATAAGTGGTAAAATACTGAATACTTCCTCAGTGTCACAATCAGACATCTTAACCTGTGTTATAAAGAAATTAATTTGGGGATCTCTAATTTTATTTTTATTTGGAGGAGTGAGAAGTGGCTTTACATTCTATTTCAGTTAGAATTCAATGTAGGCAATATTTTTCACTGACAGTTTATGAATGTATAAGAACAAATTGGAGAAATAAATTATATGCGTATTTGTCAGCTACATGTCTGTGTGTGCACATATATATGTGGATAGAAACAGACATAGTGAGAGATGTCAAAATTAACAAATTAACAAATTTGTGTGTCTTAGGTAAATAAGTATTTGGATAAATGTAGGGCTAAGCAGTGTTTTAAAGGACTTGTACTTCAATATTTGATGTTTTTTTCTTGTGGGTGAAATCCAATCATATGTCTTATATGACCCCTTGATCTATTGAAGAGGTTGTGGAAACTTGACCCTCAAATACTGACTGCATCAGTTCCTAAGACTGGAAATTCCTAGGATACATATCAGACTTGGGTAGTTCTACCTGTAAGTCACTGTTAGCAAAGAAGCCCTGCACTCATATTTCTGCATTTCAGGAACTTTATCTCCTAATTCAGCTCCAAACCTACCAAAACTTACACCTAAATGGAGTTGATGTGTAACTCTTTGCCCTTGTAGTTTGTAGGTTCTCTTCCTCCCCTCCCACTTACATGTCCAGCTCACTGCTGTCTTCTTAATAAAAACTACATCTATTTCTTAGGTTCCACCAGAAGTAAAATTTCCTCTATGATTCCATGCCTACCTTTTCCAGAAATGAATGCCTCAATCCATTTTATTTTACTTGTGTTTGCATTTCTTTCATTACTATCAGAATATTAGTTCTTGGAAAGTGGGGCCAGTTCTTATCTATTTCTTTTTTGTTTCTAAGTATTTCAAAGGCATAGTTATTAAAAATAATTGAAACAATAGTATGATTAAATGTTTTAGATTATAAAATAAGAGAATTGCTAACATAATTATGTGAAGACCTCAAAATAGATGTTTCAAAATAAAGATATGGTATTTTGATACATGCTTTTCTTAATACAAAATTACATGTTAATAATAATGAGAATGATTTGGTAAATAATTGAGTCTATTCTTACTGGAAATATTAGCAGTAATTTTAGTTAACTTTCTTTACCAGGAACTTGCTAATCCTGCTGACTATTTATATATTTACTGTCTGTTTAGAGAAGAAGGAAGATATGTAACAATGACAGAGGAGACATTCTCAGGATGGTTTTTACCTAATGTAACTGGGGATCTAAGCATGAGTCTTGGATGTGGGGTTGTAATAAATTTCATTTTCACTCTGCTGCACAACAGTAAGAAAGCTAAAACCTTTCATAGCCTTTAGCAGAGCAAGGATTCTTCCTTTATGTAGCATTGATGGTAAAAAGTTTAAGGAAACAAGTTTTTCAACTGTCATATCCAAAGCCTTCTCTTTGTTCATTTGCAAAGCAGAAGCAAGTTGCCAAGTTGATAAAACAGAAAGGTGCTTCCCTGGGGATGCTATGGTTTCATATCTCCTGGGTTACATATTAGGAGATGAAAATGTTTTCTCTTTGAAAAGTCTTTGTGGTTTAAATTCAAGTGACATCAACTGCAAATAGCCGGAAGCCAAGTTCACTTTGATTGTTCCCTTGCCTTGAATGATCTAGTTATTTTAGAAAAGACAACTCACATCAAGGGGAAAATATTTAAAAATGAAATATGGACAGAAAAGTGGTATTTTAAAGAACACAGATTTGCCTGCTGAAATAATGATTAACTTGCTCACTTTCTAGAATTAATATTTTACTCTCAAATATATTGTTTTCTTTTTTTCTTGTTTTTGCTCTTGTTCTTTCTCCTAGTCTTTCTTCCTCTTCTTCTCCTCTTCCTCTTCTGACTCCTCCCACCCTTCTCCTTCTAATGAAACTATCATTACAGAGCATGGAGTCCTCTGAATTTCTCTTTACAATAGATGACAAGATTACGAATGGAGAGCATAAGTAATTGACCCTCCATCTACTTCATAAGCTATATGAGCATCATCAGTTCAAACCTGGAGCTCACTCCACCATACCTTCATTTCCCAAAGCCAGGTCTCCAGAACCAAATCAGAGCTGTGTTTCAGGAGTCAGAAGCACAGTTCTGAAAGCTGCAGCTGCTGTGTGGTAATACAAAGAGATATTATCACATCAAAGGCATGAGAAATAAAAGTATGGGGAGTGTTTATATTAGTTTAATTTATTATTTCTCAAAATTACCTAGCCATCTATCACATTTATCTCCTAACTAACATCTGTTAAAATCCAGTGTGGTGTTTCCTTTAAATACGCTTTGATAAACTTTGATAAACTTTAAAAATATACCATGTTAAAAAAAATGAGTACTAAAAGGAATACCCAGAAAATGGTCATCCATTTTTTTGTTTGCTTGTTTGTTTTTTCCCCAGTAATTTCTACTGAATTGATTTACTGAAAATACCATGGCAGTTTACTCTGATGGTAAAGGAATTAGTTGATCCTTAAAAATTTTGAAATGTATGTCAATTGAAAATTCAGCTATATAGCCTAAGAAGGCAATTCTAACATGCCTTTGAGATGAGTCCATGGCATCCACTCATGGTTTAATGACTTGTTTGTGCAAAATATTATTTTGTCTTACAAAGCAATTGAAATAAATCAATTAAGAATACCCATTGAGAACATTTGAAGATCTGGTCTAAACAATAACTCAGGAAATACCACCTCAGGAAAACTCCACTTGTTTAAAACCTTAGTTCCATGTGTGCAGTCTGTCTATAGGCATTCCTATATAATGATGAGACTGGAGATCTTTGAAGATAGCAGACTATCCTCTGCTCTGGAAATATCTTCTTCCTGTTATCAATTTGCTAATTTTATCAATTCCTTCAAAGTGTACTCTAAAACCACGTTTTAGCCAAGGCTTGTTCTCTTTTTCTTTAATCTGAAAAATTTCCCTTTCTTTTATAAACTTGAATTTCCATTATCCTACTTTTTTTTTCTACTGCATTTATCATCTTCTATCGTAAGGTTAATTTACTAATTTAACATATTCACTGTCTGTGTCTTCCATCAGACTAGGTAGGAGTGCTCTTCTGCTTTTTTGTTTGTTTATTTTTCCATTATTTAACTTTTACACTTTAAAACTTAGGATAGTGTCTAGCACATAATAAATAGTCACTAAAAATTAATGGGATTGAGCTGCTATAAACATTGATGTGGCCGTGTCACTGTAGTGTGTGATACCTCATTTTATGTATGATATATATCAAGGTGTATAAATGTATTGTACTATCATGTGTAAGTAATTAAAACAAATACAAAAATTCAAAAAAACAATAAAATTGCAAAACTAATGCTAAATGAAGATTTTTGCACTTTTCTTTTTTTGCCTGCATTTTACTATTTTCAAAAGGCTTCTTGGCCAGACATGGATATGCAATAGTATATAATTGCAAGACAAATTTATATATCTTATTTACCTCTACATTATTTGAGAGAAGGGCATTGTTTCAGAGTTTGTTTTGTTTTTGTTGGCTGAATCCAAAAGATCTGACAAGAACAATTTTAGGAGGAAATGTTTATTTGGGGGTTAATGTTTTCAGAGGTTTCAGTCCATAGCTCCATTCTTTGGGGCTTGAGGTGAGGCAGAATACCATGGCAGAAGAGGGTATAGAAGGAAAGCAGCTGAGAACATGGCACCACAAAGCAGAGAGGGAGAGAATAAGCTCAGCTCACAAAACATATACACCAAAGGCAAGGCTCCAATGACCCACCTCCTCAAGCCACACCCTACAATTAACCTACACCTGCCTACAATTAACACTCAGTTAATCCCTATCAGGGTATTAATGCACTCATTAGGTTAAGGCTCCCCTAACTCAATCATTTCACTTCTAATCTTCTTGCATTTTCTCACACATGGGCTTTTGGGGGACACCTCATATCTAAACCATAACAGGCATTCTTACTAATAATCCTGCATTCTGACTAAGTATCCATACCATATCCATATCCATACCATGAACATATTCTAGGACTTAATGGATAATTCATTTAATCTTATATCTTTGACAGACTTGTTCTGTTATTTCTTCTTTACCTGGATATAAGGTCCTGAGTCCATAAAATTTGGAAATAATTTTCATTTCTTCAATATTCTTTAATATTCATCCAACTGATTCTTTTTTTTTTTTTTTTTTGGTACTGGGGATTGAACTCAGGGGCACTCGACCACTGAGCCACATCCCCAGCCCTATTTTGTGTTTTATGTAGAGACAGGGTCTCACTGAGTTGCTTAGCACCTCGCCGTTGCTGAGGCTGGCTTTGCAACTGATTCTTAAAAAATAATTTTATTGTTTTGACTCACTGGAACTCACCTTGAATCATTCAGTTTGATCCTTTATTTTGGTCAAATTAAAGACAGTGGTTTGGTGGGATCCAGTTTTTTGATAACCTATAATCATATATGAATATGTATTTGTTTTCCCCTTACCAGATGGTTATTTCTTTGCTCTTACAAATAATTAATATATATAATATATATAAAATAAAAATATGTAGTATATATAATTAAAGTTATGCAACGGCTGTTCTATGGAAAGATAAAATTTTTTCTACTTCATGATGCTAAAAGTGAAATATATAGTTTGCCTCTTCTAACTGAGAATTCAGCTTTTAGGGCTTCTCATTAATGCTGATGTTTTATAGCCACTGCCTACACACTTTGCAGTTGCATGTAGAACACAAATTGGATCAATTCATTTATACAGCTTTTATTAAGGACTAGCCTGAGGAAAGCACTCGATAGGCTTGTCTGGTGATTGCTCTGTGACAAACAACTGAATCACTTCCCTTTATCTTAGTGGAGCCATATTCACTTTCATAACCTGCCTCATTTGGTTCCTTCAAGTCCTCTCTACTACTTCTTAGGACTTATTAGTCCTAACAAATACCAATATTCTAATATTTAAATGCATATATTTATAGTAGAGAAATCATGCTGTACACAATATGCCTTCAATTCAAATCAAATACCTTTTTATACTTAATATTTCTTAATGTGAATCTGAACAGATTCTACCTAACATATTCAAAAGATTGCATTCATTATTTATATTACTTTGGCAAGAAGTCACAAACATGGGTTTACTGTTACCTTTAATTCAAAGGATAAATCGTTGAATGTTAAAGTCAAAATACTTTCTGGGAGATTAATGATCTGATTAAATCTGTCAAATTTTACTGACTATAGGAGGAGACAAATAAAAAACTGTAACCTACTATAATATGTACTAAAGAAGTTTAAAGATAGGAAAACATCAAGGAACACAGTACTTATTTAGAAGAGCACAGAATATTTTCTGAATGTTGAAGAAGGGGAAAAAAAAGAAGATCCATTTTAACCAAGAATTGAAAGGTCAATGAAAAATACCCATGTGAGAACACTTATCCATAAGTGTTACTATCCATAATGCTACTTATCCATAAGTAGCATTTATTCAAAATTTCAAGATTGGAAAGGTTGTTTGAGAAATTTCAAGTTCACCATCAATGGAGAAAAGTGAGTGTCTTTAGAATAAAAGGTGTCTACAAGAGACATGGCTAAAGGTTTTGAGAAAAGTCTGATTCTCAGTTATTATATCATTATGTCAAAGAAATTGGTTTTATTATGAAAATCTTGCAAATGAATAGTTCAACTAAAGCAGAAAATGGCATATTTGAGTATAAAGATGGAGGCTCTAGAAAGCCATGTGGACCTAGGACAGGTTTTCAAGTGTCATCAGTATGTGGATGGAAATAGCCTATGGTACACACAAACACAATAGGACTATAAAAACATTGAAAGCTTTGTAGAAGATTTTGAAAATACAGTCAAAGAAATTAGGAAAATCGTTAAGTAAGGATGCAAGAAAGAACATTCCCCAGGAGCAATGGGGCTGACCGTCTTCACCACATCATCACTCTTCCTTGTCAACCAAGCCTTCACTTTTGTTGAGGTATCAAGTTGGCAACAAATTCTCTCTCAGCTGCAGAGGATGATCTGGATACATTGGAATACAGCCAAGGTTGGTCATGCTAATTAAGTCTGTGAAAATTTACATAGAGCCAAGTAACCAAAGCTAAGACGAGCTCTGCTTAGACCACTTGCTATAAATTTTTGCCCTTATAAAAGTGTAGTGCTACTCAAGAAAGGAGCTTATTTTGTGTCATTGCTTCATGTGTCTCTGTATAAGAATTATTATTATTATTATTATTTTTAGGATGCAAATACTGACAGTCATTTCACAACCAAATTGCACAAAGTTCACTTAGTGCCTGGACCTACAAGACTATTGAAGTCAGCTCTGGAACAAGCTTCCTGTTTTCATGTAGAATAAGTAAATGCCTTTCCTGTGCAAACTCTTGTCAATGTATATGTGTACATGCATGTGCATGTGCATGTGTGTGTGAGTGTGTGTGTGTGTGAGAAAGAGAGAGAGAGAGGGAGGATTCTAAACTATGTGTCAAATAAAATGTCTGATAAAAATGAAGTTGTCAAAAGTATATATCCTATAAAGGAGTAAGTAATGTTTGAAATAAAGTCATAATATTAAACTGTATAATGAGTGTTGGTGAAATAAAAGCAAAATCTTTTCTAATCCCAGAAAAATCTCTCCCCACAGGTAGCAGAGAGAGAAATGTTTTATTGAATATGCATTAAACCAGAATGTGGTATACATCACAGGTAGTATGCTAAGAAAATATAAAATGTAAAGATAAAAAGACATCTTATCATTTTATGTAGCCAAGCACATAGACCCATTATTTGTAATGTAAGGTACATGATAACTGATCATCAAGTAAGATAACTGAAAGCACCATTTGTCAAACATGGTTCATTCTAAATTTGCCTGGTAATTAGGGTGGCCATCTGTGTTAACTAATTAGTATATTCAGAAGAAAAGCAGTTTTCTCATATCTTTATCACAAGGTGTAGTCTTGCAACTTGAAATAGGGTGCCCAGAAATTAAGCTCCTATCTTTTCATAAAAACTGAGAAATAAGTATGCTATTTCTCTTGGTTGCATTTCAAAAACATGGCCCCCAGTCCCTGAGAAAGACATTTCTTGATTATATAGATGATAAAAGACCAATCTGGTTTTCAAAAGAATTTGTACACATCTGAAAAAGAAGAGAAAATATTTGCGATCACAAGATTTCTAAACCAGAAAGGAAGGAAGGAAGAAAGGAAGGAAGGAAGGATTAAAGACCTTATTTTTAATGTGTATTTGTTTTCATGAAGCTGTTTAAAGAAGACAAAATGATGACAAGATCTTTCATTTATGCTGAATGTCAAGCCATGATTCTCAAAATATTTCTAGAATTTCTGTTTAAAATATACATTCCTTGAGAAGACTATTAGTTATCCCTCAGTACATTGCATTCCACATAGAGTAAGCAATCCATTTTGTTAAGGATCAAAATTTAGCTTTGTAATCCTAGTGCCTTTCATGGTTCCTGATACAAGGAAAGTGATAAATGAAACTATTAAAACAGCAAAGTAAAATGTTCTCTTAGAAAAGGAACAGAAACAAACAAAAAAATTCTAGTAAATACTTCTACTTATACAAGATTTCAGGAAGTCTGGATTAAACCTACTAATGTAATAAAAAGATAAGTTTTTTATCATAAGTTAATATGGATTCACAAAAAAATATTATAATTTCCATGTCAAGAATCTGTCATATCTCTTTAGAAAGGAGTAAGTAGCTTATCATAAACTTCAGCATAGTTCCATCTGGAGGTTAGTGAAAAATAACTTTGAAATTGAGTCTTTATTTAATGTCAAAATGCTAATTGTTTTACACAATGTATTCATTGTTCAGTAAGATCAGAGTCACATTAATTATTGTTGCTCACAGAAATATGCTTAAATAATTGTACTGGCCTTAACATGAAACTGCTTTGAAGAACAAAAATGGTAGAAACATCTTACATTATGTTATATTTAAATGTTCTTACTTTCCCTACTTAGAAGAGGCTGAATACAAAGAGAGAGGAAGATTCCACTAGAGGATTAATGATATTTCAAATTATAGTCACTGTATGCATTTTCTTCCCATGAGAATAGTGTTTGCATTATCTTAACTATGTGTTCATTACTTGAACTGAAACCAACTTTTAGTTTCACTTGCAATTATTTCCCAGATGCTGAGATATTTTATTTCAAATACATACTGTCACATATACTTGAAATATTTGAAGACAAAACATGTAGTTTCAGGTTTAGGACTATTCGAAAAATTGCTGAATATAAATGAGTGTTACAACCAAATGTCCTGGTAAACATTGTTCTGTAAATGTCACAGCCTTATTGGTAAGTTCCAGTGGACTCTAAATTTAGCAATTTATCCATTACTGTTCTTCTTCAGCTACTATATAAAATTTTACTTCATTTGATGTGTGACTTTATTCACTGTCCATTTTGGAGAGTAGGTAATATTTCTCTTCATGTTTATGACTAATTAACCCCTTGCACAGTTTGTTCTCGTGGGACTCATGTAGATTAGGAAAGCTATTAAGGTGTTTTGTTTTTGGTTTTTGTGTTGTTTGTTTGTTTTTTACAGGATAGAACTGGCTTTTTCCAAATAATGTGAATTTGCAGATCATCTGTTAAAATTTGGATGACTGACCTGATAGAGGTATTTTTTACTTAATCATATAGGAAAGGAGTAGGTGGCAAAAATTAAGAGGTGCCACTGATTACCCTCTTTAAGTTCATCTCTTCAGGATCCATTTTGCTGGCACAAAGCATTTGCCCTAAGTAGTGGTCTTCTTCAGAGAAGCTTATAGGCAGCAACTGAGTGACACAGGTATAAAATC
>CM053405.1:13515576-13548727 GCA_028644305.1 Xerus rutilus | reverse complement strand
AAAAAAAAAAAAATTTGATGTCCATATCCACTTTGGAGAACTCAGCATGTGATAGTTTGAGACATGGTCCAAGAAAGGAGGTGACAACTGGGGCTTTGGAGCTAGATTATTGAACATCCAGTGGGCAACAGGAGGCAAGTTGGTTCCATATAAGGAAAGATCTCATTTCTGTGGTGGGGCATATGATGCATATTGTTAAGTTCTAATCATCAGAGTAGCTGCATTCTGAAGATCATTCAATATTTAATAGGGACAGATATTTATTTTTAAGGCTAAAGAAACTGAGAATAGAACCTGACATATGGTCCTAGACAAACTCCAGGCAGAAGACCACAAAACCTTTAATTCCTCACTTTCTTCTGAATGTTCTGGATCTGCCAAAATGGTGTGCTTCTCCAAACTAAGGGCTGGAACACTCTCAGTATTGGAAGGTAATGTCAGATTCCCACTGTCTTTTCTTACTTTCTATCCCAACAATTACTCCTATACTTAGAGTCAAGTTGCAGCATAACTCCTGGGCCTGATAAGAGAGTAATTAACCAAAGGAGCTGCATGATTTAACCAATGTGTAAGGACACAATCAGAACCAGATTATTGAATTAGAAGCACTCTCCTAAGATGCAAAATATAATATCCTGGCAAGAACCCCAATTCCCAATACAATTGTATTATGTAGTTGAGTCTTAGAATCATGGAGAAAGTGATGATCCATTGTAAATGAAGCTAAAATACCAAAATGTCCATGGCAAATGCTGGAATAAGAAATTTAAATGATTGAAGGACCAGGAATGATATGATGGTCTACCAGTTCAGTATGTATCACATAATACATATAGTCATATATGTTGTGTTTTATAACTGTGTGTGGTAGGCCTCTTCACCTTCCAGAAACAACATATTCTGCATGTAGGGATAGTGTTTCAGTTGATAAACTGAATGAATCAGAAGGCCAGTGACTCTGAGTGCACTGCATAGCAGGAGAGGGCTCTGCAAAAGATGCAGACTATAAGTGAGGTAGCCTGGCACTTGGATCATGCAGTTCAGCAGTCTATTGCTGAGGAAATATCGATGGGGAAATCTAACATATGGAGTTTGTAGCAAGTGAATAAATCACATCTGCTCCTCCTGTTTTGCTGCAGGAGGGCAAGGCTGCCTGCAGTGGAAAATTATATTCCTGTTCACAACTCCTTGAATGTATGTTTTAGTCAGCATTTCATCACTTGACAAATACCTGAGAAAAAAACAATGTAAAGGAGAAAAGATTTATTTCTGCTCACAGTTTCAGAGGTTTCAGTCCATGTTTAGCTGGTTCTATTGTTTTGGGCCTCAAGTGAGGCAGAACATCACTGTGGAAGGGCATGATGGAGGAAAGGTTCTCAGCTCATGGCATGTGGGAGGTGAGTTGAGAGGAAGGGGTCAGAGGCAATACCTAGTGCCCAAGGGTACCATGGCCCCCAACTAGGCTCCATCTCCTACAGTTTTCCTGACCTCCTAGTAGTTTATTAAGCTAGAAATTCCTCATTGAAGTCTGCATCTTCTTGACCGCGTCTGTCAAGCAACATCTTTGCCCACAAACCACAGATACAGGTACAGACTCATATTTAGTGGGAAGTGGTCTGTGTGCTAATTCAGGGTATGAAAGAAATGGACTGGAACATGGAAAACAAGGGAGACACACACTTGGGGCAAAGCCATGTGAGCATGTGAGAGTGGGAACAGAGTTTGAAGATATCGTGTATCATGTGACAGAGGCAAAAAGAAAAAAGGAAGAAAACAATCAAATAGAGGGTCTGATCAATCTAGTTACATTAGCTAGCCCGGTGCTGCTGTGTTGGACTGACAGACATAGTGGTCACAGAGGCAAATATAAGGGTTAGAGATATGCCCCACAGCTCAGGTACCCACTTACCATACTGATTCTGGTGCTGCCATTGTGTATTTTTTTAAAATATTATTTTAGTTGTTGATGGACCTTTATTTTATTCATTTATTTATATGTAGTGCTGAGAATCGAACCCAGTGCCTCACACATGCTAGGCAAGTGCTCTACCACTGAGCCACAACTCCAGCCCCCCATTGTGTATTTTTTAATAATGCCAAAGATCATGGCAAATGCTTTGCTCACAAAACACAGTGACTTCTTTCCTTTTTCTATTTTCTGGTAAACCTTTTTTTTTTTATTTTGATTGGTTCTTTGTACTTATACATAACATTAGGATTCATTTTGACATGATTATAAAAGCATGGAATATAATTTGTCCTAATTCAATCTCCTGTGGTTCACCTGTCCTTCCTTCCTTCTTCTCCTTATGTTTTTCCTCTACTCTACTGATCTTCCTGCTGCTTAGTTATAGGTCAGATTCATCCCACTATTCTTTCCTTATTCCATCCCTCCTCCCTCCCCTTCAATTCTCTTTGTCTATTCCACTAATTTTTCATATATGTGTGTGTGTGTAAATATATATTTTTTCTTTTTTTTAACAGAATGAATTCTATATTTGGCCAACTATCCACTTGTCCACTTGATAGTGAGTTAATTTTATTGGGGTGCTTCCATTCTAAAAAGACCAGAGTTTCTCCTCACAGTGAAGAATGCACATACTTAGTATAGAATCATGATTGTCACCTATAGGACCTCAGCAAAAAATCTCAGGACTTACAGAATGTTTTGATTCATCAGCATGAAAATGCAACATTGTTCCATGAACCAATTTATGTATGTGTCAAGTTGACACTCAAAATCATTTTTCAAGTTGCCAGAAGTGGCAGGATTTCATCAATTATTATTCCATTGTATACATCTGCCACATTTACTTATTCATCAGTCATAAGGTGACTTTCATTTTAAAAACATCATTCTCCCTGCAACAGTTAAAAAGGATCCAGCGTGGATATGGGGCCAACAATTATGAGGTCATCCTCAGAGACTATGTAGAAGAAGACTCTGCCTAGACTAGATTAGTATCAGTTGAGATAAAGAAAAGCAAACATGCTTGAAGAAAAGATTTTTGGTAGACAGATATACATGTCAGCCTTAAATTACAGATGGTTCATTTAAGGAGAAAATGTGGGCAAAGAAGAAATCAAGGGAGTAGTAGAGACAATATACAAAGATGAGGTGCGAGATGAAAACCAGGAAGAGACCAAGATGGAACATGTAAAGTAACATCCACCAGGAGGAGAGGATTCATGCGAGCCAAGAGAGCAGGGGTCATGATTTACTAGGCTGGGATCAAGTCTCTCATCGTGCATTTGCTCTCCATTCTATCTTTTTGTTTTTATTCCCCTCTTAGGTGTAGGTGAAGTCCTTCTCCTACAACATTTCCCTAGGTATTAGAGAAGCCATGGGTCTCTTCTTTCCCTTGAAGAGTTTTTCACATCCTGAAAGTTAGTTCATTCAGATTGTGCCTCAACTCTCTGATGACATTTTTAAACTCTCATTTTTACCTTATTCTGCATTATTTTGCTCTTTGAATGACAGCAAAGGTCCCTTGTGATTTTACTATTCCTTAATCAGAAATGGAAATGACATGTTTACTGAACCTATGAAAAGCAGCCTATGGGCACTTACAAAGCCACTTTATATAATATGTAATAGTCTTAGTTATTTTGTTGACAAGATTGGATGATGAGTATCAGTATCATTTTTATCATTACTATTGGTTTATAATCTGTATTAATGATATTCATATTTTACCTAAGTTGAGAAATAATATCATTTCCTTAATAACTTACTTCCTTGTAACAAATTAACCCCATTATATATAGTCAAGGATAGACATAGATTTTAAAACAATAAATGGACTTTCTCCTACACTTAATAAAAATGTAAATATATTATCTTTTTACCATGATAATGCTGGAAGACAAAAATAATCATAGGCTCAGAAGCACACAACAAGAAATTTACTTGCCACGAAGAGTTTAGTGGGGAGTGTCTCTTCACGTAGGCTTGATTTGTTCATGTGTCAAAGGGTTGATGGTCCTTTGGTTGATGTAATATTATCTTGACTGGTATTTAATCCACACATGTAGTAAAATTTTCTTAGCTATTCCAAAAATTATTTTTCTAGCTTTATATTTTTTCTTGTTAGCTTTCCAATGATAAGATATGCTTTGCATTTAGTTGTTACAGCACTATAGTAACTTTAATTTGAGGTTTCCTCTACCTTTCTTTGTATTTCTTTGTCTTGATATTTTTAGTGCAGGCATGCAGAAGAGAACAGATCAGTAGTTTGTAAGATGTTCCTCAGGTTTTTGTTTTCTCTAATTTTTTGCCTGATTAGATTTAGCTTGTGCATTTTTTGACAAGGACACCCTAGGAGTCGGGTTGTTTTTGTTTTAGCATGTTATAACAGGAGGCACATGTTATTACTCTATAATGACCTGGTGATTCTAACGTTGGTCACTTGGGTAAGGTGTATATGCTGCGAGTCTTCAAAGTTAATTCACTATTTTTCCCTCTGTAATTAATTAGTGACTCATAGAGAACGTTTTTGATAATATGTAAACAACTGGCTTTCATGAAGCCCTATTTAAACAAAAATTATCAAACAAATCTGTCATAGACATAAAGCCTGAGAATAAATCAAATATTAGGTAAATGTTGAATTTGCTGCTTAAATAATGGGAGCTGATACTACTGGAAATTTCTAAAAGCTTAACACATTTTCTTCAACTTATCAGTCCAAAGACTGAGAGATTAGATATAAATATATCTCTACTCACACATCTTACTGGTTGAGACGTAGCCTCTAGAGAGTTAATTTTGGATTGTGCTTCCCATAGACTGAGAAGATCAAGAGAAGGTCCCAAGGCAGAAGTTAAGAAAACAAATTAAAAATATATATATATATATATATATATATCTGGAGCAGTCAGGAGTGGGATGGGAAATGATGCTCAGATGCGCCTGCCACAGAGGTAAGCTCAGCAAACATGACCAGCAGACATTTTCATGAGGTCAGGTACTGCCAAAGGGCTCATAATTGCCAGATCTCTTCCTCCAGCTCAGCTTTAGAGATGTGAACAGCACTACTTCTGAGGTCATACTTGAAGTTCTTTATGGGTTCTGGATATCAACCCCTAGTCAGATGTAAATTCGCAACTATCTTGTCCTGTTCTGTAGGCCTTCTCTTCATGCTGTTGATTATTTCTTTTGTTGTACAAACATTTTTAAGTTTGATGAAATCCTATTTGTCAACTTATGCTTTAGTAGTCTGTGCTTTAGGGCTCTCATTCAAAGTAAAATCTTTGCCCATCCCACTATCCTAAAACATTTCTCATCTTTTCGTCTACAACTTTCATAGTTTTGTGTCTCACATTTTTGTCTTTCATTCATTTTAAGTTTATTTTTCTGTATGATGAGAAAAGAATGTTTAATTTCATTCTTCTCCTTGTGGATATCCAGTTTTCCAAATATTGATTATTGAATATTTTGTCTTACTGAATAATAGAAATCCATTGGATTAGACAAAGGGAAACAAAGGAAAGGGAGTGAGGAGGATAATAGGAAAAGTAGTAGAATTAATTGGACATCACTTGCCTAGCCTTGTATTTGAATATGTGGCCAGGGTAAATTCACATCAGATACCAAAAAATTGCATAATTTAGAATATATCCTTAGATGCATATGAGCTACCACATTTGAATCATGAAGAAATAATAAATCTGAAAAGACCAATAATGAGGGAAGGAATTGAACTAGTAGTAGTACAGCTCTCATCAAGAAAAAATCTGGGACAGGATGGTTTTATGCCTGAAGGCTAACTAAAACAAAGTCCATATATTATCCTCTGTAATGTTGTATTGAATTGTAAACATAAAATACTTTTCCCCTTATAGGTGAAACAAAATATGGATCCTCACTCTTAGCTCTAGTACTCACTTCCCATGCTGGAAGTCCTAGACAGAGAAACTAGGCAAAACTAGGAAATTAAACGCATCTACATGGGAAAGGAATAAATTAAATTATCCCTCTTTGCAGATGGTATGCCCAACCATATAGAAAATCTTAAAGAGGCTAAACTGTCTCGATCTAATCAATAAACCTAGAAAATTGTTAGAAAACAGATGTTCTATTCTGATTTCCCTTTGACACTTTTGCCAATTTTAAGAGGCTGCAATATTGGAGAAGAAAAGAGCATGTAAAAATCTTAAAAGCTAAACAATTTATTCAAAAATATTTTTTTGAGAAGTTCAAAGTAATGAATTTAGATCATATTGCAGAATAGGATTCCAGAGATGCAGAAGCACAGAGAACTTTGAGTGCCATGAGGTTGCCAAAGAAAGTGTTTCTTTAGCACAGCACCCTATTTAGGCAAAACTGTTAAAATAAAATAAATATATTGAGATTAGACTCCCAAGACTTGCCATGGATCTCACAGATTTTTGTTTTTTTTATTCATTGAAGCCCAATGACAGGAGATCCACCACTAAACTGGAGGTAGCTGGGAGTTATTGGAAGTTAGAGAAGTGGTAAGAAAAGGATTAAGTGAAACTTTCTGTCATCCATCTCCTAACATTCAGAATTTGCCCCCTCTAAACTCTATTAATAAATACAATGATCACATTTTACACAATTAGATTTTTATTGTGTTGGTTGCTGAGTCAGGCATACATCTTAATTCCAAATTTGCTATGTATTAAAAGGTTTTTTATTAGTTCACACTTCATAGCATTTTGCCTATTTTCTTCATTGGAAAATTTTTCTTCATTGCTTCAATTTCTGATTAATTTTTCTGATAGTCCTTAAGGGAAAATATTTTTGCTCATGCTCAAATTGTGTTCAGGTTCTACATAAACTTTCTTCCAGTCTACATACATTTCAGCATTCCACCTCTCTCCCCTAAATTGGTATCTTTTCTTTCCTGAAAAACTGATAAATACTCAATTCACAAAGGAGGATTGCCTGATAAGTTTACCAAACATAATAGCTATGTTCTTGAAAATGCATTCTAATTCTTAGTATTAATATGCACATGACAGAGATCTTCCTAAAATAATCCAACTTCTCTCTAGTGGAAACGGCATAATTTAAATGCTTAATGGCACAATGAATGTCTCCTTTTAAATAAGCTTTCAACCTATTACAAGAGTATAGTAAAGTTAGCTATAGACACTTTTCTCTTTTGTGATAAATACTTGAAGCAAGTTTTGAAAACTTAGTTAATAATTTTGAATTTAAATCTATACTGTAAGAATTGAAAAAGAAAAAAGTCACACTGAAATTGTATGTAATATTTCTCAGAGTCTTAGTGTAACAAATTAGTGAGATGGTAAAGTGTACCAATTAGCACTATATCATAATTAATTTATATAACACATTTTAGTTAAAAATCCATATATATTTCTGAAAGGAACATTATGTTGTTCTGAGTTCCATTTGTCTTAACCACATTTTCTTTTTTTAATCACCTAATATTTATACAATACTATCCAATTTTATAAAAGTTATTGTATATGTCAGTGTTCAACAACATGATTAGTAATTAAACAAGCATTGTTTTTATCAAATCCTGAGTATAATTACACACCCTATGATAATACAAAGTACAATTTCACATGTTGTATTATATATATGAAATTGAATTAAGCAGAGCCCCTTTACCTGAATGACTTTGGAGGTTTGGGTATCTTGGCTGCTCAGCTTCTAATTGTTATCTGTTACTCTTCTTTACTCATCACTGAAGAAGCAACAAAATTCAGGAACCATTTGCTGATTTTCTATTCTAAAGCATAGTGACTGCATTATCAAAACACACAACATGTCATTTGGGAGATTAAGCTGCGTAGACCACAAGGCACAATGCTCAGATCATAGCAAATGAATTTGCTGCCTAATTTTCTCAACAATCTCTGTAGTCTGTCAGCAATTCACTTGAACTCTTTTAAGACTTAGTATAAACTATGAATGGGTTGCCAAGTAGAATATTAGCATTTTCAGGACTGTCATTAGGTTGTTTCTTTTGAGTTCTGGTTTTTAATGTATAGCTGGTAGCCAGTTGATGCTCTGTATTCTCTAAGAAAGTAGTGCCTGGAGTGGTCCAAAGCTCACATAAAAGGCTCAGTGTTATTACAAGCTAGCTTGATGCTCACAACTGGACCATGTTGTTCTGGAAACATTAACAATCTAACAGAACATAACACCAGCAGGTCCCTTTGAGAGTATGACGAAGGGAGATAAAACAAGCCACTGTGCAAACTATGAAACACCCAAATGTTCTCCTCTGTCTGCTAAGATGAGCGACTACTGCTTCTATATTTTCTCCCCTTCCTACAGACAGGATTTATTGAGGCACTCAATCATAAAATTGTCCCACTTCCAGACTGCATCCAGTCATGAGCTAAACCTGACTTCCCTGTTCCTCCCCTGAATTACTTAACCAAAGTTCACCTCCTACCCTTGGTCTTTCTGAAACCCTCTTCCCAAGAGGCCTTACAGCTTCTGTGCTGTACATTTTCCTTTTATGTGGAATCATAAATCCAGTTTGATCAACTCTCAGTGTATTCTTGGTGGTTTTTTCTGGAGATCTTTGACAATTGACATTTGTTCAATCTATACAACCCTGGTGCTTTGCAAAGACTGCATCTTAAAATCTGAAGAGGCAGTACTTTAACCTCAGCTCTAGCACCTTTTATGTGTTTATTCATAAAACTAAGAACATTCTTGCATGGTCATAGTATTCTTAAATATTCCTAAAAAATATATGTTTTAGCAGTATATTTATGTGATAGTATCTGTGTGTTGAGATCATATTATTAATAGGATTTCATCCACAAACCACACTATTATAATGAAGAATCAAGATGATATCAATCAAATGCAATAAATAATGTGACAGTGTGTACTTATAAACCTAACTGTTGATCATAAAATGTTTTAAATGCAATTTTCCTTATCAACTTTCAAAAATATTATAAACAGGAAAAATATTTTTCATTACAAAATAGGTAATTAAAACTAATTCTTTTTTTGTATTGTAAAATATATATTTTTTAATTAAATTATTTCATTATACAGCTGACTCTAGTGTGCCTTTCATGTTAATTGTTTAGTAGTTATGGAACATGTCTTTGCTCACATTGACAAAATTAAACCTGGCCAAATTTCTCTTGCTGGTGACTGAATGAAATTAGGGACAAAGATATTCTGGTGAATCCTCCATAGAGGTCATTGCTGTATCCTTAAGATTTCATCTTTAATGCATATAAGTGGATTGTGATATTTGACTTTCCTTAAATAATTGGTTTCACAATTTTTTCATCACATCAATAATATGCATTTTCTAGGAATGATGGGATAGAGATTAGACTATGATTAATTTTAGAAGTAAAGCATGTATATGAAAAGTAAGAATCATAGTAGGTCATACTGATTTGCTTTCAACTAAAAACTCATTGAATTTCCCTAAAGTCCTTACTTAATGTGAAAATGAAGGAAATCATAACAACCAGCATAATGACATTCTCAAAAGCACAAAACGTAACAAAAACTCACTCATCTAGTAACTGAAATACTAAGAATTTTTAAAGTGTGCAAATGTATGTTTATAGATAATTTTTGACCATAACAGATGATGTTATTGGCCTAGGTGAGGGAGAGTCAAGCCACAGCTCAGATAAATGCCCATTAATGTGTATATTATTTACAGCTTTTATAGGTTAACTATCAAGCAGAAATTTCCAACATGAGTCGCTGTGTTTGAGGTGGAATAAGAACATGAATTAAATGTGTGAAACTTATTCTACTTAGCATTCAAGAGCCACTGATACAATCTAGTCTCCTTGACCACAAAATGAAATATATGTATAACACAAATACACACACCACACACACACACCACACAACTTACTTGAGTATGAGAAAAGAACTATGTAGTGATCAACTAATGTAGCCATTAACTTAAATCCCTTTATTACAAATATATACTGCAATGTATTTAACTACCCAATTTGGTTGAAAGTTTGAAGTATTTTGACTCATTTGTATGTAACTAAATGTAGAACTACTTCCTAAAAAAATGATTTTAACTCAGAAAGAAAAATTAAGATTAATAAATTAAAGGATGAGAATCCTACTAAGTTTTAAAAGACAGTTGTCAAAAGATGAGTTTTACACAATAGAAACAATAATTTACAAGAAATAAAATAGACTCAAACCTAGAGAGAGGGCTGGGGATATAGTTCAGGTGGTAGAGTGCTTGCCTTGCATGCACAAAGCCCTGGGTTCAAATTTGAATGTTTGCTACAAAATTGCCCAAACCAGAAACAATGTAAATACCCACCAACTGGTGAATGAATAAGCAATATATGGTTTATTTATACAATGGAATATTATTTGTCAATTAAAAGAACAAACTATTTTTATACATTACAAGTGTGTTCTTATAGATAGTTTATTTGTGGATCAAATTTCATTGATTTATTTATTTTGCTATTGAGTTGTATGAGTTTCTTAAATATTTTTTTTATGTAAACATCCTATTATGTAAATGAATTGCCAATATCCTCCCCCATTTCTTTGATTATCTTTTCATTTTGTAGATTGTATCTTTTTCTGGGAAATAACTTTTTAGTTTGATATAGTCCCACTTTTTTTGTTTCTGTGTTTGATGTCATATTCATAAGATCATTGTGAAGACAAATGCCAAGGAATTTTGCCCATTTTCTTCTAGGAATTTTATGATTTTGGGTCTTATATTTAGTTATTTAATCAATTTTCAATGATTTTTGCATATGGTAGAATACAAGAATCTAATTTTAATCTTTTGTATGTGGATATCCAGATTTCACAATATTTGTTGAAGTGACTATTGTTTCCATATTGTGTATTCTGATCAATTTCACTGAAAATTAGATGACTGTATATGTATATGTTTATTCTCTGGACTTTGTTGTGTTCCATTGGCTTATGCGTCTGTTTTCCAGTGCAATATTCTTTTTATTACTATAAGAAAACCTAGGGGGAAGTCATCTAATGCTAGCCTTACCATATTTGAGTTTTCTTTCTCAAGTGTCCTAGTTGCTCGCAGAGATTCTGTAACCATCTATGCTCCTATGTCTTCCTTATGCAGATCAGATACCTATTCAGAACAATTAAGGTTTGCTCTGAGTTTTCCTGGCTTTTGATAGCTACATTAATTTCCTTTATGCTGCAGAGTCCAGCCTCTTCCACATTCAGAGTTCATCCTGTATACCTGTAAACTGAAATTTGAAATTTGAAATTTTTATTTAGGGTTTTCTTCTTTTTCACATATTTATTTATTTTAAATTATGATAAAAATCACACATATTTATTGTGTACATGTTGTTTTGGAATATATCTATGTTGTGGAATGCTAAATAGAGCTAAGTAACATTTATTTCCTCACGTAATTATCCTTTATAGAAAGAACACAAAATCTACTCTCATCAGTTTTAAAGAATGCAGTACATTGTAATTAACTGTACTCACCACATTGTATAATAGATCTCTTGGAATTATTTCTTCTGTCTCTCTGAAATTTTGGATCTACTCTTTAGTATCTCTCTAATCATCTCAATACCTATTCCTAGTAACAAAAATTCTACTCTCTGCTTTTACAAACTCAACTTTTTGACAAAAAGATCATACGTTTTGTCTTTTGGTGTCTGGCTTATTTCACTTACATAATGCCCTCCAGGGTCACCCACATTGCTGCAAATGGCATGATTTAATTCTTTGTAAGGGATGAGCAGTATTTCATTGTGTAGGTAGACCACATTTTTTATATTCATTCATCTGTTGATGATAATGGACTCAGTTTGATTCCAAATCTTGGCTATTGTGAATAACGCTGCAGTGAGCATGGAGTACAGATATCTCTCACATACTGATTTCACTTTCTTTGCATATGTATGGACCCAGTAATGAAATTCTTGAGAAAGAAATTTGATCGGTTCCTTCCACAACATGAATTGGTCCCATGATTTACCTTTCTACAAAGACTGGATGTTCTTTGAATTTGCTTTTGTGAAAATCTTCTGATGGTGAGATCACAGACTATGCAGGAACGAACCCAGAATCCAGAATGTGCTTACTATAGATGACATTTCTAAAAGCCAATGCTAATAGATAGAGAGATACCTTTTCCCTTGTACCTGTGCCCAGATTATCATCAACAAAATTTGACTTCCTAGAATTTTTGATGTTTAGTAAGTTAAATAGGTATATTTTGAAATGTAAATGGTACTTATTTGTGAACTATTAGCTAAAATTCTTTTCCAATTAAATTTTAGAAATGTTTTTGTTTATTTGCTTTGGAATATTCTGCCATCCATGTATTTACCTAGTAAACATTTCTTTTCATAGCTACATTTTTACGTCCTGACTAATCTTTCTTTTATTTCCTTCCTTCTTACTTTCCTTCCTTCTTTCCTTTCTTTCAATATGGTTCTAGGGACCAAACCCAAGTAACTATGCAAACTAAGCACAGTGCTTTACCAGAATTATATCCTCAAGCCCTAATATTTGGTTTCTTAATATTTTGTCTAATTTTCAATAGAAACACTCTGTAGATGCTACTCTCAAAATATTTTAATGGGTTATTTGTTTCCAAAGCAATTTCAATACACATAGAAAATTGAATTTTGTTTTAGGAGAAAGTATTATCTATTGTTGCATAACAAAATTACCACAAGCTTAGTGTCTTAAAATAATCCATATTTATTTTCTTATATGACAGTTGGTCACAAATCCAGTTATAACTTAGCTGGGTGCTCCACATTCATGTCTCTCACAAGACTGGACATGAGAGATCAGCCAAGATTGGACAATCATCAGGGATCTTCACTAAAGACCTCTGAGCTCACATGATGTAAAGAATTCAATTTTTCCAAGGTTGCTGAAGGGAAGACCAGACATATTTCTCACATATGCATTTATACAAATAGCATCTTCTTTCACCAAAATATGTAAACAGAAAGCACAATCTTTTGTAACAAAATCACAGAAGAAATATCCCCTCATGTTTGCTATATTCCATTGATTATAGGCAAATCACAGAATCATTTCACGTTCAAATGGAAGGTATTAAAAAAGTGCATGAAAACAAGAGGCAAGGATCTTCAAAATACTGTCTGACAGAAAATATTCAATAATCATACTAATTCATATATGATATTACACATTTTGAAAGTTCCACTGTTTCTGTTAGTTTTAGTTTCTTACTACAGCAGACAGCTTCAGAGTTCTCAGAATAACAAAGGATAATTATTTAAAAGTAGTTGATAAAGCCTTTCGTGTATCTAGTAGAAATATTTATAAATCATACAGCTAATAAGAGATATATCAAAAATATGTAAAGAACTCCTGCAACTCAGTAATAAAAATTCAAAACAAACCAAAGGAAAAAAAATGGGCAAAAGACTTCAATAGAATTTTTGCCCAAGAAAAGATATACATAGCCAATAAGCACATGAAAATATGCTCAACATCAATAATCATTAGGAAAATACAAATGAAAACCACAAAGACATAAATTTTTAAACTTCTTAGGACCAAATCCAAACCAAACCAAACTAAAAACTCCAACATAAAAAGCAACAAGAAATAATCAGGATTGGTTAGGATGTGAAGAAATGGAAACCATTGTGCCATGTTGGTGGGAATGTAAAATGGTGCAGCCAGTGTAGAAAACAGTATGGTATTTCCCCCCGCCCCCAAAAAACAAAAAAAAACCCTTTTTTTCAAACATAAATTGTCATAGAATGTAGCAACTCTACTTCTGAGTTTTATTATTCAAGAATCCTGAGCGACATAACCAAAGGATTAAATAAATATACACTAGGAATTGGTATTATGGAAATCAAGAGTTCCTACAATTATTTGTCTGCAAGCTACAAAACCTAGAAATCCACTGGTGTAATTCAGTACAATTCTGAAAGTTTGAGAATGATGTGGTGTAAGGAAGGGAACTAGGAGGGACGGCTGTTGACTGAGGTGGGGGAATATGGATGTCTCAGCTCAATCAGAGAAAGAAAAAATTTGCCTCCCACCTGCTTTTTTGTTCTACTTGGCCTCAGTGGATTGAATAATACACACTCACATTGATTGAGGTAGGTCTTCCTATTCTTGTAGTTGTACATAATGTGGATTTCACTGGTTGTGTATTCATATATAAACACAAGAAATTTCTATCCAGTTCATTCAACTGTCTTTCCTATTCCTATCCCCCTCCCTTCCCTTCATTCCCTTTGTCTAATTCAGTGATCTTCTTTCTATTCTTCACCATATACAACTCCCAAGAACAGGATCCCAATTAGAATAAGTTATACTCCATATACGTATAATATGTCAAAATGCATTCTACTACCATGTATATCTGAAAGGAATAAAAATAAAAATAAATTATAAAAAAATAGATAGCTCTTCCCTATTCAGTCCAATGCTAATTTCTTCAGGAAACATCCTCAGAGAAACATTCAGAAATATTTTTTTCAAGCTACAGGGCATCCTTAACCTAGTCATGTTGATACACTAAATATATTGTAACATTGCTTTATGCCAACAAATTGAACTTGGGTTTTGAACAGATTCTGTTTCATTCATATTTGGAAGCAGCATTTTTCATAATGCCAAAATGTGGAAGCAAACTATATGTCCATTGATGGATGAGTAGAAAACAAAATTTAGTTTATATATACAGGAGAATTTTATTTAGTCTTAAGAAGAAAGAAAATTCTAAAACATGCTGCTACGTTGAGGAACTTCAAAGACATTATGCTAGGTAAAATAATCCAGTCACAAAGAGAAAAATACTGTGTGGTTCCACTCATAGGAAGAATCGAGAGCAATCCAATTTATGGAGAAACACAGTAGATATAAAGCTCCTGCAGGACCTGGGAGGAAAGGAAGTGGGGGAGATATTAAATGTGTAAGGAGTTTCAATTTTCCAACATGAAAAGAGTTATGGAGATGCTTGAAGATAGTGGTTGCACAACATGGTAAGTACATTTAAACTACCCAATTGCACACTTAAACTATTAGAGAAGAAAGGAGGTCAGTGGGATGGTGGAGAAAGAGTAATGAGGCACAGATAAAAATCAAAGTATTTGCATGTGCTAATGTACAGCAATGAAGCCTATTAATCTCTATGATTTAAATGCATTTAAAAATTGATTTAAAATGCTAAATTTTATGATATATGTATGTATATTTTACCACAATTTTAAACAAATAAAATTTTCTCTTATATATGTATATAAAATAATATCATGATTTGTCCAATTTCATAGCTTTGATAAATCTGCAAAGAACTATTAACACCTTTGAAGAATTGAAGAAAAGAAAAATAGCTCTCATAATTTGCAAGAAACTTTCAACACAGTCTAAATCAAAAGTAAGTAAAGAACTGAAAGAAGGATCAGTAGAGTAGAGGAGAGAGAAAGGGGGAGGAAGTAAGGGAGGAAAGGGAAGAGGAATGGAGATTTAAATCAATTTCCTTGTATGTATAAATATATCAAATAGAATGCCAATACTGTATATAAATATAATGCTGTAATTTTAACAAAAAATAAAAATAAGTAAGTAAGTAAATAAATCAATAAATAGAATAAAACTCCTTAAGGGGACAAAGGATACACGAAATAATTACTGACTCAATTTAGTTAACAAAACATCCATATAAGTTAACTATATGTGGTTTCCATAATATTTTAGATTTTTTTGCTAAGTGAAAAGACTTTCAAGTAATATTTGAAGTACAGAAAAATCAAAGAAGTTTGTGTAATGTTGTACATTTGACAATGTCCAAAGATAATTGTCTTAATTTGTCACAAAGTAACTATAATTAGGTATAAATTTACCTTAAATAATTGGTATAAAGTTATGTTGCAGACATTTTCAAAAAATATTTTAGAAATACAGCAGCATGATGCAATGCAAGATATTAAAGAAAATGAATTTTAATAATGTCTTTTCAAACATTCTATGCTTTGGGGATGATTTGGCAATAATAGCTGGAACATTTTGTCTACAGAAATTTTACTACACTTGGTTGTATTCTATTTTATCTTTGGTTAGATTTACCCCCTAGAGCATGATCTCATAAACATGCATGATCATCAGCACAACAATTCCTCATCAATTGTCGGTTATATTGAAGATGTTTTATTTCAGGGGCTTGTTGTACTAACACAGAGTGCTCCACATAATAGGATATCAAGAATTCTACTAAATAAATA
Source organism: Xerus rutilus (assembly GCA_028644305.1). Classification (NCBI taxonomy): domain Eukaryota; kingdom Metazoa; phylum Chordata; class Mammalia; order Rodentia; family Sciuridae; genus Xerus; species Xerus rutilus. The sequence goes on along the minus strand of CM053405.1, from coordinate 13,532,524 downwards.
AATCAAGCTTGTTCTGCCCATCTAGAACATCCATATTTTGTCTCCAAAATATGACAAAAATACTTTTCTTCCTTCTTTATTCATTCAAAAAATATGTATTGTGTGTATGCAGCCTGCAGACACAGAGTAAGCACTGGGTTTAGAGCAAAAAACAAGGAAAATATAATATCTGCTATCAGGACATTTTTTGAGCTCAGTTAAATGTATCATGATCCATTAATTCTAAAACACTATTTATTCAATATGATGTATGGCACCATGATAAGCAATCTACTAGTTATATGCTCACTGTTTTAAAAATATATTGTTTTTTTCCAAACATTAAGTCAAAAATATGACTTGACTTGGTTAGATTTTGTGAAGTTTAGAATATATTACATTGTATACATCATAGTAAAATAGTCTAATATGATACTTAATATAAATGTGTGTAACTGTGTGAGCAATGCCATATAACTAATTCCACATGTAAATTGAAAGAGAAAAATCATTAGCAAAAATAAACCACAAGTAATTTAACTTCTATGCATCAAATTACTCAAATAGAATAGGTTTACACTAAGTAAAATTTCATAGAAAAATTAGACTACAAGAACATGTCTTTGTGACTCCCATTTGTTGTAAGTCATCTAACATTAGAATGAAAAGCATATACAAAAATTTGGAGCCAAAACATGGAGATGTAAACTAGAAGAGATTATACTAGATTATAATTAGTGTAGTAATTGTTTTTGCTAGCAGCAATTTCTCCCATCATTATGGCATTTTAGACAAAGCACCAACAACAATAGTTTAACTTGCTATACAAAGTGACTCAACACATTTTTGTGGTGGAAATGTTACATATAAATTGCATAGATATTTCAGGAAATATTAGCTGAATTTTCAGATGTAATTGTTCAGTACTTACACTGTCCAGTGAAGTTATCTGATGAGCTCTGGAGCAGAGCCATTGTATAACATTTCAAACCATTATTTTCAATTTAGACCATCAGCTTCGGTCCATTTACTCAGTGGTGAAATCAGAGCAATTGATTCTTCTGAATCTCTGCCAGTTACACTCCATATAGTTCATCCAGACCATGTGCATTCAGCTGAGTATTATTTTTGGACTTCAACAAGAATTGTCTACCTTCAACTGAATAGGCAGAAATTCTAAAATAAATCCATAATTTGAAGGGCTGAGATGGCTCACCCTGGTCATAAGTAACCCTTCAGTAAGTTGTACACAGAATCCTATTCTAGTAAAGGTCATTAGGGTTATACCTCAAAACAAGATCAGTCTCCATCCTTGCATGGCATACTACACAGCATTACATACAGATATGAATGATGTACCTTCAGTAATAATCATTCTCACTAATTATGACATACTAGTTGATATGTTATATGTTTTGTATGGCATGAAAGCACATGAAGTTGATTATAAAGTTTTTATTACATTGAGCAATTATGACAATCTGTGGCATGTTCTACAGATGAAAGAATTAAAGGAAGAGCTTATATATAAAATATCTATAATTTATATATTTTATTATATATTTTATTTCTCTTTAGAATTAGACAGTATTAACCTAAAAATCCACCATTCTTTAAAATATGAAGTGACATATTTCAGCATTTTCTTTCTAGTGACAGTTTGGTAGATGTCATGTATATGTATGTATATATGTACATATGTACATATGCTTTTACTCTATGCCTGCTAATATGTAAATTCACTTAAACCAAGAAAAGATCAGAGGAAAAGTAAATACAAAATCAAACTTTTTATTTTATGATATTTTCATATTCTATTAGTAAAATATTTAAATACCCATGAGCATGGAGAAAATATATTCAAACCTTTGAATACATAGATTTAAATACTTTGTCTCATCCTTCCATGCCACTTTCAGAATACAATATTCCATGAACATTTTCATATTTGTGCACTGTCAGGGCTTTCTGAGCAAATATTCTATAAGACATTAACTTTATTAAATAGGAAAGTTACTCTATCTGTGATATGAACTTTTTAGATTCCACATGACTCAGATCATGCAGTTTGTCCTTCTGTGCTAGAGGTATTTCACAGAGCATAGCCCCTTCTAAGCTCATCCATGTTGTTGCAGGTGACAGAACTTCATATACCCAGTTAGCAGAGAAGGGGCAGGTGGAAAGGAGACAGCATGGAGAGGTTGCTTACAGTACAGTGCTGCTGTCAGATAGGAGGAATAAGTTCTGGTGTTCTATGGAACAGTGGGGTGAACATAATTAGCAATAATACATTGTATATCTCCAAAGAGTTAAAATAGGGATTTAGACTATACTCATTGTATAGAGATGATAAAGGTTTAAGTGATAGATATGCTAATTGTCCTGAGTTGATCATTATCCAATATACACAATCAAAACATCATATTGGGGGCTGGGATTGTAGCTCAGTGGTAGACGCCTGCCTCGCATGCGTGAGGCCCTGGGTTCGATCCTCAGCACCACATACAAAGCAATAAAATAAAGACATTGAGTCCATCTACAACTAAAACAAAAAAAAATCATATTGTTCCTCATAAATGTGTATAAATATACTGTGTCAATAAAAAAATAAAAACACATTTTGGGAGAAGAAATACAATTTCTGCAGATAATTTCAGTGTGATCTATTCTTAGTGATTTTGAAATAGTCCACTGTCATCCACCATGATCTGTGTTTGAAGAATTTGATTTGTGAACTGGGTGCATTGAGATTTTTAAAGCTGTTGTGAGTTTCTGCTATACTCCTAGGATGAGAGAATGAGTGACGCTGTTGTTCTCTTCCCCAGCTCTGAACACATCATGTATTAAATGGAATGTTCTCTCAACCCTACCATGTAACACAGTTAACTGGAGGGTTTTTGAGTCTTACTTGGTATCTCTCCTCCATCATTTTTGCCAACCAGTGGAGAAGAGAAGAGATAATATCATTAATAAAAAGGGGAAATTTTTATAAATCTTTCAGATATTAACAGAGTTAACTGAATAAAATATAATTTTATCTATACTTTTATGCCAACCATTTTGCAAATCTACATGAAATATAAATGATTTTAAGTAATTTATAAATCATGACCAAAGACAACCAGCATACTTATATACCTGATGAGAAATAGAATTCTTCATTTAAGTCATACTATAAATAAAACTCCAGGAATAGATAAGTTAACTGGTACTTTTTTCAAATATTTATGGAAGAAATAATACAGACAAATATCAGCTTTTCCAGAACATAGATAAAGGGTATGGACTTCCTGATTCATTTTATGAGGTCAAGATAAGCTGATGATAATACCTACAAAGGATATTACAAAAAAGACATAAGCAGGCCAATAACTCCTATGAAAATAAACACAGACATTCTAAACGAAACAGCAAATATGTCCCAGTGATGTGTAAAGCAAATAATATGTGTAATTTTGCATAATATAATTTTTTCTATTAATATAACTACTCATACTAATAAGGAAATGTGAAAAAGTGTTCATTATCATCCTCAGACATGATATTTTTTTAATAAAAGGCCAGATATTCAATAATATATAACAACTAGCAGTGGATGATGAATGACAGTGAAACATGAATAGGCACTATTATTTTTAACAGAAAGGGTTTTGCTTTTAATGCCTACCATCTCCCTTAATAGTGAAATATTAAGTGCTTTCCATGTGATGCTATCATGAATATAAGCATATCCATTAGTTAAATTTTGACAAATTTTTTTCAGATCTAAGCTGGTAAGATAGAAAACAGATTGAATGAAAATGGCAAAGGACAAAGTAAAACTTGTGATTTCTTCTCATATGAAATGATTGCATAAGTAAGAATAAATCCCCAAATCACAACTGTTAATTTAACAATTAATTTAGCAAAGTCTTTATAAAAAATTCAACAATGTTCAGCTGAAATGGTAAAAATCCAGGCAATGGCTGTGGTGATTTAAATGTGCTATATTTTTAGGACTTGGTTATGTGGGCATAAGTATTTGTCAAAACATGTAAAACTAGACATTTTTGTCATTTTTTCATGATATTAAATAACATTGATTAGAAAATGAAACATGATAATTAAATGCAATGTGTTAATTTTAATTCTAGTTTTCCAAACTATTATAGTAATAGCATTATTTTAATATAGAGAATAGGAAATAGGTGTGGCACTGTTAATAAAACATTTCTCTATGTTTAATTTTTATTTTACTATTTCAATAATTACAGTATGAAGTATTCTTAATGAAGAAAATATTCTTTCTGTACTTGTATGCTCAAAGATTAAAAAAATTGGAAAAAAAAATATTTTTTCCAGTCCAACAGCAATTTTCCCATGTTCTCACCTGTTTACATAAAGCAGAAGACTCTTGGAGATCCTGGAACATTGTCCCTGCAGAACCATGCACGTATTCCTGAGGGGGTCTTCACTCTTCAAGGAGTGTTTAGAAAGAGTTCAAATCTAAATATTGTTAATTTACAAGAAGGAGTTTAATTTTCTTCTGCTCAAAAATTTTTATAAAAAAATAAAGACCATTAATTTAATTGAGCACTTTAAATCATTACATATTCTAAAATAGTCCTGGAAGAAATAATAATAAAATAAATAAATATAATAATTATTATTTTATAGTAATAACATTGGCTAGGATTTATTGGCTATCACCAATGTGCCATGAACCGAAACATGCTCATTTAACTTGGGTAATGGATGAAATAATTGATGTAAAATAGTTTTCTTGATTTTGAAGTTTACATTGAAATTAAATTCTGAAGCAGACTGAGAACCTGTTGACTCTAAACCCAGATCCTCTAAGTGCAATATTCTAATTCCTTTCTACTTGAATACATGCTATCATCTTAAGGAAGTGCCTTTAGTTTTCATCTTATTAGGTAATGAGTATTGATTTTTGATAAAAGATTTTATATTATGCAATAGATATTAAATAGTATAAAGTTTATTGTATTCTTACAAAAAACATTAACTTGAATCAAATCAACTGGAAGTAATTAGGTAATACTAATGGTGAGAGATATTAGTAAGCAATTATTCCAAATTGCTCAAATATGTCAATAATCTGAAAAACAAAACAAGGAGAGGAAAGTGCTATCATTAAACAGAGTAAGTGAACATGGAAACCTCAGTGCAATGTATACATCTTGCTTTGTTCCTCTTTTTAAAAATATTCATGAAGGATATTTTGTAGAAATTTAGGAAAACATGATTATGAAGTATACATTAGGCAATATTACCACATTGGTGATAACTTGATCTATAATAATTATATAAAGCCTCCATTCTTAGGAGCTGCATGCTGAAGTATTTGTAGACAATTTAAAATTATTTATAAGGAAAGTTACATATGTATGTATCAACATACTTCATAATACTTCTGCATTCAGTACCAAACCTTCTTCAGACAAAGTTCAAGTAAACTTGAAGAGTGTAGAGAAAGGATATAGTTAATAAATAACAACAGAGAACTAATTATTGAATATCTTCCTCTTTACATTATAAGGATATTTTAGCAAATATTCAATAAATATTTTATTTAACAAGTATAGATAATTTTGAAAATACCCTAACATTTTGCTCATCTTTGTTTTTTCCTTTCACCATTTATTTTTTCCTTTGCTAAAAGCTTTTTCCCCTGAACTCTTTTATCCTAATAAGAATGCAGATTCTGCTTTTTTCTTTTTCAGAAAATGTATAGTAGTTTGATCTATACCTACAAGTAAAATGTATAAGAATTCAAACTTGAAAAAAACTTTCCAGTCTTATAATGGCATCAATTGGTATATTTTAGTCATTTTACTTGATTAGAATGTTAGTTTTCTCTTTCAAATAATTTTTTGGTGTGTATTAATTATACAAGATGGTGGTTTTCATTGTGACATATTTGTATATGCATATAGCCATATTTTGTTCTTCCCAATATTTCCTGCACCTTCCCTTCTTTCCCTCCTCTCTTCCTCTATTCTAAAGGTCTCTCTTCCACTTTCATGGCTTCCTTTCTTTTCCCCAGTTGTTTTTCTTTTTCCTCTAACCTCCATGAATGAGAGAAAACATGTTTAGTTTGCCCCAAAATTTGGTTTCTAGTTCCATTCATTTTCCTTGAAATGACAACTCCTGTGTGTGTGTGTGTGTGTGTGTGTGTGTGTGTGTGTTTTCTATAACTTGGTTATTATGAATCTAGCTGTAATTAATATGGGTATTGATATATCTATAAAGTATGATGACTTTAATCATTTTAGATAAATACCAAGAAGTGTTACAGCTACATTATCCCATGGTTTTATTTGTAGGTATTTTTGAGAAATCTCCAAACTGATTTCTTTAATACCAGCACCAATTTAAATTCCCACTACAATGTGTAAGAGTTTCTTTTCCCCTGCATTCTTAACAGCATTTATGATTTGTATTCTTGATTATCACCATTCTAACTTGAATGAGATAAAATGCCAATGTAGTTTTGATTTGCATTTGTGTGATGGTCAAAGATGTTGAACATATTTCATAATAAAACATGGAAACAAACCCACCCAGCCAAGTTATTAGTTACTTGGCAAAGATGCCAAACACATATTGGAGAAAAGATAGCCTCTTTAACAAACAGTGCTGGTAAACTGGATATCTATATGTAGAAGAATGAACTAGATCTCTATTGTTCACACTATAGAAAAGTCAACTCAGAATGGATCACAGATCTAAGTATAATATCAGAAATTTTGCAACTTTAAAAGAAAAATAGGGTGAACACTTCAAAGTATAAGTACAGGTAAAGAATTCCTGAATAAGACCATTATAGCTCATGAAAAAAGAACAAAAATCAATGAATGGAATGGCATAAAATTCAAAAACTTCTGCACAGCAAAGGAAACAATTCACAGAACAAAGAAACCAACACAAAGATAGAAAATCTTAAAAAACAACTCTTCTGATAAAGGATTCATATCCAGAATTCAAAAAACTCAACACTAAAATGAAAAAACAAATTACTCAATCAGTACATGGGAAAATAAACTGAACAGATACTTCTCAAAAGAAGAAATGACTAACAATTCTATGAAGAGAATGTTAGTTTTCTATTAAATGTTAACATTCATAGTGGGTGATATTTAGTTAGAAATTAGGTCAGAGAATAAAACCTGAAATAGGGGCTGGGGTTATGGTGCAGTGGTAGCTTGCTCGCCTAGCACTCAGGAGGCACTGGGTTCGATCCTCAGCACCACATAAAAATAAAATAAAGATATCCTGTCCACCTACAACTAAAACATAAATATTTAAATAAATAAATAAAAAATAAAACTTGAAATAATTGGTATTTAAATAAAATCTTTTACAGATGACTATATGCAGAGAATGCCAAGTAATTTATAGGTATTCATACACAAATGCAAGCCATAATAAATAAACCTTTGGGAGGAACACAATTAAGAGAGGTTTTTTCAGTTCTATATTTGTCTTACTGTGTTGATTAAAAATAAATGCTGTAATGGAAGCTAACAGATTATGTGGCCTTTCATATCATAGGTGATAATGTCACACAGAAACTTCTAAAATTAATGAGTTAGCAGACAATTTTATGTGCAAAGGTGTTAACGCACCATCTGGATAATTAGAAAACTGATTAGTTATGAAAGATGATTTTCCATTACTATATAAAAATTTAGATCAAAATACTTTGACCATTTACAAAGAAATACAATGAGAGCTTTGAGTGCCTTATAGACTTGGGCATCACTTTTCTAATGCTACCAAAAAAATTGCCACAGATTTAGAAATTTCAAAGAATACAAATTTATTCTTGTTTTCTAAGAGTAAACAGCCTAGGCATAAATTAGGTGAATTCTCTCCAGACTAAAACCCACGTGTCAGGCCATACTGATTAAAAGATAAAAATAGCAGGTGAACAACAAAATTAATAACTAGTTAAATAAATAAACAAGCAAACTGTGAGTGAATAATTGTTCTCAGCTAAGCTAGTCTGAAAATCAACACCTGAATGGCAGGAGGAGATGACTCTGCTGCTTGAAAGAGCCCCATCTAGCTCAGTCCTTGATTTTACCAGCAGGTGTATTACCTGAAGTGCAGGAATAGAGCAAATCCTCAATCAAATCATAAGTGTTTCAACAGAGATAAAGTCTTTTCACTCAGGTCCATCATTCTGATAAATCTGAATGCTAATCAATGCCGTGTCCAATGGTTTTAGATAGAGTGAACTACAGATACTCTTGAGGAAATATAATTAGAAGGGAACAATAGAGCTTCAGAACAATGAGAACAAACAAATAAATAACCAGTGTGAAGACACACCCAGCCGAGAACCAGAGTAACAAAATACTGAGAATCTGATGGCAAGCAAAACAGTTAGAAATATATAACGGTAAAAGTGAAGGAATAAATTATCTCTAGAGAATCAAGGGTGTAAGAGCTGATAATTATCTCTGTTTGCTTAGTCTAGTTGAATAATTAGAAAGAGATGTTGAAAATCTCAAAACTACAGTTGGGCCATGAAGAGAACAGTGCCTGGAGCAGATTAGTAGCAGGTAAATACTAATACAGGTGAGGCAACTTCCCAAATTCCACTGGGAATTGTCAAATCATGATAATCAAATATTTCAATCAGGAACAAAATTGATATTTATATTCAGGTCATCAATCAATTCCTCAGAAAACCTCAGCTTTAAATTTTCTATATATGTATCAGGGATGATAGATTCACAACTGTCACACCAGGTTAAAAGTTTGAAGACTTGTCTGGAGACCATAGGTCTACAATTAAGCTGCTCATGAGTTCCCTCCTGCTGAAAGCTGTAAAGAACAATCTCTCCCTTGCCTCTTGCAGCTGGTAACTCCACATATTGCATGGCACATAACTGTGTTCCTCAAGTTCCTGCCTCTCTGTTTACATTGCCTTCTCCTCCTCTCTGTCTTTGATTCCATGTTTCTTTTATGAGGTCAATTGTTGTTGGACTTAGAGACCTCCTGTAAAATCCAGGATAATCTACTCATCTCAAGATCCTTAATCTCATCTGCAAAGAGTCTAATTTCATATATGGTAACATTTATGGGTTCCATGAATTAGAATAGTGGGTGCATCTACTTGGGCCATCCTTTGGCCAACTCCATTAACTATCTCAATATTTCACTGACCAGAAACTATGGTAAGTGTTTTTATATGAGACCATAGAGGTGGCAGTCAGACAGTTTTCACTGGTATGGGCAACTTGGTTATTAGTCTTCACATTCCTATTTATGGTTTGTAATCATTCTGATTGTTTTCTGTCATGTTAAACATCTTGATCTTTAATTCCATGACATTGCATCATCCTAGAAGTCTAAAAAAAATGTCTGAACAGTATCTTGGGTTATTTAGAAGTCTGAAGTTCTTTAGGATATTGTCAGTTGGGAGATTTAACAAGAGAATAGAGCAAATGAAGAGAGAGTTCCATTCATCTTGGAAATCACTAGGCTCTTTCTCTTGGGAGCTCTGAATTGATTCTGTCAGGGCTACAGCTCCTACAGCACAGATTTTGTGTTTTCCATGTTCCTATAAACACCTCCTTAATGGAAGCTGCAAGTACAAGGGTGCTTACAGAATCTCTGTCATTGGAACATTTCATGTTCCCTTGTGGTTCCTTTACATCCTACTTGATCACATCTTTCTGGAATGATCCTCAGTCCAACTCTCTTCATATTACCTGAATTTCATATGCTACAGTTTTTAGAAGATTTTTACTGATACACATTTTTGTACTTAAAATTCTCACAAAAATGGAAATAAGGTTTCTATTCTCTAGGGAAGGAAGCAATGTAGTGAAAAACTTATAATATCAACTGACCTCTGAACCAGAATTAAAAAAAAAAAAAAAACCAATCAGTATAGAAGCAAAAGTAAATCACACAAGAATAATACTGAGGAAAATCAGGTAAAGTAGAAAGTTAGAATAAAGCTCAAGTCTGAAACTAATCATTGGTTGAACACCCAAACTTGATCTCTGCAGTTTGATTTTAGAATTTGAAGTTAACAGATTGTTAGCTCTCACTGCTTCTGCACACCTACCCAACTTAATGAAGCAAGAGTCTAGGAAAGTGTTCTGTACAGAAAAGAAAAGTGAAGAAACAAAGTATTTCAAATAATTACAGTTGGATTTCTTTGAAAATAAAATAAAAATCTTGGCATTACATTCATTCATCTGGTCACCCACAGGGGAGTTCACCATTGAGAAGACTGGATACATATACATATAACACAATGTTATTAATTGAATTTTTATTGCTTTAATGTAAAAGTTACACTCAGGGATATTAAATATCCAAGGAAAGATTTTAATATTAGATAAATCAAAACAAACAAACAATAGGGCTGGGAGAGTAGAAGGAATAAGAGGGAAAAGACAATTTATGAATCAAAAGAAATGTTTGCAGAAGGTAGATAATCTCAGATAACTAAAATCAATATGTCTAAAAAGTAGAACATTATATTATTAGAAGCTAAATGAGAAATATCTTTTAAAATATGTTTTATGCATTTTTTATAATATGGAAGGAAAATGAGGTAATTTCTGAGAAAACATAAAAAAATACAGAAGTAAAAAATATTAGAAAACAGATAAGAAAAATAATGATTATGGTAGAATGTTCAATATCCAAATGCTGAACATTTCATAATTGGAAACCAAAGAATACAATGAGGAGACTATTTTAAAAGAAAGAAAGTAAAAAAAAATCAACACTGAAGAGCAAGAATTTTGGCATTGTAAGTGTTCACTGTATTTACAAAGCAAAATGAACAATAGACTGGTTAGTTCTAAGATGCACCATTAAAGTTTCTGAACAGGAATGAAGAATGGTCTTATGATCTTGTGTGTGGGTAGGGAAACAAATGAGTCAGAATAGAATGAGACATATAAGCAACAAAGCTGAAAGTCAGGGGAAAATAAGATATTCTTTCCAATGTCTAAAAAAAAGTGATTTCCAGTTTAGAATTCTGTAATAACTTTTCAGCTGTTGTGGTTTGGATATGAGATATCCCTGAGAAGCTTATGCATGAGACAAAGCAAGAATGTTCAGAGATAAACTGATTAGATTATGAGAGCTATCACCCAATTAGTGGATTAGCATGCTTGATTGGACTAACTGGGTGTTATGACTATAATCAGGTAGGGCGTGACTGGAGGAGATAGTTCACTGGGGGTTTTCCCTTGGGGTTTATATTTTATCCCTGAAAAGCACAGCTCTCTGTATCTTGGTTGTCATGAATTGAGCATCTTTTCTCCAAGACATCCTCCTTCCATAATGTTCTGCTTCATATCAGGCCCAGAACAATGAATTCAGCCAACCATAGACTAAATTTCTGAAATTGTGTGTCAGAATAAACTTTCCTCCTCTAAGCTGTTCTTGTCATGCTTTTTGGTCACAGTGACAAAAAGATAACTAAAACATTATCCAATACAAGTTTAGAAAACAAATTATTTCAGACATACAGATTCTCATAATCTTACATTCATTTCCTCTGAGGAATATTCCAAACGGATAAAACTACAGAAAGAAAGAAAGAGGGAGGAAGGAAGGAAGGAAGGAAGGAAGGAAGGAAGGAAGGAAGGAAGGAAGGAAGGAAGGAAAATAAAGAAAGAAAGAAAAAGAAAGAAAGAAAGAAAGAGGGAGAGGGAGAGAGGGAGGGAGGGAGGGAGAGAGGGAAGGAGGGAAGAAAGAAAGAAATTCAGGATATAGAAAACAGAAACATTCAGAAAGAGAAATAATGGGAGACCTTTTGTAACCATTTCATAACCAGCCTGAAGAAAGACTAGTCTGGAGATTAGATCTTTATTAAAATAAATGCAACTAATAGAATATCCAAGCATTTTGAATACTTAGAAAACATCTTGGTAAATGTTTTATAAATATATTGGAAGACTTTAAAGAAATTAAAACACAGGAACATAAAATAACTACAAAAAGAGAGAATTACAAATGCAAGAAAAATTTTACATTTTCATGAGAAAGAAAACTCCCTGGATTAGCTGTGTTAAAATTGCTGTTTTCATAATATGTAATCATTGATTACATAATCAAAACCAGCAATACAACAACATTGTATTGTAAGATAAAGGGAATAGCTGAAGGGAGGATGTTAAAGAGGAAGATTTTCATTTGGTGTCATAGTAAATCATTGTACAATACTCAAAATCAACAAATTGTGAAATAGTTATAAAAATTTACTTAGGAAAATGGAAGCCTGTGAGAGCATTCTTGTGTGCATGACTACTTTCTATTTACCAGAACCAGCTGTACCCTGATTTCTGAGAAGCCACAGGTGCTGACCATTCCTTGAACTCCCGTGTTCTCGTGGTCTGAGCTTGTTTTGCAGTCTGAGCAATTTCCACACCTGGGTCTGCAGTTCCACGCCCCCCACGCCCCCCACGCCCCTCGGGGGTAGGAAAGATATATAAGCCCAGAGTGCTAACGAGCTTCGAGCCTCTTTTTCTTTAGAATCGTTGTTGTGTGTGTGTTTTTTCATCCGCGGCTCTCTTGCCGACTCGGTTTCACTTTGGTCCTGCGCTAGGCGCTGGCATCTGGAGGTTTTACCGAGATCAGAAGAAGGGAAGGAACGCTGACATCCACCCCAGAAAGTAGGGGGTGGGTTGTTAGTAGCGCAATATGCAGAAGATGGGCACTACCCTTAGGGAATTGTTAGAGAATTAATAGTGCAATAGTGCAGAAGATGGGCACTACCCATAGTAGGGAATTGTTGGAAAATCAGATCGAAGCTGAAGAAAAAGGGTACGGGGGGGGGGGGGGGGGATGCTGGAATTGTGGCGCAGTGGTAGCGTGCTCGCCTAGCACGCGTGAGGCACTAGGTTCGATCCTCACATAAAAAAAATGCTGTCCACCTACAACTAAAAAAAAAATTAAAAAGAAGGAAAAAGGTACAGGGCTAAAAAAGTACTATATGGGCCTTCTTGGAAAATCAGATCGAAACTGAAGAAAAAGGGTATGGGGCTAAAAAAGAGTACTATATGGGCCTTCTTGGAAAATCAGATCGAAACTGTCTGAAGAAAAAGGGTATGGGGCTAAAAAAGAGTACTATATGGGCCTTCTTAAAGATTATAGAGAGGTCTAGTCCCTGATTCCTTCATTCGGGAGGTCTCAATGTTCCAGATTCGCAACAGGTCCGTGCGGACTTACAGAAAAGGCTACACACAGAAGGGCCCCAGTCTTTTCCCATTACCACCTTCTCTATTACCACCTTCTCTGTATGAAGGCAAATTGAGGACCCTTAAGTAAAAAGGCTTTGATTCAGGAACAAGTCAGTGAGTTATCTAAGACCTTTGAACCTATCCAAGAAGCGATTTCTACCCAGTCCCTTAAGATTGAAACGGGTAGCGAGCAAGGGAAAGGAGAGGATGAGGAGGAAGATGAGTTGCAGTTGGAAAAGGATATCCAGACATTGCAAGAGAAATCACAGGAGTGGGAATTAAAAGAACAATGTAAGCGGGAACCAAAGTATTCAGTGGGAAGACCACCTCCCTTTAATCCAGGACATGAGTCTAGGAGGCCTACCAGTCCTAGGGCACCTCCAGAGCCTCAATTGGGAGGCGTGGTGTTCTCAATAATAGAAGTATTAGATACGGGGGCTGATGTTTCTGTCATCTTTCAAAATCAGTGGCCACTAAAGTGGCCTACTCAAGGTTTAGGTTATAATTCCAATCCATTACAAAGCTCCAGACTTATCCCTTGGAAAAATGCTGAAGGGTATAAGGGACTTTCAGACTTGCTTTCAGACTTGCGTCCTTCCTGATCTACCTGTTCTTTTGTGGGGTAGAGACATCTTGTCTTCCATGGGGGCTGTGCTAACCACACAGCCGGTCCAACAAAATATTACAGAACAAGGATATGTTCCAGACAAGACAGTGCTGAGGATGATGGAAAGACGGGGATATGAGCTGGGATGGGGTCTAGGAAAAAAGATCACAGGGTAGAAGGACTCCCCTCACTGCTGAGCATGATCTAAGACTTGGTAAGGATAGAACAGGACTGGGAACCTTCTAATAAGGGCTACTCCAACAGCCTCAAATAGACCCTATACCCATTCAATGGAAAACAGATGATCCTGTGTGGGTAGAGCAGTGGCCCTTAACTAAGGAAAAACTTAAGGCTGCTCAGTCCCTGGTGAAAGAACAATTAAAAGCAGGACGTTTAGTTTCATCAACATCCCCCTGGAACACATCTATTTTTGTCATTAAAGTCTGGAAAATGGAGACTCTTATAAGATCTGAGGGCTGTCGGTTTCTTAAGTCACATGCTGTTTTCCAAAAATAGGACCATTCCTATCCCGGAGCACGTTCAGTCTTTACTGAGGGGTCATCTAATGGTACTGTATCAGTGTACTCTTCAGGCAAAAGTATCACCCAACGATTTCATCCAGGGTCCGCCCAGAAAATCAAACTTCAAGCATTGACCCTGGCACTTCAGATGTTTACCTGTGAGCCTATTAACATTCATACTGACAGTGTGTACATTTCCAAAATAATTCCTTTCCTGGAGACAGGGCTACGGCAGCTAACATCCACGCCATAGCAATGTTCTTTGGTCCCTGCAACCTAGGATAGACTCCAGGAAAAGAGGGGGAATTGTGAAAGCATTCTTGTGTGCATGGCTACTTTCTGTTTACCAGAACCAGCTGTACCCTGACAAGCCACAGGTGCTGACCATTCCTTGAACTCCCTTGTTCTCGTGGTCTGAGCTTGTTTTGCAGTCTGAGCAACTTTCACACCTGGGTCTGCAGTTCCTTGCCTCCCACGCCTCCCACGCCCCTCGGGGGGTAGAAAAGATAAGCCCAGAGTGCTAACGAGCTTTGAGCTTTTTCAGAATGGTGTTTCTTTCATCCACGGCTCCCTCGCCAACTCAGTTTCAATTTGGTCCAGCGCAGGCACTGGTCACTCTTGAATGATATTTTATGCAAATATTTTGGGTTTTGGACTGACTCAAGGGGTTAATAACAAACTTAAAACTTTTTTCCATCTATAAAATCTGAATTTTCCCTTAAAACATGGAAAAACATGGAGTATAATAGCAATGTGTGTAACTATTCAATTTAATAGAAAGGCCCTAAGCAACTCAGTGAGACGCTGTCTCTAATAAAATATAAAAAATGGCTGGGGATGTGGCTGGGCAGTTAAGCACCCCTGGGTTTAATCTCTCGTACTAAAAATATGTATGTCTATATTTTAAGGACAGGACAAGTAGTTAATTTGCATGATGTAATCATGTAACACTAGCTTCAAATTTATAAAATTTTGAAGATTGTTCCCTTGCTATACACTTGCTAAGATAATTCACATAGGTCATTGAAAAGAGAATGGAAACTAGCTAAAGGTAATCAGCATTGTTACTATGATCTGAGGTGTCTGCCCCAAAACTCAGGTGCTGCCCATGTGATAGTATTAAGAGTCGGGGCATCTAAGATGTAATTAGATCACGAGGGCTCCTCCCTCCTAATAGGAATGTGTGCCCTTGTAAAAGGGCTGAAGAGAAGGGTTTCATCTTGGCCTTACTGTTACTATCTGTGTGAGAACACAGTATCTCTTCCTTTTGGATAAAAGTGTTGAAGGCATTATTTCGCAAACAGAGCTCCTTCACCAATCAACCTTCAGGTGTCTTGAAATTGAACTTCCCAGCTTTAAAAAACTGACAAATGAATTTCTGTCCTTTAGAAGTTACCTAGTCTGTGGTATTTTATTACAGCATCACAAACGGACTAAGATGCCTTTATAGTGTCTCTTTTGTTATGTTTCCTACATAAACAATGTATTGTCTTCATCTTCTCAAATGCTAGGGAGACAAGAGAATGCAATCTGGTTCCAAAGCTCTACCTCTCAAAATGCTGCTTGTTTTACAAGACAATCTTATTTTATGATTATGCTATAATCCATTCCTGCAATAACCAATGAAAAATGCTACCCTCTTTCCTTCTCAGATGTCGAATTGTATTGAAGTAATTATGATAACTACTTATATGGTAACATAGTAACCAGCTTAATCAACTTGCAAAGGATTTTAATGAGATGAATGTACTTGGCAGGAAGGAATATATTCATATTTGAAAACCCTGAAATTTCTTTCACTGAGCTATACTTCCATTCAAATGAACTTTTTCCATTTCAATTTATTCTACAGGCACAAATCAAATACTACAAAAAAAAAACTTGGCCATTTGGGAGGTTTATCTGAGCAATATTGAACCTCCTCATTCCTTAAAGAACAAAATTCAAGACTCTTTTGACACCTAAGGAGTCTAACAATAACACGTAATTATTCCACAGAGCCTCTGCTCATAGAACTCTAGACATTTTTAATGATGCCAGATGATAAAGGAGGGGAACCATGGAGTAAACAGGGTCTTTGCACTTACTCTCAAAAGTCTGTCCATCTCTAAGCTATTGAGTCATTCAGAAATTAGCTTGAGCACTCCTTCTGACAGGTAATGGGTGATTTCTATCCTCAAGCACCTCCCAGACATTGCCTGATAATTGCTGAAACACCACCTCACTGGTTAGACGCTACATGAATTCTAGTTGCCATTTTTTAAAAATTTTAAAGCAGGTTTTAGGTCAAACGTAGTTAACAGCTTCACCTTTCAATAAGACCTTTTCCTCTCATAGACTATGTAACACAGGTGACCTTATTCATAAAATAAAATGTCATCCTGTCACATAAGCTTGCAAACTTTCCAAAACAAGCTCATTAGCAAATAATGATGCCAAGAGTGACTTTTTAAATGTCAATAAATACATTTTACATCCTTCTGATAATCTGTGAAAAGTAAGTAGATAAGTAATTATCCCAGAGGAATACTTTTCTCTGCAGAGAAAGTTAAAGAAGAAAATTCTGTAAAACTTTAAAAGTTCTACTTAAAATGTAAAGAAAACCAATGATTCTA
>CM053405.1:13428944-13515076 GCA_028644305.1 Xerus rutilus | reverse complement strand
AGAATGTTCTCAGCGAAGTTGCATCTATATATTTCTATCTGTTTAGATAAAGCAAGAGCATCCCAAAGAAGCAATATTTATGTATCCTATCAATGACAGTGTTTCAGTCAACTTTCAGGAATATGACCGCTTCATATCAATATTAATTTTCCTCAGTGATGATGGCATGAGGAAGGATTTACAAAGGAACAGTGATATTCTAAGCCTAGAAAAAAATAACAAAAATACATTCAAAGAGTCCTAGAATATTTATACACTGTATTAATTTTAACATTTGTTTCTTTATGGTAAATAATCTATAAGTTATGCAAGGCAATCCTCTTTTGGAATATAATTTTCTATAGTTATTTCCTATAAAATTGTATGGCTAAAGAAAAATAGATATTATGTCAATTTTCACATCTCATTCTCAAAGCACAGATAGAAAGAGGATCCCTATTTAGATAATACTGTTGTAGCCTAAAGTGGAAATCTACCCGAAAGGTACATTACTACTTATTTTGTATTGAAATACGCTACAGAGCTTATGAATCCTCTTGGGCAGAACGATAGACACATTTATGGGTAAAGTTAGTATAAACACTGATTTTTAGACAAGTTTCTGAGATAAGTTTGTTCTTTTTCCCTGTGGTCACTTTCCAGTGTTACTTAATTGCCAGCCACTTCTGACTTCAGGGATATATAGATGTCACCTCATGGGTATAGAGAGGTGAGTATATTCACCAGTAAGCAATGTGCTGCCCAGAGCCAGCATCAAATTTGTCCAGTTCTTAAATGATTAGAAGATTCCAAAAGCATTCTTCAGTCTTACAAATCATTTGCTTTGATTTATAACTAAACTACCATAATATTTTATTCATTCTTAACTTATGTATGACTAAACTAAATATTTATAAATATTGAGTCATTAGTGCACTAGAAAGGATGAAGGAATGTTAGTAATGGGGGAGTTTGGCATCTTTAATAAATTATTAATTTTATCATTTTCAGGGGACTGTTTTCTGTCTTTCCTACGTCAAATCTTTGGGTATGAATTTTAAAAAAAATTGTGGATTTTTTTATGATATGGCCCTGAAAGTATTCTATTTAGTGAATACATTTTTAGATGAGCATTAGAATAATTTTAAAATAAGAACCTAGAGCTGTAATTGACAATTGAAGGGGTATACAGGTGATAATAGTAGTTTAACTAGTTACAAATTACCTTATAAAATACATATCAATAAAATTTCCTGAAGCCTATTAGAAAATAATTAGGTCTAACAACCTAAGATGCCTTCACACACACAAGTTCTCTGGTTCTCTCTCTCCCTTTCACTCTCTCACCCTCTCTCTCACACATACACACCACATTAAGCAATTTGTAGGCAACTGTACATTTGAGAAATCTCCAATAAGTTGCTTTTTAGGGGCCCACTATAACCCATATGTTGGAATCAGGGAAGGAAATGCAAGGAAAACTTCACATTTATAAAAGCCAACACAATATACTGTTTCACAATATACTAGAGAGTCTAACTACCCAGTTCTCAAAAACTCAGTTGTCTTTGAAAAATTGAAACAGATAAAATCTCTGGAGGTGGGGCTTTGATTTTTGTGAACACCTGAAAAAATTGTTGACACATCGAAGGCACTTGATAAATATAGAAAAATTTTAATAAGTAAATAAGTGAACAAATAAAATATAACAGTATACAAAGAGATCAATTTGACATTTTAGCTGGCAATATATCATGTAATACATCTTGAATATATTATGAAAGCAAAAACATCTAAAAACATAAGAATATAAGAATATAAGAAACAAAAATATGTACAAAGCTTTTCAAGGACCACTTTATAACTTTAAATCTTAAATCTTACTCTGCAGAAGCACCACCTTGTGGGTCCATTCACTGCATGTTTTAATAGTTTTTCACTATTGTTTATCTCCCTACAGATTATATTGTTGGTGATAATTAGATTTATTTTACCAAAAAAATGACTTCCTAATTGTGTCATATACTTACTGCTTTAAATTACAGTAACCTCCAAATATCCAGTGATAAAATGTCTTATTATAGTAATATCTAAAGAAGTGTCTGAAGGCCAGGTGCGGTGGCACATGCCTGTAATCCCAGCACTTTGGGAGGCTGAGACAGGAGAATCGCAAGTTCAAAGCAAGCCTCAGCAATGGTGAGGCACTAAGCAACTCGGTGAGATCCTGTCTCTAAACAAAACACAAAGTTGGGGATGTCGCTCAGTGGTCAGTCAAGTACCCCTGAGGTCAATCCTTGGTACAAAAAAGAAATGTTTGAAGAAGAAATGTAATTTGGTAATGTGAGTAATATCATACCCAGTAATATAGCTGTGGAGATATTATGAAATTGAAAAGCTTACTTATGATTAGAGTGTGGTTGTATAATGTCACAAAGGCTGACCTTCTAATAGGAACTAATATGGCAATTTTTGTTCAGGCTAAAAAGAAAATAAAAAGCTGAATAGTCCTCTGCTCTAGATATCTTTGGTTTGCCCCTGAGATACATCTTATAAAACTTCTTGGCCCTGACTCCTGTGAATGGACTACCTTAATAAGCTTCCTTCTTCCAAGCTTCCTGTTTGATTTGGTCAAAGGGCAACATTAGCAGGATGTTAGAAGAAAAAGAGCTGCAAGTATTCAACCATATATTCTATTTCCTGTCACTCCTCTTAAAATGTGTCTTGTTTTTGACATGCATGTTCTTCTAGTCTAGGAGTAGTTAGTTCCCCATCCCTACTGGACCAAGGACTGCACACCATCATTTGATTTTTCTATCAGTCTATTCAAGCAAACAACTGCAAGAAGTCAACTTATTAACTCACAGCAAATTCTCCAATGTGCATGACCATACTTCTGCTAGAACTCTAATAGCTCCTTCAGTTTCCTTACAGAAGATATGAACATTCCTATAAAAATGGACCAAAGGCAGATGACCTCCATGACCTTATACCACACTCAAAACTTTAATGAGTTTTAAATTTCTTTTCAGTTTCACAAGTTAGTATATAAATTCATAAAATGGTGATGATTATGATAGAAATCTCCAATAAATGTATTCCTATATTTTAATTAGTGAAATCATTTCATATATGAATTTTATATATTTCAAACATAAATCTCATACATTTTTCATATAAAACTCCTAAAAATGTGAAAAATTTGACTCGTGCTCCATTACTGGCTTAACACTAAGCTATAAAAATATTACATGAAATATAGCTAAAATATGTATAAAAATATAGAGAAAAATGTATAAATATGTGCATGTGTATATATATAAATATATACATATCATACATATATACATATATATAAAATATGTATATATTATATATACTATGGAGAGACAGCTAGTGTCTCCTTGGGGAGTTCTTCCTGCTGAGGATGTAAGCCACCTGCGAAATTAAAGTCTAGAACAATTAGTGAAGAACAAAAGACAAAGTCAGAATTATAATTTTCAAAAGGTAGGAGTGCCTTATACATCCAGTCCATGCAGGAGTTGGGCTAGACAATAGAAAATGGCTCCCGTGCTTTATTTAAGGGGCTACATCAGAGGCAGGGATGAGGTTTCGTGGATGGAGTCTTGCTTGGTGATGTTTTGCAGTCAGCAGGTTGAATGGCATCTTGGCTGGTCATATCCATCTCAGAGGGGCTGTGCGGCTACAGCAGGTCACCTTATTTCTGGTGCTGTGTGGGACCTTTGGCAGCGCTTGAACAGGACTCACAATGTCAGAGCAGTTAACCAGAGGAAATGTCCACTGGTCATCCCCAGACACCATATTCTCCTATTCAGTAGGCTATGATATGCAGCAGTCCACACAGCCCACAGATGGCTTGTGACAATATATATATAAATAAAAAGTCATTAAAATAAAACTTCAGTCAACACACTAACTGCATACCACATGAGAAACAGTCATAGATTTAGCTGAGGTAACTTATTAAAAAAGATAAAACAACATAAAAATTTTTGAGGGAAAAATTCAGAATCCATGATTGTTATGATAGATCATCTGAAATGTTTCATGCTCAGATTAAAAATTTTATATTTAACAAATTACTTTACAACTGAAACAATATTGACCAGAAATACTATAATGACATAAATGTCGTATTCAAAATTAGCAATGAACAAAAGATTTATATGCAGCTAAAGTTTTGCTTAGAAAGGAAGGTGAAGGCTAGAGGTGTGGCTTAGTGATAAAACACTTGCCTAACATGCCTGGGGCTCTGGGTTCCATCCCTAGAACCACCAAAAAAAAATTTTTTTTAAATTATCATTAAAAAGGAAGACAGGGGCTGGTGTTGTGGCTCAGCAGTTGAGCACTTGCCTCGCAAGTGTGAGGCGCTGGGTTCAATCCTCAGCACCACATTAAATAAGGTATTAAAAGGAGACAAAATTAAGTGACTTTAAAACCCATCAGCAATACTTGAGTATCCCAATTCCTTTTGGAGGAAAGGGGATTCTGGGGACTGAACTCAGGGGTGCTTTACCACTGAACAACATTTGTAGACCTTTTTATTTTTAGTTTGGGGCAGAGTTTTGCCAAGTTACTTAGGACTTTGGTGAGTGGCTGAGGCTAGTGTCAAACTTGTGACCCTCCTGCCTTATCCTCGCATGTCATGGGACTACATTTGTGTGCCATTGCACTTGGCTGAGTATTAGTTTCTTTATATCTTCCCTAAATATTCTTGGTGAATGTAAATAAATTATATTGACAATCTGTGAAATGACTTAGTATTAAGTTATGCATAAAATTACTGTATAACCTAAAATCTCACATCTAAAGTCTATCTAAAAGAAAAAACATGCTCACACAAAGGCATGTATATAGATATTTATAACAGAATAATTCATAATGACCCCAAACTTGAAACAATCTATATGTACATCAACTTTTGAATTCACAAGTAAAACATCGCAATATCCCTGTAGTAGAATACTATTTGTCACTGAAAAGCAACAAAGTGCAAAGTACTATGTTAAAGAACCAAAACGATATTTGCTGAGTGAAAGAAAATCAGACACTGTCTGTGTGATTCTATTTGTAAGAAAGATCCAGAAAAAGCGAACAGAAAACATTTTGTAAATAGTATTACAAATAAGGATAATGGAATGTTTTCTGCTTACATTAATATTCTATATAATTGAATAGTAATGATAGTTGAATAATTCTCAAATTATGAAATCTATAAATTTTAGAAATTTTATAAATGTCTACTTAAAATGGATGAATCATAATAAATTTAAATAACTGTATAAACTTGTATATAACTAATTTCTTGTGTATGCTATTTCTACTCAAAAATTTGAAAAATACTGTTAATCATTTATGCAGTTAAAATAATTTACAAATTATCTTATAATAAGTAAGCATTTATAATATTTGAAAATATGTAATAGATTATTAAATAGATAAAATTGAAACTCTGGGAAAAAGTACATAATATAATATCTGTGCTCTCAGTTTATAAAACAGGCAAAAGCAGGAAATCATCTTTTCCTACCATAGCACTTTTGGAAAGTAAACAATAAGAGCACCTTTTTTAAAGTTTGGAGTGTATTTTCATCTGTGCTCGTCCTTCCTGATTTAGTCAAACCACTGGAAAAGAACAGAAACAAGTAACTTATGTTATACCCTACTTCAAAAGGGAGTTCCATTCAATTGCAACTATATTCATATACCCAGGGAAAATGCAGATAAAACAGAATTTTCAAATGCAATTTTCTACCTAGAATGGCTTCTAGGTTGGATTGAATTGCTGAATGAAGAATTACAAGTCTTAACTTTTTCAATATATGTTAAATTGTCTTCTTGGAGCACATTAAAATGTGTGAACTTCCGAATTAGAATTCATAAAAGAATATGGTCAAAGTATGAAATGTGGCATAGTACTCATTTTCTTCTTTCTTTTGGTCTAAACTAAGGAAATTTTTAAGGAAAAGATTTTTTAGTTTTAGTTTTCTATGAAGCAAAAATGGCAGATCTCATGAAACTAGGCTACTCTTCAAATCATCTTAAATTCATGGTGTCTCAAAAGCCTCTGCTTACTTCTCAAAGCGGGTGAGAATTAGACAAACATACAATCAAAAAACAAGGTCAAATACCTGTGGGAATTCTTGAAATGACCAAAATTATCCCTAATCAAGAGTTCAACTGTGGCTTAGCACACTGATATAATTTTTAGTGTAATATTTCAGAGGGAAAAAGGATTTACCAATTCCCTATTTTTGCCTTATTTTCAGAAATTTGGGACAGGGTAGGGAAAATTTTGAAATCATTTTACCCTTGGACTTTTGGCCTTATTTTTTTAACTTTGTTAAAGCCTCATATTCAGCACTTACCTAACATCTTAATTTTGTCTTGTTATTTCTTCAATTTGAGAAATTTAATGTGAAACATCTTAAGACTTTACTTGAACAACATTTCAGTATGACTCTCTAACTAAATAAAAGGCATCCACTAGAAAGATTAATTGTACATGGCATATGTGAGAAAGCACATATTTTAAGCCTGTGTTAACGCAGAACAGTCAACTACGACAATCAGCTAGGAAATAGAAACAAAATAAAAAAGAACAGGATAATAGAGGATTGAAAAGCTAAAAAAAAACAACTCTTGACATTTTGAATGTGAAAATACATAAGAGCATCTCAATATTAAAATAGGTTTTTGTGTCCCCAAAATCCATCACCCTAAGGTGATGGAATGAGGAAGCAGGGTCCGTGGGAGGTGACTAGCTCAGGAGGATGGAGACCTCTTGAATGGAATCAATTCTGTCATAAGAATCAGGAGAGAGAGGATTTTTTAGCCCATGTGAGGATATGAGAGATGTCTTCAAACTAGAAAGGTGGCCCTCAGAAGATACTGGATCTGCTGGTGTGTCACTTTGATAAGTGAGGGGGAAGGGCCACGTGGCTTCTCGAGGAGTTGGAGTCCAAGAGAGATGGAGAAGGGTTCCCCGGGTTAGACGAAAAGGGGTTTCTCTGGATGGTGGCGATCCAGGGACCCAATCTCCCCAGGCCCCGGGGTTTAGGTAAAAATTTGCTTCGCCCCAGCAAGACGCAGAGATACCTGGGACAAGAAACACACTGGGGCGAGGAACAAAAACCACCAGTTTATTCTAGAAACTACAGAAGCTTAAATGCACTCTTGGACCAATCAGATCCAAAGGTCACAAACAAAGGGGTGCTCTTTGGCAAGAGCACAGTCTATTGGCATAGAATGTGGAAGGATGGAAGGGGGGGATGGGAAGGTATGGAGATGCTCCTACACTGGTGCTTTGACCGTGGACTTCCTACCATCTCCAGCTGTGAGAAATCAATGTTTATTGTTTAAGTCACCTTGTCTCCAGTCCAAGGTACTATAATGTGGCAGCCTGAACTATGACAAATTGTGACACCCTGATTCTGTACTAAATAAAAATTCAGCTAGCAACGGCAAGACGCTAAGCAACTCAGTGAGACCCTGTCTCTACATAAAACCCAAAATAGGGCTGGGGATGTGGCTCAGTGGTCGAGTGCCCCTGAGTTCAATCTCCAGTACCAAAAAAAAAAAAAAAAATTCAGTTAGATGGGAATACATACATACTTGTCCAACAAGTGTTTTTCCTGCTAAGTGCCTGACACTTTTCAGAATCCGAGGAATGTAATTCTGGTGAACAAAAGAGAAACAAATGTCAGCAATTAAGGGACAGAAATTTTCAGAAGAAATAACAGTAAAGTCAATTATTTGTCTGTAAGCAGAATGTAAAGTACTATGAAAATCACAGAAGAGTCCCTGAAATGCCATGTGGGGTTATGAAGGGATTTCTGATACAAACAAGCAAATGAACTAATACCCTGAGGGCATATTGTGAAGCAAACTTTCAAGAGAGGTGCATCAACAGGGTGAGTAATTCCTATGTAGAATAAAACCATCAGGGAAAACCCAGAGAAAGATTTCCATTGCATGAAATTCATTAAAGAAGTCTTATTGGTATCACAAAGACAAGATGAGGCTTGCAAAGGGGCTTAAGGGCCGCTGAAATTTATGAGGGGAAATTTTGGCTTAATATTAGGGAAAATGAAAGGTTAGTGATGAAGTTCAAGCAACTCAAAGACAAGACCAGTTTTTCAGAACGACAATTCTGAACACAATGGGTAAAGGATTGGTGGAAAGCAATTACAGATTAAGACACAATGGGTATATCAATCCAGAGAATGGGTGAGAGGGCCAAGAGGAGGGAGAAAGGAAGAAAAAAGTAAATCCACAGATGTCACTATAATCAGGAAATGA
This sequence comes from Xerus rutilus, assembly GCA_028644305.1. Lineage (NCBI taxonomy): Eukaryota > Metazoa > Chordata > Mammalia > Rodentia > Sciuridae > Xerus > Xerus rutilus. The sequence continues at coordinate 13,506,778 of CM053405.1, read as the reverse complement.
AATATATAGCATGTGGTTATTACCAGCCACGGTTCCACAAAAGGGAAAATAAAATATTTTCCATGCTTTAGACTGTTTCTTTTAAAGGCTGGCAGTATCACTCGGAGAGATTTAAAATAACAGAAAATCAGAATAATGTTTGTATAAAACAAATCAGATTTGCCTGAGAAATTTAATGTGCATAGTTCTAGGTTGGTATATACACATAGACATCTATAGTAAATACAATCACAGATTTTGTTTAAAATTGATAGGAGCATCCCACGAAGGCTCAGAATAAAGAGTGCCTAAAATAGTATCCTTGAAAAAATAAATCATTCTTTATTGTTGAACTATAATTATGCACAATAGTGGATTCATTATGCCATATTTGTACATGCACATAATATAATTTGATCAGCCTCGTTCCTCTGTACATTCCTTGACCCTCTCCTCCTCCCTTGCCCTGATCTACTTGCTCTACTTACTGATTTCTATATTTTTATTTTAGTTGGTTTATTAAAATTATATGCATAAACATGATCATTGTGGTATATTTGTAAGTGGACACAGGGTAATTTGGTAGATTTCATTCTCCAGTACTGCCCCTGCCTACTCTCCTCCCTCCCTCTTGATCCCCTTCTTCTGTTGTTATCCCATCTATTTTTGTTAGACTCCCTTTGAAAAATATAAATTAAGAGACAAGTATGGAAGGAGAGTATTTCTAAATTGGTCTGAGAATAAATGGAAAGAGAAAAATATGAAGTAAATTCTCTGGGCCACAAATGGAACAAAGGAAAAACAAAAAAATGTTTGGAAGAGCCCTAATCATACAAAATATGTGTATAATATAGGCTTCATAAAGACATTCAAACTGAAGCTAAAACAAGCAAAAAATAAGATAACAATATGAAAATCTCATTGTTAATCCTAGAAGTATTGCATAAAAAATCAAATGAGAGCATCACAAACTCCTGATTCTCCCTTTCCTTTAAGAATTGTATCTCAGCATCACCAAAGAGGTGATGAAGGAAAGGTTTTGCTTTTACAATTCCATCTAATAAATGCAACATGATAGAGTATCACCATTGTGCAGTTCCTAATGAAACACTAGATTTAGAAAATCCTCATTAAAGTGTACTACAACCATTAAATGAAAAACAGATGAGAGTCCTTGGTAAGTGTGGATTAGTGGCAACTGGGACCACAGATGAAGTTTAGCATCACAAACATAAGAGCATCTGACTTTATGTTGCTTAATGTAATATTGGAAACCATTAAGGACAGCAAAGGAATGAAATAAACAACTCAGAATGTGAAAACATCAGTAGGACAACTGATCCATTTTCTTTAACAAATAAACGGGAAAATTGATGAATGAGTAATTGTAGGTTATATTAAAGGCATATATCAATCAAAAAAGTGGACTCTGTTATACTACAGATATAAACCATACATACTTACAGATGTTAACAGAACAAATGGGATAAATTTTAACACCACATAAAATTAGATAGTATCAAATGCTTATTAAATTTCAGATATAGAAGTAGTATATCTTTATGTTGAGTTCAATTTTAGAATTATTAATGTATGTGCATATAAAATCTAAAGTTTCCTGAAAAATAATCTCAAAGTGAGGAAGGGTACAAGTGAAATACAGTTGTACTTTAATAACTATTAAATATGGATTATGGCTATATCCTTTTGTGTCTATAACACAGAAATATACCTATATAAAACAAATTGAAAAGGGAAAAAACTGGAAGGTTGAGGCTGAGAAGTAGAATTTATGTTTTAAGAGACCCCTGGAATTGTGGGTAATAACAATCTCTTCTATCATGGGCTTGAAGAGTTTCTCAAATCCACCATCACACAGAAGAAAGGGAACCCTAAATTGTTAATGATTTGAGAATCCCTTTTTGAAGCATATACAGATCACTTAAGTCAGTATGCCTCTCTTTTCTTCACATTTAGATGAGACTTAGTTTGCAATTAGAACACCATTTAAATGGAGAAAATATAAAGTGAACAATCACCAAAATATTTTGTTTATCAGCCTTAAAATATAAATATGAAAGAGATAAAATGTAAAATTGAACTAATTGAACTATACATTAAATTTTTTTCAAAAACATTAAAATTTCTAAGATTATGAATTTTATGTTGGAATTATTCCAAGAGAATAAAGAGGTGAATACCTGAAAAATAAGAGAAAAAATTATCTATGTGACAAGCTGTGATCTGTAAAATTAGAACACTAATTGATTAGCCAATAAATGCCCCACGGTGTGAAATATATCAGTGTCATTTGGCAAGACTTGAATTAATGTGTTGATAGGAAACTCAGATTAAAAGGCACCTGTAAGAACAGTCTCCTGAAAATTGTGTAAATGAAAGGTGTGGAAAAGAGAATTTAAAAACTAAAATTTGGAATTTTAAATAGACTTTAGAATAAGAAGTAACTTTTAAATTTAATTTTATAAAAATCAAAGAATCGTGTTTCTAAAAGAATTTTTTTAAATGATTCATTTTATAGTACAGGGTTTGTTCACTCATTTTAGAAAATTATGGATGTGAACATATAGTATGAAATAAGTACTTTGAAGCAGTAATTGTGTAATACATGTGTAACATTCCAATAATTTATTACATTACATCTATATGGTCTTCATTTGCCAAATTATTATGTTTTTAAGCATGCCATCTAACGGTTGGCTCTGTGATATTTGACAGTCATCCAATGTTCATTGAGTTTTCATTCATCAAAAATATGGCAATGATTATAATTTTGAATAATTTATTTCTTTAAAAGTTTTTACCTTAAACTTTTTATAGCAATATTGGATGTCATTAATAATGGGGCATCAATTATGAACATTATAACAGTAAAGCTTTTGTTTCATACCATAAATGTCCAAGTTCAATTACTGAACATTTACTACCTCTGTGTATTTTCTGTTCAAATTTCAAGGGCACATACAGAATTTCAGCTTTAAATAGCATAATATATCCTAGCAACATGGAGTCCTCTTTCTCACAAATGTATCTTAACCACCACTATGTCATTTTTCAAATTAACACATTCTACTCTCCAAGAGTTTTTTTTCAACCTCTGCGCTTTATTCTGCTTCATAAAGTACTTGCTTTGTCTTCCCCTTGTTTTAGACATATTCCTGCATGAATAAGAAATTCATACGATTAGTGGAGTCAATATGAGATTGGTTATGGTGACATAATGATACCAAAGTAATGATTGAATGTTTTGGTTTTTTTTCAAACTATTTGAGTATAAATAATAGAAATAATAATTTCTATTGTTAGTGTTTTATTGTAGTTAAAATGTCAGTATTAATACAAGTATTTACTATTATATGAATTTCAAATTTTACAAAGTTTCTCACATCTAGTTTTTAGATGAAGTACTTGAGGTTGAATTTTAATTTGAATGATTCATGTTTATATTCTCTTCTTTGCCAAGCACTGAAAATAATTCAATAAATGTTAAACAAATTTAACTGAATTCTAAATTATATGTAATTTCTTATAAGCAACAATCTTATATGCAATCCTGTTTTACTAAGTCTTTGTGTAGGTAAATGTATAAATATTAGTGCTCTTTGGACAATATAATTTTCATGAACAGAGAAAATACACACAGAGGTAGTAAATTCAATAAGCAGCTGCCACTAGTTCTGGGAGATCAAAGATCTGAAGTGTCCTCAGCATTTGGATGAGGGTGCAATTAAAGTTCTGCACTCTGAACTCTGAGCAAGGCATGAAGCCAAGCTGTGTTAGTTATCCTGAGAGGGCATTCACTAGTTGGTTATGAAAGTGCACAGAATAGCCAGTATCTATAACCAACAGCACCATCCAATTTGTTTCATTAAGAAAACTCTCATACCACACTTTCTCATACCACACTTTTGCAACACACAATCTTTAATTCAAGTAGTATCCCATTTTCTAACAGCCTTACCCCTCTGTTAAGACTGTTTTAATCACATGCATCTTATCCACTGATCTCATCAAGATCTCTAGTTGACTGGTACATCTTTGTAATAATAAAAATAACGATGGTTATGAAACACTTAATTTCTTTTCTGTCAACTAATTTCAATATGCTTCTTTGGCAATCCAGGAATTGTACAGAGGGAAGTGAGAGGAAGAGAGGGGTGGGGTATAGGGATAGAAAGGACTGTGGAATGAGAGGGACATTATTACCCTATATACATATATGATTACACTGTGTCTCAGCATCATGTACAGCCAGAGGAAGTTGTGCTCCATTTGTGTACAATGTGTCAAAATGCATTCTACCGGAATACATAACCAATTAGAACAAATTAAAAATAAAAAACTAATTGTGTGCATCACTTTGTGCCCAGGGATATCAAGTAGAAGCTTATAATCAAACTTGATGTGAATATTGAAGCCACAGACAAAAGAAATGCAGAAATCAAACTGTTTGTTGTGTTTTGATTTTGGGTGTGTAAGTATATGTGAGCACATCTAGGTGAGTGTGCAAGCCATTGTTTTACCAGAAAACCACTAAGCTCATTTTGTTTGTTATCTCAGGAATATGCAACCTTTTTTTGATTTCTAAATTCTAAAAAAACAACAAAAACTTATCTTCTTAGAATTTGTCCAGTTTTCTAATTTTTCGTAACAATGAGACAGATCTGATAGCAATTTCTTTGTGGTCAGAAAGAACTGAGGAGGTGAATTAATGTTTTTGGGGGGGAGTACAAAGGATTGAACTCAGGGGCACTCCACCACTAAGCATCCCCAGCCCTATTTTGTATTTTATTTAGAGACAAGGTCTCACTGAGTTGTTTAGCACCTCACTTTTACTGAGGTTGGCTTTGAATTTGCCATCCTCCTGCCTCAGCCTCCCAAGCCACTGGGATTACAGACATGTACCACTGTATCCAGCTACAGTGAATCAATTTATGCTGATCTGAAACACATAAAGTTTACTATTAAAATATATTAAATGTATTCTATATGATACACATATTGATATATAAAATGTGTGGTATTCTATATTAAGTATTATAAATATCCATTTTTAGATGAATTGACTCTTAAACTAGCTATATTATACATATTATATATGTGTATATACCTTACATATACACTCTCACATATGTATATGTGTAAAACATACATATACATGTGTACCTGTATATATCTATATATTTACATTAGTACCTTCATACACACATACTCATTTTTTCATGGTTAAACTGCTAGGTTTAATTTTAAAAACTTGAAAAAATACAATACTTCAAACATTCAATCTTTACACATTTCTATTTAAGTCAAAGATTTCATTTTAAGTACAAATTTAGTTACAACACTTTAAAACTGATTTTATCTTAATGACTCATTTTTGTCATATTGTTGCTAAGTCACTATTGAAAAAGTTTACAGTAATTAGCCTGGAAACACTTTCAAGGTATATGTGTATCTGACATATAGAAAATAGCATGTGGAAGTAGTATAATAAATACTGTGTTGAATTCAAAACATTTTTTATTTCCTTTTTGCATAGGTGATATTTATGCAATGGTGTATGTTTACCTTACAGTTTAAACAAATTTACATTTCTTTCTGTCAAATTAACTATAACTTGTTTCTAATTTTCCACTGGATTATTCAAATTTTTGCCAATTATTTTTCTTTTTGTACTTGAAAAGAAGTTTCTTTTTTACCGAATGTGTCTTTAGTATTTGTTATATTTATGATGATTATGATTATAAAAGTAAATCTTGTAGATAGAGGGGAAATAGGTAGAAGATAGAAAATATTCAACTATGAGCTTTTAACTGAATAAAGCAATCAATGACAATTGCTTTTGAAAGACAAGAATGTGTCTTTCAGCATCCGTCTGCTTGAGTTTTAATACATACTGTGTTGATCTATGTTAAACAACAAAATATTTTTCAATACATGTACATAGGCCAGAAAGGATTTTTGTACTGAGAAATATTTTATTTTTGCCTTCCAAATACTTAGTTTTCCATAAAAAAATCAAATAATTCTAGTTTTAAAATATGGAATACAGACAAATTTAAGAACTATCTGGCATAACTGCATTGTTCTTTTGAAATTAAATTTAAAATATCTTAGACTAGACATATTGGAAGCATCTGGAACAAACTAAGAGGTAAACAGAATAAGGAATTATGTTATTACTGTTCAAAATAAAAATAAATGTTAATTATATTCTTATTTGATGTTTACCATATGGTTTTTAATTATTTTCCTCTCTAGAAATGATTATGGTTGTGTACATAATACAAACATACCAACATTACTTTGACAAAAGTGAAATCTCTTTTTTAATATTAATGCACAATCATGATCTGATCACCATTATTGACTTTAACCAATTCCAAAATAATTTATCCAACATATTGACTGTATTGTTTCAAGAATTATTGGTTTTACTGCAATAGATACATAGAATTTCATTATGGTAAAATATCTTGAGAATTATTGGTTGGCTGGTTGATTTGTTGATTTGTTACCAGGGATTGAACTCAGGGGTGCTTAGCAACTGAGCCACATCTTCAGCCCTTTTTACTCATTTAATTTTTTTTTTATTTTATTTTTTTCTAATAGTTATACATGACAATAGAATGTATTCTGACATATCATACATAAATGGAATATGACTTCTCCTTCTCATTGTACATGATGTAGGAGCATATCAGTAATGTAATCATATATCCATATAGGATAATAATGTCCAGTTCATTCTAGTATCCTTCCTACCCCTCCCTTCACTCCCATCTGCTTAATCTCAAGTACCTCTATTCTTCCCTAGCCCTCCCACACCTTTATTGTGAATTAGCATCGACACATTAGAGAAAACATTTGGCTTATGGTTCTTTGGGATTGGCTTATTTTGCTTAGCTTTGAGACAGGGTCTAGATGAGTGCTGAAACTTGCAATCCTTCTCCCTCACTGGGATTATAGTGCACCACCATGAGGCTAGATTCACTGTTTTGACTAAAACCTAACATTGTGTTTTTTAAAGTGATATCAATCACCCAGTAGAGAAATTTAAAATAGCAATAATTTGATATAAAGAAAAATGAGAGGAAAAGGAAAGATGAAATCAAGATGCAGAAAAGGAAACTCCAGAAGTGAGGAGGATGTTAAACCAAATCCCTATCATGTCAGTTTACAAACCAAATTCCTCAACAAGACTGCTCCTAAAGTGCAAGAAGTAAAATCAAGATTCAATGAATAAGATTTTATCACAGTAAAGAAAGTGTCTTCAGACCAAAAGAAACAAGAATGTGAAGAGAAAACCTACAGAATTGGAGATAATCTTTGCCACATACACTTCAGCACACTAATCTCCAGGATATATAGAGAACTCAAAAAACTTACTACCAAGAAAACAAATAATCTAATCAATAAATGGGCAAAGGAACTGAACAGACACTTCACAGAAGAAATACAAATGCTCAATAAATATATGAAAAGATGTTCAACATCACTAACAATTAGAGAAATGCAAATTAAAACTGCTTTGAGATGTCATCTCACTCCAGTTGGAATGGCAATTATCAAGAATACAAGTAACAATAAATGTTGGTGAGGACATGGGGGAAGAGGTACACTCATACATTGCTGATGTGACTACAAATTGGTACAACCACTCTAGAAAGCAGTGTAGAGATTCCTTAGAAAACTTGCAATGGAACCACCATTTGACCCAGTTATCCCACCCCTCGGCATATACCCAAAGGATTTAGAATTGGCACACTATAGTAACAAGGCCAGATCAATGTTCATAGCAGCTCCAATTCACAATAGCTAAGCTAAGGAACCAATCTAGATGTCCTTTACAGATGAATGAATAAAGAAAACGTGGTAGATATACACAATGAAATACTACTCAGCCATAAAAAAGAATGAAATTGTGGCATTTTCAGGTAAATGGACAGAACTGGTGACTATCAGGTTAAGTAAAATAAGCCAATCCTCCCAAAACCAGAGCCTGAACGTTCACTCTGATATGCAGATGCTGACTCACAATAGGTGGAGACAGAGAAGAGTGGAAGTTCACTGGATTTGTTGAGGGGAGTGGGGGTGCAGTAGATGGGGTATGAGAATTGGAAAGAGTAGAATGAACCAGACATAACTTTCCTATGTCCATATGACTACAGGACCAGTGTAACTCCACGTTAGGTACAACCACAAAAATGGGAAGTTATACTCCATATATGTATTATACATTCTACTGTCATATATAACTAAAAGGAACAAATTTGAAAAAAATAGAATAAGAGAAAGCTAATACAATGTATAGCTCTCCAATATGTAGCTAACGCTATATAGTTTTTTCCTTCTAACTTCTTTCACTTGCCATAATATTTGAGTTTTATCTATGTTGTACCATATCTCTGTAATTCCTTTATTTGGTTGACTAATATGTCCATTGTACACAACTATCACAATTTGTCTATCCACTCATGAGTTGATAGGTATTTGGTTTGTTTCCACTTGTCATTAGGAATAATGTCTCTATGAGCATTCAAGTTTCTGTGTGATATATTTTCATTGTTTTGAAGGGAATTTCTGTGTCAGGTGGTGACTTTATGTTTAAGCTTTTGTGGACTGTCAGACTTCTATAATGGCTGCACCATTTTGTATTTCCATTAGCAGTGCATGAAGGTTTCAGTTCTCGACATCCTCACTACCACTTCTTATTAATTATCTTATTGACCAAAGCCATACTAATGGATGTGAGTAAAACTGAACATGGGAAACAAATATTGAATAATCTCGCTTATATGTAGAAGGTTAAAAAAGTTTCAGAAGAAGAGAAGAAAATAGTGATTATTAGAAGCTAGGAATGGTAGAGGGCATGGGATACAGAGAGGCATTGGGTAATGGGTATCAAAATGCATAAAGATAGGAGGAAAAAGTTCCTCTATTTCTGCGCTCAGAAGGGTAACTATAGCATTCCACTGTGCATTTTGTAAAGAACTAGAACAGTTGAGTTCAAGGAAACTAGATTAAAAAAAAAAAAAACAATAAATGTTTCAGGAGATGGAAATGCTAGTAATTCTGATTTGAAAATTGTACATTTTATACATGTATCAAATTATTGCACTATAGTCAATAAATATAGACAATTAAGGAGTTCTTTAAAAATGTCTATTTAATGAGAATTGGTCTGGTCAAATTCAGTGCCATAATGTAGCACTCGCTAAATAACAATAATAATGTTCTTAAATGAAATAGTAAATTATGCATTCTCTTTTTTTTTTTTTTTTTTTTGGTACTGGGGATTGAATTCAGGGGAACTCGAACACTGAGCCACACCCCCAGCCCTATTTTGTATCTTATGTAGAGACAGGCTCTCACTTAGTTGCTTAGGGCCTTGCCATTGCTGAGGCTGGCTTTGAACTGGCGATCCTCCTGCCTCAGCCTCCCAAAGTGCTGGGATTACAGGCATGTGACACCATACCCGGCTAAATTATGCATTCTTTTTACTTCTGAATTTTTGTATTTTGTGCTTTTGTCATAATCATTATCACACTGGAAAAAAAACAATATTAATTTAAACCTGATGAAAATAGTGAGTAGATGGTAAAATCTTAGGAAATAACCTAAACATGTGAAACTCACAGTGAACATGCCCCTTCCTTTTCAAAAAACAAACAAAAAATTTAAAGAGAAAAGCAACCCCAACCAACCCACAGAGCGGAAGCAAATGTCTGCAAATCATGTATCTCATAATGCTAATTGTATGATATAAAGATAATCCAACATACATAAAGAACTCTTACAACTTAAGAGACAACCCAATTGAGAGATGGGCAAAGGATCTAAAGAGACATTTGTCCTAGGATTTGTCCAATCAGCACAAGAAAATGATTGACATCACTTGCTAGCAGGGATATGAAAAACAAAGCCACAGTGTGATGTGCTGCATTCTTGTTATTCTCTTAAGAACCTTTTTGATTGCTCCAGAAAGTTTTGTTGAAAAGACTTTCTCTATGTGACTCAATGTTGAATAATATCACTCTATCCTCCATAAGCAACAACTGAGTGATTTCAGGTAGAGCATTCTAAATTCATCTACATTTATAAGATTCTGAGTGAAGAGGTCTGTGACCTGCCAGATCTTCTGTTTGGGGCATGCTTTAAAGTTTTTTTGTTGTTGTTGTTGTTTCACATACTACCCGAGAATCTTTTACCATGAACTGTATATTTGGTTTGGGGGCTATTTTATTTTATAATATACACACTTAAATTTGATAACACACAATTTTTCTTTTTTCAATTTCAATTTATTTTGAAATAACTTATAGATAAAAATGCAATTGTAAGAAATAATACAAATAGACTCTATGTTGCTTTACCTGGTCTTGAATGACAAGATGTTAAATTGTATTAGATATCAAAACTAGCTCATTGACATAGATACACATTTTTCTGATTTCACTTGTATTTATTTGATCCATATATTTCTATGCAGTTTTATCCCATGTGTAGTCATTTGTATCTACCATCATAGTCAAGATACTGCACATTTCCATTACCACTATGATCACTGTGTTGTGGCTTAAAACCACGTTTAGCTCCACGCTCCCTCATATCCCACAAAATCTTTTTTTTAAATTTTACTTATTTATTTTTCTACTTAGGTATGTGATAGCAGAATGCATTTTGATTCATTGTACACAGATGGAGCACAACTTTTCATTTCTCTCATTGTATGTGATGTAGAATCACAACATACCTGCAGTCACACATAAAGCTAGGGCTATGATGTCCATCGTATTACACGATATTTACTGTCCCCATGCCCCCTCCCCTTTCCCACCCCTGTAACCAAGTTCCTCACAATCTCTTACCTGCACTCCTTTGTTACTTAGCTGGAAGTACATGAGGTGGAGCCTTTGGGGACTTGCTTTTTTCACTCAGAGAAATCCCCTGGAGCTTCAGCAATCTGTGCATCCATAGTTAGTTCTTCTTATGGATTACCTTTCCAGGCTATAGATGTACCACATTTTGTTTATTGATTGGATGACACATGGGTAGTTTTCAATGCTGAGCTATTATGAGTAAAGCTGCAGTTGTTTGTCTGAATTTAAGTACTTTCTCTCTGGGACAAATGTGCAAGAGAGGACTTACAGTCTTTGATTGCTCCAAAAACTTTTGTTAAAAAGGGTTTTCCCATTGGATGGGGTCTGGAGCTTCATCAAAACTTAGAACTGTATCTTATCACTTAAAGACATGCAGTCAACCTCACTGTACGTGAGTAATGTGATTCCTTTCACTTCGTTCTCCTTTGTTTAGATCATTCAGGCTATTCTAGGGCCTCTGCTTTCCGTATTAATTTTAGACTATGTTTGCCTTTACCTACTTTAAACCCTTGTTAGGATTTCGGTGAGAAGTGCAATTAATGTATTAATCAATTTGTTGAGAACTGAGATCTCTACTGTGCTGAGTCTTTTAGTTTAAGAACCTAGTATGTCTCTTCTGTTTTTTCACTTTCTATTTTTCAACCTTTAAATGTAGTGCATAGTTTTAAATTTATGTATGAATATTTAATTTTCCTTAGAGCAATTAACAGGCCAAATATGATTTTAATTTTCACTTTTGCATATTAGTTGCTGGTATCTCAAATTGTAATGACTGTGACCTGTGGCCTCTGTCCATGCTTCCAGTGACCTTGGTAAAACTGCTCACCAGGTGTTGATTCTTTGATATTTTATAGTTAATCATGACATCTGCAAAGGACTGTGGGTGTTTTTTGTTTGTTTGTTTATTTTGTGATCCACTTGCTCAATCTTCCTTCTTTTAAATTTACTTTTTTCAGTACTGGAGATTGAACTCAGGGGCACTCGACCTCTGAGCCACATCCCCAGCCCTATTTTTGTGTTTTATGTAGAGACGGGGGTCTCAGAGTTGCTTAGTGCCTCGCTGTTGCTGAGGCTGGCTTTGAACTCGCAATTCTCCTGTCTCAGCCTCCCAAAGTGTTGAGATTACAAGCATGCACCACCGCGCCCGGCTTTAAATTTACTTTTATGCCTTACTACAAGTATAAAAACATCCAGTATTTTGTTGAGTAACAGTGGTCATAGTAGACATGTTTACCTTGTTCCTTTTATCCCATTTTTGAATAACATTATGTAAAGTTGGTTTAATATTTGTTAGAATTCTCTGCTGAAACCATCTAAACCTGGAGAATTTTTCTTCAGAAGTTTATTAGCTATAAATTCAATGTCTTAGATGCTTTAAATAGTTCCTTAACCATCAATTTCATATCCTGATTGAACTTTGGTTTGTGATTTTGAGGAATTTCTTCCAGTTTGTCAAATTCACAAATGTAAAATTGTTTATTCCCTTATTATCCATTTGATAATAGGAACTGTAGTAATACATCCTCTCTTATTCCTGGTATTGGTAATTTCTATATTCCCTTATTTTTGTGAGTCTTTCAAACAAGTCTTCCTTCCACAGATACACTGGGTCTCTCAGGCTCACAGAGGAGATACTATTTATGTCCTAGTGTATTACAATTTTTATTGCTCCATTTTCCCAGTTGTATAACAAAATCCCTGAGACTGAGTGCTTTATAATTAAAAGAAATTTTTTGAACTTACTACTCAAAGATATGGCACCAACTCCTGCTTCGCTGTGGTATAGGACACATAATGACTGGCATGATAGTGGTTGAAACACATGTTGGAACAAGAGATAGCATGTTTGAAAGTACTAACTGATAGAAGAGCTATTAAAATTAGAAGGATAACATAAAAGAATCTTTTGCTAGAAAAGCAAAACACAATTGGGGCAGAAAGACAACCAACAGAAAGAGGGTGGGAAAGTTTTATTCGAAGAATAGATAAATGATATCTTCTACTAGAGAAAAATACACAATTGGAGTTGTGGATTTCAAAATATTCCTGTTAGAAATTCAACTGTATGAACTACTAGGTCAGAATAAGATCTGATCAAAAAACCGTGTGTGGAATGTAGTCAGAACAGTTCTGACAGGAAAATTCATAGCCCTAAATTTTTACATTAGAGAAGAAGAAAGTTATCAAATAAGAGAAATTCCTACTTGAAAAGACTTACAAAAGTAAAGAGAAATAAATGCAAAATAAGAATAAAAATAAGAAACATAAGTCAAGAAATAAAGGACATTAAAAATATACAAATAAAAAAGAAAATAAATTCAAAAATAAAGTATAAGTTCAATAAGATTGTTAAGAGTGAAGTCATGGTCCTATGACTTTATTATAATTGTACAAGGTTTACAACCTTAGAGTCTTCTTTGGTGTTAAAGTTTCCTTGGCTTTGTTTTTATTCCTCTTACTCATTCATAGTAGTGATGTGAAGGTACTGCTATGCCCAGAGCATTCCAGAGCACAGCAGCATTGTGAGCAATTACTATTTGCAAACAGCCATACCATCTGAGCATCATGAAAAGACTACGGAAGAAACACACATGGAGAGGTACTGCTTCTCAGTATAAACATATAAACACACAAATGGCAAACATACTGAAACTAAAATGATGACCCTATTTAATCTTAGTGCATTATTTACTAGTGCAAGTGTTATTACTCAGCTTTACAAAGCTGTAACCAAATACCTGACAAGAACAATGAAGGTGGAAATTTTGGATCAGTTTCAGAGATCTGAGTCTGTGGTCACTGGGATCCATTCCATAACAAAATCTGATTAGCTCACGACAACCAGAAAGCAGAGTGAGGAGCCAGATACAAGATACAATCCCCACGAGCATGGCCTCAATGACCTGTTCCCTCCAACTATCACCTACCTGCCTGCCACCCAGTAGTCAATTCAAATTAGTGATCTACCAAATGGATTGACCTACTAAAAAGGTTTACAGAACTCCTTTATGCCTAAAATCCCCACCTCCGAACCTTTCTTCACGGGGGACCATGCTATCAAACCTGAGCTTTTCAGGAGACATTTCTAGACCCAAGTCATAACACCAACCCAACAAAACATATTTAATACAGAAAGCAATTTACACTTTCCAGATGAATTTGATCCCAAGTAATTGAGTATATGATGCATTTGTTGTGTGCATATGTTTGAGTGTACATGTACATTTCATCAAAAAGATTACTTATATTTTTAAAAAAACAAAAGAAACAACTGAGTTTGTAATGCATCCCATATTGTTATAACTTAAAAGTGTTTCCAGCATTTTCAAATAATCAGAAGTTTTTATTAATGTTGATATGTCGGTATGGTACTCAGGAGAGCTGCTAGTGAATGCTACAATAATCAAGTCATCTATAATCTTCCCACTCTATTTAGAAAATTTGTCTGTTTTACTGATACTAAAATTTGGAATTGTTTAGTCACAAACTTATAAATGCACTAAAAACGCACTTAAGAAACACACTCTGTGCAACCATAAATGTGAACAGAACTGCTTTTCTTGGCTTTCATATTTACTTTAGGAATGCTTTGTGTATTAATTAGCTAACTTTAAGAACATAGGTAGAAACCTATGTGCATGAAATAAACACGGAAAACTTAGTTGTTGCAGGAAGCCATTAAAAATTTAGGAGTCCTTTAGAGCATTGCAACTCAACCTGTGTCCCAAAGAACAGCAGAATTGGCATGACCTAGAAGCTTATTAGAAATTCAAAATCACGGGCTCCTATCCAGAACCACTGAATCAGGATCTGTAACTGAGCGAGATTCCCAGGTGTTTCCTACACACATTAAAGTTTAAATCACAGATCAGGAGGATGGACTAGGGGAGTATTGCCCCAGAGAGACTGAGTAGTTAGTTGTCTGGCAGAAAAATGAACCAATATAAAATAATGTGGACCTGTGCAACATAAAGCTCAGAGTATATACTATCCAGGAGGCTAATTTTTGTCAGGGTAAATAAGCTTTAAAATGACAGTAATAAGAAGCACATGTTATTAAACTTTTCTAGTACTAAATATTTTGAAGAAAAGTTTAAAAAATTATAATTCATAAGATATTTTAATTTTATATGAAAAATACAGTTCTTGTCTTAATCTTTTTCCCCATTGGAACCACTTGCTGCCTCTCCAACTACCATCAGCCCAGACCATGCTGGCTGTCATCATGGATGGTTCCAGCAGCCTCTCAAGTGTTCTCCAACTTCCTTGCTTCCCCTCCTCACATCATGATGTCCCTCCAAGAGAGCCAAGCAGACATGAACATCAAATCTACAATTTTTATATCTGTTTTTCACCTCACATTCTGTAATGTCTCATTTGGTTGGTATAGCATAAAGACAATCAGGCATCAAACAGATGTGAAATAGGATGATAGATTTTAATATCCTTGAGATATTTATGGATATTCTATTTTGATACTAAACCAAAATTCAACAAACAACAGTTGCAATGTGGAATCTGAAAAAATCAACAAACTATTCAGTCCATAATTTTAAACACATTAATGTGTCTTGCATTTTTTAATGCATCTTTAACCAATTACATGACTCTGTATCATTAAGTCCTTGATCATTGGAAAATATTGGTTCACTGACCCACATATCTTCTGAATATTGGCCTAATTCATTAAATGATATTTTTAACAGTTAAACTTTTTTTCTACTATATAATTACAAATTTTTTTAAGTTTTGGAAATTATCAAATACATGTTGGCAAATACAAGTCTCTAAATATTCTAATTTTTACTCAGAAGCTCAAATTTTATAATTGCAACAAGCACTTTATTTTCCTACAGGACATGCTCATTGGTTTATTTTTAAGCAAACACCATCAAATACAGAAATACAAATAAATAGTTTATCTGCCACTCATCCTCTCAAATAAAAATGGTTTTCCATTAAAATGTTAGCTGTTTAATTTGCATTCCAATCACATAGTATTTTTTCTTAGACAATTGTGCTTTATTTAGTCTGTAGCAGAAATACTTTGAGTACATTCCACTTAATCACTCAATGTATTAAAAATGTTACCCCAAGGGTTGAAGTATTTTTTTTATTCCTATTTGAAGCTGATAGCTGCTGCTCCTCCTGCCTCTTTCTCCTCCTCTTTCTTTTTCTGCATGTATGTTGTGCTGAATACAGTAACCACGGTTCAGTGTCAGTGTTGTGATTCCTGCTAAGGCATTCATAGTTTCACCCACAGCTGCTCTTGTACCATCAGCCCAAATATCAACACAGTAAAAATAAAGCCAGAGAGAAAGTCTTTACATAATTTTGAAAACAATTTTAACACACATACTGCCTGAGTGATTCAGATTTTCACAATTCTCCATGGACAACACTTGGAGAATTGCTGCTCTATAGTCTAGTCAATGGAAGAGCATCCATCTGTGTAACCAGTCGCAATGTGTCTCTGGAGACATTCCAGAAATTACTTATGACATTTTAAATGATTTTGATAAAATGGTTAAATAGGTGTGTGTGAAAAAATAATTAATACTATTAAAGTATTGGACAGACAACAAAAACTAATAACATAGAGCCTACTGAACACAATATATGAAGCAGTGGTTGGATACAGGCATAACCACAGAGGGAAAGCCTGGAGTCTCTCGGGATGCAAGTCTAGTGGGTTGAAATACCACTTTCATGTTGGAGCTTCACAGGCTGGTGGTTACTGTGGATAATTTTACTAAAAATCAGGAAGAGTTTTCTTAAGGAGGGAGCTTTCCTAATAGAATGAACTATAACAATGATACAGTATTTTCCTCCCAAATAGAAAATAAAATATTGTTCCCAACTGAAAATTCACTCTCAAAACTCCTATGGACTATTAGAATATCATTTTTTTACACAGCTAATTGAAACTACAAAAAATGAAAATTTTGCTGGGCACGATAGTGCACTCCTATAATTCCAGTGGCTCCAATGGCTAAGGCAGACGGATCGTGAATTCAAAGCCAGCTTCAGCAACTTAGAGAGATCCTATCTCCAAATAAAATATAAAAATGGGCTGGGGTGTATATCAGAGGTTAAACCCCCTCAGTTCAATCCTCAGTATCAAAAGAAAATTTTGATAATCAAATTTGCAATAAAACATTTCATTGATATATTATTGTCTATAAGTTTCCTCTTTAGTTCAAGTAATTGTTCTCTTTTTTATTGTGCTTTTTAAGACATTAGTTTCCTATTAAATCAAGAGAACATGATGGATAGAGAGGATATTTGACATGAAAAAGCTCAGTATTAAATCAAACATATTTAAATAACTAGAGTGTATATGTGTTGGTTTATATGCAAAATAGTAACATCACCTTTCACCCACATTCAATAAAATATGATCTCCAAATAATTACTTTTTCCCTCCTTATTAGAATTAGTACTTAATTGTGCAGGCAATAAATGTGTCATTGTTTTTAATAAAGTTTTATTTAAGATAAGGCAAACTTTACAGATGACTGCGATCTCTCAATCTCATTAGAGAAAACAATTATTACTTCAAAGCATATTTCTCAGACATTGTCAATATTTATACAAACATAAGCATGCTCATAAAAACATAGCATTGCTTAGACTTGATTAGTTTTATAAACAATTCAATACCACCCAAATTATTTTTAAAAACTTATCAACCCTGAGGAATTTTCTTTCTAAATACACTAACACTGATACTACAAACACAAGCATACCTCTGTGCAATAATATATACCTATGGTCTATTTTTCAGTTGTATCTCATAGTACTTCAGATAGTTTGGTCAATGCCTTATTTAAAATTCACTTCAAATGGATCATTGTACCATTGTTATTATCATAATGTTTTTATTCTGGTTGTTTCTTTTGGGCAATGTGTTATGTCAGTTTTTCATCACTGCGTTCAAAATACTTGACAAGAACAACTTAAAGGAGGAAAATTTATTTCTAGTTCATGGTTTCAGAGGTTTAGTCCACAATCAGCTCCATTGTTCTGGCCCTGAGAACATCATGGCAAAACATCATCAGAAAGATGTGGAGGTGGAAAGCTATTTAGATCATGGCAGCCCAAAAAAGAGAGAGCGAGCGTGCGAGCACTGAGAGAGAGTGAGTCAGGGACAAATTAGAGTTGCCAAGCATACACCCCAGTGACCTCCTTTCTCCAGCCTCACCTCACCTTCTCTCCTTCCACCGTTACCAGCCAAGGGTCCACTCAAATTACTAGTCCATCAGATGGACTAATCCACTGTAGAGGTTACAGCTCCCATGATCTAATCACCTAGGTATTAAATTTGGCAACTAGAAAGCTGAGAGAACTTGGCTTACCAGGAACAAAATATAAACCCCAAAGACACCCTTAGTAACCCACTTCCTCTAGCCTACATTTCCTTCTATAGTTACCACCTTTCAAATCCGTAGCAGTGCATTAATGCATTGATTAAGTACAATATTTCATAATCCAATTATTTTTTCTCAATATCCTTGCATTGTTTCCCACTTGACCTTTTAGGGGACACCTCACAACTAAACCCTAACAGGGACCATGCTTTCAAACAATGAGCTTTTCAAAGTAGATTAAAGTTCTAAACCATAATCAGCAAAGCGAAGTTGCTGAATTGTAGAAATACATGGAATATATCCACAAACTTTGGCCAGATGAACTTGTTTCCCATAGAAGTCCTTTCTCTATGCCTTTAATAGTGTCATAGTATCATACATTTAAGTTTATTATTTTCATTAATTTATAACACATGGTACATAGTATTAAGACCATTTCAATATTTAAATCTGTTACTTGCTCAATGTCCAACAAGCATTTTAAGTTCAAGTCCTAGAGCTGGAAATATAGGTCAGTGGTAGAGCCCTTGCCTTCCATGTGTGAGGCCTTTAGTTTGATTCCTAACAGTGTTAAAAGAGAGAGGGAGAGAGGGAGAGGGGAGGAATAAAATAAAATTCGAGCCATAATACAAATCATGGAGCTGCCATCATCTCACTGCGAATATATTTATTTTGTGTTTATAGGCATGTGTCTATTTAAAGCTTCTTGGAGAATATCACACTAAGTGAAATAAGCCAATTCCAAAAAAAAAAAAAAAGGCCAAATATTTTCTCTGATATGTGGATGCTAATTCACAGTAAGCAGGGTAGGTGATGGGAAGAATCGAGTTACTTTATATTAGGTAGAAGGGAGTGAAGGGAGGGGAGAAGATATGGGAATAGGAAGGACAGTAGAATGAAACAGACATTACCTTATGTACATATATGACTGCATGACTGATGTGATTCTACAACCTGTGCAATCAAAAAAATGAGAAATTATACCCAATTTATGTAGATCAAAGTGCATAAATATATTCTACTGTCATGTATAACTAATCAAAACAAATAAAAATTATAATAAAAAGCTTCTTAATTAGAAACATTGCATTCACTGTATTATTGTGGCCTCTGACATTGCATGGAGGTGGGTGTTTGTCACGGGTAATCCACAACTCAGAAGACAGAATCTGTCAGTCTTGTGCAGAGAAATGTGGTACTGAGGAATAGGCTGAAGTCAAAATGCCAACCCTCAGCACTGGAGCCAAAAGCCAATACACCTACTGCGGAACATTCCAGACTCTGCATTTTAAAGTGTGCCTTCAATATTCAACTCCCTGAGCAAGAACATCAGATCGTACCTGGGCATGTACCTCAGCTTCAAGTCCACAGAGAAATAAGAGATCAAACTTCTGTGTAATGAAGCCTTTGAACACGTTTATCACCACCAATGGTTAGACTCTCAGAGTATCAGGGAGATTAGGTAAAGGTAACAGACTTCTAATTTGTTTTTAAGTTTTATCTTTATCAAAATGTAATACTCATTGTTAGAGCTGGGCGCGGTGGTGCACGCCTGTAATCCCAGCACTTTGGGAGGCTGAGGCAGGAGGATCAGGAGTTCAAAGTCGGCCTCGGCAAAACCGAGGCACTAAACAACTCAGAGATCCTGTCTCTAAATAAAATACAAAATAGGGCTGAGGATGTGGCTCAGTGGTTGAGTGCCCCTGAGTTCAGTCCCCAGTATCAAAAAAATATATATGTGTGTGTGTATATACATATTCATTGTTACAGTTTTTAAACCCATATCATTTAATTTGTTATTTTTCATAAAATAATAATTTTAGTGTATCTATTCACGTAAAATTATATTTAAACATCATTTATTTTTGAAATATTTGTGTTGCCCTCATTTATCTGTGCAAAATATGTTTAGAGATAACTCTGGATGCTTTAACTATGAAAAAATTGAGTACATATGACTTTCTCTGTTCTCCAAGACATACTCAAAGTTTGTAAGATTAAGGGAAACCAACTAGAAACTCCACTGTAGAAAAAATTAGGAAAATACTACTTCAAAAAAATGAGGTATCAACAGTTATGCACTTGCATAGAAGCCACACAGTAAAGGAGAGAAGCCTCTAGGGAAATGTGTGTTAAGAACCAAAGGTCAGAGAGTACAAACACCAGTAACACCTCATCCACTTGATTGAATCCACCAAGAGGAAGCAAGCAGGAGTGAGATTCACAGACAAAAGCCACAAGAAAAAAAAATTGTCTTTGAGGCAGCTTAGAAGAAGAAAATCTGTGTTGTGAAACCTCAATAGACAAACATACCACAGGAATGTTACCCTCTGCAGGAATATCTCAGAAGTAAGTCATCTAGAAAACCCAAATAATTCATTGAGAATAAGCCAGAAGTACTAGAAAAGATCTTTTGTCAAGGAGCAGATGAAAACTTTGAATAAATACTTTATTGTGGAAAAGAAAAAAGTTAATTAAGCTTTTGGTAGAGAGCAAAAATGTAATATATGCTACCAGATGTCTAATAGGTATCTCAAAGGCAATATTGCTGAAACATAATATCTGATTTCATTTATCCTTGTATATGGTCTCTCTCATTCTTTTACCTACAAATACTGTAAATATTTTTTATTGAATCACAATTTGTAATATCATACTTAAATCCCTTTTATGTTTTTTAACATATCTGAGGACTCTAACTCCATAAATTACTTCAAATTGTCCAAAAAAGTAAAGATTTTTAATTCTTGGCAATGTTTGAAGGGATACTGAATACCATGCTTAGAAGAAATTTGCATTTTGAAATAAAACTTTCTCTAAAGAGTAATTTTTAGCATGAAGGAATTAATGGCACTGTACTACACACTTAAAAGGTATTTTTTGGAAAAGAAGACTTTCTGGTGCTCCTGAGAAAGTAATATGTAAATGAACACACACACACACACACACACACACACACACACATATTAACAAAAGAGACCCTCTCCTTTCCAGCACTTTGTGTATTATTGGACCTAGCAATAATTGGAAACATTGCTTAATTGCGAAAGTATACACAAAGTTCTAGTTCTAAAACTGAAAGTATTAATAAAGAGTATGTTGCCTTCCAATTTGGGGCAGCATCATTTTTTTTTTTTAGTTTCCTGAGTCTGAAAAAAAAATAAGATTATTTATTCCCAAGAGCATAAAGAAGCAAAATTAGCCACATTCATTTTAAAGCATTAGTTAATTTGCTCTGTTTCATGGCCAAAATTAAGTCTAATCTTTTCAAGTTTCAGTACCTAAAAGTCTCCAAAATCTTAATTAAGAAAAACTTAGTTGAACTATAAATCATCAAAATATATTATTTTTCTATAGTATAAGTATTAAAGAAGCTTACCATCCATATAAGTAGACAGCATCAAACTATTTTACCATTTAAGTTGTAGTATTAGGTTCATAGGACACAAGCATACTGTCTTTGTTCATTTTGTTACTTTAACAAAATACCTAGGATGAGCACTTTTATGAAGAAAATTTTATTTAGCTTAGTTTGAGGCTGAATATCAAGGATTAATTGCCTTATCTGTTCAGCAGCTGGTAAAGGCCTTCTGTCCATGTCCCAACGTGGTGAATATCATCACCTGGTGAGTAGGGTAGGTAGGAAAGTTCAAAGATGTAACGTAAGGGGTGACTCAACTCTACAACACCACATTAGATCCAGTCCTGTGCAATCCAATATACTTCAAAAAGATGGGCATTGATCTTTTTGAAGGGTTCTGGCCCCAGGACTTCTACACCTTCCATTAAGCCCCACCTCTTGAAGATTTGCCTTCAGTACTGTTGAACTGGGGAACAAACCTACAGCACATGAACTTCTGAGGGACAAACCACATCCAAACAATGGCCAATACACATGAACACACATCTCCACATCTGAATAAAGGTGATCCTTGATTCTGGGGTTCATCGCTTCATACCTCTAACATACATAGTGGTTAACAGGAAAACCTACAATAAATTATACCATGTTTATTAATGGTAATAGTTATTAGCCATTCGTTCTCCAGAAATAAAAATGTATGTTTCTTATTATGTAAATAATTAATTTACCATGAAATATTATGTTTCTCAAGAAATATTGACACACTAGAACAGGAATAAAAAATGTTTGCTGGGAAATTTGTTTCCTATAGAAGAATGATCAGAGGTATATTACAAGAATCACAAAAATAAAATAGCAATCTCAAGGTTATGTTAGACAATTTAAAACCCAGAACCTTTTTAAATTGCATTCAGTACAAATGAAAGAAAGATGGGTAATCATCATTTCCAGAATCATTGACTATCAGAAAAATAGGTGATCCTGTGCTAGTAAAAAGACATATTTTAAAAATACATACTTACTTTTCTTCTCTGTGAGTATGACTCAAATTTTTACTTTTGTCCTTGATTCACCTCTCAAAAGCCTGATCATCTGTAAATTCATCATAGGTGGTATTGCCAGACTTTTTAAAAAAAGTCAATTCTCATGGTCAAATTTGTCTTTAAGATGAAACAAGAATATTTCAAAATAAGTATCACAAATGCCCCACATATTTATACTAATATATCATTGGTGGTTCATCTGAAAAATAAAATATTACTAGCAATCCTGTGTTTTAATTTGAAAAAATTGGTCATCCTAATCCAAACAGAGTTCTTAGAATTGACAATATTTACACTGAAATCTCCCTGTAGCTAAAAGACAATCTCTACAAACATAACTAAATGGAATATTCCACAGGGTTCAGTACAGCTGGTAAGAGTTTGTCCAAGTTGCTGTTTCTGGTTTAGCCCTTGTTAGAAGATGATGTAAAGTTTCCTTCTTTTTCTAATGTTCCCAGTGTTCTATGAGACATCTACAATTCAGAACTAAGGAAGCCCCAGTAACATCAGAAAGTATGGGTGCTTGGAGCTGTGGGACCATTAGGTTCCTCTACATTGTCAATATTGTCAAACAACATGTCATGAAATGGGAACTAAAGAACAGATTATAGCTAGCCCTGGTGGCACACATCTATAATCCAGTGGCTTAGAAGGCTGAGACGGAAGAATTGCAAGTTAAAAGCCAGCCTTGGTAATTTGTTGAGGCTCTAAGCAATTTAGGAAGACTCTCTCAAAATTAAAAAAAGAAAAAAAGAAAAGAAAGAAAAAGAAAGGACTGGGGATGTGGCTCAGTAGTTAGATGCCCCTGGGTTCAAACCCTGGTATCAAAACAAACAGACAAAAAATCATGGTTTAAAAGTAAGTGAAAAGACTGTCAGAATTCTGATGTTTCAGAAGAAAAAATATTATTGATTAAAATAAAGCCTAGTAGTCAAACTATATTTGATTTGAAAAAGATAGGCGAAGAGAAATGTCAGTACTCTCCTGTATTTAACAGTGCATCCTACTTCAGGAGTACTTCATTAACATTTTGAAGCAGCTGTTCTATCTCCTACTCTGGGTTAGTTGCAAAATGATGGACAAGATAGGCCTGATGATTGTAGAGTTTAACATCATGATTAGAAGATTATTGTACAAGCAAATACAATAGTCCATAAGTGGTGTGGGAGTCACTTCACGTTATCCGTGAATAGATAATTTTTGAAAACTGTAAAACTGTGTTATACTTTTTTTATTATTTGCCTTTCTTTGCATGCTTTCCCTCTTTCCATATGTCTATTGACTTTGAAATTGTATTGTTAATGCAGCACAAAAACAAAAAAGACAAAAACATTTTTTTAATACTCTACAAGATATGAAAGTCACATTTTATTCTAAAAGAGACGGACTTGCTCAGTTCCCCATCTTTCTTATAGATCAGAAGCTACCACTGATGGTGACCAAGACAGCTTTTAATGTGTCCCTCAACTCAACTGAACTTTAGACAAACTTCTTCCTAACTCTAGGCTCCTGACCTCCCTTTTCAGAAGACATTTACTTTAGAAACCTTGTCATTATAAATTCTTTCTTTGCACCTTTTGAAATCTTGGTTAAAAGCTTCTTGCCACTTTTATAATCCAAGAATATCTTTCCAAAGGATAGAAGAGCCACTTTGAAATATCAAGCAGTGTCTACGGCCATACCACCCTGAATGCACCCGATCTCGTCTGAAATATCAAGCAGTAGCGTCCCCATCTCCCAGGTTCTGTGGGAGCGGAGGACTCTAACTTCTGTAGGCACCATGCTCCAAGTTGTGATACTACCTCAGATCCTGGAGATAAGAGAGCCTTTACTTTTCCTTGAGGTAAAGTCAAAAGCAAACAAAGTAGCAGACATAAGTAATTGCAACTTATGTACCTGCCCCCCACCCCATCCAACCACAGCTCTTTTTCTTTCTTTTTTTTTTTTTTGATACTGAAGATCAAACCCTGGACCTCATGTGTTCTAGGCAAGGAGGTAAAGGAAGTGGTGGCCGTGTTGTGTGGACCACCCCATCCAGTGTATACTCACTAACATGCAATAGACTAAGCACTAGCCAGATGTGACTTCTGAGCATTAAAAATGCAGTTAGTCTTTTATTTTTCTTTACTGTGCTAGGATTGAACACAGGGCCTCACATAGGCTAGGCAAAGGCTCTGCTCCTGAGCTGTACCCCTAGACCATGACTAGTCTTAATTGAGGTCTATTGTAAAGGTGAAATACACACCAGATTTCAAACAAGGTATGAAATAAAATATATTATGTTGGTATCATTTATTTTTATATGAAGATGAGAAAATTTAAATTATAGATATGCTGAAATATTTTAATAATGTTTAGTTTTATAGAAGTTGTCATTCTAAAAAATCTTAGAAATCCTAAAGCAACTTTTTCAGTGTGGTATCACCGAGAAAGTTGGCAATGAGTCTTAGTAACTACAGGGCTTAACAGAAAAAGGTTAACAATAAGTTTGTTTTGTAAACCAACACAGGAATACAAATATGATACTAGTTTAAATTGGAAATTAGAACTCGAGTAATTTACCCTTATGTAACCAACTATGATCCCAAAGCATTAGAATCTGATCCTTAACTTCACAAAAAATGATTATTTTTTGTTTAGTGATTTTTCAAAAGTCTAATCTGCAAAGCCCAAGCCACAGATTTCTGCTTCAAACAGAAAGGCATCTACGTATTTAATTTAAAAAAGACTCTGTAGTTGCTGATCACCTGAAGACTGTTGCCTTGTATTGGGTGGTCTCCTTAGTTGACTTCATTTAATTTTAAATAAAAGAAGTCTTTTGATATATACAATATTATTCCCGATTTTTAGGTTGAGAAGTTGAGTTTCATGTTGCACAGAGTAAGTAAGCTACAGAGTCACATTACTGCTTTAATCTGACATCTGGGTCTTTCCATTCAGACATTTTATCCTTCTTAAAGAGAAATATTTTCAAACTCTAGAAGCACAAAATTCCAGTCTTCTAAAAAAAAAAAAAATTGTATCAGTCAGTGGAGAATACATACAATTCAGTTTCACATACACACCTAACCCCAGCTCAGTACATTTCAGACATTCAAACTTAATTATTCCACAAGATAATTATATGTGTTATATATCAAAAAAGTTTTTAAAATGCAAATATCCACATCTTGTGGTGATTCTTATAATGACCCTGCCAAAAAAGTACACATTGATTCTGATTTTCTAGATAAAATGAGCATAAGTGGCACATGACTTCTATAAGGCCAGGATAAATGTCCTATTTTAGTTCCTCAACTGATTTTAAAAATATATGACCCTGTGTTGAGTAAGTAATGACATATCATTGAAAAAGAAGTATCATGTGGTAATGAAGATATTAGGGTAGAAGTTATGAAATTTTAAATTTTATTTGCATTTCTGAAATTTGTATACATAAATACATTTGCTATTATGCTTAGAAAAAGCACTAGAATGCCAGGTGCAGTGGGGCATGCATGTAAACCCAGCGATTGGAATGGCTGAGGCAGGAGGATCACAAATTCAAAGCCAGCCTCAGCAACTTAGCAAGGCCCTAAGGAACTTGGTTAAACCCTGACTCAAAATAAAGGAAATAAACAGGGTTGATGATGTTGCTCAGTGGTTAAGTGCCCCTGGATTCCATCTCTGGTAGAAAACAAAACAAAGCAAAATAAAAAAACAGTAGAGACACATATGACTTTGAAACTCTTCATCATTTGAAGAAAACTGCAATTTTATTAATTTAGATGTGCATAAATTAGCCCAACATATATGCTTCATAAATGCCACCATAGAACTAGATAATGGAATTTAAACTGCTCTTTTTTTAATGGATTTTTATAATGTTATTTTACTTTTTATACCTTTATTTTGTTTATATTTATGTGGTGCTGAGGATCTAACCTAGTGTCTCACACATGCTAGGCAAGTGCTCTTTCACTGAGCTACAGCCCCCGCCCTCAAACTGCTGTTTACATTAACTACATTTATCTCAAGTCTACTTACAATGGCTATGTTTTATTTGTATGTAGACTTCTTCTAGAGATGTTGTCCTAGTCTTATGATATAGGTGCTGATTCTAGAATGAGCCAAGCTCATTTAATTTGTTTTATGCTATTTAAAGGAAAGTGAATAAGGCTTGGGTTTCAAAGTATGCTAGGATCGCTGACATCCAGTCTCATCAAATTCACTGTGAAGAGTCCTTTCAAATTCTTTATAGTGTGCCTCATTAGTTCCAAGGTCACTCAAGCTTATCTAACAGCTCTGCTGCCTGATAACAGACCAATCAGATATGTGAGAGTGAAAACAGGAGAAGAAATCTATTAAAAGTGCTTTAGAAACAAGGTATTGATCCCAAAGGTAAAACATTTTCCATGTCTAAAAGAGAATGCACTGAGTCAATGTATTTTCTGAGTACTGAAGTTGGTTAATCACACTAATTAGGTGCTACTTGATGACATTCATTTATGATACCATCACGAGCACTATCATAAGCAGAATTTTTTAGTGCTCATTAATGAATATCTGTGTCATCACATCTCAGGAAGTTTTATTATTACCTGGTATTCTTTAGCTGTAATGAAACATTGCTTCTAGAGAATCAAAGATATCTATGCTGAAATCTAAGATGCTTTTCACTCAGTCATTAGCATCTCTTAAATTATTTTTCTGTTCCAAATTGAGAATTTTATTTACTAGGTAGTAACATTACAATTTTTTTCCTTTGTACTTCCCCTTAGGCATGGTATTCAAATATTATGCCTTCATTATGAATGACTTATTAATGAGGATCAGTTAATGTTTATATTGTATCTATTAGTGTTATAGACATTATGATATGTGTTAGATTCACCTGAAGAATATTTAAAACATACACACAAATGCATTGTTTAATGTGGCTAAAAATGGAGCTGAGGACTTTTGTATTTTAAAAAAATTACAAATGGCCAGGCATGGTGCACACCTGTAATCACAGTGGCTGAGGAGGCTGAGGCAGGAGGATCACAAGTTCAAAGTAAGCCTCAGCAATTTAGCAAGGCTCTAAGCAACTCAGTGAGACCCTGCCTCTAAATAAAATACAAAATAGGACTGGAGATGTGGCTTAGTGGTTGAGTGCCCCAGACTTCAATGCCTGGTACTCCTCCCCCTGCAAAAAAATTACAAATGTAAGCTTTTTTAAATATGGTACAACAGCACCTTGTCTTTTATTTGCTTAATTTAGTCATTCCACAGACACTTGCTCCACACCTACCATGTTGTATGTGCTCATATAAAATTTTGAAATAAATGAGATTCCCTGATTAGGCAAATCTAATTAAAATGCCATTTGCAATTTGCAAAACAAAAGTCACTAGCATAGACAGACGCACAAAAACACACTAACATACATGTTTAAGTCTACAAACAGTCATGTACACTTTATGTCCAAGTCCACACCCATATCATGTCTATATAATCTATATCATCCATAATGTATTCATATTCCTGTACGTCTACCCAAACCTCAATTATTGCTTTCAAAATACAACTGATTCTAATTCATTTAGCTGTTCCTTTTGGAATTTAACTCCATATTCCCAAATAACAAACGTATACTCTTTTTTTTTATCAGCTTAAACAATGATCATTTCCTTCCTATGATAGTTGATGCCTAAGCTCATAATTCACCTTCACCTCTCAGCTCACAGTATATAGGTGTGTATATACATCTCACATTTCACATATATTTAAGAAATTCAGCTATTCCATGGTTGTGTTCCTTGTACTAATTCTGATTTCTTTGCTGGTTTTACCCATTATTTTCTAGATTCAATTTTGTCTTTTCTGTGTAGTTTTAAAGAAACACATTATTATATAATTTCTTAAACATGTATGAGTCAATTTTTGGTGTCTTTCATGATTGAAGAAATGTTTTTTTAGAGCTTCACTCTAGCTTTCAGCTTTTGTCATAACTTGAATTCTGAATTGAGAATATTTTTTGAAGATACTGTTACAGCATGGCCTAGCACTTTGGAATCCATGATTGCTGATGAGGATATTAGTAGCTATCTGTGAAATATCCCCTATGTGTCTCACAAGTACTGGCTCTCCTTCAAGGATGTCAGTTCAAGTATATTTTTAGAGTAAACAGCTGTGTAATATAGAGATATTGTCTCCTTGTGAAGCAATGAATAGTTAATGCTTACTGTCCATTTTGAAGGGTCTCATTCACAAAGTAATTCTGTATGAAGTTGTCATTTGGTTCTCTTCATCTTTCTAAGAATTAAATTTTGTTGAGCAATACAGGAGAATGCTGAAACCACAGCTACCACTATTGCTGTGTGTAGATGAGCCCTTTGTCTCTAACCCTGGAGTCTCCTGTCTTCTGCCAGCAGCTATAAAATTCTTGTGGTCTGCAAACGAGTTTCCAAGTAGGGTAAAATCTCAGACCCTCCCAGATACTCAGTGATGTCTTCGGTACCCTCCACTTCTACTGACATTACCAAGCCATTGGCAACATCAGGCACGCTTGTCCTAGGCCTGATAGAGAAAATTTCGTGTCTTCCCAAGGCACAATCCCTCATTCCTTCAGTCAGTTTCACTGACCACATAAATTTCACAGATTATAAAATGTACTTATTTCCTTTATAACCAGGAAAATTTCTTTCTATTCCTTCCAATTTCATTTTCTCAAAAATGGATTTGAAAAAATCTCTTTACATAGCCCTTATTTTTAAGTGTTTTCTCTTAATACACCAAATTATTAGTAAAGCATCCTTTTAATGCCTTGTTATTTACCACAGAAAATTTTTGGCTTTCATAATGGTTTTTCAAGCCTGTATTAACACAGCTCACGGTATTTATGAAACCATCAGAGGCTTCTAGAACCTTGCTTACTTTTGTCATGTTCATTTTATTCTTAGAGTGATAGGAATTTTTTCCAAAGAACATGGCTCTACTTTTAGCACAGTGTTAGTAAGGGATCTATGATACTTATTTCTACACTAAGATTTCTTCAACATTTTAAATGAGTCCAATACAATGGATAGCAATAATTTAACATCATAAAACTTAATGCGCAAAATATATAATTGTAAAAACATTCTACACCTAAAATACTATATTAGAACTAACTGAATGCATGAGCTTGAGTTATAATCTTACCAGAGTTAAAGTATGATACAGAAATTTTTCATAAAATGAAGTACCACAAAATCACTCCAAAACTAAACTTTAATAATAATAATAGTTAATGCATATATACTACTTGTGTGTGAGGCTCCATTCTAGGTCCTTTACATCTCATGTCTCTTTTAATACTTATAATAAACTTTAAATTTTGGTATTATGTTTGCCATGTCAATAATATTTTTTATAAAAACCTACAAGGATAAATTTCTAAATGCATCCTATAGCCAATTATATACACTATAAGATCATGCCTTATGTTTTATTACAAATCACTTGAGCATTGCAAAGCATTTGAGCAAATTCAATGTAAATTTGTACACACATGAAATTTTACATCACGTTCAATTTATAAATTCACATAGATTTTTGAGTGTAAATAATTATTCATGAAAACCTTCACTAAAAATTAGGGAAAGTGTCAAGCTGCTGTGATATGAATATGAAAATTAAATTTTTCTTTTAATGTGAAATGAAAAAGAAAAAAAATTATGCAGAATTAGACTAACAAGTGTTGTTCTATAGATAGAAAACTCATCCTCTAAATAGCTGTGCATGTAATTTCATGTTTAATTAATTATTCCACTTTACAAATTGGATAATCATTTGCTGAGCTCTAGGGCAATATTTAAGACAAATACCTTTGCGTTTATCCCCTCTAATGTTTTTCAAGCTTAATTAGGAGTTTGAATCCATTTTGAAAGTACCAAAGGACACATAGAATTTGTGAGTAAACCAACTCTTATAAGCAAACAAAATGCCATCCACTGGAAAGTTCTGCCAGAATAAACTTCATGGTGAAGAATGGGGAGATGACTTCTAGGAGATGCTAGAATGTTCTCCCAAGTAAAAGAGATCATGTCTGTAGTATTGCTCAAGTATATAATGCAATGAAGAAGAGGGGAAGAAAGAGGCAGTACCCAGAAAACTGTCTATAACATACGAAGTAGGTTTTGTCCTTTATATGCAGAGATAGAAAATAAGTAATATGCTGAACAAGTCCATGGCTTTTTGATTTAAATATTAGAAAGATTGTGCTGGTGACAGTACAGCAATTAGACAAGCCTTGGTTAGGCTGGAGTGAAGCAGTTTCAGGGCTCATCCACAGTGGGTGTGGCGGTGTGCAAGACAGGAGAGACAGTTTCATTTTGAGTTTCCCATTATGGTAAGACAATGTGTTAGAGTGGAGTTTCTGAAAGTATGCTTGGCAGAACCCTGCTTTTAGGAGTTCTATGATGTTCAAACTCATCAAAAAAGCTGTTCATGTGTCCTTCTCACTCTTATATGATTAGTAGAATTTCCCAGAAGCTGTAATACATATGCTGATAATTATCACTGTACTAGTAATCGAATGTGTGCATGGATATTTTTGAATTTTAAAATATTCTCTTTTAATATATACGATGATAACTATCTCCCATCATAGATAGCATCATAAAATGCTGAAGACCCCAAAATGATTGACAGCATTTGGAATAGACTGCAATGGCGAGATTAGTAGATTCAGAAATAGAGACAGAAGCACAGACTTTTCTTTTTCTTTCTGACATGTATAACCATCCTCTTTCAGTAGCGGAAACTACAGTGCAGTTTAAACACATTTGTTCACTTTGCTGCCATAAAATCAAGTGCATAGTCCTGCAGAGCAGAGCAGAAAATAATCAATTCCTGGCCACGACAATTTAGCCTTGGGTCTGATTCAACGCATGCAATCAAAGCCCTTTCTAACAACTTTTCTAGAGCTATTGGGGAGAACTTGCCTCAACGATCTGTTAGAAACACATACTCTTGTACAAATGTTTATGAAGTGTGTTGTAATATGGAGGCTTTTTACTGAGAACAAAGCCAGCAAATAAAGATTCAGCTGAGCAATGAAGAACGTAGAATCCTAGTGGCATAATTTGAATTCCTAAAATCCCACAAGAGTCACCAAATTTGTAATTTAATTTAATAATATTTTTTTTGTTTACCTGGGCTTAAATTACTTGTTAGTGAACAAACTCGACAAATATAACTTAATTAGTTGAATCTTGCAACTCTTTTGATATTTGCCGTTTGGACCCATAACTGGCTCTGCATACTACATGCATTAAGTATAATTTATTGTCCAGATTATTTTATCCAATGTCAGATGACTATTCCCATTTCTAAAAATGAGCAAACTTGCCTAGTTCTGTGGGGTACAGCTGGAAACTGCAGCAACTCAGGAGGCTCAGACAGGAGGATCACAGTTCTAGATTCATTTCAGCAACCTAGTGAAAACCTATCTTATTTCTCTAGAGACATTAGTTTTATTCATCTGTGCATCTACTTGTTTATACATTAAATCATAGAAAAGAAAATCTAGTAAATAAAGCAAGAAAGTTTGGGAATAAGGCAAAGCCCCATTGTTTATGCAGCAGTGTGGGTCTGTTTCTGCCAGAGTCATGGAATCAATTCATATGTGGTGTTCAGAGATTGTTTTCAGCAGGAAAAATACATCACACTATCATGTAAGTTCTTTTCAAGATTTAAAAGAGAATTATAAATCTCATCCTGAAGTGTCTTGAAACAAATTTAAACAGCAATTTTCCAACACAGGGAAATTCAAATGATCCTTTAAGAAATATTAAGTACTTTTTATATTAAAACAACTTTTCTTTCTCTGATCTAATTTTTTATAAGAACACAGTCTCAAGGCAGTACTGATGATATTTCTATGTGAGTGTATGCAGAGAGAGGAAATGATAGCTTAACTTATTTATTCTTCAGTCAGAGAAAAACATGGCCACCATCTCAAGAGACTACCTCTGGCTGGACATGATGGTACCTGCCTATAATCTCAGCAATTTAGGAGGCTGTAATCTCATTCAAAGCCAGCCTCAGCAATTTAGCAAGACTCTAATCAATTTAGCAAAATCTTGTCTCAAAATTAAAAAGTAAAAAGGGTTGGAGATGTGACTCAGTGGTTAAGCACCCCTGGGTTCAATCTCAGTACCACAAAAAAAGAGACTATAACCCTGTGGGGGAACAATAATTTAAATGAGCTCCAGAAAATCAATAGAAATGTTTTTTTTAAGACATCACACAATTAAAATCCCACATCAGAAAAACTACCAAGCTACCCCAGGTGTTCTCGAGTTTTCTAAAAACTTCCTCAATTTTTTTCAAAAATATGTATGTGTAAGTCCAGGGTAAGTCCAGGTATATTGGGGTGGGCCAGGGAGGTTGTGGCAGGTAATAAAAAAGACCATTATCTGAAACACAGATGCTTCTAGTTCTTGTAAATATTTTGAGGGACAATAGTACAGTTTATGTTACTAGTTGCATGGATTTTTAGCAAAGGTATTTTTTGCATTGAGTTTCTCCTTTTGAAAGTAGATGTCACGCTAATAACTTTATCATGCATGAGCATTTGGTTATCAAGAAAGGAATCAAGCACGACTAGTGTTAACCAGTCACTCTGGGCAATATGTATCTTCTCAAAAGGAGTTAGAAGAATGAAACAGGGCTTCTAAGTCCAGAATCAAATTAAACTGACCAAATTATGCTCTATGCATGTATGAACACATCACAATGAATTTCATTTTTATGTATAGCTATAATGTGTCAACTAAATAATAAACAAATAAATAGAAGGAAGACCAGTACAGAAGATGAAGGGGAACGATACTGGGGCTGAGAATGAATAAATTATGCTATACGTATTTTTGAATAGGTCAAAATAAACCCCACCCACTAATATGGATAACAATAATGCACCAAAGAAAACATTTCAAAATGTCATTCATACCACACCTTCGAGTGAAGCCCTGGGTAATTCCATTCTTGTGGCAGAAGTTGAGCAGTACTCAAAACTCTCAAAATCTGTGGGGTTTTTAGTATTAGAGAATGTAGCATATAATTAGAGATTTTGCCATTGAGAAACCAATCATATGTCCAACAAAAATCATTGAATTGGAGAGAAAATGTTTTTGTCTTTTATGGTGACATTCAGGCCATAGTGTTTAGAATAAATATATTGTAGGCATTTCTCAGCATTGATTCTCAAATTTGTCTTTATTTTAGATTATCTGGGCCTGGACTTTACAAATTACTATATCTATATCTAGTGCTTTAAAATTTTGAGCTAATTATTCTTGACTATAGCTTAAACATCTACATTTTATAGTTCCCCTTGAGTGATTTATTGATAAAAGTGTAGCCATAGAATTGGATACCAGCTACTTTTAAAATTGGTATGCACTTTACATAAATGTTATGAAAAATAAAAAGACATCTATATTTGAAAGTCAGTTGTAGGGCCAGGCATGGTGGTACCTGCCTGTAGTCCCAGCTCCTGGTGCAGTTGAGCAGGAGAGCAGGAGGCTCACTTGAGCCCAGGAGTTTAGAGAAGAATAAGGGCTAGTGATGCAGCTCATTGGTAGAACACTATGGTAGCAGGAGTGAAGCCCCTTGTTATATTCCCAGCACACACACACACACACACACACACACACACACACACACACACACACAAAATCCAAAAAACAAAAGGTAACAACAAAATGGATTTCTAAATGGATCATCATTTCAGATATAACTATTGAGAGTTTAAAAATTGAGATAAAGTTGGAGTTTTCCTAAACACATTTTGGCATTAAAGAAGGAGGCAAGTTAAGCAAAAGATTAAACACATACATATACACAAATCTCAGTAAATTGAGTATATAAAATTAAATATTCTGCAAAATGAGAAACAAATAACAATATAGAAATAATATCTATTACATATAAATATTTACCAATAATTAAAAGCATACAAATCAAACTAATATATTTATTTAAAAAGAGAGATAACATGTAGGCATATGAAAATCTGCTCAACCACTAGAACAAGGTAAATGAGCTTAACATGTTTTCCTGGTAGTTTTCAGCAAATCAAAGATGATAAAATTTGATTTACTATTAACATGCAGAGTCCTTTAAGTGAAAACCATTTCCCATCAGGATTAAGTTATTACACAGAAATTACACTAAAGTTGTTTCATGCAATGGATTAATTGCAGTTGTCAACACTTTAAATGTGGTGATCATGCAAAATTAAATGATTAATATATTTACATATTCATGAGTTACATTTATCTTCCACAGAATTATATAAGCTTAGTGTTATATGGAGGTAGGTTGAAAGTTAATAACTATATCTCCACCAATGCAACAATAGTTTATCTCTGACAGGCCACCATACCATCTTTTCAAAAGGAATTATCCATACACAAAATATGACATTTTCACTTTAATTTTATCAGTGATAAAATCAATATGCTAGTAATTTAATTACAAATACAGTGGGCTATCCAAGCATGATCTTAAATTCTATTACAATGCCTATCCCATGCATATTTATATAAGGTTAGCTTAAGAGAAAGACATATATTTCCATAAATAGCTATAGATTTTAATATGTATGAGATAACCCTCAATGGAACTTTGTCAATATAAACTTCAAATACTGCTTTGGTCAAATATAATTCATTCCCCTATATGTGAAATCTAACTGTAGAGAAAAGGAGATGCAAATTTATATATATATAATTTATTACATGTCATAAAGTTTAAAAATTTCATTTCAATTAAGGATTTCTGTAATTATTAAAAATGTAAGGGAGTAATTCAATGCATTTCCTCTATTTATGGCTTACAAACTGTGGCATGCTCACTATGAAAGGACGAACTTTTAAACTTATAAATGTTTAACACCATGACTAGAATGCTGATGTGGTTTATCCTCTTGATATGAAGTCATTTTATTCACTTCCATTGAAAAGTTAGATGGATCCTACTAATTGTTGATGGCGAATTCTTTGGCAACTAAAGAGAATTCTCTTTGAAAACATTTTTCTTGATTTTGTAATGTGATACTTCCATTCTGGCATCTACCTTCCTATCTTACTCTTTAAAATTCCCAGTCTGTTGTCTCCTGGGTAGGCAAACCCCTCTCCACTACAGCCATTTATTTCTGAACTCCTTATTTGCTTTTGTTTTTTTTTTTTCTCATGTCACTAAAGGACTCATATTGAATGAGACCAGTAGACAAATACCAACCTAGATACCAACCTGGAAAGGAAACAGAAAGAACCAGCGACTAAGGGAACTATCTTCAAGTGAAGACAAATTTTATCAGATAACATAAAAATTACCTCTAGAGAGTTTATTTTTAATTTTTTCTCTTAATTAATGCTAGAATTCTCACTTCTGATTACATCTGGGAATATGTCCTATATATATGGTATAACAGGTGAACTCTCAAATGAGAAAGCAAGATATGAACTTTTTGTTACTATTCCCTACTCAGTTTTTTATAATCAAGTCTCTATAGAGTCAGTATGAAAGAAAATTTTTCCCTCTGTGTAATATAAATTACTAAAACTCTAAAAGAACTAAAAGAACAAAATGACACAAAAAATATATCTACTGAATAGGCAGGATCAAAGAATTATAAGCAGTAAATCAGACACCTATGTCTCTGTCTACATAATTTCATGTATTATCTGTATATTTTTTACATTTTTAATGATATTTTATGTCATCTTTTCCTGGATATTTATGAAGTGAAAGCACAGAACTATTGTTTACTTTGATAGATATTTTTAGTCTTGTACAAAGTCAACAAATCAATTATTAGTTTCTATATTTGGTTCATTTTATTGTTAGACAATGCACAGTCTACATAATTATAAACTTATATACACACACACACACAACACATGTAAGACACTGAATTACTGGCATTTCCACCCAGGCATCTACTGAGATGTTTATCAGCCAAGGCATTTATTCAGCTTTACTAGTTTTCAATATGAAATTTCCACTTGACTTCATAGCAGGGTACATTCTTGAATAAACATGTCTTGCTTCATTCTTTCGCTTTCTTACTCTTCTGCAAGACATGAGGAAGCAACATTTTTGAGTGGTAAATTTGAGAAGACAATTTAAACATGCCCAGATGACACGTTTTTCTTGCCCTTCTTATAAGCCAAGAAGAAGAACAAGGAAAGACAAAGAAGAAACAAAAAAGGAAGAGATGGAGATGGAGGAGGATGAGAAGGGGATGGATGAGGGAGAACCAAGATACACAGCACCTGAAGTTCACCAGGCAGGGGCCTAAATTACTCTTCACATACGTTATCTCATTTAATGCACACAGTGATCCTAACAACTGTTATTTTCCTCACCTGTAGATAAGGAAACTAAGTACAGTGTTTCTATAGCAAACAAGTGATTAAGCTGAGTTATTTACCTGAATAGTTTAACTCAACAATTAAACTTTAACCATTTATTTATAATGATTTTGTGAATTTCATGTTTCCTTTCTTTAGTTTCTCTCAGGTCTTCATTTATGGACATGTACATAATTCTTAGGATTTGCTTATTGTTTTTAA
This sequence comes from Xerus rutilus, assembly GCA_028644305.1. Lineage (NCBI taxonomy): Eukaryota > Metazoa > Chordata > Mammalia > Rodentia > Sciuridae > Xerus > Xerus rutilus. Next base: position 13,469,530 of record CM053405.1, on the reverse strand, counting down.
GCTTCACCTATCACAGGACATGTGTTAAACATTATTTCTGCTATATTGACTCTTAAAACACTGATAATTCATGTTCTTTTTGTACCCTTACTGATTCATTTATATTTGTTTTTTACTTTTAACATCATAAAAAATGTAAAGTTGTACAAATTAATGCTGTCATACAATTTCGATACATGTACACATTATACAATATTTTATTCAAGCTAAATATACCACCCTCTCAAACATTTGTCACTTCTCTGTGGTTAAAAGTTTCAAACTCTTTTCTTCAGCTTTTTGAAATGTACAGCACATAATTGTGATGTATTGTCACCATGTTGTGCAACAGCACACCAGAGCATCCTGACTGTAGCTTAGTGTTTATTGATCAACTTTCTCCCAAGTTCCCACTCACCTTGTCTCACTGATTTGTCTATATGTATCCTACAAATATTTCTGTGTATACATGTTTTTGTATGTATGTATCATCATCATGTAACTGGGGAAAATTTTATTTTTACCCTGTTAACTCTTTTTGTAATGACACTGACTCTTAAATAGATTTATATCTTCAACTCAATGAAATATTTTTATTTTTAATTTGATTATGGTATTTCAATTGAATCAGGGAAAAAAAAAACCCTTCCTATGAAAACACTTCCTAGGGAGACGCAAGGCTACTTTTCTGAAGTTATTCAACATCTTATAATTTACTCAGATATAACCTTCAATCTTTGGGGGTTTTTTAAAATTTTAATTTTATTTGTTTTTTGGAGGCAGGCATAGTCTCATTCTGTCCCTCAGGTTGTTCTCAAACTCCTGGCTCAAGTAGCAGGGCCTTCAGGGGAGCATGTGGCACTACTGTGTACTAGATGAGGCCCAGGTCCTCATTACCCTTTAACAGAAGTTTACTATATGCCTTCTTCAAAATGCAAACTATCTCTTATGCTGTTACACTGAAACCCCTCTCCCCTCTCTAACATTTCGTACAGTTTGCCAGCTTAGAGCATCTGTTGTCAAATGGCCACTCACATTGTAACCTAAGCTCCAGGAGCACCAGGGTCACTCTCCTTATGGATTCATCAGAGCAATGCCTGCCACCTGGCAGAGGAATCATGGATACCTTCTGAATGAGAACACACTGGAACTCTTACATCTTTCCTCTGTGAGTCTTACTTTTCTCTCACATTTTCTCTGCAGTGTTTTCCAACATTATCTCATGGTTTTGTCATTTAGTTCATTTCATCAGGTCTTCAAATGGAGCTTCTTTACTAATATGTTGCTGTTATCCTGTTTCCTTGTTAAATACTCAAAATTACGTTGTTAGATTCTTGTCATGCCAAGCTCTTATTTTATCTTGCAGATTTTTCTTTATAGATATGGCGTGCGTTTAAATTTCTGTTTTTATGAATTATATTTGTCACATGGCTTCTTCCGTTTTCCATAGCATTCTTCATATCTCTGGACACTTTTTTTCTAATTGTGTCTTCGTTGTTTTAAATTTTTGTTCTTGGCCATATTTATAGATTTCCTTAGAATCTATTATCTCAATCTGTCCATATTCAATGATAAGTTGGTGAACAGAGTTAGCAATTATTAAAGAAAAAAAGTTTATTGCTCACCTGAGCAGTCAGTTTTCACAGGCTGTAAATATAGGCTCTGATTAGAGCAAGCCAAAAGGTAGAAGTATAATCAGGAAGAGTGAGCACAGAGCTGTTCTCTGCTTCAAAGGGTCTACTTCCCAGCAGTGACTACAAAAATCCTTGAATACTAATTCATTCTTTTGGGCCAAAATTCTCTTTGTTTAACATGGAGATAAAATGATGCAACTGTTCAAAGTTTAGCATACGTTTAGTAGGTAGTTAATATTAGATACCTGTTGAATTAATTCAATACTCTAATATCCCAAATAGGAGTTTCACAGGAATACAGCTGTTGATATGAACTTTCCTGACCCAACATGCTAACATACTGTTCTGAAAACTGATGGTTTTGATGGATTTTAAAAAGAGAACCTCTTATTAGTTATTAACATTTTAAGAATTATCTCCTTAGGGCAAATTCAGTTCACACATATCTAGCTTTGTACTAAAAAGATGTTTGAATGAACATGTAGAAACCAAAAAATGATAACTAACTAATCAAGGCATAGCTTTCTGTTTAGTGAAGGATCTATTTAACCATTTAATAAATGTTATATCACTGTTATAGGATATAATAAATATTATCAAAATATGAAATTCTCACATGTAATCTGCTAAATGAAAATCATTAGACCAATATAATACAAAAATATTTTAGGAAAAGGAATTTCGGTTGCATTTTGGCACTATCTTTTTTTTTGGTACCAGGTACTGGAGATTGAACTCAAGGGCACTCCACTACTGAGTCACATCCTCAGCCCTATTTTGTATTTTATTTAGAAACAGGGTCTCACTGAGTTGCTTAGCGCCTTGCTTTTTTGCTGAGGCTGGCTTTGAACTCGTGATTCTCCTGCCTCAGCCTCCTGAGCCACTAGGATTACAAGCATGCGCCACTGTGCCGGGATTCTACCCAGTTATGTGACAATTCCTTCGCTCTTTTAGTCATTGCTATTCCATTGACTAACTCCCTCAGAGCCTAGTTTGCTCCCACCAGTGTTAGATTGCTAAGACTGTTTTAAAAAAATACCACAACCAACAAAAATGTGTAGTCTCACAGTTGTGGAGACTAATGCCCATTACTGAAGTCTCCGTTGAGTTGGTTTCTTCTGAGGACTGTCTTGCTGGCCTATAGATGGCCATCTTCTCACTCTGGTTTTTCTCACATCCTATGCATCTCTGTATCTGTCTCCAAATCCAACTTTCCCTTTATACAATGACACCGATCACAGTGAATTAGGGCCCACCTTTAATGTTGTCATTTTAATTTGACTAGTGTTATCTGCAAGGATGCTATTTCCAGATAAGCTTATGTCATAAGATTGAAGAGGTTAAAAATTGAAATTATTAATTCAGGGAGGTGAGAGGGACACAATAGATACCATCACACAAGAAAATATATGAATCTCTAGTCCTCAAATAATCTTGAATGCAACCTTACCATTACCTGGCTCCCTCCTTTATGAATTAAATATATTCTGGTTATATATTTAGTTTATATAAATATGATAATTGACTTTCAACATTTTTAAGAATTTTTAATTTGAAAAAATTTCTTGAGATATTTCATACCTCTTAATTTTGTCTCCACTTAATTTGTAAAGCAAGTCTCCCTAAGCAAGTGTTAATTTTATGCATCAACTTAATTGGGTTAAAGGATGCCCTAGATGGTAAAACATCTGGTAAAACATCATTGATGGATGAGTTTTTGAGGATGTTTCAGGAAAAGACTAGCATTTAACATTCAGTAGAACATAAAAAGAAGTAATCCTTAAACAATTTGGTGAGCATCATCTAATTTGATGTGGGCCATAAGGCAATAAGAAGGCAGAGGAAGGGTGAAATTTCTCTCTGTAAGCTAGGAAGTTCATTTCCTCCTTTTTGTTTAATATCAGAGTTTCTGGTTCTCAAACTTTTGGGCAAAGACTGAATTATGCGCTCCTCTTTCCTGGGTAGCCAAACTGCAGATGATACATCATGGAATTAGCCAACTTCTATCTCTCTCTCCTTTTAAAAAGCACCTATAGAAAGATTCTGACTCATTACTTTATGGCTACAGATTTTATGACATTGAAAAATGTTTCTCTAAAATATATATATATATATACACAAAAAAATATGCATATATGTATAATACATACACAACACATATAGTGAGACAGACAGACAGACATAGATATAGCTACAGATATGGATATAAATAGAGATAAAAATCTCCTCTTTGTTCTATTTCTACTTCTCTGGAGAACCCAGATAAGCACGGGCTTATTTAACACACACACACACACACACACACACTTTTGTTTTCTACTCCATAGACCAATTTTATAGCAAAACATACCTACTCTAATGCAGTGGTAGAAAGGGGGGATTTTTACTCCCCAAGAAAGTAGATACTTTTCCCTTATCTGTGAAAGAAGGGATGGCTTTCTGATCCCCGGGTGTGGAAGCAGACAGCGCCTGGAGAGCCCTCATCCCCTCTGAGTGCCCTACTCCAGCAGCAATTCGCTGACTGAATGCCTCTCTGCCTGGTAATCATCTCCTCTAGGCATCAGTCAAGTGAAAAGTGTCCAGCAGCAGGGGGGATTCTGACTTTTTTGCTTTGTCTCTGCTTTGCTCACTCACAATCTCCACAGGAGAAAAAGTCACTCATCAATGAGTTCATAAGAAAGAACAAAAACTAGTTCTGGCCAGTGTTTCTGTAATTCTTTTAAATCTTTCTGCTAGCAGAGAAAGTGTTTTTATTTGTTCTCATTCATGTGGTATGGTTAAAAGGGGAAGTATTTACCCTGCAGAGGAGAACTATTTATTAACTGCTTCCTCTATGACTGGCTCAGTATTTTAATTCTGGATTAAGTAACAAGAAACCCATTCTGGCTTCCTGATTTAACTCATATAATCCAATCCAGGCACCATCCCAGTACAATTGACATTTTTTCCTCCAGCTTTTTGACTTCAGTGACTTATTTCTCAATTGGTTCTTCACACAGCAGAACAAAAAACTGATTTTTATCAACCTATAACTGCTAGAACCAAGGATACTACATGTTGGGATTTTTACTAAAATTCTTTTGCTTCCCTCATAACAAATATCAATCAATCTAGACTCATCCAGTGCTTGTCAGACCCGTATTAGTAAATTGATTTCTCTTCCTCTTCTTTTTAAATGAGATCCTACTGTACAGTCTGTGTTTCAAACTCAGTCCTAATGAATTCCATGTGAATTTTATGGTCTTCTCTTTCTATCCTCTACAAGAGAGTCATCCACCTAGATTTCTGTTGTTGAAAAACAGCTCTGAGATGCTAATTCCACTTAGAAAAATATACCTTCCTTGGGGAGAAAAGGGAGCATTTTATTTTTTCTAGTACTGGGAATTGAACCCAGGGATTTTGTACTGCTGAGCCACATCCACTGTCCTTTTTATGCTTTTATATTGAGATGGTCTTACAAAATTATCTAGACTGCCTTGAAACAATTGGTGATTCTCTTGCCTCACACTGCCTCCTGAGTCATTGGAATTACAAGCAAGTGCTACCACATCCTAGGAGAGGGGGCATCTTCTAAAGTACTCAAGGAAAACTGCTCATTAGCTAATGATTGCAACATCGTGGGCATCTCTTTTAACAGAGAATTATAGAATAGGATGTCAAGAGTTCTAAGCGATTCTACAACAAAGGAACCTATCCAATTTCATTCAGTTTATCAGTTTAAGTATTTTTCAGTAAGGGTTTTTGTGTGTCACAAATTTGTTTCATCTCCTACCTCAGGAACTTCTGTTCTTTTTGTCTCCATCCTAGTAACTATCAGCTGCCTTATTAAACAGTTCTTCCATTAACGACTTCTTTTTTTTTTAATTTAGCTAACTTCTCCACTATACTGAAAGCTGCACAAGAAAATATTTATTTCACTAATATGTAGAAATATCCCTTTCTATAGTGAGCATTTAAATACAGGAATCAATCTCAAAATAGGGTTTCATGGAGCATTTGTTGTCTAATGCTTCTCTTTACTATTTTTATATTTCCAACACTCCCCTATCTGGTTAAGAGTATTTAAAACTATTTCAACAAGATTTATATCTATCCAATGAGAGAAGTTCTAAATTTAGGCAATTATTTTATTATCTACTCCTCATTTTCCATTGATAGGTAAAGGTTACATGTCATAATTTAATAAAAAAAATCTATAGTCATAAAAAGTCAGAATTTTTCTCATACCTTAAACAATTAAAATGTTATGCTCAATTTTTTATTGGTAATATTTCAAAAATAATGCAATCATATTTTTCTTTTTTTTCTTTGTTTTTTCTTTATTCTTTGCCAATGCTATTTTTAAAAGTTTGAGCAGAAACTTGACATATTTTTATTTCAAAAACCATCTAAAATTTTCATTCAGGCTGGAAAAAACCTTTTATAAATCAGATTTTAGCTTTTATTGTTAATATATTGGTGGTGCAGTTGTCTTTAAATCAAGAATTGAATATGGACCACCTGGACATGTTATTGAGGTCAGGCTTTCCTGAAATCAGTGTCCTATCTTGTTTTTTCTGCAAGTAACATGCCAGGAAATGAAATCACTTTCAGCTGGGCAATCAACTGATCTTATTTCCAATAAAATACCTCTCTTCATAACTGAACATAATGTCTTCTCTTGAGTTTCAAACAGTTCAAATTCCTTTTGGCTCAGATGGCTTTAAGAGTCCAGAGGGTTTATTGGCAAATAGGATGGGTGAGAAATTAAGGGGAAAGGAAGAAATCCTTTGGACTGTGCTGCAGATATGGGATATGAGAGAGAGGAAACTGAGAAGGATGGAGTAGCTGGACTGGTAAGTCACAAGTAGAAATGACAAGATCAAACAAGGCGAGCTTCAGAGCAGAGGTCGCCTATAAGACGGATCTTGCATCCAAAGGAAATATTCGTCTGTAGCGTACTTACCTTGGTGCCTTATTAGCTTGGGCTAGCTGAGAACATGGCCTCCTCTCAAATGCAAGGAAAGTTTGAACACACTGCCAATAGCTATTGCCAGCCAACTGCACAGCCTTGAGGAATAAGTTCAGCACTGTATCTCCACGCTTGCCACAGTCTCATTCAGGACTCAGATGGATCAACTTCTACATATATTTTAAGGGAGCAGTTCCTGCATCCAGTTCTTGAAATGCTTGGGTACCCCATTACCTACTGCACGATGTGAGTGAACATGTGAATGTGCTGTAGGAAAGGGATGTGGAATCTTGACCCCTTTTAACGATTGTGGAATTTCAGTGTCTTTCCACTTGGGAACCTAGGTGCTCCACTCAGCATGCTCTAGGTCTGAAAACTGAGAAGAGGATGGAGGCACTACTGGAGCTACCACCTTGGCCTCCTAGTCATCCCTTCTAGCTCTCTTTGAACTTCGTGTATTCAGGAGAACATTGCTGGCTACACAAATTTTGTTCTCAGCCATGCTCTTCTGTTAACTGTTTCCTCAGCTTTCTACATATGAGTCTCAGCTTAAATATCACTCCAGTCTGACACTCATTATGGGAACATAATGAGTGAACAATCCTGAAGTTCTTGATCTTTAAGAGTTGTCATACATCATCCTCAATGCCGTTAATATGCTAAGGTCTATGCCAGGTTCTCCTGTATCACCCCTGGCCAGACTTTCTGAGAGATGCTAGTGTCCCTCTCATCAGAACATTCCCAATAGCCTTTAAGAATGTTGTGTTTTTGGAGCCTTCCCTTGAAACACAATCCTCTGATGCTCTCTTGGCCTCACATAATAGAGCCTTTCCAGCATGGCCAGTTTCCTGAGCCATTTTGTTCCTCCTCCTGCTGTCTGTCACAGCATGCAGGTATTTCAGCTTCACTCAGCACAAAATATTACTTTCTCTCTGCTTCTGAGACATCCCATAAGCAATTTTGTACTACCCTAGGATGAAATGTGAAATTCTCTACCATGAGACAATATGGTAGAGTAAATGACAAATTACTTAGCCTTCATGTTGTACTCTCTTTGATTAATCTGCAGGATTTTTAATGTAAAACTCTTCCTTCACTGTTAGGCCTGACATGTCATCAATTGGATTATATGTGATTTAACCCTAATCATCAAACTGATGGCCATGAGAAAGGTGGGTACTGGTCTGCACAATATCTTGCTGCAGGAGATGAGTGCTGACTTACAAAAGGAAGTGTGCATAAACTCTGCAGGCTTAGTGAGTTCAGTGTAGTCTAAGGAGCTATGACCTTCAGGAACATGGATACTGCATTCTCTATCAAGGTCTGTTTTCTCCACCAAGATTCAACAGTATAATAACAGACATACATCTGTTGAATAATGAGTTTCTTTCAAGGTCAATAAATCTAAGCATAATGTCCTGAGTTGTGTGTGTTTGCTCTCTCATTGTGTACAGGTAATAAGGGCTTCACCATTAGGTAAAGAAACAATCCTCAGGCCTTCACACTACTCTGAAGGATATCAGTGAAATGCTACATCATCAGCCAATGTCACTGTCCTTTCTTTATAGCCCTTCCATACTCTTTGAATGTATGAATCATTGTATTGGTCCCCCTAGTCTCATTGGAATGACTACCTTCATGTCATCACTAATGAAATAGTTAGCAGTACAGTCACCATCCTGAGCCACTGATGGTCTATATATTGTTCACCTCTTGGGATGGGAGGTCTACTACCATAAGAGCCATGAGATTGTCAATCCCCAAACTCCATCTTTTTTTTTTTTTTTTTTTGGTACTGGGGATTGAACTCAGGGGCACTTGACCACTGAGCCACATCCTCAGCCCTATTTTGTGTTTTATGTAGAGACAGGGTCTCATTGAGTTGCTTAGCACCTCGCCATTGCTGAGGCTGGCTTTGAACTCGCGATTCTCCTGTCTCAGCCTCCCTAAGTGCTGGGATTACAAGCGTGAGCCACCGCGCCCGGCTTCCCAAACTCCATCTTAACACCTGCTTTACACATACACTTTTGGTACTTCTCTCTTACCTAGGTCCTTCAGAAGTTTTATACTGTGACAGAAAAGGTTTATTAATACAGAGACTTATAGGAAATAGAAAAGAAGGAATAAGAATAAATCAGGGATGTCTTCTAGACTGATAAATATCGGAATTCTGAGAAAGGAAGGTAGAGGGAAAGGATAGGGAGAAAAAAATGACAACAATAACAAAACATCAAACTGAAATTTGTATCTGATAAGGTCTTGGCTGCCAAAACAAGGAGATTTGGTGTTAAGATGACATGCTATGTGATCCTTACACACAAACAGATTGCCCTAGGACCTCGCCATTGTCGATTCTCAGAGCACAACTGCACAGGAAGAGCAGAACCTCAGGATAAGAGTGCAAATGGATCAGGAAAGCAGCATAACTGGAAGCTGCCAGCTACCTGCCCTCCTTGAATTTGAAGAGGAATCTCATTCTTGAGGGGAGATCCCACTAGTATACTCCCATAGCTGCCTGAAGACATGAGGATAAGTACATGGAATTTGTAGGCTGAGCTGAGTATCTTCAGTAAATGATGTTGGGAGAACTGAATATCCACATGCAAAGGAATGAAACTGGACTTGTATATTATACCACATACAAATATCAACTCAAAAAGGATTTAAGACTAAACAGAAGATCAAAAGCTATAGAAATTCTACTAGAAAAATATATGGAAAAACTTCCTGACATTATTAGTCTTGGCCATGATTATTTTGGATTTGACACCTGAAGAAAAACAAAAGCAAATGAAATTATACCAAACTAAACAGCTTCTGTTCAGCCAAGGTAACTCTCAGAGGAATGGAAAGACAACCTAAGAAATGGGAGAAAATATTTGACAACTATATACATAATAAGAGGTTAATATACAAGTGTAGAAGAATGGTTGTTGCAAACTGGAATGGGAGGAAATGGGGAGATGTTGGTCAAACATTATCTTTCAGGTGTAAGATAAAATTCTATGAGTCTAATATAAAGCTTGGTAACTAAACTTAATGCATTATATACTGGAAATTTGCTGAGAAAATAACTTTCAAATTTTCTCATTACACATACATATACATGTACAAAAACTTGTAACTATGTGGATTAGTGGTATGTTACCTAACTTGATTGTAGTAAAAATTACATTTTAAATCATATCACCACATTGGACAATTTGTATTAGCCAATTATACTTTATTGCTAATATAATCGATCAGTTAAAGTTTAAAAAATAAAATCAAATGTAATTATTGCAGGGCTGAGTTTGGGACTCAGTGGTAGAGCGCTTGCCTAGCATGTGTGAGGCACTTGGTTCGACACTCAGCACCACATAAAAATAAAAAAGGCATTGTGTTCATCTACAACAACAAAAAAATAAAAATTAAAAATAAATTTTAAAAAAGTACGTATTTGCAGTATTTAGAAAATAAATACTTGAAAATCAAGAAGTTTAGGCATGTTAGCCAAAGTCAGAAAAGCAATGTGTTTGTTCTGAATTTTTCAAAATATTCAGTTATTTTCCATTCTGCTAAGCACATGACCTTAGATGTATGTCTCAAATATCATAGCAATGTAAAATTATTGCAATTTAATTAATTTTATACACATATGTGAAATAATTTTGCCCCAGTGTTGAGTTCCTGTTCAAATTTTAGCCCAGTTAATCCCAATGAAATCACTTCCCCTCTCTAGGATCCCTTAAAGTTGTCTTCCACATTGACTCTAGAACATTGGCTAATGTAGTGTGTTTGGATTTGCCTTAACACAACATTTCCATAAGACTTTTAAGCTATGCAGAAGCCCAAGATTAAAAACAGCAATGGGAAGGGAACCAATCATCCAGCTTTCTCAGCTGAGTACAGCCTCCAGCAGACCTGCCAAGTGACTGTAGATGCGTGAAGCTGGTGATTCCAGGCTTCCCTAGAAGTATAGTTCGGGCATTTCAGTTTTGGAGAAAGCCTACATTTCATTTAAGGCATTGAGTTGTTATGTTTTGTTTCATTGTTTGCTGTATTTGGTGATTTGTTATGCAACAATACATAAAGGACACAAGGTTCTTTTGAAATAATTTAGGTTTGCTTATCAGTTGTATTACAAAGATGAAAAGTCAAATGCTAATTCTTTAAATACTATCTGAGGAAAAGATAACATAACCTACAATATCTGAACAGAGATTCTGAATTGTTCTTAGGCAAAAAATAGTTAGGAATACCATACTAGGTATATTTTCCCCTTCTGACAGTCTAGAAATATCCAACCCATACTTATAAAAGTTATTTTTAATAAAACAGTCTATAATAAAGATGGTAAATTTATTGGTTGTTCTTAGTAAAATTTAAATACACATATCCATAGCATGTTCTAGAGTATTAGTGATAAGGCATATAAATATAGACAGAATTTATTGATGTTAAAAACCAATAAATTTCTATTAGAAAAAGATGTATTTGGTAATGTATATTGATTTTTCTGTATCTTTTTTTCTTGGTATTATCATCTTAGTCCTCTCCCCCATCCCACTAGTTCCCTTCCACTTCTTTAATAGTTCCTCTTCTATTTTTATGTCACATTTATTTCTCTATAGAATTCAAATATGAGAGAAAACATGATACTTGTCTTTGAGTCTGGCTTATTCCATTTAATATCGTGTTGTCTTGTTCCATCCATTTACCTGTAAATGATATGATCTCATGATCTCATTCTTCATTATGGCTAACTAATACGTGTGTGTGTGTGTGTGTGTATTACAATCTCTTTATGAATTCCTCTATTTATGGGAATATAAGCTGATTCCATAACTTGGTTGTTGTAAATAATGCCATGATAAACATGGGTGTGCAGTTATCTCTATTGGTTCCTTTAGCTATGTGTTAGTCAGATTTTTGTTAATGTGATCTAAATACCTAACAGTAACCACTTAGAGGAGGAAAATTTTATTTTAATCAATGGTTTCAAAGGTTTTGTCCCTGATTGGCTAACTCCATTGTTGTGGGCTCAAGCAAAGGTAGAACATCGTGGTGGAAGGGCGTGGCAAAGAAATACTGGTCCACTCATGATGGCTAGGAATAAGACAAAGGAAGGGGGAAAGGGACCACAGGAAAGATGAATCCTTCCAGAGCATGTCTCTGGTGACCTACCTCCTCCAGGTGTGCCTCAGTTGTTGACAGTTACCACCCAGTTAATCCATTCAGTCAAGGATGGCCTGATTAGGTTACAGCTCTCACAATCTAACCAATTCACCTCCACACATTCCTATGTTAACAGAGAGGCTTTGGGGGACACCTCATATTCACACCATAAGAAGGTATATACCTGGGAGTGGGATAGTTCAATCATATGGTAGCTCTATTTTAGTTTTTTGAGGAAACTCCAAACTGATTTTCATATTGGCTGTACTAATTACATTCCTGCCAACAGGTTTTTCATCAGCAGCATCTTTGCCAGCACTTGCTATTTTTTGTTTTCTCAATAGCAACCATTCTCTCTAGGTGAAATGGAATCTCAGTGTAATTTTTATTTGCATTTCCCTGATGGCTAAAATCTTGAGTATTTTTCATGTAACTATTGGCGGTGGGTCTTCTTTTGAGAAGTGTCTATCCAGCTCATTTGTACATTTATTGATTATTTATTCTATATTTATTTAATCAAAATATTGTATTTGGCTGGCTGACCTAGAAAAACTGTAATATTGAGATATGGTATGCTTGAGAAAATATTTTGAAATCTCATATGAAAGTTGAGGAATAATTTAAGTTATGCAAGAACAAATCATGTTATGTTAAAGAGATTACATTTTCTCATTTGTATTCTCATTTCTGTGGCATCTCCACCAATGATTCGATGACTGGATCAGGCTACCAGCACAAAGATAGATTCAGTTTTGACACTAATACTAGTTCCTCAAGGTTGAAAGAATTAAATGAGATAATGACTATGGAATGATTTTGAAAACTATAAAATAGTATAAAAATTGAACATTTGAATATCCATTTTTTCTTTATTATGCTAATCACGGATGACTAAACAGGTTTTATTGCTTTTACAAAATTTCATTATCTATATTTTGACATTTAACATTCAGTGTTGATTTTAAAGGTGTAAGTTGGCTAAAAGGGCTATTTTCCCTGAGTGTCTCAGAAACTTAAAGGTGAAACCAATAAAAACAAAACTCATTTACACAGCTCCATTTTCTCCTTCACTAAATTTCAGTGTTGTGGCTATTACAAAGAGAAAATATATTATTCTCTCAAACATAACATTTTAAAGGTTTTACTGCATTAAAATGTTTTAATTTTAAAACGTTTTTTGGGGGTTAGGCTTTCAAAACGATGCACCTGTTATTCAGAGAAAAATTATATGCCACATAAATGTGATAGACAATATGACTATAGTTTTCTAACAATAGGAGAAATGGAAATAATGAAAAATATAGTTGTTTCAAAAGCATTTTTGAAAAGTATTGTATATTTATAATTTGGCTTTTAATAGGCAGGCTTGGTCTAAATATGTTTAAATGATTTTAAAATAACCATACTGGCATCTCAAAATTGCTATCTGAAATTTCTAAGCTTTGGATATAAAATATCCCCAGTAACCCCCCCCAAATATATATATGTACATATATATATTAATGATATCTGAGTTGGGCACTTATATTTTCTTTCAGGGACATTTTATACTTAGTCATATTCCCTTGCATAGACTTTTGAAATGAGTGTTAAATATAAACATAAGTTCAACTAAACAATAGAAAGTGTCACCATTAGTTTTTTCTGCCACCAGGGTTCTACTGCCTTTCCAGAAACTCTGAATAGGTTTTTTTGATTTAGATAGAAAAAAACTTTAGGTAACCTTGATTTAATCTACTTAATTCAGCAAAAGGCAATAAAGAAATCCTCACATGCCAGCAATTATTTCTCAAATTCCCACTATGATAAGAAAGATTATAAATTTTAAATGGCCCTCTGGGAGAGTTACGCTCAAGTATTTTTGAACATAGGTTTATTTGGTCCAGTTCTATCACCTTTCATTATGAACTTTGTCAACTTAATTATAAAAATAAACCAGAGTGCAGTTTAACTTTTCCAAAGCTGCCTTGTAGAAATGTCCACCACTACACCACTGTAGTAGACACAAAGCATCATTTTCTCCCTTTTGCAACCATAATTGTCCTTTGCACTATTTACATGCCATATATCATGGTAGATGATGCCTAACACTTGTTGAGGAATCCAATAAAATTGGATTCAGTCTCATTATTTAATATGTACGAACAGTTCTATTCAACTGAGTTTTCTGATTTCACTAGTGTTGCATGCAAATACTTGAAATTTTCATTCTTTTTTTCTTCTCTCATGGTTTGGGTTATTAAAAGTTTCAATGTAGTTGTACATATTCTTTAAGAAGAAATATGCAAACTTATGATCTATTAAGAACCTAGAGAGAATTAGTCTAACAAATAAAACATTGCAGAGAATAAGAAAGTACTGGAAGTGATTGCACATTCATATCAGCACACAGATGCATGTCAACAGCAAATAGCAACAGGAAGAGGAAAACACAAAGTTCTCTACAAACATTTTGATATATTTTGGATAGAATTTCATTGTTATTAGAACTTCATTTTCAAAACTTCATTTTCCTTACATTCATGAAAAATTTACCATGAATTGTAGTTTGGATGATGTTAATATTTGAACATCCTAGTTGCATTTTATTTGAATTTGCCTGAGTTGAGTTTGAACTTTTCATTTTTTCACTAGTATTTTTATTTAAGACATCACTCTTGTAAATAGTGCACAGTTGGATTTTTTGTTGTGATCAAATTTGGTGGTCTGAGGCTTAACCTATTTTTCTTAGTTAATATATTTGAAAATCTTGGAGGATTTTCTATGATTTTTTTCTCTTTTAATATTCTATTGATTGTTTAGTGTTTGGGCTATAGGAGGACTCCAACATTTTTACTATGTGGTGATTGCTGAGCAGATTTTATAGACTTCTGATAAAAATCAGGAAAACAAGAAGACATCTATTATGGTAGGAAGCTCACCCAAATCTTAAAATATTTTCTCATCCTCCTTCCCCCTATCTAGTTGAGTTGATATTTCCTTAAGAAAACTCATTTCTAGAAATAGAGGGAATGGTTACATCTCCCCTTTGCTCACTGTCCATTTTAAGAAATGAGGAACTAGGTAGGAAAGGAGAGTAAGAGTAAAGAAAAATTCCTCACATTATATGGAAATATCTAAATTTAGAAATGCTGAGAGAGGACTGGGCCATCAAGAAAAATTGTCATAAACAATTTGTAATCTCAAAAGGAAAAACAAAAAACAGTCTCTGCTTTAATTCACTTAATTATTATACATAGGTACAATCTTTTTATTTTACTAATTTAATTAGACATTGGGAACAAAAGTGTATAGAAAATGGTTATTTTATTCAAGTACTTGTGAAATTCAAAAAGCAATACTGCACTTTGTATAAACATGCTCTCCAATATGTGATAAGTAAGGATATTTTTTAAAGCATTAGTATCTTACTATTGCACTAACTGTTAGAATGTTAACACCAGATTTTTATCCAATTAAAATATTCTTATGTGAGTTACAAGAAATGATCATGCATTAGAAGTTTGTCTTTTGAATCACAGTGTGATATATTTAAACATGTGCCTTACCTTTGATATTATGCCCATGCAATTATATACAGAAACAGCCTTAAGACCAGTTTCTGATCCTTTATATTATACTAAATGTAAGCACTCAGAATGACTGCAAATTATACTTAATATCATAGAGAGTATGGGCAAATGTTGCTAAATAAGCAATACATGAGCAAATGTGAGAATGATGAACTATTCAAATAAATTTCACAATAATTCATGTGACATATCAATCTACTTACATGTGAAAGGAGAAAATGAAATTCAATGCTTATGGCTCTAACTACTCAAATTATGTAGCTGAAACACGTTCTATATGAAAATAATTATATTCTTTCTCTAACAGGAAAACTATAATTATTGATATTTAAAATATTTTTATATTGATGCTGGGCACAGTGGTATACTCCTGTAATCTCAGTGACTCAGGAAGCTAAGGCCAAGAATGGCAAGTTTGAGGCCAGCCTCAGCAAGTTAGTAAGCCAATAAGCAACTTAACCACACTCTTTCTCAAAATTAAAAAAAAAAAAAAAAAAGGACTGAGGATATGTTGTAGTGGTTAAAGGCTCCTATGTCCAATCTGCGCTAGCAAACCAACAAAAATTAAAATAAAAAGAAAGAAAAATACTACATACACATACACACAAAAAGTACCCATGGTGCATACATAGTGTGTGTGCATGTGTGTGTACATAATATCTAAAAATATTTAGGTTGATTCATTTTAGGTGGATATCAATAAATGAGGAAATTCTGAAAACATTACCTGCTAAATGGAAAATAGTGAGGAATAATAGTGAAACATTATTAATAAGACTTCTGAGAAACATGACCATGTAAAAAATGTAGATGTCCAGGTTTTTCATATTAGAAATCAAACTACCAATGATATAATATCAATGTGAACATAAAAATAAACTTAAAGTGTGTAACCAAAACTAGAGAAGGTACTACCCAGTGCCTTGAATTAAGATGGAATGCCATAGAGTCAGTGGATTTGACAGTGTCAGTGAAATAGTGAGGATCAGTGCTATAGCTCACAGTCCTGTGGAAGGAATCAGTGGTGTAGTGGTCCAGGGAGGAGAATGTTAAAGAACTCAACCACTCATCTGGTTTCCAGAGGTGAGACCAAACCATGGGAGGCACAGAGATGCCCAAAAGCACTGAGTAAACTCATAGTGGCTTTTTCTTTCTAAATGCATGTTGTCTAGGTTTAAAGAGAAGAAAAACATGCAGCCAGTCCAAGCAAAATCCCTGCAAGATTGTGAAATACTTTGTGCAAACTGCCCTGACACAACACCTAACTTCATTCTCCTGACCCACTACATAGTTGAAATAAGCAATGTCAATCCATTGAATGTTGTTACCTGAAAAAGAATAGCAGGCTAGCAAAAAGAAAACACAGAAAGCTAGTTTCTAGCACTGAATTGGTCATTTTTTATTTGTAATTAATTAAGCAAAAATAGTTTACAAAGATTGAATTTTCTGACTCCATCTAGATCTTACCTCCATAATGCCTTGACCAAGAACCACAAAATCTGTATTTGTATAATCTAGTCATCTAATATATTATTATAGTGTCAGTGGCATAATTTATTTGAAACATCCTTTGATACATACAGTTTTGTGTAAGTTCCATAAGTGTTATAGAGAATGGTTTAGTCTCTGAGGCAATTCAATCAGCAGAGTGCTCCAGACTTATAAGCATGCTCCAGATTACTTAAGAATTTCAAATACCATTATTGAAATATCCATCATACTGTTTGTTAATTAGTACAAGAGATCTTAGAGAAATATGTAGTGTTCAAAATAGAGAGTTTGGTAGAAAGCCCATGCATGAAAAAGAAAGTTATCTTGCAAGATCAGTAATTAATACTTTTGAATTAGCACTTAAACCTCTGGGATCTGATGGCTTCTCTCATCTGTCTGCTGATCAGCTCTATTTTCAGCTGGTATGGCACTAGGATATATGAGAATTACCAATTACCATTTTTGTAAAGTATCTTGTTGGAAATCCATATACACCACTCCCTCACCTGCTTTCAATTTTTGAAGACATCAATATTGAATAAAAGATTCTACTGAATGTTAAATGGTTAGTTGTCTCAAGTCAGTTCACAGCACCTATCAAAGAAAGGTATTGGCTTCTACTAGTAACTAACTGAGCAATGAGTGAGAACAAGGAATAATTAAAGCACAATGTTTAGTGAGGTTTTTTAAAAGAATTTAACACATATTCTTTTTTTTTGGCACTGGAGATTGAACTCAGGGGCACTTGACCCCTGAGCCACATCCCCAGCACGTATTCAAATATTCACACATGCACATACACAAATACACAGCAGTGGATATACAGAAAATTATTCTGAAATGTAAAAAACAAAGAAAAAAATAGAGAACAGAAACATAAGATAAAGAACACATTAAATGACAGAATAATTGTTAAATTAACTGAAGCAATTTACATAGGTATAATCTACTTTCTGCTTCTTCATTGAACAAGACTTCTGAAACAAGGGATTAAGCGTCATATACAAAAGTGATTGAAATGGAAAATGTTCTGGCAGCCTAAGAGTAGGTGTGCTATCTATGCTCTTCTTTTAGATCACTTTATGCCTAGTAACAGACCCGAATCCCATGGCATTAGTTGTATGCAGATAAACTGTGATGAAATCCACCATTTTAACCATACCAATTGGATGAGTATGTCAGTAAAATTTGGGCTACAGAACCTTCCTTGGACTTGTTCTTTCGAGAACTGGCAGCAAAAATGCCTGTTTTCATCTCTTGGATGCCTAAGGCTCCATGGACATGAGCCTAGAACTATCTGTGGCTGTGGAGTCAATCTCACCAGAGCAGCTGGCCTGAGAGTATCAAGCCAACAGGATGAGAGAAATATATGTAAAAGAAAGAGAAAGCCTCAGCAATATAAAGATTTGTAACCCCCACAACAGTTCTATTCTCCTAACAACTCAATAGCAGAAATACAAATCTCAACATTGCTTAAATTAATGAGTAGTTTTCATTAAGCAGGAATTTGACTAAAAAAAAAAAAAGCAGGGTGAGGGTGTTCAAATGACAAACCATAAAATGAAGAAATTGGCTGAATCAAGGAAACAAGGTCCCTCCATCATAAGCTGAGGTGACCTTTTGGGTTGAATTACATCCTCCCCAAAATGCTTATTAAACCCCAGTACCTTAGAATATGAGCTTCTTTGTAAACAGGTCATTAAAGATATATTAATTAAAAATTATTTCTTAAGGAGGGATCTAGTCCAATATGATTGGTGTCCATATAGGAAGGAAAGTATTGGCCTGGCACTGTGGCACACACCTGTAATCCAGTGGGTTGGAAGGCTGAGGCAGGAGGATCTTGAGTTCAAAGCAGCCTCAGCAACAGTGAGGTCCTAAGCAAGTAAGTGAGAGCCTGTCTCTAAATAAAATACAAGATAGGGCTGGGGATGTGGCTCAGTGGTCCCGCGCCCCTGAGTTCAATCCCTAGTACAAAAAAAAAAAAAAGAAAATTGGATACAGCACACACACATAGAAGAGAGTCAACTACAAACCAATCAGTGAGATCTGGAGCAGCTCCTTTCTCCACAGCCTTCAGAAGCTGTAGCAATTGATGACAATTTGATTTCATATTTCCAGCATCCAGAACCCTGAGATAATACATTTGTGTTATTTAAACCACCTGGACTGTGGTACCATATTAAAGCAACCTTGGTAGCAATTCAGATTTGGAAGCAGTAACCAGTTCCTACGATACCCCTATGCTGTCCTGGTACTCTGACATTGTACTCACCAAGACTTCACAGAAAACTTAGAAAAAAAGTGATAGGAATTTGAAGAGGATTTTTTATTTCTTTATACTTTGAATAAAAATGTTGCAAGTCGGAAACAACTTGAAATAAAATGGAGTCCATTTAAAAATTTTAAAAAGACAAAGTAAGACTTTGTTTGAAAGAGACATTTTGGCTTGTAATATGCTAAGCCTAAGATAAAAGTAGATTTCTCTGGCCAGATGTGGGATTAAAACCCACGGTTGCTGAGCTCAGACTAATTTTAAAGGCTTGATTCGCAGTATATATTCACAAGCCACACTATAGTTATAAAGAAAAACAGATTTATTGTATTTATAATAGAAAAGTTAAGAAAGAAAAATTAAAAGAGAAGTATTAAAAGAGAAAATATTAAAAGAGAAATTCCTTCCAGGAGAAACCCACTTACAGCAGCACTGAACTTCATCATCATAGGCAACACAGCAAGCACAACTATAGCCATCTGAATCACTTTGTATTTCTTCTTCCCTCCTTTATATGGAGAAATAAACAAGCAAGCTCATGTCTGGAGCCAATTTAGGCCTACATTATTCTTTTTTTTCCATATTAAATTTATTTATTTCTTCTATTTAGGTTTACATGATATCAGAGAGCAATTTGATTCATTGTACACAGATGGAGGATAACATTTCATTTCTCTGGTTGTAAGTGATATAGAATCACAACATATATGCAGTCATACATAAAGCTAGGACTTCTTCACAATAATCTCAAGGACTGAATCTGGCCAGGATCCAATCCTCCAGATGTTTTGTCTCATAGACCAGGGACAGAGAGCTTATCTGCTCCTCGTCTGTCAATGTGCCAGACAGTTATTTAGCTTGCTTACCTTTTGTCCCCATTTTACCTTTTCTTTGAAACAAGACTTCTTATTCCCACACCAGGATCTAAAAATACCATAGTCTATCAAATACTTTGTTGGTTCTGATTTGAAGTTTTTGAGGTAGAGTTTTCCTGGCAATATTTGTTAGCCATTAGAATCGACATTCAGTAAATTAAGAATTGTAAGGTTCCTATATAACACGCATCTTAAATTCCTTAACAAATGAGCAATTCTTAATCCCCTTGAACTACTCAGGCAGGAGGTAAGAAGTGAAACT
Organism: Xerus rutilus; assembly: GCA_028644305.1. Classification (NCBI taxonomy): domain Eukaryota; kingdom Metazoa; phylum Chordata; class Mammalia; order Rodentia; family Sciuridae; genus Xerus; species Xerus rutilus. The sequence goes on along the minus strand of CM053405.1, from coordinate 13,449,334 downwards.
TCCCAGCACTAATAGGAAAGATTTCCCTGAGTAAGACAATGGATCAGATTTTCAAGGAAATCTCATAAATCAAGAATTTTTCCCAGGATTATTCTTAATAACAATTTCAGATACTCAAGCAGTAAAAAGGCTCAAGCGGAGAAAGGAAAGGACAAGGACGTTATACATCGTTCCCCAGGTTCTTCCTTATCACAACAAACACAAATAATCTCTGGTACCAGAATCATGCATGCGATCTCCAATGAGTTATGCAGTTACTATTTCATAGCAGGGGACATTTGTGCTATGAAAAAGGTATTTTATATGCAGATAATAATCACCTATTTTGTGTTAAATTTTCTGAACCCATGTCCAACAAATCCACAGATCCTAGCATCATTCATCACAACTGATTCTAAACCAAAGGCATTTTGCTTACAGGATTCTGCAGACAGAGGATCTCCTACTAAAAATGATATCAGTTTACTTATCAAAGTGTAACTATTAAGAAAAAATTAAACCAGAGTACCTCCTTCTTTCCATCAGTGGGAGCATCCTTTTGGAAAAGGGCTACTTACCCTAGACAGAAATACATTTGAGGCCTATTGATTTTTTTGTTTTTTGTCCCAGTCTCAATGACTCTCTCTGATTGGAAGAAAAAAATGAGGAGAGGGAATATTTTCAGTTGGAAGAATCTTGGGAAGTTTAAGAAGATAAGTAAGTAATTATACCATCAAATTCAATTTCTATATACAAGAGATAATTGGAATGAAGAGTTGCAAAGCCCAAATGGCATCACTTCCTTTCCAAATATAAGATGAGAGTGATAACCGAAATGGCCAGTGGCATTGAAGCTATAATCAGAATAGTCAGAATATATATAGCTGTAATTATAATATTCTATAATAAAATAGTTCTTATAGTTCCTCTATAGGAACCTTGTAGAGACTGATGGCATTGGCTACTTGAGTATTCTGTCCTAAACATGAAACAGGTGAGTAGAAAATTACATTATTACCTCATCTGTATACATGGAAGACTTCCATCAAGAAAACAAATGTTCAACTTGAATCATAAAAGCAGAAGGTCACAGCTCCTTGATCTGTTCTCAGACTTGTGCCAGTTTGTAAACTCATTACCTCTTGAGTGAAAGGAAGGTCAAATCCTGTGATGTTATATAGCCAAAATTGTGTACTATTTATCTTTCTTCTAGTCTTTTCTAAAGGGTCTTAGTCATTTATTAGAGTTACTGTGAACTGAAGAAAGGTAATAGAATTGTCCATAATTACTGATCAGGCTTTGAACTGACCCTAATTCCTAGACATACATGTCAACATGGTACACAAGTCAAAATAGAAGATCTTATGGATGCCAAATGATCAGTGAGTTTTAGTTCAGGTTCATGTCAGAGGTGATCCAGTATATGTCTAAATATATACTGTGGTTATTTCTCAATTTTGAGAAAATGTAGTTGGATTGGACATTTTTATCACCATGTAAGCATCTTCAATTGTTTCCATGGCTTGTGAGGTAAGGAATGGTATGGCAGTAAAGACCAAATGGAAGTCACTAACCCTGCCTATATCTACAAAAATAATAAGCCAAGTTAGTGCCACATCAAGAATTTGAAAGATGTAGGGTTATTATTTTATCCCATCCCTAAATAACTCAACCATATAGCTTATTTAGAAAATAGATATCAGGGGATAATAGTAAATAGGACAATCATAAAATTATTTTGAAATTGCATCTCCTGTAAAAGCTGTTTTATATTTTGGTTGCTTCAGCAAATTAACACATTCCTAGTACCTGGTATGTAGCTATTGACATACCAATATATTTTTCTCCATATCCATTAATAAAGACTATTGGAGCAGTTTTCAACTAAAAAGGCCTGCAAATTCAATTTCACTGTGCTATATCAGAGGTGTAGAAATTCTGTATCCTTCTGTCACCCTTTAGTCTACAAGAAACTTGGTCATGATTTCCTTCTAAAATACCATGCTGGTTTATTACTTGCATCATATTATGCATATGAAGCAGAAAGTAGCCGTTACTGAAAACATATTTGTAAGATATTTATATCTCAGGAGTCAGAAAATAAATACTAAAAAAAATATATATAGGGTACTTTACCTGGAAGAAATTTCCATTGGTTTAGTGTTGTGGGACATGACAAGATATCCCTTCTAACATGAAGGCTATATTATTGCATTTGGTCCTTCTAAGCACAGAAGAAAAGAGAACCAAATTGGATGAAGCCAAGTGAACCTAATTGGATTTTACCAGCAGCAAACTCTGCATTTGGATTTGCTACTCCCATTCAAACAGGGAGTAACATGAAAGGCTACTAGTTTGAGTGGTGTCTAGATCAAGTAAAGGATCTGCAAGAAGACCCAGTACCAGAAAGTTACTCTGTGGCTTGGTCCATATGATATAGCAGACTCCATGTTCTTAAAATATCAGTGGCAGATAGAGATGTTTGAAGACTGTGACAGTTCCCCATAAGTGAATTACCATGCAGAACCTTGGGATTCAGGAAGGAAGATTTACCATTCTGTGTAAAATACTACACTCTTTTTTGCATGTTTTTGAAACTTAACAGACAGTGCTTTATTGTGGAGCACCAAGCTATCATGAAACCTGAGTCGCCCATCATAGATCTAGTATTGTAGGTTCCACTAAGCAATAAATTCAGGAAAATACCACACTAATTTATTACCAAGTGAAAGATCATAGATTATATATGATTGGATTCAAATTTGTTATGAAATTACAAGTAAGTAAGAAATTATATGAAGGGACCCCAATAATCATGACCCCTATTTCTATTGAAGGACACTTTCTTTCCCTATAGTATGGTCACATGGGGAATTCTCTATGACCCAGTGTCTAAAGAAAAGTCTGACTTACAGACAATGCTTCAAGATATACAAACATCAACAAAACTTGTACGAACAGTTGCAATGAAAAGCCCCTTTCTAGAACATTCCTGAAGGACAATAATGAAGAATAGTCTTACCAATGGCACAACTTTAAGAAGGACATCTGGGTATATTTTATCTATAAAAAAAATGAACAGATGTAAGTAAATATGATTAGTTATAGGCTATAGCTAATGGTTTGGTAAGGTGGTCAAGAATACTGTGACATATTCATGACGATGAGATCTAAGGAAAAGGTGGATAGGCCTCTCTGAAGAGGCAAAAATGTGAAAACACCTGTGCCCCATGTACTCACAAATGGTGACCTCAGCAGAAAATTATTTTAATAAACATGTGGATATGATAACCTCAATTACACTAGGAAGCCACTTTTCCCAGTCATCCCTGTAACTGCCCAGTGGGCTCATGAACAAAGTAACCACAGCAGTAGGAAATGAGATTACCCATGGGTTCAACAACATGGACTTCCACCAAGGATGACTTAGCTATGGCCAGCACTTTGTGTCCAGTCTGACATCAGTACAGTCTAACACTGAGTCTCTGCCATGGCACAATTCATTAAATTGTTTGGCCTGTGGCATATTGAATACAATTTCTATCATGAAAAGAGCAGTTATTCAGTGGAATAGACAAGTTCTTAGTAGAATAGACACTCTCAATATTGGTCTACTTTACATAAACACAATACCTCCACCAATACTACCATTCATAGACTTAACTACTGTCTTATCCATTGTGATGTTTTCCATTTAGCTTTGCTTCTGATCAAAGAACTTGCATTACAACCCCTGAAGTGTAGCAATGAATACCTGCTGGCACAATTCACTGGTCTTACCATTTTCCCTAACATCCTAAAACAGCCTCCATGATAAAAAAAAAAAAAAATGTGAAAGCCTTTCAAAAACTCATTCAAACCCCAGGAAAGTGGTTTTATATTATGAACCTGGGGGAATGTCCTCCAAGAAGCTGTACAGTTTTTGCATCAGCATCCAGTTTATGGTGCTATTTTGCTCATAGCCAAGTATTGTTAAGTCTGGGCTGTAAATGGGAGTGGCATGAGTACTACCATTAGTTATTCACTCAAAAAATTTTGTACTTTCACCAGGACATACAATGAGTCTATTGAACTGGAAATTAAGATTGCTGCCTGGTATTTTGGATCCTTGTACATCTGAAGGAGCACCTATCAATAGTGCTACCCTACTGGCTGAGTAAACTAATCCTGATTATCAAGGGAAAATTGGACTAAAAGTGAGACATGTCAGAATTAAGGATATGTCTGGAATGTAAACCATCATTTAGTATTAGCATGCCTTGAGTTTAAAGTCTGTGAAAAACTACAATAACTACAAATATGCAAGACAGCTAACAGCCAGAAACCCCAGAAAAGAATGTCATAGCGCTCCATGAAGAATCACAATCAGTTGAAGGATGTGGTAAGTGAAAAAGGAATATTGAATGTGTGGTGGATATTTGTGCTTAATTAAAGTTTCATGGTTTATATCTTAAAATTCACTTTGAAGATAGAGCAAGCTTAATTTTAAGAAGTCCAGTAATGAACTGAAAATCATGACTAGTAAGTAGCAGATTCTGGAAAACAACACCTGACTCATGGCACATTAAAAAGTTGGTGGTGATAGGTACAAAGGAAACTATTCAGAAGAAAATGAAAGGAGTATTGTGCATTATTTCTCACTGCTGTTTGCTTAGCATTAGCAATTAGAAATGACCAGCTATGAAGCGGCTGCCAAAAGCTTGCAGGAGCCACTAAATGCACTGTAATTCCCCCTGTGTTTTGTTATAATAATCAAACCACTGACTTCTATGGTGGCTGGATTTAAGTGCAAGAACAAACACCAAATTAAAGGAGTCCCCTGCAGAGTCAGACACCTAAATTTCACACATTGCTGATGATATGAAAAACTCATAGTAAAGGATCTTTTAAAAGAGATTCAGCAAATCATTAGAGATTGAAGCTTTCCAAGTTCTAAAAGCCCAAACATCTCACTGCCTTCTATCATCATGAACACCAGAGCCTCCAGGGTTCATTACACCTACACAGCTCCATAGTGAAAATGGCATTATGGGTTAATGACTTTAAGAGTTAGAAGAATCACTGAGCTATATTTTTCAAAGGCAACTGTGTATGATTATTACCCAGGAATGGTTTTCATATATTTTAAGCTACTCATGGAGAAAAATAAATTGGAGAAGGTTTATAGTTTTGTTTTGTTTTTGTTTTGTTTTTTCCTGAAAAATAATTGTCTGGAGTCATGCCAGCAGTGTTTTCCATATAATATTAGGCAGCACTCAACTGTACAAAACTAATTTCTTGACTGAGAAGAAGCAACTAAATTCAGGCTATGGTTATGTTATCAAAGGTCCCTGGTCAGTGGGTCTTCATGGAACTTAAGAGAATGCAAGAGGCTGAAATTATGAGATAGGTAGATGTATTACCTCCAGCCACCTAGAGAAAACTGTGAAGCAAATGTTTGTTTACTCTGTATCTCTATTTTTCCTATGGGAAGGAATTCTTTATTCACACAAGATCCACTACATGAGAATTCTATTTCTATGCATTTTTAAAAAATAGATTTCTTCAAATGATATGCTACTAAAAAGCAGTCATAACGGAACTAATTTTAAAAGCTTTTAAGCTATAAGAAACAAGCTTTGAAAATTTAATTTATAACTCCTTTACATTTTCTACTGATTTTAAAAGGAGGTGAGATCAGATTACATGAAAAGTTTAAGGAAATTTTCCAAGGCTTGGTGGCTAATATGAGATACAACCAGGATCTCAAATACACATACTCTGAGTTTGGAGATTCTACTTTTCATCTTTGTATTATCATAAATGATTCTTAATCAAAATTTGAAAATATTGATGTAATTAAAGTACTCATGAAAATATACTATTAAAATTAAAGCTAATAATTTAATATAATAAATTCAACTTATTTTTCAAAAATGTCTTCTGTTTTCATTTTATTGAAATATGTTTTATTGTTATGTCAGTGTGACAAAACGAAAAATGACACACTGACTTGTGTCATTGTGATTCTTGTCAATGACTTCAACATCTTTATATGACTTTGTTCAAATTAAGAAGACATTATTGAAAAGTCTCTAAGGGTCCTAGCAAAACACTGATGAATGAGCTAATTAAGGATCATTTGGTTATAAGTATTGAAACTTACCTACTCAGATTAAAACCACAGAACATAAAGTACAAAGTTCTACAAGTTTAGAACAGAAAAATAAAAGTAGCACCCAAGTCAGGGTATGTTTGTTTTCTTTTTAAAATCTGACCTTTCAGCTCTGATTATTTTTCCCCCCTTTAAGTGCATTTTTGTCTTCCCCATAGGAACAGCTTACTCTGCTTCACCATGCACATGGGGGAAGGTACCTGTCTCACTCATTTATAGTCCAAATATTCCCAATTTAAGGATTCAACAAAAACCAACATAATTTGCAAATTGTTAAAAAAGGCACGATTGGGGTGATGTCTATCTCTCAGTTCTGGCCAGATAAGTAGAGTCACTAATTGAAACACAGCTTTCTGGAATCACTGACAGAAACTAGGTGTTATGGGTTAGATGTGAGGTGATCCCAAAAGCTCACGTTTGAGACAATGCAAGAAGGTTCAGAGGAGAAATAATTGGGTTATTACTAAACCTAAATTACCCCCCTGATGGGATTAACTGAGTGGTAACTGAAGGCATATAGAGTGTGGCTGGAGGAGGTGGGAATTGGGGGCATGGCTTTAGGGTATATATTTGTATTTGGCAAGTGAAGACCTCTCTCTCTGCTCTCTGATCATCATATGAGCTGCTTCCCTCTGCTACACTCTTCTGCCATGATGTTCTGCCTCACTTGGAGCCCCAAGAAATGGATCCTGCTGTCTGCGGATTGAGACCTCTAAAACCGCAAGCCCCCAAATAAACTTTTCCTCCCCTAAGGTTTTTCTGGTTGGGTCTTTTAGTCACAGCAGTAAAAAATATGACTAAAACATTAGGGGAAAACACTGTTAAACCTGGAAAATATTTAAATGTTATTTATTAATTTCAAATTAAATTCTAAGAAACAACTTTCATAAAAGTTTTATAATAGAAAATAAAATATGAAAATTATATGCATACTCAGGACTCAAGTTAATATATTACCTTGTTCAGGATGTACCATAGGAAATAGTGTAAATAATGATATTCACTTAAAAGGCACACATGATTTGTAAAGCATTTCACAGATGCTCACTTGATTTGTTATATTTTTTTCCTTGAATAAGTCCAAAATTCTCTGGAATGAATCTCAGTGAATCCTTAAAAAATGATGCCTGTTGCATATTAAATTTTATCTTTGTTCATTTTAACATACATTTTCCTCTTCTGTAACTAGAGTTACCAAAATCAAGTGCTTCCTGGAACTAAGATGTAGAATAGCAATTGCATCAGTTGTTTTAATGTGTGTGGCAGATGTTGTGATCATTTTGCAACACAAATCCGGCTGAGTAAAGCATATCCATTGACCAGATCAATCCTTCCCTCCTCACTTACTATCTTCATTCTGAAGTTATATTTCTAATTAAGTCCATTAGACTATGTTTTATCAATATAATCAATTAAATAGGAGAGAGGTAGTATTGTGATAGAAAATAAAATTTGCAGCATTCTTCAACAAAATAGATGCAGAATAGAAAATACTGGCACCTCCCATGACCCAGGCTTCCATGAAACATTATTTTATTCTCCTTTTCCATAAACTAAGAATATGCAAAGGCAAGAAAAATGCACACTCACAATTGATTTTCTTTCCAGAGTCATACAGGCACATATAAGGTAAGAGACACCAGGAGAAAGTCGGATCACAAGGAGTGATTTGTCATATGGTAAATATTAGAAATGACACAGTGAAGCCCTGCACCACAGTGGTCCATTTATCTCAGCATAAAGGAATGAAGGTTCCATTGCAGTATTTTAAATGAAGTGTGTATGACTAAATATTACAGTGTGCTAGAAATGGGTAAGGGCACTTACTGTTTCTCATGTGTTTATTTTCCTTGAAATAGAAATAGTTAATTTATGATATAAATTTTAGAAAATCATCAAATAAATTCAATAATTATGAAATGCTGCATTTCAGTACATTTCTATTATCATACTTATCCACATAATTCAACCCACTTTTTCCTTATAGTCATATTTTAAGTTGAAGCTAAATAAAAATATATCAACATAGTATAGTGACACAGCCACATCAATGTTTATAACAATGCAATTCACAGTAGCCAAGCCATGGACCAACCTAGGCACCCATGAGCAGATGAGTGGATAATGAAATGTAGTATATATGCAGAATGGAGTATTACTTATCCACAAAGAAGAATGAAATTATGGCATTTGCTGGTAAATGGATGGAGCAGGAGACAATCATGCCAAGTGAAATAAGCCAGACTTAGAAAGCTAAAAGTTGAATGTTTTCTATAACATGTAGAAGCAAGTCCAAGACTAAAACAGGAAACAAAAGAGGAGAAAGAGAAAAAAACAAAAAGGGAAAGGTGGGGGAGGTTCCATCAAAATAAAGACCAATGAACTAGATGAAGAGGACTGAGGGAAACAGACAAGGGATGGGATAAGGGAAGAACAGTGGAAGGAATCTGACCTAGATTCCTTTGTACATACATGAATATACCACAGTGAATCTCATCATCATGTATATCCACAAGACACTGATCAATATATATATATATATATGTATCATGCTAAGTAAAATAATATATATATATGAATGGGCATGATTGTGCATACTTGCAATCCTAGTAACTCGAGAGGCTAAGGCAGGAGGATGGCAAATTCGAAGCCAGCCTCAGCAACTTAGTGAGACCCTAAGAAACTCAGTAAGACTCCGTCATTAACAATAAAAAATACAAAGGGCTAGGGATGTAGTGGTTAAGCACCCCTAGGTTCAATCCTTAGTACCAAAAATATTTTAAGAAGTAAATAGAAGAAAGATCAGTAGAAGAAAATGAAGGGAACAGAGAGAATGATGAGGGGAGGGAGAGAAGGGGAAACACTGGGAACTGAATTTGAGCAAATTATATTCCATGCTTTTTAAATTATGTCAATATGAATTTTAATGTTATATGTAACAAAAATAAACAAAAATTTAAAATTAATACCAAATAAATCCCAGGAAACTAATTTTCTAAGCTTTTTTGAAAATTCTTCTTAAACATGTTATTCAAAAAGATCTAAAACATGCTAAGAATTGTCCAAACAAGAATTGTTTATCAACTTGGTATAGATTGCACATATCATTTTTCTCAATTTCAGTCAATTTTCTTCATATCCATAAATAATGTCACATAGAAGGGGTCAAAAGAGTCAAACTGTTCATATTTTGTTGATATTTGAGTGGTTAGAATGGCCCTATACTATGTTTGGTGATTACTCATATAAGTTAGTTTGTAGTTTTAAAAACTTCAGAGGATAATTAAAGAAATTACCCTCAATATGTAGTATTTTCCTTAACAAATACTCTTAGACTTATTTCTTCTCCTTAGGCCATCATTACTATATGAAAATGATTAGATTCTGATTAGATTCTTTTAGTCCTTGGAAGAAAGGCAAGAAAAATAAAGGAAGGGATTAATAACAATTTTCTCTAAAGTATATGATAGCTGGAGTTCAAAAAAGGTGAAAGACACACAAATAAATAGAGAAGAATTGAGTATAATATGCTGTCAGGGACTGAACTCAGTTCTGCTAATTTGAGATACTGCTTCTAATGATGACTTCGAAGGCCTCCCGGTGACATTCAAGTGGACCATTTAAGAGAACTGTGATATCAAAAATCCAATTTTAGTAGAAATGAGACCTTTATATTGTAAGAACTGTTCGTGAACTCTAAGTTCTCACAGTCCTCTTTTCTCTATTCAAATGAAATTGCCCTATTTCATATTGAGATGTCAGGTGCCCAACTCATTAAGTACACTGCAGACTGCTAATAGGATCCTTTTAATTAAAGTTTTTTCACATTGGACAATTAGGAGTTCATGGAGAGCATACCCAGAGAAAATTGTTCGTGATATTTAGCACTGAATCCTATATTTATCACTGTAATGAATAAAAAAGACTGTACTATGAAAAGTACAACTTAACTCATTAATATTGTTATAGATTTTATAATCCTTCTTACTTGAAATTACCTAATCCAGGTAAATTAAATGTTGTTTCCAAAATTCCTATTACAGAAATAACTCTATATTTTGTTGCTTTAACTCACTGATATATTTCAAACAATTAGTGTTATTTTTATTTGAAAGAAGAAACCCAAGGGAAATTCAACTTATAATATTTAGGAACACTAGTAATTTTAACTCTAATTTTTATAGAAGAAATCATATTCAAAGGGTATTGATATTTAATAACTTTTGCTGATAAATTTTACTAGTTATTTTGCATTTTTTATTGATTTAATTCTTAGAAAAATCCTATTAACTAGATATAATTTTGTTTTACATTTTATTGATAGAGAAAGTAAGTTACTCAAAATCACTATGCTCTTCATGTACACAACTGGAAAAAAAATCCAGATTTTCATCTCTTGCAATTGCAGAATTTTGTTATTGTTATATCTGCTGCCTTTTAAATTCAGTTACATTAGAGAAGGAAGACAGAAGATATAGCAGCTGCTTTCTGATAATGGCTAGAATTCATGGCTCTGGAAGATTGATGATAAGATTTTTAGTTCTCTTCATACAAGTTGCTATGTAGTTACAAGGTGAAATCATTAACTGTGAACAATGTCTTGACAGATGACCAAGATGAATATCTGCAAAAAGGTAGGTAGACAGGATGTGCTTCTGAATGTTTTCCCTGAGAATGACATAATGACATGATGTAATATTTTGTTTGGAGATGAATAACATGAATGGTATAGTAAGAAATTATTAACAGACTTAGAGAAATATTCATGCAAAAAAAAGATGGACTTAATTTAAAAACACTAATTTGAAAAAGAATAAAAAGGATTGATAAACTATATCCAATTAAAGGATATTAAAGAAATATCAGGCTGGACACAGTGGTGCACGCCTGTAATCTCAGCACTTAGGGTGACTGAGATAGGAGAATTGTGAATTCAAAGCCAGCCTCAGCGGTGAGGAGGCACTAAGCAACTCAGTGAGACTCTATCTCTACATAAAACACAAAATAGGGCTGGGGATGTGGCTCAGTGGTGGAGTGTCCCTGAGTTTAATCCTCAGAATCCCTCCTCCCCAAAAAAACAAAAAAAAGAAATACCAGATCATAGACATGATCCTGTTATGGTAAGAACAATTACTATAGAGAATTTCACTGGGTCTATTCACATAATTGGACCAGGAACCACAGATGAGGTGCAAGTATTAAATTCATGTTAAATTGTCATAAATTGATAACAATATACTGGTCATATTAGGAAATATCCTTATTCTTAATATGAGGTAAAATGTTAACTTGGCAGATACACATTCTTGATATATAAAATTTTTTTCATGCTCTTTTTCTGTTTTGTTTTGGTTTTGGTTTTGGTTTTTTTTGGTGCTGGGGATTGAACTCAGAGTACTCAACCACTGAGCCACATTCCAGCCCTATTTTGTGTTTCATGTAGAGACAGGGTCTCACTGAGTTGCTTAGTGCCTTGCCATTGCCAAGGCTGGCTTTGAACTCACAATTCTCCTGTCTCAGCCTCCCAAAATGTTGGGATTACAGGAGTGGGCCACCATGCCTGGCTTCCTCTTGGTATTTTAAAGATGTTATTTTGTTTTCTAGTGAATACAATGCCTTTTACTATAAAATTGGTTACAAATTGTTCCTTTGAAAATAGTCTCACTCTCCTTTCCAACCCCACCTTCAGTGACTTTACAAATGTTCTCTTCATCTTGGGTCTTTAGCAGATTTTTCCCTAATGTGTCTAAAGGATTTTCTTTTTCATTTATCCTTTACTCTGTTGCTTTATGACTCAATAGTTCCATTTAATTCAAGGACAATATTTCTCCAATGTGTTTCTTCCCCATCCTTTTGTACTTACCTATCAGAACTTTTTATTTTGTCCTACTTATCTCTTATCCTCTTTCTTATGTCCAAGTTTTGCTCTTTTATCTCTTGGGTTCAGTCTGGCTCTTTTCTAATACATCCTCTTCCATTTCCTAGACAGTCTTCTGATAAACCCAAACTGCTCTTGAACACTTACATTGAGCTTGTAATTTACTGTATTTTCAACTCCTGAAACTTCCATGTAATTTTTTGCAGTTATCTGACAAAATTACCCACAAGTTTTACCTATCTACTTCTTCTTTCTTTGCTCTGCCTTCTTGGCCATGTTAATTACATATATATATATGTGTGTGTGTGTGTGTGTGTGTGTGTGTGTGTGTGTACTAGATTCTGAATTCTTTTCATCTAGCTTCACACACACACACACCCCACCCTGCAACAAAAAATGTTCTAGATTATTTTAATTCCCTAATTCCCCAGTCTCAGACAATGTCCTCTTTAGATCTGTTCTCATCAATAACTCTTAAATTTATTTGAAAACATTTCTCTCTCTTCTTCCCATTGGATCTCTATGTTATTCTCAGGAGAAGTGTTGTATTCTATTCTATTCCATTATAGATGGACATGGTAATACTTTTTTATTTTAATTAACTGATTTTACAAAAATCTATTTGATACTTTGACCATAGCTACCACTCTATATGTAGGATTATATTGCTGAATTAAAACAATATTGCAATGTACTTAGGTATGTTTTAATGTAAAATATTTGATCTTGTTTTACATCTTTAGAATATTAATTTTCATATTTCAGAAGTAAGAAAAACATAGATATTATATGTAAAACATTTGAGTGATTTTCTGTCTCATATTAAGAGTTCTGTAAGTGATGGCAAGGTAAGCTACTCAGGGTTAACTTATTGTATTGAAAGGAATACACTGAGAAATGATATTTATAACAGTTGGGGCTAGACATAGTGGTACTTTCCTGTAATTTCATCTACTCTGGAGGCTAAGGTAGCAGGAGCCCAAGTTTGAAGCCAAATTTTGCTACTTATGGAGACTCTTGTCAAAATAAAAAATAAAAAGGGCTGGAGACATTTCTTACTTGTAATGCACTCCTGGGGGGCTGTGATCATGGTTCAGTGGTGGAGCGCTTGCCTCGCATGCATGAGTCACTGGGTTCAATCCTCAGCACCACATAAAAGTAAATAAAATAAAGATATTGTATCCATCTACAACTAAAAAAATTTTTAAAAAAAGCACTCCTGGGTTCAATCCCCAGTATCATAAAAAATAACAATAGTGGAAACTTGTCATGTGAACAAATTTTCATCAGTTTTCAAGGTAATACTCATTTGCTTATTTGGAAAAATGTGACACTGAAATCTTTATAAATCTTGGGAATGAGCAAATTTGAATATATTTCTGATATTCTACTTTTTCCTACAGACTGAAATTCTGATGGACTCAATTGGAATGTTTTATTTTTCTCTTTCTCCTCAACTGATCCCTTTTAAAAATAAGTTTAGTTGTGCTTTTATAAATCTTATATACTTCTTCAATTGTATCTCATTTGACTTTTGGAATTAGTTTTTTCCTCAAATATACATATGAATAACAATCCACAGTAGCTTGAACAGGTGTAAGATTAAATGCTTGAGGTCATGGATGTGGTAACAACCTGATGTGCTCATTCCACCAAGTACAAGTGTCACATCCTCACATTTTACCTCATGAGTATATAAATAATTATTTGTCAATTAATAATGAAACTTTCAAAAGGCATTGCTGTCATAATTATCCGTATATGTATTTATAAAAGAAGGAAAAACTCTAATAAGTAGTCTATATCTAGATGCATCAAAATGAAGAGAAAAGAACAAAGGAGTCTGGAAACACTTAATATTTTTTAAATCTACATTTGTTTTCTCTATATAATGTCATTTGTTTTTGATTGATTCATTCATTTAAGAGATGTGTTGAGCTGCTTTCATACTTGATAATGTTGCGAATAGTGTGACAAGCAAAGAAAGGACGATCTCACTTTACACATTTGCTTTGTGTGCTAGTTAAGGAAGCAACCCAAACCAGCTAAAAAGTAAATATAAAGATTTCTGCTCAATTCATATAAATATAATTAAACATGTGAATAGAGTTAAATGAGATGGAGAGGATTGCTGTTTTAGAGAGGCTAGACCATATCAAAAGTGGCATCTCTGAGAGGAATTCAGTGAGTATAACCTGAGAGCTGCAGGAAACTATCAGTTCATCTGAAGATCCAGAGGAGGTCCCAGGAACTGGGTCAGCATGTGCAAATACCCTGATGGAGCACTCTGCTTGATATGGCCAAGGGTCCAAATGAGAAACATAACCCAAATATAGAGTGCAGGGGAGTGCTACTAAGTGAAATTAAAGTACTAATAATAGACTAGAACTTTTTATTCTACTTCTCTGAGGATCATGATGAGGAAATGGAAGTCACTGATGAGATTTTAGTAGGGTGGAATATGATGTGATTTCCTGTTTAATATGGTAATTCTCTAGATAGGAAATAGTGTTCTAGAAGAGCAGAGTGGAAGCAAGAGGCTTTATGACAAGAAGATTTAAGAATCCTTGTGCAAAATCAAATTAAGTTCAAATGAGGGAGAAAGCAGAAAAACTGATAAGAACAGAACAGGCCACTAAATCTACATTTTATTAAATAAGCTACTTTAGGAGGTAAGTATTATTATTCATATGTTTTCTGATGACTCAATTTGTACAGAGATTTTCTGATCAAGAATAATTCTTCAAAACTAAATATAAACAATTATTTCCTGTCATTTTATTACTTTTGTTCATATAATATTAGCATGTTATTTTAATTAATTAAAAATTTTCATAGGCTTTTCAATCTGTAATTTCTAGACTATTTCATAAAACATAAGTTATGCTACTTAAGTACTTAGATAGCATCTGTGTTAATGGCACATATTTAAGTATTAATACTAATGTTAGAATAAATATTGTAAATAATAAGGTGGGAAACAATATACGGATATAAAATTGTTTTTCAGATACATTATTTTCCTCTTTTTTCACTGAATTAGCTAAACAAATGACATGTGGTTTAATGTATGCCATGTGTCCCTTCATTTTTTTGGTATTATCCATTTGGGGAAATACTGGGCAGTAGTTTTGAGAATATGAGGTTATTGTTCCTTAAATGATATATTATTGAAAATACAAAGGAAGATTTTTAACTAGGAAAATTCAAATATGCTCTTGAAGGACATATGAGACCACATCTCTATAAAATTAATGAGTTGCCTAAGGCCAGAATTATTTAATCTTTCTCAAATTCTTAATCCCCTAAATTTAAAATACTGTATCTTTCAAAAGTTACAATGTCCATTTATATTCTAGGTATTACAAGAGAGTCACATTTCACTGTTGTTTTTATGAAATTTCTTTGAGAAGTCTTTGTGATAAAAAGTAACAAAAAAATCTTAAGGTAGCTCTGACTTCTTTGAAAATTATCTTCTATTTATTCTAAGAACTGGAACAAGGACTTCTTAGATATTTAAATAACAGTCTGGGACATTGTGAGTTTGTCAGTGGAAGTAATGTGAATTGTTCATGAAAATCAGTCTGTGTCATATGATCAATGAGACCCTCAAAGTATCTGATTTTTATCATTAAATACTTTAGGTTAATAAAAAGCTCTTATGAATGCAATAAATGATGCTATTTTGTGGTAGATAGTGTACATTGTCAAGGAATAATGAATAGAACAGAAATATATTGTGCTGTGAACATTTTTCCTGCACAGACAGGAAAATAGGATGGAAAAAATATATATTGAAGATTAAAAGACTTCAGCTATTGTGGCAAACTGAAAGATAATTTGAAACAGTATTCAATCTTAAGTTAACTGTTTCAATTTTTAGTAGTGAATAAAATTGCAGGATTGAAAGGCGAAAATAAGAAATTGTTTCATTATCTTAGCAGAGTCCAAGAATGTAAGAATCCTTAGCATAAAATTTAACCTTTGAAATTTCTCTGTATGTAGCTTATTTATGTGCATATGTATATAAATCCTTCATAGCTGTCTTTAATTCATATTATTCTCCTTAGAATGCATTTTATAATATTCTCTTTACATCAATTCCTCAAAATATTATTTAAATATAGATAGACATATATAATCTGGATAGACATTTTACCTTTATATACTTTAATATTTTTTCCACTTGTACTTTTTATTCATGCAGTTTCATTATGCATGACTTGCCTACCTGTTCCTCAGTCTATCTATGTCGGGGAGTCACTTACATCTTCCCTTTAGGCTCCATTATTTTCTGCATTTGAATGAGAATCCTTCTAAATGGAATTCTAGAGTCAGAAATCTAAAAATAAATTGAAAGAAGTACTTTTGAAACATTTCAGGCAGAGGAATACATCGTTTATTTTTAAAGACTTTCAGAGAGTTTCCCAAATTTCTTTCTAACTTATGCAGACATTTATGTTTCCATTCCATTCAGATTAGGCAACATTTGTAAAAATCACAGCATATTTGCAAAATGCATCCACCAGAACATTTTAAGAAAATATGCCCTTACATATATATGTGTGTCTGTGTGCATGTATGCACTATAACCATCCCACACTAAATTCTTTATAAAAATCCCTTAATACTACCTTTAAAATAGTGTTCTAAAATCAAAGGAAAGTTGGCACAGTGACTAAAACTTTAGCCTACGTGAAATTAATTAAAATTAAAATGTGCAATACCTCACATGGTAATTCACAGAATAAGATATAAAAGAAATTATAAAACCTACTTGGTAGAAGAGACTGTGAACTTGAAGTTCTTTCTGTGTATCTCCAATAACTAGACCATTCTGGATAGTAAAATGTCAACAGGCTTTTAATGAACTTTAATAAGAACTTCAATCGTGAACAACCAAGCAGACCTGCTGAAGCTTACAGAGGATCAAGTTCCTAGTAATTGGAATAATCTACATCAACTTTTTATTTCCTTCAAAATGCTTTAGTTGAGAATAAAACTCAGTGGTCAAACACCTGCCTAGCATGTGTGATGTCCTGGGTTCAATCTCAATACCTCACACACACACACACACACACACCTCAAAAACAAACAAATAAAAAAACATAATTGATGATTGTCACTACTGTGGAATTAAAAATAGAACATGATATCAGAAGGATCAATATAACAATAGAGTGAGTAGAGTTAATCTTTTGTTATACCTTCTGATATAAATGTTATCCTCATACATAGGGTTAAGAAATCTCATCAGAAAACTAAATATACAAACCTGAAAGTGCTAAATCACAAGAAATTGTGTAGTTTGTTGATATACATACACATATATACAGTCATATCCATATTAACTATTCATCTAGCTTGACCAAAAGAACTGCAGAGTTGATATTATTGTATGTCATCAGAAAACTGCTGTTCCTTTGCTCTTTTATATATTAACTCCGAAAGAAAACATTTCAACAAGAAATAACTGGTTTGTTGATTATAAAGGAACTAAGTACAAATTATTTGATTTCTAAAAATGAAACAATTTTTTTTTTTTTGGTACCGGGGATTGAACTCGGGGACACTCAACCACTGAGCCACATCCCCAGCCCTATTTTGTGATTTTTTTATGTAGAGACAGGGTCTCACTGAGTTGCTTAGCACCTCGCCGTTGCTGAGGCTGGCTTTGAACTCGCAATTCTCCTGTCTCAGCCTCCCTAAGTGCTGGGATTACAGGCTTGAGCCACTGCGCCCGGCTGAAAAAATTTATTTTTAAATAAATATATGTCAATTCCTTTCAGATCTCAGGAAAAAAATGTTGGCTTCCCTTATTACTATTTTATTCACATTTTTTGTATAACGCCAAGATATAGCTTCTTTTTTGTATACTTTTTTTAAATTTATTTTTTAAAACAGAATAATGCATTTCAAGTCATAGTACACAAATAGAGCACAATTTTCTATTTCTCTGGTTGTAAACAAGGTAGAGTCACAACATTCATGTCTTCATACATGTACCTAGGGTAGTGATGTCTATCTCATTCCACCATTTTTGCTACCTTCGTGCCCCCTCCCTTCCCCTATTTCCCCTTTGCCCTATCCAAAGTTCCTCCGTGTCTCCCATGCTCCTCTCCCCCCATTATGTATGAGCATCCACTAATCAGAAAAAACATTTGGCCTTTGTATTTTGGGAATTGGCTTACTTCACTTAGCATGATTTTCTCCAATTCCATCCATTTACCTGCAAATGCCATAGTTTTATTCTCTTTTATTACTGAGTAATATTCTATTGTGTGTGTGTGTATATATATGTGTGTGTGTCTATATATATATGTATATATATATATATATATCACAATTTATCCATTCATCTATTGAAGGGCTTAGGTTGTTTACACAGTTTAGCAATTCTGAATTGTGCTGCTACAAACATTGAAGTGGCTGCATTACTGTAGTATTTGTTCTTTTTAGTTATACATGACAGTGGAATGCATTTAGACATATTTTACATACATAGAGTATAACCTCACATTCTTTTGGTTGTACATGATGTGGAGTTAACTGGTCATGTATTCATATATGTGCATGGAGATTTTTATCTGATTCATTCTCTTTCCTATTCCCATCCCCTATCCCTTCCCTTCATTCTCCTTTGTCTAATCCAATGAACTTCTATTATTTCCTCCCTCCCCATTGTGTGTTTGCATCTGCATATCAGAGAGAACATTTGGCCTTTGGTTCTTTGGGATTGGTTCATTTCACTTAGCATGATAATCTCCAGTTCCATCCATTTACTGGCAAATGTCATAATTTCATTCTTCTTAGTGGCTCAGTAATATTCCTTTATGTATATATACCAAATTTTCTTTATCCATGCATTTGTTGACGGGCACCTAGGCTGATTTCATAGCTTAGCTGTTGTGAATTGAGCTGCTATAAACATTGATGTGGCTGCATCACTGTAGTATACTGGAAATCATCACATTTTATACTAATAATTTTCCTATTTATGCCTTACTAGAAAATAGAAAACAAGGCTAAATGTGTTTCTCTTACTAATACCTAGTAGTATGCATAGCTTACACTAACTTTTTCCCTCCTTATGTCAAATTTTTCTATCTCCTAAGTTCAAATTTTATGTTTATATCTTACATGATATAGATTATTATGAGCAAATCATGTTATATTTCATTTGTGGCTTTATATACTTCTTTACATAGGTTAACAGAATATTGAGTACATTAAAAATCTTCAAAATTATGGTCTCCATATTTATCTTTCTTTGTACTTACACACTCCAGACTTTTGACTATTTAATATTCTTTCAGTGATTAACAAGAGTGAGCATTTTCCCTGGATAATTTTGAAACTTGAATATGATGTGGAAGTTCACACAGTAATAGAAAATGTACTGTGTACTTAAGCATTTATTATTTTTGTTACATTTTTATTTGTTATAATTAGTTATACATGACAGTAGAATGCATTTATGAACTTTGATATATCATATATAAATGGGGTATAATTTCTCATTTTCTGATTCTACATGTTGTAGAATCACATCAACCAGTTATATATGTCTGTTTCATTCTATTATCCTTCCTAACCTCATACCCCCTATTCTCCCTCCTCTCTACCTAATCTGAAGTAGCTCTTTCTTCCCTAGTGCACCCCCATTGTGACTTAGCAGCTGCATATCAGAGAAAACATGTGGCCTTTGATTCTTTGGGATTGGCTTATTTCACTTAGCATGATATTCTCAAACTCCATCCATTACTAGCAAATGCCATAATTTCATTCTTCTGTAAAGCTGAGTAATATTCCATTGTATATAGATCACATTTTCTTTATCTATTCATCTGTTGAAGGGCATATAGATTGGTTCCATAGTTTAGCTATTGTGAATTGAGCTGCTATAAATATTGATTGACATGGTTGAACCAGCTATGTCGCTCCATGGTTTATACACCAAGGACTAAAAACCAGCATACTATAGTGAAGCATTTATTTTAAACCAGAAAATAGTATATTCTACATGCATGTGTACAATGCCATGAAAGCCTTAGAGAAAAATACTAACTGCTTTCAAAATAATTATGCTGATAAATATGTGAAACAAAATTGGTAAACTCCAGAACACAAATTATCATCTGGCATTCTCTCATTAATGGAAGTATGAGTTTCTTTCAAATTGTGGTTTTTTCTTGAGTCCATGAAGGATAGCTACAGTTGCCATGTTTTGTAGTTACTTGCTTATTAAGACATACATTTTATTAGTTTGTTGGATAGAAAACACTGACAAAACAGAACACTGGTATTAATGTTTTTCATTTTAGTCCACACAATTAAAATAGTCAAGAAATCATTAAATAACACATACAATCATTGAGT
>CM053405.1:13376116-13428444 GCA_028644305.1 Xerus rutilus | reverse complement strand
ATCCTTACCTAGGTAAGCTTCGTTGTTAAGTTTATTTGTGAGGATAGCTAAGATTCCTCTGGTCTGAATGTGTGTGTTGCCCCCAAAGTTTTTTATTGAAATTCCAGTCCCCAAGGTGATGATATTGACAGGTAAGATTTCTGAGAGGTAGTCAGTTCAAGAGAAGATTAGAGCACTTTTAAAGGAGGCCCAAGAAGGAACCCAAATGAAACAAGATGCCTATCATATTCATAAATGGCACACGGATAAATAAAATACTTTCAAATTCAACCAGCTGCAGGTGGAAGATTAGACTAGAATGCACAAATAGTCATTTTTGGGTTTTCTGTTTACTTACCACACTGTCCTTCAGCAATCCAGCCTATTTTAACAAAATCTGTGAGAACTCGGATTTGGTTAATTGTGATCTCAACAGAAAGCTGAAGCTTTTTTTCTTATTATGTGTCTCCCTTAAAAAGATGAATTAATATTTATCAAGACCAAAACTAAATTCAAAATCATACAATGAATCGAGCAGTGGTTCTGGCAAGATGAGCTGATGAACTTCTGTTTCTGTCAGTCACTGCAAATATAAGCTTTGTATATATCTTTTTCCATCTTCATGGAAGTCTCTAATATCCCATTCCTGAGCTTTTCCCATCATACTGGCCCTTCAGAATGGGCTCTTCATTCTCTCCACTGGACTTCTTCTTTATGTCCTTGGGCTGATAGAAACCACCATCTCCCTTAAGGACAGCGCTCCCAGTGTGAACTTCTCAAGGTGGAGCTGTTCTAAAATTGTTCTCTACTCTTCCTCAGCCTCAAGGTATACTGAACAAACCATAAACTGTATATAATTAATGAGTGCAATGTCATCAATTTTGATGTGTTTATACCTGTGGATCAATCAACAAGATCAAGATATTGAACACATCTATCATCCTCAAAAGTTTTCTCAAGCTCTCTGATTGTAATCTGTCCCTTCCCCAGGTAACTCTGATCTGCCTTCTGCCACATGGACAGGTCAGTCACTGCTACTTCCAGATATTCCCTTTTTCATGTCTTTCCTCTGAACTTTTAGATGTTCCTTTCACTAATTGAACAATGTATTCTGAAAAATCACAATTTTACTTTAACATCTTTATATTGCAAATGAAGAGAGTTTTCCAAGGTCCAAAGTGAGCAAGGATATGAATGCAGCTTTTCTTGGAGTGTCTCTGAGTACTTGATGCTGATGGCCTCCCTTTGTCACACTTGATGCACACAAGTCAGGATACTTTATGGACTGACTGGTATACCCACTTCCTTCCATGGCCCAGCTCTCAGACAACAAGAGTCGGCAAAATGTCATTCTGCACTGCTGCTAAGTCAATGCCTTTCTCTGGTCCCCTCCTGATGTTTGTGGGGATGATTTCCCAAGGTGTGATGGAGCTTTATCAGCCTGCACCTATTTCCTGTCTGCCTTTTTCAACTCTATATCACTTTTCCACCAACAATGCACCAGCTCACCCTCATCAACTTTATGGTTAGGGGAAATCCCTCTGAAGTTGTAACTTGTTAACTGTCAGTTCGCAGGGGAGCATTCTTGTAATATGTTTGATATCCCTCCCAACCTTTGATATTTCAGTAGTACCTATGAGACACGGGGTCAAGTACTACTTGTCAACCTCATTTAAAACAGAATGTCTTGAAAAAAAAAACATTTTATTCCATTGTTTTGGATAGATGTGGGCAATTTTAACTATTCTCTCACGATTTTCAAAGCCAAGAGAAATGTGTTGGAGGGAGATTCCATAGGCTACAGGTGTTTGATTCAAATATCCATTTGCCATATCTACTTATGCTATATGAGTGCACAATTTTCATTATTGTTTTACCAGATATGGCCATGAAAGTTGAGTATATTTTATAAATATAAAATGTCATATATGTGTACTGAGTACAATGTTAATTTAAGATATACCCTAATGATTTTCTAATAATTCACAGACTATTTCTTGAAGGCAGGGGATACTAACTACTTCAAGAAATGAACAAAATGATTTAATTATACATCTAGAAATAAAATTAAATTAATAAGGAAAGAAACATGAAAAAGTACTCTTGTGTGGGCTATGTACATCACTTTCATTTCCAAAAGAATGATAAATTGTGTTATGTGACCTAAGAAAAAGGGTGTACTAACACAAGATTTTAGATATTTCTCTGAGCATGAAACTAATTCAAATTAATAAGGAAATAATTGCCCCTCTCTGTTGCTACATGTATTACCTAATTAGAGAATGAATAAAATGTCACAACCAAGAGAGTGACATTTATTTAACAAGCAATTATTAGCAACATGTCTGCCTCTATTGAACTTGCAAAGGGCTGTGGAGTTGAGTGTGTCTGACAATCTAATGCTTTGTCCATTCACTTTACCCCACAATGTGAAAACCAACACATGCCATTTTGTACCTATTCTTTAGAATGCAACTATTTTTCACTCCTGAAAAATAATTAATGAACAAAAACAATAGGAGAAAATTTCATGGGACAATTATATTTTTATGCACCTCTCATTTCTGCGAGGTTGTGAATGAGACAAAGTCATTTGCAAAACGAAGCTTTGCTTGCAGGTTTAATATCTGAAACTTAACCTATAGTACATTTATGGTACTAGTTATTACATTAAAATTATTATCCATTTTCTTATACTAAAATGAGTGGTCATACATAAAATTATCATTAGTGGAACATGTTCTTTCCCACATCTATATGTCCTTTCTGAAAGAATTCCATGTTCATAGTTCCAAATTAGCTCCACTGGATCACAAATACACTTCTCCTTTCCTTTATTTTGATTTTGAACTTTCTCACTGTTTTCTATTTTCTAAATTATTACTATTTTCTGTGTTAACAAGCTTAGTTTGTTACTTTGTTCTTTTTCCTTTCTCATCCTTCTCCTCCTCCTCCTCCTCCTCCTTTTTCTTCTTCTTCCTCTTCCTCTTCCTCTTCTTCTTCTTCCTCTTCCTCTTCTCCTTCTTCCTCTTCTTTTTTTTTTCCTACCCATAGGCTGGAGATTTAACTTAGTGTTAGAGCACTCGCCTAACATGAATGAAGTGCCGGGTTTAGTCCCACAAGGCAGCAAACCAACCAATCCAAACCATCTTCTTCTTTACATTGATCTTTGCATACCAAACCTGGGGAACAGGATAAATCGGTAGATTCAAAACCCAGGAATACATATTTTGGAACAAGAAATCCTTAATGGAATTGAAAATTCAATGAAAAATTGTGTGCTCATCCAAAAGGCTTCTACATCAAAATGTTATGGTTTAGATCTGGATAGCAACCAGAGGCTCATGTGTTGAAAGCTTGGTTCCCAATGCAGCAATGTTCAGGGTAGGGGTTTTGGGAAGTGATTGGGTCATGAGGACTCTACCCTCATTGATGGACAAGTCCCTTGATACTTTTATAATCTGAAGTGCTATTGGGAATTGGTGAAGACTTTAGAGTATAGGACAAGTTGGAAGAAGTAGGTCACTGGGTGCATGTCTGTGAAAAGTAGATTATGTCCCTGGCACCCCGTCCCCTTCTCTGTTTCCTGATGGCAATGAGCAGAGCAGCTTTGCTGCACCACACTCTTCAGTGGTGATGGTGATGTTCTGCCTCACTAGAGGTACCCAGCAACCACAGTGCAGGCAACCAAGAACTAAGACCTCTGAAACTATGGGCCAAAATATGCCTTTTGTCCTTAAGTTGATTTTCTCAGATAATTTGTCACACGGATGGAAAACTGACTAACACACTGTAAGTACATGATGAAGCCTTCCTACATTCACATAAATTGAGAGAATATATGTTAATTAATAATTTGATCTCTGTACATTTTTCTAGAAATTTAATGAGGTTCATTTATAATTTAGGGTAATGTTATTATTAGGAAATTATTCTCTTGCACCACAAATAAGAGTCAAGAAATAAAGGCACAGATATATTTTCCCTAGTAGTCCTATATGAATCTGGAAACATCACATTTCTCTTCTTTGAATTGGGAAGGTTTGGTGACAATACCTTCAGTTTTGTGGTTCTGATGAATCTCACCATCCAGGAGGGTGAGCACAAAGAGTCAAAGATGGGTACAGTCAAACAGGTATTGTGACATTCCTGCCATGGGCATGAGCAGGGTCAGACGAGAGTGAAGATGAGAGGATGAGAGGGAGATTGGGTTTTTTTGTTTGTTTTTTGTTTTCTGAGAAAATCGACAGTACTTTCCTGAGGCAGGAGCAAGACACATTCACACAGAACAAAGTGTGACACATGGTATAATAAGCACTGCTTAACAGAACTTAGAGCATTAGCTAGTATAGTGCAGAGGGAAAACTGATGGTGAGTAAAACAAAGAAGAGTTCATGAAAGAAGACGTCTTTTAGAAGAATAGAGAGGTAGGAATGCTATTTAAACCAGAAATTTTAAAATCAGCAATAACAAATGTAGCTACAGTTCATATTAAGCATATTGTTAGGTGACACTAGCAATGTCACTCCAGGTGTTTGACAAGGTCCAAACCTAGAGAGGAACTCAGCAAGGCCTGTGCTCCTGGACAAGCCTCAGGCTACTTCTCCTGAGAACAATAATAATGCTGGGAATAATTACCTGGGGAAATAAACAATTGGCCCATTCTGAAAAATGCTGTAAAACAAAAAGAGATTACGAATATATAACCAAGTGTACACAATTATGTCCTGACTGGCCTTACAAAAATAAAACTAATTCTACTGAAATAGCCAAGGCAGAGAACATAGAAAGGCTTTATTTACAAGAAGTAAGGGCTCCATTATTAACTTCCCCACCTAAACCAAAAACTTTCAGATTACTCAAAAATAGAAATTCCCGTAAGGGAGTGGTTCCTATGATCCAGGGACCACCATATGTGGCTTACAAAATTGGAGGACGATTATGGTTCCCTGCTAGAGGAGCTGAAGTAAACAAAATGACTTTTCCACTCCCCACTGACCCTCCTTTACCCTATACCAGAATTTATGATGAAAATTGCAGATATGGTAAATATTAATGGTAAATGGGTTGACATACTGCTCTTTCTTAAGAGACTGGAATGATTTCATCCCTGGTGTTTGAAAACAAGAAAAATAGAAAATGACCTAATCAAGCAGCTAAATAATTGTAGGAAATTACCTTACAGACATCGCCTAAGAGAATATGAATAAAAATTAAACCTACCACTTGATAGACATAGTGGAAGACAAAAAGTAGAATTCTGTACCTTTTCTTCTTTATTTAGCATGATAACCTTTACTTATGCAGACATCTTGTCTCTCACCTTTGTGTAACTTTAAGATTGTGTAAGGTCAATAGAGTTATGAGGAAATTGTGTAGGACGCCAATAAGGAAAAATGAAAGAACATGTACAAAAATTCTTTGTAATAGAGTAAACACAGCTAGACATGGAAAAACAATGTTCTGGACTTCCTTGTAGAAAGATATAAAAATAAACCTCATGGTCACAAGAGAGAGACCTTCTGATGTAGTAATCGACTTCCTCTCATCTCTCCATTGCACTGAGTCGACAGTTATGTCATATTGATATGCAACATTAAACTGAGATCCCAGATCGATTCCTTTAAAATGATGAAAACAATGAAATTATATAAAAATAAAATATATTTTAAATGTATTTATAAATCCTCATAGGTTTAATAACTGCAATGAATATATTAAATGAGAAAGATGATGAATCAGGAAGGAAAACCACACATAGGCGTTTAGACCCAAGAAAGGGTCTCAGAGAAGTCAAGGAGGAGGAGAAGACTGGGAAATCAAGCTTCTGACTAGTTGATCCTAGCCACATGGACAGTACATTAATAGCCCCTAGACATGATCAACCCCAAAAGGTACCTCCTCTTCCTCAATCCTGTGCTAATAAAGGTTTACAAATCACTTTTCTCTAGATTTGCTGAAGAAGACAAATAGAATTGATTAATCTTATTTCCCACCAATCACCAATGGGGACACATCAGACCCATTAAAAAACCCTGAACAACAAACACCTATTGGCAGCTCTCTCCTGGGACCCCTCCCTCTTTGGGAGCTCCAATTTCTTTCTATTACTCTAATAAATCCTGTTACTTTGCTTTTACCCTTGTGTCCGTGGATTTTGTTACTCCAATTTGTGAGACAATGAACCACCTGACATCCACATGCCCTGTTATAATGATACCCTGAGAAAAGAAAGAGAATCGATACTTTACAGTTCTTCTGCCATAAATGGCCTCCTATGTCTCCAATGTCTTGTGTTGATAACCTGAAAGTCAAATCCTACTTATTTTCAGGGTACCTCTGTCATTTCTGTGCAAGTTTCTCTGCAAGACTTCAGAGAGTGTTATGGATCAGTCAGGCACAGCAATGACCACATGACCTGGTATTTAGGCACTCTAGTTTCTATGTTAGTCAGCTTTCCATTATTGTAACAAAATTCTGAGATACTTGATTTATAAGATAAAAGGTTTGTTTTGGCCCAAAGTTTTACAGGTTTCTGTCCATGACCAATTGGCCCTGTTGCCTTGGGACCTGTGGTGAGGTAGCACATCAAAGTGATATCAGGTGGCAAAACCACCCACTTCATGAGGGAGGACAAAAGAGGAAAGGAAGGGACTGTAGTCCTATTGTCTTCTATGAGGGGCTGTCCCCAGGACCTAAGACCTCCTACCAGGCCCCACCTCCCCATTGCACCTTTCTGGAGACCATGTCTTAACCACATGGACCATTTGGGGACATGCAAGGTCCAAACTAAAGCAGTTGCTATGATTTATACAACATTATCTTAATACAATTTTTCCCACCACCTAATCCTAAAATCCCCCAAATTGCCTGCTTTTCTCAATCTATTTCTATATGTTTTCTCACCTACTGAATTAAAAATCAAATGAAACTAGAAAAGTTCACATCGATAAACTATATTTATGTTGATAATCAATTTTAAAATATATTTTTGCCAGAAATGTTCAGATAACATAAATTAGTTTTTAGACTAAAGTCAGGAAGAGATATTTCACTTTAGAATCATTTTAATATATATTTATGTTATAAAATATGCTGTAAATTTTACTTAATTATTCATTCATTGGAAAATAAGAGGATTACCTTCAAGAAATATTTTATAGTTTTTTTCAAGTGCAATGTGAACCTCTTTTCTTTTTTGAAAGCAACTTTATTAATTTAGTCTCCTGATTATATAAAATGTACAACATGATTTTTGATATAGAAATATGAATATATATGTGATTATTACAGTTAAGAAAATTCTCATCCATATCTTAGATTGTTACATTGTGTGTATATATGTGGTAGTACCTAAAATAAAGTTGTAGTTATGTAGGATTCAAGCCATCTTAAATAGAGAAAAGCTACAAATATCTATAAATCTACAATCCAAAATTTTTACATATTAATATTATGTCACATTATATTACAATAGTTTTTAATGTCAAATCTAGCACCTAAGTGTGCAATTTTATCCTTTATGTTACAGACTAAATGCTGGTTTTCTTCCCAAATTCATGTACTGAAATTGCACTTCAAAGTGATGCTATTTGAATGTGAGAACTTTGGGAGGTGACTAGGTAATGAGTATAGAAACCCACTAACTGGCCTGAGTTTTTTTAAGAGAAGATAAGTGCTAGAGCTTGCTTTCTTTCTCTGATCTCTGCCTGGTGGGCAGCAGTGAGAAGATGACCATCTGCAAATCACCAAGCAAGCCCTCACCAGACACCATCCCTGCCAGCACCATGACCTTGGACTTCCCAGCTCCAAGATCTGTGAGAAATAACTGCTTGTTTTACAGCCAGCCAGTCTAATGTAATTTGTTACAGCAGTACAAACTTACTTAGAAACCTGCCACATCCCATTCCTCTCACTTCCTTGGGCCAAATTTTACTTTTATCAAGTTTTAATTTCTTATTCCATATTTAGTCATTAATCATGCAAAACACTGAATATCCTTTTAATATTCACATTACACTATATGCACTGTTTCCTAAATTGATGTTTGCAAGCTCTATGTTGACCTGTTTAATGACCTTATTGTGAATTTCTATTTAAACAATAAAAAGAAACAGATGGAAAGTAAACAAGGTCATCCAGGTCACCATATTTTTACTAACAACAGTAGACCATATTTAACTTGCATGATAGTATAACAATATTGAATTACTAATATCATGTATCAAAAAGGACTGTTTTTTCTTTTTTTCTCCATTTTAAGACCTTCCTAAAATATGATACAAGTAGTTTATTCCCTCACATTTCTCCAAAGAACCTGTTGACAACTACTATAATATTCATCCTCTCCAGTGTTAAAATTTGTTTGCCATCATGACAGTATTGGGAAGTGGAACCTTTAAGATATGTTTAGTTCATGAGGACTCTGCCCTTGTGAGTGGATCAACTTCCATTATCACAAGAGAGGGTATAATTATTCTGGGCCTGAAGTCTCTTTCTTCTTCCCTTTCTTGATCTTTCACCTTCAGAAATGCCCTCTTTCATGCTGTTTTGATGTAACAAGAAGTCTTGCCCCAGATGTAGCACTTCGATCTTGAATTTCCTAGCCTCTAGAACTGAGATAATAAAAGTTTGGTTCATTATAAATTATACAATCTATGTGTTCTGTTTTAGTGGCAAAAAATAGACTAAGAAAACCACCTTATTTATCATTTGCTGCCTTGGTGATACACAGTATATGGCCTTCTTTAATCAGAGTATTTGATATACAAAAAAATAGTATTATGAAACATCTCCGTTGGATATGTACCCTGAAACATAAAAAAAATACAAACAAGTTTCACTGTGGAAGCATCTTTAGAAATTTACATCTATATTTTCACAAAATCACTATTTGTTTTTTTGAGGAAGTCAGGTGGGTTATGTAAATGGATACGTGGGCCAGTGATTCTTTTTTATTATTATTTTTATTTGTTCTTTTTAGTTATACATGACAGTAGAATGTATTTTGACATATCATACATACATGAAGTATAATTTTCCAATTTTGTGGTTGTATTTGATGTGGAGTTACACTGGACCACTGATTTCTAAGACACGTAGTAACGCTGGGACTAAAGTTTGAGGTATAAGGAGCCTTTCCTCCAGCTTAGGTTCTTTCATGTGTGCTTGCCCCGTTTTACAGGTATTTTGCCCCGACCCGCGGGGCAACAACGGGGACACGCGGGAACCACCTAAGAGAATGAAACAAACAAGGGGCGCGAAAGAACGGAGGCAAGACAGGATTCTGATCAAACCTCCAAATTTTTATTTAAGAACAGTGGTATATGTATGCTCAGGAGGGGGAGGGGAAGGGAAGGAACTGTCGCAGGACGATTGGTCAGTGCAAACAGGTGGTATCAAAAGGGGGAGGTTCACTGCTTTGGCGCCCGCGGGTTTTTCGGCGCTCCTGCTTAACCAGGAAGTGACTCAGGGCTTTTTGCTCCCAACAGTATTTGAACTTTTCAAGACACATTTCACATTTGAATGTGTTTATGATAGATTATAAACGTTATATATTGGTAGCTAATTCTAACCAAGATGTAAGATAATAAAATACACTGGAGTCAGGCAAAGGCGTGAAATTCTCCTGAAAAGAAGATTGAAATTGGCCTCAAAAAAATACACTAGAAGATAATTCTAGACTAAATAAATATATACAAATGGTCAGATGTAGGAAGTGACACATTTGGTTACTGAAAGAGTTTTTTAATTAATCAAAAACATTGCTTCTCTAAGAAAATTCTTTACTTACTAGGAGAATTGTTATGCAAAACAATTAGCATATATATAAATGGAGACAATTCAATATAAATATTTTAAAATTCAATCTACAAAAGTAATTTGCTATTTATATTTAACCAAATGAATTAAATTAGTATAAATTTGTACATAATTAGGTACAATCCAGACAATAAAGAAAAAGGCATACTATATAAACATTTAAGGTTAGAGTCTATCAATGTACAGAAAGTATTCCAAATTGATTATTATCTTTGTATTACTCAAAAAACATAACTATCATTAGCAATAAATGAATTACACATATTAAATAAATTAAAATTTGGAGTCATACATATTTTATGCCATTCATTTCAATTCACAATGCATTATTTATTTTATAAAACTTTTCAATTAATATTTAAATTTTTTTTAAATTAGACAACATGAAATAATCAGATTGCAATATTTCAAAAGAGCAGGTATATTTGTTGTTCTTATTAGTGAACTCAATGTTTGAGACAAAAACAAGGTCTTTGAGGCTATCTATCCCACTATCTTTCCAACTTCTACAGTGTATCAATAAACTTAAAAACCTTCAATATTTACTCACAATAATCTCTGTTGAAATAACTCCACTACTTTAACATGTTTTTTGATTTCCTCAATATGTATTTATTATTATCACTTTTTCTTTACAAAGAGCTGATTATCTTTTCAAAGAGCTTAGAGATTTATTTTATTTATAAATCCTAGAGATTATTTAATACTTAAGCTTGTTTTTTAATGCATTAATTTTAATCTTCACCTTTTTAACTTCAATTAATTTGTAATATTGTTTACTGTCATCAAATCTTATTTCTTGTTTCAATTTTAAATTATTACTTTTAGTGTCTAATAATACAAATATGTTCTTTGAATAGAGCTTTGCAAATTTTAGGTCTTGTGAAATTTGGAATTGTTATCAGATGAATTGTTTTATAACTAAATTTTGATGTTGTTTTGATTCCAAGAAGTTTTTAACAATTTGTGATAAATACATATTTGAATATATTTACTTTTTTGTTTGTTTAATTGCTTATCTGGTTTTTATTCATTATTACTTTCCTTAACTGTGAGATTACATAATGTATTCCTAAAGCTTATTATTTTAAGCATTGGTTAAGATTTACTTTGTAAGTGCCTGTATGGTTCATTGATTTCACCATTCCATGATAAAAAAGCATTAGTCTGTGATTTTCATTGTATCCCCCCCACAACGCACACACACACTATAAATACACTTGTGTCCCAAGAGGATATGGAAACTCTGCCAACCCTGTCTCTTCTTTTGGGAGTTTAACTCCTTTGGGGAGATATAATCCAACAGATGGATAACCCTGAATTTAGCCCAATTGAGAACTCAAGAGCTCACACATTTCTGCTTTCAAGGTGCTACCTTCACTAGCATCTCCTCTGCACACCACAGTTCTAATAAGTCAGTGAAACATTTCTAAAGATGAAGAGTATAGAAGAACCTGAACATTTCTCCTATAAAATTTGGACATGTTCCTGAGTGTGGTCACTGGTGTTTGTTCCCAATAAAATATCAAATTCAATAAAATATCTCTGAAAAAAGTGGGTGTATTGGACCAGAAGGAGGCATATTGATTGCCAGTCTGGTGTGGGTAATATTGGCCATGTGCAATTGTAATTGCAGCCTCTGTCTCTAGACAGTAGCTCCAGTCCACTCCTTGCTGAAGGTTTCTGCCACTCCTACCACCATGATAATTATTCCAACTGTCATAATCATTGCTACTACTCCCACAAGCATACATACTATTTTTACTTGCAATAGATTTTTTTTATCTTTGCATTTTGAAGTTTATTGTATTAAGTGTATTAAAGCAGTGTTTTGTCATTTACCTCAATTATAGAAACTTTATGTTTTAATACAACTAAAACGATAATTTGGTGGTATCATTATCACATTATTATATTTCATTAGTATAGAGTAATATAATTAGATCAATAAAATTCTGCCATAAATATCTGAAGTAATGCAAATAGGTGGTAAAAGCATTTAACAATGCTTTGTGTGTATGTATATGCTTGTGTGTGTAATTTTTAAGAGTGGATTTTGTTTGAGTGCAGTATAGTTGGTTGTATACCTGTGTAGTAATTAATATGAATACTAGCATGAGTCCTAAAGCCCTATTCTTATGAAAGCCATTAAACAAGAGGTATCTCAGAAATGTCTCAGTTCTCACTTTTACTCCTTTCCTTCTTCAAATATTTTTCAACACGTGGAGGCATCTCAGTCAGAGCTGCCCATTGTTTTGATTTTCAAATAGGAATTTTAACATTGATACAGAGTCTTACTATAAAAGTCTAAGTTCCAGAGAGAAAATTTATCTAAGTTCTTCTGCTCTGTAATATAGCCATTTATATTTCCCAAACACATTTCAAGTTTGATAACAAAGTCATCTCATAGTGCCTTTTTATCTTCTGACCATAAATGTTGAGGTCTTTGTTGAAAACATCCTGACCACTGTAATTATGAAGTTATAGCCACATCATGTTCTCTTTCATTCACTTCCTTAAGATAGAAGCTGACACAAATCCCAGGTCTGGTCTTTGGCATGTTACACTTGACACATGACATGGATTGGGTCTGCATTCTGGATGATGCCACTCACAGCACAAACAGCACAACTTGAGAGGACATAGCTCTTCTGACTCTGTGAATACACACACCTAGGTATCAGTTGTGACTTCCCTGTGCCAAGTGTTAGATTTGAAGAAATCCAGTTAATTATTTGACCAAAGATATAGAGTTTTAAGTAGCAGAGCCGCAAACCTCACTCAAATGTGTTGTTTCCAAAGTCTTTACTCTTTGATAACATATTTGTTAACTTTATGTTTTTAACTCTCCTTATTTTGAACCCATCTAATAGTTTCCAAATATCATTATGATAAACTCACAAATATTTATCAAGGCTCACAGGGCCCCAGAATTTCTATTTCCTAGTCTCAATGCATAAAACTAAAGCCAGAATTTTAAAAATATAGGCAATCAGAGTAGATAGATTGAGGAAACAAGTCAAACAAGTCTAGGTCCCAAAGGTTGGAGACTCCCATAGAGAAAAATAAAATGTTAATGTCCCCAAAAGCCCAGTAGTTATTGTCCTTCCTAAAGAATTGTTAATGAAGCAACTCCTGAGCAGGCAGGAAACTGCTAATCCTCCCTGAGACTCCTTCCTGCCCCATTATCCCTCCCCATCCCTAAGCCTACCTGTTTACCACCTTTTGCCTCCCCAGCAGCATCTTCCAATCACAGGTACAGTAAGAGGGGAAATTAACAAGATAGAGGAGAAGAATGTAAAGGGACAAAGAAGACCTTAGTTGTGTGAAAAAGTTGGGACTTCCTCATCCCAGGGATTCCGCCTTTTGTGTGCCCTATTTCCTGCAGAAGTCTGTTCCTCTATCCTTTAAATAAAGCTTCACTTTCCACTCTTTGCTTGCCTCCTCGTGCCTCTCTGGTGTTATTCTTCAGCATTCAGAGAAGCAGGACTCAAAGTAACCGGTCATTTCAAAACCCTCCTCATCACTGTCTCTGCTCAGCCATACTGAATTGCATTCTAATTTTTGAGTCTTCCACATATTTTACTGTATCAAAATTCTTGTGTATACAGGTTTTATGCCTGGGAACTCTACATCTCTCAATTGAATCTTCCCAACCTCTTGAACTCTTCCTGGATGGTAATGCATCTTTCGGATCTCAGGTGAGATGTTCCAGAAGGCATCTAGTCCCTTCCCCTGGTTACCTTCATCACATTCACATACTTATGCAACAAATGAACCCCTTCATTCTACCTCCTGAGTGTATTTCTAGCACTTAGGGAAGTCTAAGCACACTTCTCTATTCTAAGAAAAACGCTCCTTTCACATTTAAGATATATGGAATTACAGTAGTATTTACAAGCAGTGTGTGCACATTTATAAAAGTAGTTGGCTGTGTTATGATGGTGGCAATTGTTTTCCTAAAATGCTGCTTTTAAGTAGTGGTGCTTTTATATTTGAAAAGATATTAGAATTTTTTAAAAGCCCTGCAATGATATTTCACAAATAGCACTAGGCAGTCTTCATCTATCTTAGATGGCTGTTATTAGCAGTAGAGTCACTTAGCAAATGAGAAAACTGAAGCACAGAAGAAAGGTGCAGAATACATCATTTGATGGAAGTCTGAGTGAATAAATCCATCAATTCCTTTGTCCTAGGGAACCACCCCTCTGTGACTATTAGCTTGTGTTTGCATATGTCAAATAATTCTTACTACAGTGCCTTCTCTCCCTTCCAATGTCAGTGGCCTGATCTTGACAGGTATTTTCTTTCTTACCTGATCCTCTTGGAAGACTGCCTGCCTCCTTGAAGGATTTTCTTCCTTTAGCCTGTCAAGGCCTTCTACTGCCCTCTGCTGGCCAAAACTCATGGCTGGGACTAGTTTTTCATATTCCAATACCACCTCAAGATGTATTAGGAGGGGAAAAAAAAAATGAAGTGTGGATACACCGCTCCACCAATCACAATACCAAAAATATAGTGTTTGATCATCAGAGAGGGCATTGTATCTGTCATGTGAGATTTCGAGTCAATGTAGCTTCTCTTCCTTTTGAACAAAATTATTTGTATCTCTCATCTACTTAGAATAGGCTTTGAATTTATAAGAAATTGATGCCATTTAAAGACAGAATGGTTTATACTCTTTCACTTTTGGACATCATAAATCTGTAAAATAAAATTTGTGAACACCATACTAAAAGTAAAGGCACTCCAGGAAATAGGACTTTGAAAGCTGAATCTTTATGGCAATCTTCAATCTGTTATATTTTGGTAGAAATGGCACACTTTTCAGTAAAACTGCTTAAGATAGCTATAAGGAGGTGCAGCTGTGGATCTGTGAGATGATGGGTCTCCACTCTGCTGACTCAGTATGCCCCAGTTGCCACCCACATGTTTTGCATTGCCCAGCACACATATGCTCCTGAAACGGCCCCGGTACACTACAATTGTCGCTGTCCTCAGAGTAACAGAAGCAATGATACTTCCATTATTACTCTGATTACTGGTAATGAAAATCAGGGCCTAGTCCTCTTTCCCTGATATGAAGACTGAACACCTGAGAAATGCTGAGGCAAGGTGGAAAGCAAATTTTATTTAAAGGGTAGAACAGAGATAGACTTCTCCAAAGAGAAGGGCTCCAGTGCTGGGAATCCAGGGAAATGGGGGTGTCCTGCCCCTTTTGTATGTTTTAGATTTTCTTTGTTCTCTTGTTTTCTTCCCCCCACATCCTGCCTAGGTGACTAGTGACCAAAAGTAGGCCAAAAGGTGGAGTGATTCTGGGGCTGGAATGAAGCTCCCCAGGGGTACAGGCAGGAAGGGAGGGCCCATTATCCACTCCTAAAACCCCCTGCAGGGAGAACAATCCCCTGGAGGCAGGGTGTGCGCTGGAGGTGCTAGCATTTTATTTTCTTTCCTTTGAATCTAGCCTTCCATCTACCCCTTCCTTCCGACCTAGTCATTCATTACCTACACAGATGGTCAGGTTGCCCCCCACCCCTTTGCTTTTTCTCATGCAGTTATTCCGTCCACATATGTTCTTGGTTAGTGGCAGACTATCTGAGGAAATTCTTGACCTCTTGCAACAACCGTTTGTGTCTAGGTAGTTGTGGATTTTCTAGAATATCATATAAGAAGGAGGAGAAGAAGAAGAAGAAGAATGTCATAGAAGAAGGAGGAGGAGACTGACCTTTCTCACCTGAGATACTGCGTTTGGGCTGTGTTCAAGCTGTTGTGCATTATCAGCGCTGTCTTCTTATTGTCAGGCATCTTTTCGGTGTTTAGATGTACTATGCATGGTTTACCCATTCTTAAGACTGTGTCCAGTTTTTGTTGGATAGCAATAGAGTTTCTTGAAGTAACTAATGCAGGTTTTGTATGAATCTAGGTTTTTATTGTTTTTGGTGAAATATTTAAGAGTATGTTGATACATGCATATTTAACTCTAATCCACTGCCAAAGATTTCATCAAATTGTGTAGTGTCTTGTGTTCCCATAAGAAATGTGAATTTTGATTTCTCTAGATCCTGGCCAGTACTTATTATCATCATGTTAAAAATATATTAGTCTAGCTATGCCAGCGCCCGCGCCAGCACAAAGGGAAACCGAGTCAGGCGAGGGAGATGAAAAATCACACACACACACACAGAACAAGGCAAGAGACTTTCTTTATTGAGCTCACACACACTCACAGGGCAAGAGAGAGTTTCCAGACTCTTCCTATTGAGCTCAGGTCCCTCTTTATATATGTTAAGAGGCCCTTTGTCCTCAAAGGGCTATGGGGTGCATAGGGTGTGACTATTCTATTAGCATCCGCTACAGGGTGCATAGGATGTGCCTATTCTATTAGCATCCGGTGACTATGCTATTAGCATCCTGTGGCTACTCACAGGAATGCGGAACTTGTTACAAGATGGAACTATGGCCAAAGCTATATGATTGACAAACCTGATATTTGTTGCATATTATGTACTGTGGATGCGCCCAGGCCAGCTCTCTCTCACATAGCTACTCTAATGTGTTGACATATCACTGTGTTTTTTTGGTCACCAAAAATGTTAACTATATTTGCATCTGCTTTTTTGCCCTCTATATATTTTCTGAGGAATAGTATTGATTCAAAGTTTGATCCAATATCTGTAGAGTTAGTTAGTTTCCAATTAATGAGTCTTAACTGATCTTTATATTTTTGGATACAGGTACTTGTCTTCTCATTTCTCTAGCATTACATTTTGCAGAGAAAATTTTTTTTGTTTCTGCCATTTTTTGTTAACTCTGATAAAGTCCTTTTTATCAATGTATTTTTCAGGATTGTGCTTTGGGTATGTTATCTAAGAAAACTGTGCCTAAAAAAATCAAGTTTTTTCATTAAAAGTTTTTCAGTTTTACATTCTGCATGTCACTGTATGACCTATCTTGAATTAAGTACTATATAAAATATAAGCCATACATCATTTTATATGTTATATATGTGTAAATATACATATGTATGTACTTATACACACACACTTCAAATTATTTGCTGAAGGGAAAGATTTTTCTTCTTGAATTTCCTTTTCTCTTGTCAAAAATGAACTAGCCATGTTTGTTTCTATTTCCAGGCAGTATTTTGCTGTGTTTTTCGATGACCTGGTCATTAGTGGAGGTCTTCAAATCATGTGATATGAATTTGGCTTGTGTGTTTTTCCTGTACCAAGTTGTTTTGGGTATTTCATTCTCTTTACCTTTTCATACAATTTTTACAAACAGTTTTTAAGTATGTACAAAATATCTTGCTGAGATTTTGATTAGGATTGTGTGGGGAAT
The DNA here is from genome assembly GCA_028644305.1 of Xerus rutilus. Lineage (NCBI taxonomy): Eukaryota > Metazoa > Chordata > Mammalia > Rodentia > Sciuridae > Xerus > Xerus rutilus. The sequence goes on along the minus strand of CM053405.1, from coordinate 13,411,302 downwards.
ATGTGTATAGATTATTTACATAGATTTTATTTTATTTTTTAGTTAGTATCTCTAGCAGTTGCCAGATCCATAACTAAATTTAAAATTCTAACTAACATTGGTATTGTACCAGGTCAATTTAAATGATTACTAAGATAACCTAGATTTTTCTCATTCTCATTTTATGTTATGGTTGTTATAAATATATTTACATAGATTGAAATCCCTACCAGTGTCATAAATGTAGCTTTCCACATTCATAATTATTTTAAACTACTTAAAGTTAGAAAAATAGTCTTATATTTACTCTGAGATTTATCATTTTGTCTTCCTTCATTCTTATAAATCACAGATTGCTATCATTATCATTTTCCTGATAAATTTCTGTAGCATTTCTTTAAAAAAAAGTCTCATACAATATCTTAACAGTGTGTCACCTAAGGATATCTTCATCCAGGTTTCATTCCTCCAGGTTTTAAATTTCTGGATTGAAAGAGTATCCATATTTACCTTCCCCCTACCCCCAACAACAACTTAAACAGATTATTCCAATGTCATATGGCGACCAGTGTTTTCTGATGAGAAATTTGGAGCAATTTGAATTGATCATCTCAATATGCAAGTGTTCTTTTTCTGTTCTTTGCTTTCAAGATTACATGTCTCTATCTTTGATTTTCGGTCCTTGGATCATAATGTGCCTTGGTGTGCTTTTCTTTACATTCATACTTTTCAAAGTTTGGCACACTTCTTTAACCTAAATATTTTTGTTTTTATACTAAATTTAGGGAATTTCATCATCTCCTTTTTTTTTCCTTACTGCATCAAATCCATTTTTATTACCAGAACACCCACGTAATAAATATTGAACTCCTTTGTATTGTCCCCAAATACTCTAGGTCTCATTCTTTCTTTCACCTTTCTTTATCTCTATTCTTCAGTTGGGTAAGTTTTACTGACATATCCAGTACTTTGCCATTTTCATCTCTCTTCTCCACTTAGCTATTAAGTCGTACTTGTGAGTTTTAATGAGATATTAAATATTCCAGTTCTATCAATTCTGCCAGCGCCCGCGCCGGCACAAAGGGAAACTGAGTCAGGCGAGGGAGCCGCGGATGACAAATCACTCACACACCCACACACACACACACAGAACAAGGCAAGAGACTTTTTTTTTATTGAGCTCAGGTCCCTCTTTATATATGCTAAGAGGCCCTTTGTCCTCCAAGCCTACAGTGTGCATAGGGTGTGACTATTCTATCAGCATCTGGTGACTATGCTATTAGCATCCTGTGGCTACTCACAGGAATGTGGAACTTGTTACAAGATGGAACTATGGCCAAAGCTATATGATTGACAAACCTGATATTTGTTGCACATTATGTACTGTGGATGCGCCCAGGCCAGCTCTCTCTCACACAGTTCCACACAGTTTTTACAAATAGTTTCTACATGTCTAAGAATTCTGTCTTTTCCTCACTTTAAGGGTTTTCATCCTTAGTTTATGGATCATGATCATAATGCCTCTGTAAATATCATTGCCGATTTGAGGTTTACAGGTTTTGAATTTTTCAACTTTTATTACATCAGGTAACTTGAATTATAACTGGGTGTTTTTTAACATTATTTTTGAGACTCTAGATTCTTTTCAACTCATTTACAGAATATTGACATTTTGTCAACTCATTTATTCTTGCTAGAAGTTATCTTACTAGGTTAAGTACAAAAACTTTGTCTAACCTTCCATAAATTGTGTTTCCAATGGCAGTTCAGTTTTATACCTTTTGCTACCTTGCTTGTGCCATCCTATGTATACACAATTTATGAGTTAGTTTTGAATTTGGATAATTAGTATCAAGGATCAGTAATTTTTTTCTGTAAAGCATTTTTTCTATAATTTATATTTTAGGTTTTGTAGATCATTTATGTTGTCTTTTGTATATTCTATGTTTATAGATGGTCTCTAGCTTAAAATGGTTTGATTTAAGTTTTGGGATTTTACAGTGGTGTAAAAGTAATAAGCATTTAGTAGAAACCATAATTGGAATTTTGAGTTGTGATTCTGTCCTCATCTGGAAGGGGTGGCTTGATTCTCTCCCAGGATACTCTGCAGCTGCTGTGACCACAGGGGTAAACACCCAGAGCTCTACAGAGTGCTGTGTTACTAGCCATTGTGTTTGGTAGGTACATTAAATGTCTTTTTACTTGTAATATTTTCAACTTATCATGGGTTTATTAGAATGTAAACTCATCTTAAGCATACAAGCATCTTTATTGGCTGGCTTTCTTGTTTGCTTGTTTTTTACAGCCCTTTGAAAATGTAAAAGACATTCTTGGTTGTTAGGCTGCATAACGTTTATCCATGGGACAGATCATTCTGTGGGATGTAGTGGATTAAATCAAATTTATAGAGTAATTAGTTCTTAAACTGTCTGCAATGCTTCTTTGAGGTTTGCTCTGTCAATGGCTGCCAGCGCCCGCGCCAGCACAAAGGGAAGCCAGCACAAAGGGAAACCGAGTCAGGCGAGGGAGCCGCGGATGAAAAATCACTCACACACACACACACACACAGAACAAGGCAAGAGACTTCCTTTATTGAGCTCACACACACTCACAGGGCAAGAGAGTTTTTAGAGAGTTCTCTCCTGAGCTCAGGTCCCTCTTTATATATGCTAAGAGGCCCTTTCCGGTGACTATGCTATTAGCATCCTGTGGCTACTCACAGGAATGTGGAACTGTTACAAGATGGAACTATGGCCAAAGCTATATGATTGACAAACCTGATATTTGTTGCATATTATGTACTGTGGATGCGCCCAGGCCAGCTCTCTCTCACAAATGGCAAGGTCAAGATTAAGTCTCAGATTCCTGTTTGTTCACACACAGAGCTGCAGCATCAGGAGATGAAGCTGCCTTCTCACCAGAATCTCCTGTATACTTTCTGGGTCCCTGGTGTCACTTGAACTGCTTTACATAGTCAGAAAGATTGATTTGCCTCAGTCTTGTCCCCATACACAAAATCTGTTGCACTTTTCCACAAAAATGCAGCAATACATAGAGCAAAGTAGAAAAAGAAAGTCATAAATCACAATTATAAAATAGAAGATAATTTAAGATAGAATCCATGTTCATGTCTATCAGAAAAAAATTTACTCTGATTGGATATATTTATATACATTTACATGTGTGTGTGTATGCGCATGCGTATGAGTGTGTGTGCGCGCGCGCACACACGCACACATACACACACATCTTCCTCATTTGATAACAGAACAAAACAAAGCTGGAAGTTGATCTTGAAAATACATGACAGGAAATTTTTTTAAAATATTTTTTTAGTTATAGATGGATACAATCTTTATTTTGTTTATTTATTTTTATGTAGTACTGAGAATCAAACCCAGTGCCTCACATGTGTGAGGCAAGCACTCTGCCACTGAGCCACAACAGCCCAGGAAAATATTTTTTGTAATTTCAATAGCTTTTGCATTGTCATGCTTTCTAAGAAATGGGTCCATGAGGCACATATTCTTCAAAAGAAGAAATTATTTTCTGGTATGGGCATGTATAAATATAACCTGTCAGATATCAGAAAGTCTATGGAATATTAACTCATAAAACTGTCAACATGAACAACATCTTATGAAGCATATATCTCAACATTTTACAGCATACGCTTTCTACACTATTTACCAGGTAACAAAAAAATTTGACAATATTTGCAGTTAATATTTTTAAAATTTCCTTCATGTGGATAAAGTTATAATTTCAAATTTATTTTCGGTGGAATTGGATATTAAATAGTTAATCAATATAGATAAGAAGGAATAGTTTTGCAAGCAACAAATATTAAAATATACACGTAACTATACAGGGCACTGGCACACATGGGCCATTACGCAAATGTGAAATGAAAATCAGTCACACAGGGAAGAGCAACACTAATGCATTCATCGATATGATCACAAAACAAAACCTTTAGCAGATGGTATAAATAATGTAAAATGAGGTAGAAGTTCATACATTCCTGTACCTTGCTTAAATTCACAATTCACTTGTACTTTTATAATACATTGTTCTTAGTAGCGAACTGAGTCTTCTTGCATGTTTTGGAAAAATTTTCAGTCACTAACTGAACTTATTATATTTATTTCATACTTACCTAAAAAAATATTAAATGAGAAATTGGGGCAAGGAAGTTCTTACTATGAACTTATAATATGGAATTTGACTAATTATAAAATCCAAATTTACTCTATTAAATTTCTATCTAAAATTCACTTTTTTTTGTGCTTGCTGTAGACTAGTCAAAACCATCAAACAGTATTCTTCAAAGTACAAATGGAAGCAAGGAATTTATTAATATTAAACAAAAATTCATTAATCAAATTTATTATTTATTAATTGAAAACATGTATTTGTTTATTATGTAATTTAAATTAATTAAATTTTATTAAGTACCCATGACAGCTTCCAATAAATGACAAGTTACTTCCAAATTTCAAGTAGAAGTAAAGAAACCATAACAGAATACCTTGTAAGAGAAGCTGTTCATTTGAGGCTGAGACCAGTACTTGAGGAAGAGGGGCTTTGGGCTTGTCACACAAACCACTGTGTAGGATAAGTGGCTGATATGTCACCTGGCAGAACTTGCTGGAAATCTCCTCTCTGGAGTATCAAGGAGCACACTTCAAAGGGAGCTTTCCATAGTGGCTCCCAGCCTTAAAATCACCTGCAGCAATTTTCAGCAGAAGTTGCCACCCAGAGTGCTACTGATCCCAATATGCGCAGGATCAGGTACCACAGGTCCAGGTGCTGGGGAAGATGTGTGTGGTGTAGGAGCCTCCTTTAAAAGGCAGCACCACAGACAAGAAAGAAGTTCATTGCATGAGTTGATAACAAAGGCTTTTGCTGATCTATGACACTGAGTAGTGGTCAACAATTAGGAAGGGCCTCAGCTATGAGTGATTTGAATATATTAGAAAAGAGAATTCCAGATTGGGTAATAGGAATTACAAAAATTGTCTTCAAGAATGTGTTTGCCATGTTGGAGGATAAGCAAATTTTCAGTCGTGGTAGGAACAGGTGGGTGAGGGTATTGGTGGATGTATGGTCAGAGAGGGAACTGGAGATTAGGCTCCACTAAGTCTTGATACATTCTTTGGTTTTTATTTTGTGTGGAATGAGAAGTCATTTGAAATATGTATATAAGTGTACAGCATAATCTTTTGAGATGTCATTCTGGCTGTTTTGGGGACCAAGATTAGGGAGGGTAGATTAGAAAATTTGAAAACAACAAATTAGAAAGTGCCGTAGCTCAACACTGATTTTGTGGCAGATATTTCTAGGATCCACCAATAATTTTATTCTCTCCTTCTTCTGGTCTTTCAGATAGTCTACATTCTCTGGGTTCTCTTTCAGTTGGCATAGACAGATTTCTGATTTTAGAAAATTAAATGTGAGATTGGGTGTTTGTTTTAACAGCAAATATTATTCTAATTAACTCAGCTATTGTTGAACTGAAATTATGTGTTGCCTTTATCAGAATGCAAATGTTTTGGATATAGAAACATTTCTTAACGGCCATGCTGACAATTAAATGTATTAGGAAGATAGATTTCTCAAAAGACATTGAATTAATTTAGGCCTGAGTCTCAAAAATGAAATAATTAGGAAGAACCAGAATATAGTGTATGTTGCTTGTCTTTAGCAAGGTATAGTGGATAAGATAGCAGCATAGGCACAAATTAACTAGACTACCAACAATGATCATATGGAAGCATCAGAAATTCACTGTGTGGAAAGGAGGAGTGCTGGACCCACAAAGGACAATACGACTAAATTGCTTCTGAGTAACACAAGTTGGTGAAAATCAGCCATTGAACAAAGTGTTTCAAGTGCAGGTCAGAGTAAGACAAAAGAGTTTCACTGTGGCCCAAACATTGTGAGCTAGGAAGCCAAGAGAGTGATGATAAGTTTGTGAAGAGGACCTAGGAAGGATCTTTGGATATAGAAACAGGCATATGGAACTTGGCGAAGCAAACACGGGAAGCTCACTAACACTTCTACTAAACGGTATTGCCAAAGGAATTGCAAAGCTCAGATTAAAATAACCCTAGGCAGTTCAAGCAGGAAAACAACACTTGGAACCAGACACTTGCACATGCAGGAAGCAGGTTGAAGCACTTCAGAATGGAAGAAAACTCACTCCCCAAACACTTTTACATGGAGCCCCGGGGAAAATGAAGGTAGAGGAGTCTCCTAGGAAGCAATTCGGAGTCTAATCAAGAACTTGCCCTCTTAGAGAAAGGAATCTTACCAAGGCACTCAGCTGTATTTCCTTTTGCCGGGGGGTATTGATTATAGCTCTCCCAGTTTCTAATCCACATTCTATAGCATCCACATAGTGATGTTTCAATCAGTGAATGACCCATAAGTTCACAACAGTGGCCCTGTAAGATTATGATGAGGCTGGACACTTCCTATCACCTGTCAATGTCACAGTCATTGTACCTTCTAATGCCACACATTGCCCCAATTGTCATAGTAATGCTGGCTTAACTTAAATAAACCTACCATAATGCCAGTATTATAGATGTAGAGCAGATATAATTATTTACAGTACTTAATACACGATAATGATAATAAACTCCTATGTTAGTGGGTCATGTATTTGCTATTTTTACCATTATTTTAGAGTGTGCCTCTTCCATTTATTAGAAAAAGAAAAAGAAGAGTTAACTGTAAAACATCCTCAGACAGGACCTCCAAGAGAGAAGGATTCTGAAGGAAGCATTGCTGTTATAGGAAAAGACAACCACATGAATGTTATTGTCCCTGAAGGCCTTCCAGTAGGACCAGATGTTGTGTTGAAACACAATGCTATTAGTGATCGTGACCCTATGTGGGCCTAGGCCACTGTGGGTGTTTGTGTCTTAATTTTTAACAAAAACTTTAAATAATAGAAATAATTTGTTTTTCAGAATAGGAAAATGTCATAGACTAAGTATATAAAGAAAAAATAAATTTGTACAATGTACAAATTATGTTTATGTTTTAGGTTAAGTGTTTTTACAAAAGAATGAAAACATTTTTACAAGTTTACAAAGTAAATAAAAAGTACAGTAAGATAAGGATAATTTATGATTGAAGACAATAACACTTTGCATTTGATTAGTATGTGTTAATTGTGTGTATTAACAGTTGAGTGTGATATTGCAATACATGCATATGATCTGCACTCACCAAGTCCAAACCCCATGTGAATCCCTTTCCCATCCCAGCCTCTAGTAATCACTGTCCTATATTCAGCACTCAGTTTGACTTCATTTGTATTTCTTCCAAATATCTACATAATATATATATACACACATACATATGCACATAGAGATTTATATATGAATGTGCTACATTAACTATGAACTAAGCTGCATTGTTTACTTAAAAAACTATATATATATATATACACACATATATATGTATATATCTGTACATGTATAGAGTATGATACATATATACATATACATGTATATATATACTTATATACATATATTTGTATACATATATACATATATAGTTTATAATATGTAGTTTTTAAAATATATATATATTGTTAGTTGTGAATGAATCTTTATTTTTATTTATTTATTTTTATGTGGTGCTAAGAATCAAACCCAGGCTTAATGCAGCTGAAGTACACAGTTTTTATAATGTCCACACTATTGTGTACTAATAAACTAGGTCTTCATATTCATTCATTTCTCATCCATTGAGAACCAAGAGAAAAAGCCTTTTTACAAAAATTCATTCATGGTAAGTCCACTATTGTTTATGTATATTTTTATCTTTTGTATTATATTTTTACTATATCTTTTCTGTGTTTACAAACGGTTCAGATACACAAATACCAGCGTTACAACTGCGTACCATATTCACTATGATAATTTGCTGTGCAAGTTTGTAGCCTAAAAGCAATGCCTGTACCATATAGCCTAGATGGGTCGCAGGCTACATACAGCATCGTGAAAGTGCACTGTTTAGTGTTCACTCAAAAGCGAAATCACCTAAAGACCTATTTACCAGAATGTACCCCATTGTTATGTGATATGGTTGTATATATGTATATATAAAAAATATATATATTGGTATGTGATATGGTTGTATATATGTATATATAAAGACAAGGTCTTTGTCTTTATATTTCATAGGACACCAGTTTTCAGGAAAATAGATCCTGATTAAATAATCTCAAATTCAGAATATGCTGAGGAGTTCTGTTTCCTTACTTTTTAACTCTTGTGTTTAACCTGGACAAGAAGATCTCTGGACATTCTCTTGACAATGATAAATGTGTTCTCAGGGGGAAGAGAACTTCACAAGGATTTCCATAAAATCAGCAACCTGTGATATCCATAAGGGACTATGGGGATCCGAGGTGAAGACAATAGAGCCTTTCATCCTGGTTTCTGAATTAAACAAGTGGAGCAGATATCAGAATTTAATATGTATTCTTATACTAAGCCTTAGAGACTAGCTTTATCAATTATAACAATTAAAATCACTGTAACCAATGGATGCACCTATTTATTTTCTACAATCAATTAGTTTTTAAAAAATAAGTGAAAGCATTTGTTTAAGGAAAACCTCAGCAGTATTGTAATTATGCTGCTACTTGAATTCACTTTAAGGGCTCAGAAGTCTTGACATTATAATGCTAACAGAGAAAAAAATGCATAAATGATATATATCTTCATCTAAAGTTATATATAAATATTGTGCCCTCAACTTTGTCCTATTTTTATTTCTTTTATGAAAGAAAAGCGTGGATTAAAAATGCAGCTCCATTATTTTTTTCATTGCATTCATTCATTATAAAGCTACACACACACACACCAGAAAAAAAGCAGGATATTTTCTAGGCTAATGGGATAATAACTCAGATAAATCAGTTTCCTCATTAATTGCAGTATCATGAATAATTGAATTTTTGTTTTATGCAATTATTTTCCATGTATTAGTGAGGAATGAATTGTGTATATATGTGTGTGTGTATGCATTTCTTAAGTATTGCCGATTACTTTCCTGGTCAAGTACCACAAAGTCCAAAATACTACAAAATAGGTATCAAGAACAACAGAAATTTGTTTCCTCCAGTTCAGGTAGCTGAAAGTCCAAAATCAAGGTATAAGGGTCAGGCTTCCTCTGAAAACTGTAGGGGAGAATTTTTTCTTGCTTATTTATAGCTTCTTGGGGTTACTGAAAATTTTTGTACTCTTTGGCTTGCAACCATAGGACTTCAGACTCTGTCTTTGTCATCACATGGCATCCTCCCCAGTCTGCCTTTCTGTCCTCTTCTGAGAACACTGGCCATCAATCCAGGAAGCTGAAACAAGAATACTGCAAGTTCAATGCCACCCTCAGCAAGTAGCTAAACCCTCAGAAACTTATCAAGGCAATGTATCAAAAAATAAAAATAAAAAGGACTAGGAATGCAGTTTAATGGTAAAGTACCCCTGAGTTCAAAGTTTAATCCCTAGTATTGAGAGAGAGAGAGAGAGAGAGAGAGAGAGAGAGAGAGAGACATAACACTATTGGATTAATGATGTATGATGTACTCTGCTCCAGAATGACCTCAATGAACTACTTCCAAATAAAGTCACATTCTGATATACAAGGAATTAAGGCTTCAGTATTTCTTTTTGGAAGTAACAATTTAACCCATAAAAACTTACTTCATTTTTAAATTAATAAATTTATAGTGAGAAAAATCATAACTGGATTTGAAAGTTATTTCAACCAGAAGTTTTATTTCTCTATTTGTTTTGCAAATAATCAAGAACTAAGTTGGCAAAGCCATTGCATAAGTTTGAAGCATATTCTTCACAAAAATTTACTTTATGTCTCAGCTGAAATAATCTGTTTTATTTCCACAACATTCAATATGTATCATAGTGTTAGGGAATATAAAATATACAGTCAAAAGAGGTAAAAATCACATTTTAAGTAATACCACATTGTCATCACTGAAATCCAGAAGCAGGTAAGTAGGAGAAACAAGAGCCCAGTTTCATTGTTAATCATATGGGAACCCATAAATAAGATCACATGACTGTATACTGTTGAAGACTAAGAGGTAAGGCGACCTCTACAATAAGTCATCTTTTTTACCATCTGTTAATATGGAACTGTTATATACTATTTCTGTATTATATAGTCTTATTTCTCCAAAGAGTAAATACACTCAAGAGGTCAGTTCAATTAAAGAGTATGATATAAAAGTCATGATTTATTTTTAGTCTGTTTACATTCACAGATATAAATGTTAGTTCTGATTTGATTCTATTTTATCAGCTATTTTACTGGAAAACCCATTATTTTCCCTGCAAAAAGAGTAATGAATTATCTATATGTTCAGCCTTCAATCCATCGTTTACTTCTTTGGCCATAAAAAGAATAAATGCCTTAAGATAATTGAGGATGGAAATGTCAAAGTAGCTTAATATGTAGAATTTCATAGTGTTAATTTTAAATTTTTTAGAATTTCAATTCACTAAAGGTATAATATTCAGCTCTATACCTAAAAAAATAAAACCCCAAAAAACAAGTCAAGTATTTTCAGCCCAGCACGTTTCTATTTTATTATAAATGAAGCAGAGTTTGTCTGTCCCTTCAGATAGTACCTCAGAAGCCATAGAAACTGCCTGTTTATATTACCTCATCTTTCCTTCCTCTTCATAAACCTTTCCAACAGAGTGAAGGTACATTTTAGTTTTATTAGACTGTAAAACTTGGTGCAATACATTTCATCCTTTTACGAATTGTCTTGAGAACATTTTAATTGCATTTCATTGTGCTTTGGTGTCAGATATGTTCCTTTATGACCTACTCTTCAAACCTCACTCATTACTCTTCTCAGTTCCTTTACTAATGAGCAACGTGTATTTCTTAAGGTCTTTGTCATTCCTAAAGCTGTAAACTTCTCTGCAAGTATTCATGTCTGTGTTTTTGTGTCTTAACCACATATTTCAGAATGGCTCTTCTAATTCTTTTCCTCATTCTGTGATACATCTCCATGTTCTGCTGTGACAAATTTTCTCTTGTTTATTTTTCCCTTGATTTAAAAACTTCTATACAGTCTTTGAGAAAGTGGTAACTTTCAATAAAAATAATATTATTTTACACATATTAAAGAAATGTTATAATTATTTTTTAACATTGTGGAATTTCTATTTTTCCTTAATACAAAGCAAATACAAATAAGTCTCTGTACAGCAAACTGGACATTCTATAAACAGTAGTGTTGCTAGGTAAGGAGAACAGTTTGATGGTGCTTGGGAAAAAATTGAGGACAACAGATTGGAAATAAAGCTCTGAAAGGCAGTATTTCTGCAGAAAAAGGTAACCTTTGCTTATGCAGGACAGGAAAATTTAGAGATGTTGAAACTACGTATATACTATTTTATTGCTGTTTTATTATGATTTGGGGTTTGCTTCCTTTCTCTGTGCATTAAGCTTAAAGGGGTGCAAGAAGAATTTATCTTTTTTTTCTAAAAAACTTGTTTACGTGGGGTAGGATCTGAGACTTTAGGAAGGGCATCCCAGAAGCTGTGACTGAAGGAAATATGTTTTCTTAGTCCTGCTAAAAGGAGGCATACAATGCAATGTGTGGAGCATCTTGAGCAATGTGGACACAATCTTGTTCCCAAGACAGAGGCAGGTGGAATCAACATATGTTAAAGTCACCTGCAAACTGAAGCAAAAAGCAGGTAGGAGTCAGTCGTGTAATATAGCTGATGCTGTGATTTTTCCAACGTGAGAGTCCATGAAATGGAAAAGCAGTAGAATTCAAAAGAAAAAATGGAAGAAAGGGAAAGAATGTGGCTTATCTCTGCTTCTGTTGACAGCATAGGGAAAAAGCAATAAAAACAAAAATCAGATTTATTCCATCTACTTACTTCATATACAATCTATATCTGTACCTTTGTTTCCATATACATAGTTCTCTTTATTTCTTTCTAATTTTATGTGCTTTGTGCATACACTTTTATCCTAATATATTGAAAATATGTGCAGGCTGTGTGTGGCAATAATAGAACAATGGGGAAATTACAGTTACTGAAAAAGCCAACTGATCACAGGGAGAACTTGGAGAAAGCACAGGCAGGAACTGAACTGCATGGCTCACTACTCTACTTTCCTTAAGTACATTCAACATCTAGGTAAAGGTTTAATCTTCTCTCTTTAGGATCTATGGGGGATATAAAAACAATTAGCCTAGTTGTTGTTCATTCATTTTTCTCTTTTATGTATCAATTGATAAGGCTTTTATTAAACACAAAAGACAGTATTGACAAAAATTATTTAAATTATATTAATATTGGTTTGTTTTCTTGAAAAAAGCATACCAAAGTGACTTTTTCTTTTTTCGAAGTAACCAAACCTGCAACAAATTTAATAATTTTTTTTATCTCCCAGTATTCCTTGTTCTAGATACAAAGCATTTATGGGTGCCAAGACAGTGAGCATCCCTCTGGCAGTGGATCAAGGAGAAGGAAAGCATCTCTGAATGTACAGAAAGTAGAGAAAATACCTGATGGTTAGCTTTCTGTTACTGTAAATAATAAATAAATACATACATATCTGAGCTGGTCAACTTATAAGGAAGAAAGTTTTATTTTGGTTCACATGTGTAGAGGTTTTGGTCTGTGGTGGGTTGGTCCTTTGCTTTTCAGCCATAGTGAAGCAACATGTAATGAAGCAAAGCCATTCACCCCATGGCTAGGACACAAAAAAGAGGAGAAAATGAAGAAGGGTCAGCGTTCCAACATCTCATTTCAAGAGGATACCCTCTCCCATAAGACTTCCCACTGGACCCCACTGTCCTCTCTCTCTTTCTCTCTGCTTTTTTTTCCTTTTCTTTTGCTGATGTTTTTGTTAGTTGATTGTAGTTATACATAATATTGGAGTTCATTTGGCATGAGCATACAAGAATGGAATGTAATTTGCTCCACTTCAGGTCCCAGTATTTATATTTTTCTTCTCCTCCTTCTCCCTGTTCCCCTTCCTCTACTCTACTGTTATCCATTCTATTTGTTTATGATTTCTTAAAACCATTTCTTTATAGATATCCATAAATGTAAAATTAACTGGTCTTATCTATAAATGTACATAGCATAGTCAATTTCACTCCACTCTTCCTCTCTCTTTCCATCCCTCCTCCTTCCCCTTCAAACTCTTTCTTGTACTCCAGTGAATTCCCTTCAATAAAAACTGAGGCTGTGCCTTTATTTTTGAAGATTTTCCTTAGTAATATATCTGCGAGTATACTCCTAATTACACTCCTAGCTATAATATCACACCTTCATTTCTTCATAGAAATTGTTACCTCACTGGCAAAATTTATATATGTACTTTGGATGTTTTTCACTATTTGTAGTTCAAGTAGAAGCCTCTGGGATGTAAAAAAATTATTTTGATATTCTTTTTTTATAAATTTTTTAAAACCTATTTTGTAAAGGTATTTTGCTGCATGCCATGGTGGTATCCACCAAATATCAGGAGTCTGTACTATGAAAGATGATAGCTGCTTCTGTCCACAGATATGCAGACACAGACACAAGTGGTCTTTTTTTTTTTTTTTTTTTTAGTACTGGTGATTGAACTCAGGGGTACTCCACTACTGAGCCACATCCCCAGACCTATTTGGTGTTTTATGTAGAGACAGGGTCTCACTGAGTTGCTTAGCGCCTCGCCGTTGCTGAGGCTGGCTACAAGTGGTCTTTTTAATTGTACCTCCCTTCTTTGTGGTAAGCCCTTTCCCCTTCCCCTCCAGCTGAAGTGACTTTCAGGGCATATAAAGAGCCAGAACATGCTCTTTCATTTTTCTAATTTTCCGTATTTGTTCCAGGCATTGGTTCCAGACATTTGCAGGCTTATTGCAATTACTTGATTCTAATGTCCAACTTGCAACAATAGCAACAAAAAAATAGTAATGTATGCAACAAAACAGGAAAGTTTGACCTATCAAAGGAAAAACAAAATAAAAGACACTGTCTTTGGAAAAGATCTGCTGGCAGATCTACTAGAAAAATGCTTCAAAATCTGTCTTAAAATATGAAAGTACTTAAGAAAGAATTGATTACAGTCAAGAAAAGGATATAGGAACTGAAGAGAAACATTGAAAAAGATGATGATCCTCAAAAGAAACCAATAAAAAAGGTCTAGAGCTGAAAAGCACAACTGAATTAAAAAAAATTAATAGGAAATATTCAAAGTAAGATTTAAATAGGTAGAAAGTAGAAACAAAAGAGAATTGTGGGACACCGACAAACAAAACAACACATGCACTGTAGGATTGCCAAGAGAAGGGAGAAGGGACATCACTGAAAAAAAAAAATGACTGAAAACTCTCATTTTGATAAATGACAAAGATATAAAAATTTACAAAGCTTAGAAAGCTCCAATAAAGGTGAATTGGATGGCAGTGGGTTCATTCATTCAAATTAATAAGAGAAGAAAATATCAAGCAAAAATCATTTGTCCAACAAAAGTACCCTTCCAAAGTGAAGGAGAAATTAAAACATTGTCACAAAAACAAAGGCTGAGGATGTTTATCACCCACAGAAATACTTACGCGGGACCTGTAGGATGAAATAAAGGGATCTTAGTAACTGAAATAGACAAGAAGAAATAAAGACTTCAATGAGGGCAATTTCATAGACAATTATAAAAGCTATTAGAATTTTAAACAATGGTTAACAACTTTCACTTTTGGCTTTCTTCCTAATTTAAAAGATTAATACATTTAAACATTATCATACTGAAAATAATTTTGGTTGATGACTCCATGGTTTTTCACATAATCTAGGGGCTAATTCACATAAAAGAGTTATTAGTTTGTATTTTAGGGAACATAATATATAATGATGTAATTGTATAATATCAACAATGGAGAAGATTGGTGGCACTGTAATGGAACATAGACTTTGTTATTGAATTAGGATAGTATACACTTAGGATGAAAATTTATGATGTTAAATGTAATCTCATAGAAACTACAAAAATATAGAATATATACAAATGGAAATGAAAAATGAAAACATTTAACTACCAAAAAAAAAAATCCTAAGCACAAAATAAAACATTAATACAGGAAAAGAGGCACAAAAAACCCAAAAGGCATTTACTACACAATAAAACACCAAAAGAATATTTTTCTTTATCAACAATTAATTTAAGTATAAATTATTAAGCTCCTAATCAAAGGATGGATTTGCAGAGTATATGAAAACAATATGATCCAACAATATGCTGTCCCATATATATATATATATAAAATAAAAACATGGAAAAATACATTTCATGGTGAAAAAAAATGTCTAAACTACAACAGACAATATTAATTTTAAATAAAGAAATGTACATTGCCAGTAAAACAAAGGCTGAGTATGTTTATCACCCACAGAAATACTTACGTGGGACCTACAGGATGAAATAAAAGGATATTAGTAACAGCAAGATATGATACACAGCAAGAAGATATCGTAACTTTAAAGGTTTTTAGATCTAATTATAGACTATCAAAATATTTGGAGCAAAACCTAGCAGAAGAGAGAAACAGAAGTTTTATAATAATAGTTGGAGTTCTCTTTCTCCGTAACAGATAAATCAGCCATTCAGTGCATGAGTAAGTCATTAGTAAACATTTTATCATTTAACTAGTACTAATTTTTAGTATTGGATATTATGGGACAATGACCTTGTGTTTGCAAATTTGACAATACAGGGACATTTCTTCATGAACAGGACCAGTAACTATTTGTTTGGTTGATAAAACTTAGCTAGAATGAGGAACAATTTTTCAAAAAAATCTCAGACATTGAAATCACCTTTTTGATGTAGAGCCAAGGACTCTTCTTTGCATATAATTTTACATTGTTTTCCTTGAATAAATCAGACCTACTATTTATCATCTGTGATTTCTAGTTTCAGTTTTGTAAAGAGCAATAAAAATAAGTTAATTATTGAAGCTGCATTTTAGGAACATAGGAAACGAGAATGTTTTTCTGTGAGTTTTCTATTTGAAATTTCCCATGTTAAAAATATTTCTAAAATAAAAATATAAAGCAAAAAATGATTGATAATTTCAAACATCTGAAGAGAAATGGAAGTGCAGAATCATTCTTGAGATTTACATTAAAATATATATATATATATATATATATATATATCCACCCACAGGATATCCTCCCTGAACACGGTGCTAAATTTTACAGATTCAAGATTGTTTAAAAAATCAATCTTGGCCCCAACAGACGGTGGAAGACACTCTACCTGACAATGGCAGCACACAGGTACAAACTAGACACTTTCCAGGATAAAACAAGTGATGGGACAGGAGATCTATCTCAATAGATACAAAAGACAAACAACATACAAACTATCTTCTCTGGTCAGAATGTTGTGAAGTTATAAATCAACTTTTATTTTGATGACATAAAAATGTCATTAGATATGTTTTCATCAGAAGATCTCTCTGAGCCGGGTGCGGTGGCGCAATCCTGTAATCCCAGCACTTAGGGAGGCTGAGACAGGAGAATTGCGAGTTCAAAGCCAGCCTCAGCAACAGCGAGGCACTAAGCAACTCAGTGAGACCCTGTCTCTACATAAAAACACAAAATAGGACTGGGGATGTGGGCTCAGTCGTTGAGTGCCCCTGAGTTCAATCTCCAGTACCAAAAAAAAAAAAAAAGATCTGTCTGTCTGTTGGGAGGAAAGTAGAGAGAGAAGCATTTGACAAGAAAGCAGGGATATCCCTGGAAGATCAGTACTGTAATAAGGAGAGAAATTATGTTCACTTAGAGCAGAATTGTGGAGGTAAAGAAAGTAAGAAACATCCAGCTTTCACCACTACATTGAGACAGAGCTAATAGTGTTGTTGTTGCCTTGGGTATGGGTAAAAGGGGAAGGAGAGGAAAGACAAAACTGTATTTTATTTGAGATACTTAAAGAATGGTTGCCCATGTCATAGATGAAGAAAGATAGTTTAATTTCTCTAAAAGAAAAGGTGAGGAGAAAATTGTTAAATAAATGCAAACATAGAAAATGAGAAAATTAATTTTTATTACATATTGTGGAACTCTAAGTTGAAGTACAATTAATAGCTATATTTTTCCCTAGGGTCAGCTTAAATGATTTATGAGATGGATAGACTATCAGTAACTTTTCACTTGATATGCCACAGGAAAAAATTATGTTTTGGGAATCCAAGCACATATGCAACAATATTGCTTAAACTCTTCTAAAATTATTTTGCCAATCAAACAAAATTACTCAACAGTTTATAGCCACTGATAGGTAGTTAAATCACATCAGAACAGATGCATCATTCTGGAAACATAATCATCCATCACCTCTTATCCAAAGGATGTACATAATAATTGATAGACATAATTTGCATAATAAGATCTTTAAAATGTATAACAAAAATTATTTCTGATGATATCCATAACTCTGATTCAATTATAATTCATTTAATATAGTAATACAGATCTATACATTTCTAAAGAGCATAATGTTTAAAATAAAATGCACCCTGAATAAATTTAAAGTTACTATAAAGTATTTGATCTATTCCTTAAAGACAATTCAACTTAATATAACCAAAGGGATGTTAGGAAACTTAAATTATTATTTACCTTTGCTGATATTACTTTGTATTCTTAATCATGTATTTTTAATTAAATCATATGTTCAATGCTCGAAAATAATATTAAAACACTATTTTTTAAAAAATAGGAATACAAATTACAAATAACATTAGAAACAATAATTAAATGTATGGTTTGCTTAGAGAGAATATTTCTTTTTAAAACCAAACAAAATTGTGCTAGAAAATATTTATAAATTCATAGATATAATGTAATATTTTTGCACTTGATTTTGTAAAATTCAATATGCTAAAGGAAGGAATATCACAATACTTTAAAAAATAATAATGGATTTTATTTCTTCCTGTGAAGAAGTAACCATTCATTCATGATTTGTGTCAGTGTATACAGTTATTATCCAATCTTGATTATTGACATAAAAATTGTGCTCTTGGCAAGGTTTACACTAAGCAAATATGGACAGCTATATATATGTGACAGTCATAAAAAGGATGCATTTTGACATAGAACACAGGCACAGTGGGCATTACCTATGCAGTGGACCCCTTACTTATGGTTTCCTTTCCACAGTTCAGTTATCCTTGGTCGAGTGTGGTCTGAAAATATTAAATAAAAAATTTCAGAAAGAAACAATTTATGAGCTTCATATTGTTTGTTGCTCTGAGCAGCATCGTGAAATCTTGTGCTGTCCTGTTCCCTCTCAACTTGTCTGTGAATTACCCTTGTTCAGCGCAACTGTGCTTTATATACTGCCATCCTTTAGCCACTTGGTGTCTGTCTTGATAGTCTTATATGCTGTTTTGCCTTTGTAGTGCTTGTATCTAGGGTACAATAAAAGCAGAAGTTGCAGGAATGTGCTGAAGATCTTGAAAGGTATTTCCCACAGGTCAGGAGGGACCACTAAATATATAAATACAGATAGTTTCCAATTTATGATGATTTCACTAATTGGTTTCATTAACAGTTTCCATTATTGACGAGAACACATATGTTAAATTTAAACTCAATATTTGTTGATTTGCCTCTGTGTATTTTTCTGCTATTTTGTTTGATATCTTTATCATTCATTTATAAAAACTTCATATATATTATGAATATTAATCTTTTAATTTGTATGTATGTGCTAATTTTGTAATTATGTTGTCATACAATTTAATTTATTTGCCATTCAATTTAGTTCAGTGTATGACTTTTCTGCACAGCTTAATTTTGCATGGTAGAAATATTCATTCTTCTGTATGTTTATCTAGCAATGCTTTCTGTCCTGAAGTCTCTCCCAGCTATCAGTTTTTGATTAATGAACCTGCAGAGTAATTACCTAGTATGGAACTAGTTGTCTTCAGCACAAATTTGATGTCACATTGAGTCCAGAATGGGTTCATTGTCCATTCAAACTCTAGGAAAGGTAAATTTACTATAGAATAGAGCCCAAGAGGAAACTGCAAACCATGTTCTTCAACTGCCAGGGTACTTTTCTTTCTAAAAGGAGATAGGATAAGTCATAATCTTATCCTATCTAAGAGATCATCTAGCCCATGAGAAAAATGGAGAGAGAGATGGAGAGAATTATGGGGTGCAGGGAGAAAGAGTTCTTGATATTTAAGTTTCCCTATGGTCTATCTCTTTGTCTTGTACCACATTTTAATAAAATTTTCCCTTATCATTTATGTGTTACAGCTATTGTAATTTTTCCCTCCAATTAATGTTGTCTATTTTTCAAATACATTATCAGAATTGCTTTTCTTTTGAGTAAAATGAAGAATATATGAAATGACTGAAATTTTATAAGAAGTTATGCATTAAACAATACTGAATTCTACTATATAACTCATCATATCTAATTCACTTTTCTTTTATTCCTTTGTATTTATCAGTACACCTTAATATTAATGATGATATCTCCCTAGCACTAATCATATAAATTCATGAATACATAAACACTATACCTAAACTTTAATTAAATTATGATGGTATTTATTTTATTTAATAATTATGTATCTGTGCATGTTTTTTTTGGAATGAAGGAAAAAGGTGAACAGATGAGAAAATTTATATATATATATGTGTGTGTGTATACATATGCACATATATTTAATATTTGCATTTTTATTGTAAAATATGATGCGTATAAAGAAAGGAACAGGTAGAATAAATGTGTAGGTTGAATTATTGATAAAATGTGTCATTAGAGATTCAAAGAAATTTTTAAATGTTCTCATTACAAAAATAAAGATGTGAGGTCATGAATATTTTAATTAACTCAATTTAGCCATTCCATGTTGTGTACACACTTCAAAACAATATTATACACAAGAAATATATATTATTCTTATTCGTAGAAATGCACAGTTGTAAATTTTTATTTCTTCATTCTTTTTTAACTTGAAAACTCCATGGATTCTCATATTTTGTATCTATAGTCATAGCCACAACACATTTATAAAGTTTGTCCTCTGCCCAAACGAATATAGCAAAGGAATTTGAGAACTAAATCTGTCTCTGTAGTACAGAAATCTTTGCTACCACTGGGAAAGGTCTTGAACTCTGTACTGCCACTAGAAAAGGTTGACAGATTTTAAAACTTTTCATAAAGATATTGTGTACATTAGTTAGTGTGAGGCTCATTAAGTGAGCTCCAGTTGAAATGGAAATAAATATGAGTAATAAATCATAATGGAGTAGAAGTAGTGAAAATGTGCCCAATTTGTTTTCAAAGACTTCATTCTGATTTGTGATTTTTAAAAGACCTTACTAATGTATCGCTTTCAAACATTTTATATCCCATGCCCAAAAGTGAAACACTGGTTAGCTTAGTAGCCAAAAGTAAGCACCTATGACTGACTGTGTGTGTTGTTTGTGCTGAGCTTCCAAAGAGAAGAAAAGGTAAAATATTTATAAATAAAAGAGGATAATTATGTAAAATTATGAAATTTCATTTGTCCAAAACACACAGTGAAATGCTTTTAGTGAGACTAACTGGTTTCATGTG
The DNA here is from genome assembly GCA_028644305.1 of Xerus rutilus. Taxonomy (NCBI): domain Eukaryota; kingdom Metazoa; phylum Chordata; class Mammalia; order Rodentia; family Sciuridae; genus Xerus; species Xerus rutilus. The sequence goes on along the minus strand of CM053405.1, from coordinate 13,390,668 downwards.
ACACTAACCACGTACATTGTTGACTAGTAGCAGTCAAAATTGTTGTTACATTACCTTTATGACTTTAATATTATGAGTTTTAAAGTTATTGAAATGGGAAAGGGAGAGAACTATGAGAAATCCCAGCGTCTTAGGTCCTTATATTGTATTCCCCTATATGGAAATTAATTTTCCATTTCTCAGCACACTCTGACCAGTGATGTTCATTTTTATCCTAAAGCAGGGGAAGCTTGGAGGATGAATGATATGCAAATGCTCCCCACAACATCTCTTTGTCATTAGTTTCTAAATAAGAGCCTGACACGTGGACCATTAGGCACATAACAATGAAGGAAGATGGAAACCTGGGCCACATTGTTCCTAAGCAACAGCGCCCATCAGTCATTTCTTCTATACCACTTGCAACTGTTCGTAATAGGCAATCTACTTCTGCAGAGAATCACACAGTGAGTGGAAAATTGCAGGATCATGCATGCCCACACCTGGTTTTAGTTCCCAGGTATGAATCTGATAGAAATTTCACTGAAGCTTCAAGAAGGTAATATAGTCAGGACACACCTTGGCCTATGGAACTTGGGTATATCTGCTTATTCAAACATACGAAGCATAAAACCTCATCTCTCCAGCCACCTTCTGCCTAGAGAATAGAAAAGTCAATAGTACTTGACCCAAAATAGCATCCTGCGCTACTGAGTTCCTACAAGTGAATCCCTGGTTTGTTGAGATTATTAGAAGGTGCATATTCTTAGTGACCATTAATCAGCATAGCAGGGGTTTATAAATATGGAAATTTGCTCATTCAATGGCAAGCTGTGTAAAATTTGATATACTTAGTACAGTAATTCACAATTTACCTAACAACCCACAAGAAGCTGCCCTTAAAGGACAGATTGCATCTACAAGTTGCTAGCTCAAAGAAAATGGTATCTGTCTGTTCTAGAAATAAATCTAAGGTCATATTCTGGTGAATTCTATCTATTCCACTTATTTTGTTTTATTTATTCATGTTTTTTGGCTCCCTTATTACAACAGTTCTGATTTTTATTACACATAGACCATGTGAACATTATTTAATCAATAAATAGTAAGATTAGAATTGCATACACCTGATCCTGATCAAGGGAGCCCCTCTTGAGTGCTCTGAAATCTGACAGACATGGCTTCATAATGTCAGGTCTCTGTGCAGCAGAGAGAGAACACAGTATGTCCCTACCCATCAGGTAAGTCTGACCATTCTAATGATTACATACGCTAGAGTTGGTCAATATGAACAGGAACTTTTAGGGCCATAAGTGTGAACCTAAATTTATTGAAATTTACTGTATTTCAATAAATTTATTGTATTTCAATAAATTGGAAAATGTATTGCATTAGTTGGGCTTGCATTTGGTTATATCTATCAAATCTGAGTACAATTGAACTTTGCTTAAACAAATAGGGTTTATTTTCCCATAAAATCAAGGCTCAGAGTAGGTAGTTCTAGGATAGTATAACTGCTCAAGAAATCATCAAGTTCTACATTTCTAGCTTTAACCTCTGACATGTTTTTCATTTTATTAGGGGAAAAAAACAACAACTTTCTAGAAACATCATCCAGGAGACCTCTATTTCCTTTACCCTTGCCAGAAATGTATCATGGGATCGTTATTATCTGCAAAGTGTTTTAGGATGGTGAGTTTATTTTCACTGTTACTTCAAACAAAATAATCTGTTCATTATTGAAAAAGAGAAGGGTGGAATTATTACTATTTAGGAAATTAGCAGCATTTTCTATATTTCTCAATAAGAATTAGTTCTCTATGGAAACGACTTACTAATAGGTGATGTTGTAAAACAAGCATCAAAATAGGGATCAGATTTCTCCTAGTTGATAGTATCTCATACAGGAAAAGAGCCATCAGACCCTCCTTTACAGAATTTTTTTAACAAATAGGAAAGAAACTAAAAGTTTTGAAAACCAAACAAAGATTCTAGTATTCCTAAGTCTAGAAACAGCATGCAGCCAATAAAATTACTAGTCATGTCAAATGTTTCAGAGTAAAATTCTGAGGGAGTAAAAGCTATCATGCAGACAATGCATTTTCCAGACAAGGCTGGAGAGCAAGGGTAAGCAATCAAACCATCCTAAAGGAAGGGAAAGAGAGGTGAGTACTGTGGCACATACCTGTAATTCCAGAGACTCAGGAGACTGAGGCAGGAGAATAAGAAATTTCAAAGCCAGCGTCAGCCACTTTCAGAAAAATAATATATACTGCCCTAAGCACCTTAGCAAGACCCTGTCTTTTTTTTTTTTTTTGGTACAGGGGATTAAACCCAGGGACATTCAACTACCAAGCCACATCTTCAGCCCCTTTTATATTTTATTTAGAGAAAGAGTTTTGTTAAGTTGCTTAGAGCCTCACTAAGTTGCTAAGGATGGCTTTGACATCTTGATCCTCCTGCCTCAGCCTATCAAGATGATGGGATTATAGGCATGCGCCACCAGGCCTGTCAGAGATCCTGTCTTAAAAAGTAAAAAGGGCTGGGGAAGTGGCTCAGTTGTTAAGCACCCCTGGGTTCACTACAGATACCAAAAAGGAGGAGGGGGAGGAGGAAGAGGAGGAGGAAGACAAAGAGGAAGAGGAAGAAGAAGAAAATGGAAGACAGTTATGCAGCACACTTTTAGCTGTATACATTTTGATTAATTTCTGTGACTTCCCAGTACTTACAGTATTGTGTAAAAATTTACCATAATTCTCAAGAACCTAAGAATTATATTGACCCATTTATTAAATATCAACCATATGATTTTGTAAAATAATTCCATAACTTTAGTCTTTTGATTATCATTATCATGGTAATAACATACATGTAGTGTTTTCTAATATAAAATAAAAATGGTAACTATGTTCTCATTATTCTTCATTTGCATGCTGTAGTGTTATTCCTATTTGAATATTCTTCCACATGAACTAAAAGGTTGCTATGCCAATTTATTAAGATTTCCAAAGCTATTTTATTGGAATGCCCTAAATTTATAAATACTTTGGAGAATCTGATTTTAAGTCATATCAAAAGTGAACTGTCCCTTTCAGAAAAATAATATATACTGCCTTTTATTTGCATATTGGTTTTTAAGCTCTAAGAAAAGTCACGTAGCTTTTTGTTGTTTCTCTTAGAGGCTCCTTTCAAAGTTTGGCATTTTGAACAATCCATTTTATCATATAATATTTTAAATTATTATTATTATCAAGGTAGAGATTTTATAATCTTCATTAGAATTCATTTCTCTTGTTCCAAGCAAAAATATTTTCCCAAACTGACTCCCAGTCCTAGACAATTAAACTACCCAAGTGTGCACACTATTGCTGAGTCTTCACGTAGTTCTTACCATTTTCCCTGAGATTACAAAAATACAATCCATGCCCCTTGCACATAGGAATGTTTGTATTCTATTATTTTGCATTGCATTGTTTGCATTTCATTCCTCAGAGAATTTTTACATGACAGTGGTTATAATGAAAATTCGTATTAATTTCTAATATTTTTTAAAATTTTTTTTAGTTGTCAATAGACTTTATTTGTTTATATGCAGTGCTGAGAATTGAACCCACTGCCTCACACATGCTGGGCAAGCACTCTACCACTAAGCCACCACCCCAGCCCCTAATTTCTAATTTTAACTGAAATTTTTTTTTTCATTAGAGAGGTCATATGTTTATTAGAGATTAATATTCTTTAAGCCTATACTCTCCCACTTATTATGTGTTTAATACATGTACTCTGAAATTATGAAATTAATTTTAAGCACATATATTTATACATATTAATTATATGGAAATGTCTGCCTGTCTACCATCCATATATCTTTGTATCAACTTTTTTTTTTTTTGCTCTTTCTTTTTTGAGAGGATTCAACCTGGGTATAAATACACAGGGTATTAATATTACATTGTGATGATTAATATCACATTTGCTTTCCCCAATTTTATATATTTTTTTCTTTTAAATTGAGAATTTTTTCCCATTTAAAAAATTGTATTAATATTCTATGGAATGAAAGTTATTAGTTTTTTAAGCTTTTGATGAATTAATGGAATACAAAAATACATGATTATTTTTCAGTTATAAATATGCAATAGACATTAACTATATGTATATATATACACACACACCTATATTCATATATTATATTTTTGTTTCTGTGTAAGCAAAGCAAATGAGAAAATAAACCATATAAAAAGAAAATTTTCATCATGTGACAATATTTTAATTTTCGTGAGGAAAACTGAAGCTATCTCACTATAAAATTTCAGTGAAGGAAGAGTCATTTGAAGGAAGTGACTTTACTTTTCTCACCTCAAAAGTCCTTCCTCACATGCTTAGCTATGACTCATTTTATTATATGCACTTTTACGTATGTTTTAAGAAAATGGCATAGAAAACATGTTTTAAATGGACTTTAATTTTTAAAGAAGCTTTTGATTCATTGTAAAATTGAGCTGAAAGTACAGAGTTCCCACATCCCTGTGTACCCACCTCTGCACAGAATCCCTCACTTGCAGCATCCACACAGTGGTACAGTAGCATTAGCCACATCTGTGGTTTGTGTTAAGGATTATTCAAAGTTTTGCATATCCTATGAGTTTTGACAAATGCACAGTGATGTGTAACCTCCATTATCGTATCAGAGAGAGCAGTTCCACAACACTAAAATTCCTCTGTGCTTTCTTTGCCTATTCATCTCTTTTTTTCCCTTAACTCCTGGAATCCACTGAATGGTTAATTTTCTCTATAGTTTTGCCTTTTTCAAGGTGGGATTACATGGTATGTAACCGGCTTGAGATTGCCTTCTTTCATTTCTTAATGTGCATTTAAATTTCCTCCATTTCTTTTTTATGACTTGATAGCTCATTACTTTTTCATGTTGAATAATATTCCAGTATGGGATGTGCCACAGTCTGTTATACATTCCCCAGTTCAACAACCAGGTTGTTTCTAATGTTTCAAAATTATAAACAAAGTTTCTATGAACATTTGTGTGTGGGTTTTTGTGTGGATATAATTTTCAACTCAATTGGGTAAACATCAAGCAGTATAATTTCTAGATCATATGGTAAGAGTATGTTTAGCTTTGCAAAAACTTGCCACTCTGTCTTCCAATATGCAGTATCTTTTCATAAGCTTATTTTCCATTCATATATCTTTGGTTAAGTGTATTTTTTTTCAGCTATTTTGCAAAATTTTTAATGAGATCTTTCATTTTCTTTTTGTTGACTTTTAGAGTTCTTTGTACATTTCAGGTTATGACCCTTGATAGTGTGTTTGTAAATATTGGCTGCCAGTGTGTGGCTTTTCTTTACATTCCTCTTGAGAGTGTCTTTTGCAAAGCAGCTTCCAATCTGAGTAAATATTTCTCTCATAAATTGTGACTTTTTCTACCATTTTTTCACTAGCATTATCATTTCTTTCTTTTTTTTTTTAATTTTTTTTTGTAGATGGACACAATGTCTTTATTTTATTGCTCTGTATGTGGTGCTGAGGATCGAACCCAGGGCCTCACGCATGCGAGGCAAGCACTCTGCCGCTGAGCCACAATCCCAGCCCGCATTATCATTTCTTATTGTTGTATCTTTGTAGTAAAATCTGGGTATTCAATTTTTTCCTTCTTCAATTTTGCATTATGTATTCTGAGTGTTGCATCTGCGTATAAACCTTAGAGTCAGTTTATAAACATCCACTCAACTGCTTGATGTGATTTTGATTGACTCTGCACATCGAGATGGAAATGAACATCTAGACAATATTGAGTCCTCCTATCACGCTTATCCCAGACACAGAATATTTTTTCATTTATTCAGCTTTCTTGATTTCTTTCATACAAGTTTTGTGGTTTTTGTCATATAGATCTTATGCATATTTGTTAGATTTACAGCTAAGTATTTCATTTCTCATGTGCTAATGCAAATGCTGTTTTAATCTCAGATTTCACTGATTCATTGTTGGTATATATAGAGGAAAGTGATTGAGTTTGTATAATAACAGTGTATCCTTCAACTTTGCTATAATTGCCATTAGTCCAAAAGTTTTTGCTCTTGCTGTTGTTTTGTAAATCCTTAATTTTTTTTTGTATAGACAACCATGCCACCTTCAAATAGTAAATAGTTTTTTACATTTCCCTTCCAAGCCATTCTGTGAATAATTTTTATTTTATTTTCCTATTTTTATTAGATGAGCTACAGCTTCTATTGAGAAGGAGTAAAAAGAAGGGGTATCCTTGCCTTTTACTTGATCTTCTCATCAAAGCTGTGAGTATCTTACCACTAAGTATGTTAGCTGAAGGATTTTTTTTCAGGTGTTCTTCATGAAGTTCAGTAAGTTCTCATGTAGGACTAGGATGCTGAATGTTTTTATCATGAAGGAGTGTTGGAGTTATTGTTCTTCTTCAGGATATTAATGGATTACATTGATGTATTTTCAAACATTAGAACCAGCCTCATATTTGTAGAATAAATCTCATTAGGCAATGGTAGGCAGTATTTTTAATACAATCTTAGATTTGATCAACTAATAGGTTGTTGAGAAATTCTGTTTCTGGATCATGAGTGATATTTACTTAGAGATTTTCTCTTATTCCTTTGTCTGGTTTTGTAATTACATTAACTATATAGCCCCATAGAATGAATTAGAAATTATTCCTTTGTCTTCTATCTTCTGGAAGAGACTGTCAAGAAGTAGTATATTATTTTTCCTTAAAGGTTTTGTATAATTCACTGGTGAATTCCTATGGGACTTGTACTTTCTCCTCCAGATAGTTATTATTTATTGATTCAACTTCAAACGTGAGTTTTGGCAGATTGTGTCTCCCAAACAATAGTTCTATTTTGTCTATGTTAGCAAATTTATTGTTATAGAATTAATTACAACAGACTTTATCTTTTTTAGTATTCGTGGAATCTGTAGTGATGCTCCTCATTTCCTTGTTAATATTATAACACATGTGCTCTCTTTTTTTTCTTAATTAACCTGGGAAGAAGTTTATTAGTTTTGGCAAAGAAACAACTTTTGGTTTTGTTGATTTTTCCCTACTGAATTCCTGTTTTCAATTTCATCGATTTTTGCTGTGATTTTTAAATTTGCTTACGTTAGATTAAATGTACTTTTGTCTTGATTTCTAAGGTGCAAATTAATATTATTGACTTTAGGACTTTCCTTTTTCCTAATAGACACCTTCAATATTTTAAACTATTCTCTAAGCACTGCTTTTGCTGTATACTACATATATTGTTGAGTTGTATTTTCATTTTCATTTAGTTAAAAATACTTTAAAATTTCTCTGAAGATTTGTCTTTCGATTCATGTGCTATTCAGAGGTTTATAGCTCAGTCTCCAAATACTTTGGGGTTTTCCAGAAATCTTACCATTACTGATTTCTAGTTTAATTCCACTGTGGTTTGACATCATATGTTTTGCTCTTTTAAATTTATAAGACATGCTTTATGGCCTAGAATGGGGCTTAACTTGGTGAATGTTCCATGTGAGATAAAGAAAAATGTGCCTCTGCTCTGAGATGGTGAAGTCATCTACAGATGTCATTTACATGCAGTTTGTTGATGGTACCATGGAGTTTAACTATGTCCTTACTGATTTTCTGAAAGATGGCTCTTTTTCTACATAGTATATTGAAGTTTTCAACTATAATAATGAATCTGTTTCTCTGTTTTTCCATCTTGTTTTGCCTCAGCCTTTTGACTTTATTTTTAGGTAAAATATGATTGAGGATTTTTAGCTTCATGGAGAATTGACACCTTTATCGTTAAGTAATGCGCTCCTTTTACCTTGCTCTGAACTCCACTGTTTGTAATTTATACAACTATTTCAGCTTTCTTTTCACAGAACCCCAGTAACCCAAACAATAACAATTTACATCTCAGTTGTTGTATCAATCAAGCCATGGTGGTGAATAACACTGACCATCAAGTATCCTCTGCTCTGAATCTATGCTCAAGAGTTATGGAAGTTCCTACCATCATGTCCTCAAGAACAGATATTTCCCTCAGCAACATCCAGTCTACTAATGAGCCTATCACAGGAACTGTTCATTTTTCACGGTGTTTTTATTTTATTTCTATCATTCATTTTTTTTCACTCTTTCTTACAATGTTTATCTCTGTGCTATTTGTATAGGCGTATGTTCTAATATGTCACTTACCTTTTATTAGAACCCTTAAACTATTAATCATGATTATTTGGTTCACAGTCTCATATTTGCAATATCCTTGATATGTCTGAGCCTTATCCTGGTGTCTACTGATCTCCTCAAATTGTGTTTGTCACCCTTTCTGATGCCTTGTAATTTTGTTGTTGTTGTTGTTGTTGTTTTTCAAACTAAACATGCTGTACAGGGAAAAAGGAACCTTGGGGAAAAATCCTTTAGTGTTGTGATAGTAAGGAGTGTGTGGGGGTGAAGTATGCTACTGCGCTATGATTGGGACTTGGTCTTTATATGAACCTGTGACTCTGAGTTGTCACCTTTGTAACTGATTCTCAGTCCTGCCATCCACCCCAACACAAAACTTGGGCATACCAAGATGGCTACAGGGATATGCCTCCCCACACTCCTTCCCTCCCTCCACTCCACTGATCCTCTTCAATCCATTTATAGTCTACTTTTTTTTTCTTTTCTTTTTTAGTTCATGTCCTATGGATACACCAATGCAAGGACCCACCCTATCATGTCCATGCACTCACATATGAAAGTTCCCTTTTCTTGTTCCCCCTTCCTCCTCTTCAATCCCCTTCATCTGCTCTGCTGATTCTTCCTGTATTTTGATGAAATTCCTTCTCCCCTTTTTTATTTCTCCCTCACTTTCTTTCTTTTCTTATTTTTAAAAAATTTATCCCATGTGGAAAGCAAAAAAATACTTGAGTTGGGTATTTTCCTCTATTACTTCAGCCAGATTCTGATAAATCCCCAGTAAGACAGGATCTGGTAAAATAGTTTCTCCTGAGAGTAATCCCAGGTAAGAATAAAATTCTCTGACATACTTCATAAGGCTAATTTCCCCTCCCCATGCAGGAAACAAAGAAAGTTTTCTCTAATCTTCACTGTGAGAACATGAAAGGGCTCCTATAAGTAAAAGTTAACAAAAAATGTGTCCCTCCTCACGAACAGGTTAGTCTGAAGATTGTATCTCTCCAACTGATCAACACTGAGCCTTTAGCAATTTGTCATACTACGGTTTACGTTTTCCTGTCTCAGCAGCAGTTCCTATGGAAGTTTCTGTCTGTGGGTTTTTGTTCCAGGAATTCAAGATTGTTTTTTTGCCTGTATGTTGCTCCAATTTGGGGAACAATTGTTTGTCCTACAACATGAATTCTCTGAAAAATCTGATATAAACTATTGATTTTCAGTTTCTTTAGGTTTTTATTATACTTAGGATGTAGCTAAGCTCTTTAGATACTAGATTGGAAACTGAAAGGCTGTCTTCTCTTGAGGTATTTCCATAGGATAAATATATTTCTTAGAGATATTCATCATGTAGTCATTGATTATACTTTGATATGTGATATATTTTCTATCATAAACAAAAATTACTAGTAAACATACCAAGAAAGACACTGATGTCCTTTAAAATATTAAAGAATAACTTAAAGAATTTATCATCTTACTGTACTCCAAGTATAGCCATAGGAAATTTTTTTTTTGGTACTGAAAATTGAACTCAGGGGCACTTGACCACTGAGCCACCTCCCCAGCCCTATTTTGTGATTTTTATGTAGAGACAGGGTCTCCCTGAGTTGCTTAGCGCCTCGCCATTGCTGAGGCTGGCTTTGAACTCGCGATTCTCCTGTCTCAGTCTCCCAAGTGCTGGGATTACAGGCTCAAGCCACCGTGCCCGGCTATAGGAAATATTTTTAAATATGATTCATACATTTAAAATCTACGAACTTTGTCAAAATTTAGTTCAAGTGTTCTCAATTTTCATATACCAAACCCTGATAAAACACTAATTCTGATTGTTATGCATGTGGATTTGACCATTCACGCATACACACACATATGTGCACACACACACACAAACACACAAAAGAATTTGGCATATTTGTTGAGTTTTGCACTTGTATTTTGTTGGTGAAAATTTGATAACAGTTTAGAGATATGATCATTGAAAATTAATATGCAAATTATTTAATTTAAAAATAGTTAGATATAATTAAATGCTAACCATTTGAAATATCCAGCAAATTAAAGCTAATTTTAATGTCTTTAATTAAATACTTATATAATATCATACTCTAAGTGATGATGTAGGAAAGAATATAGCAAATTGAATTAGTATCTGGGAAGGGAAATGCAGCAAATGTTGATCTGCTTAGCCACTACTTGAGCACTGTTACAGAGTTGTATTGAAGAAAGCAAGTGTGGTAGTCATTATTATCTTTTGTCTGTAGGCAAATCCTTTAGCTGATCAAACACTTAAGCATGGGATTCATCAAAGCTATCTTTGGTGTACCATCCTCTTTATTTTTCCCAGCACTTTTTTGTTAACAGGTTTGTTTTCTTCTACTTTTTCTAGTTTTCTCTATTGCTGAGCTTTGTTCTTCATTCTGCTATGCACACTGTGCTCACTGCCTAGCACCAGTAGACTCATAATGTGCCTTTCCTTAAAGATGTCTCTTACCTTGGTACTTCCTGTGATCAACTCTAACACTTGAGGCTTCTGATTTTTTTCCAATTTGTTCTTTCAGGTTCATTTCCTGTTGTTAAACATACCATTTTGCTTGTCCATGAGCACCAGAATATAATTCATCCAGATAACTTCTGTGTTCAGTACACTACATATTTTGCTAAGATTCATAGTTTGCCTTTGAATCATATTTCATCTTTTGGTTTAATCAGGTATATTCACATTCTTTATGACATTGACTCCTCAAGTGAGAGATTAAGGTGGGTTGCACTGAAGTTTTGACACTAGAGATGGAGGTAAATAGAAATATATGTAGCAGTAATGTGATATTGACAGAGCTTGCTCTCGAATTCAAAGTAAACAGTTTATATAAAGGATGTTTTAAGACTGACTTTTAGCTTCTTGTTTTCTAATAATGCAATAGATAGAAGTACTTATTGAAAATATAGACACAAGATGAGATTTGGTTTCTAGAGGTTTAAATACAAAGTTGGTTAAGACTATTTAAGTTTATTATTACATTAAGCATCAGGAGTGACCGGCCAAGAAGGCAGATATTGCAGAAGGGATTTTAAACATATATTTGTAGTGAAATATATACAGTGTAATTTAAAATGATAAGAAAGGTTTAAAAGACACATTGTAATTTAACAACAAAAAATACAGAAATAAAATTAAGCCATACCACATACCCAAATTCAGAGAGATGGAGCATCAAGAATTGAATACTGAGCCTAAATGCTCACTGAATTCATAGGACAAAAAGAAAGAAAAGGCAATTACCTGTGACACAAACAACCATAATTTACAGTGTAATAAGAAAACAATATAGTATTTATTGAAATTGGCCATGTGGAAGTGGTTGATGGCCATTAAATACAACAACTTTTGGAAAAAGGATATGCAGACCAGACTGCAGTGGATTGAGAAGTGAACTGAATCAAGAAGTGGAGGTAACATGAAGTGAGAAGATTTTGGAAAGTTTGGCTGTGAATGGGAGCAACAAAAGAAATTTCTATCTGCTATGATATTTTTGATTGCTAGTAACAGAAGAGCCAATTAAAAATTTTTTAAATATGAAGAAGAAATTTAACTGCTAAAGCAGTAAGGAGAACTGTGCTAGTCAGCTTTGCTTCACTGTGACCAAAAATACCAACTTAAGACCACCTTAAAGGAGGGAAAGTTACTTTAGCCTCTCAGTTTCACAGGTTCAGTCCATGCTCTGCAGGCTTCATTGCTCTTGTCTCAAGGTGAGATAGAATAACATGGTGGAAAGGTGTGGCAGAGGAGCCCTGCTCTGCACATGGCAGCCAGGAAGTAGAGAGGCAGGAGAAGGGGCCACACGCAGGTCAACCTTTCCAGGGCCCACTTCTTGTGGCCCATCACTTGCAGCCATGTCCCAGATTACTACAGTTACCACCCGGTTAGTCTATTCAAACTATGATGGACTGATTAGGTTATGGCTCTCATTCCACCTCTGAATATTCCTTCATTAGTATATCCAAACCATATCCAAACCAAAATAGGAACTACTGTTATGAAACCAGAATCTCATAATGATGGTTTCTGGAAATTGATGAATTAGTGGATCAAATATTAGAAGTAAGTTCTTTATACATCTACACCTAGAAAATTGCAGCAGTTATTATTTCTCAGTAAGTTATTATGTTGCAGTCTAAAAAATATATTGTGCTTTCACAAAGTCATGTGTCTCCTGTATTTATTTTATAGAAGTATTTGTTTTTGTTCTGTTTTGTTTTTTGATCATAGATATTCTAGGATAGAATTTCCTTTATATACTATTAACCAGATCTGAATTTTTGGTCAAATTTAAATTAATCTATCAAAAGAAATGGGAAGAGTTCTGTTTGTAAGATTGAGTTTTCACCTATGTGCCTGTTAATTGGTAGTGCATGTTGATACTAATGGCACACACACACACATTTGATGTCAATATTAATTTATTCTAAATTCAGGGAATACCTAGAGGGCAAATGACTACTATGACAGGATCTATTTTAAGGAGGTGATATAGACAATATATTTTAATAAAATAATTTGAATTTAAAAAGTACTGTGAAGAAAAAATAAGACATTTTACAGTATTCTCCCTCAACTTTATTCGTGATTTTACTTTCAGCATTTTTATTTACCTGCAGTTAACTGCATTATCACATCTCAATCCTCAGAAAGTCAATTGTAACCTAATGCCACTTCATGTGTCTATCTACATCATTTACCACATTTCATCTCACTAAGGTGCCGAATCCCCTTCCATCACCACAAGAAAGGTGACTGCAGTAAAATAAGATAGTTTGAGAAAGGGACCACATTCACACACATTTAATCATGGTATATTGTTATACTCCATTTTATTATTAGTTAATGTTGGTAATCCCTGCCGTGTCTAACAATAACTTGAACTTTGACATAGATATGCCTGCACAGGAAAAAAAATATAGTACACATAGAATCTGGTACTATCTACGTTTCAGGCATCTACTGGGATTCTGTAACATATCTTCTGAGGATATGGGAGAGAGCTATAAAAAGAAGGAAATCTTGTGGCTTATAACAATATGGTGAACTTAGAAGACAATTTACATGAAATAAACCAGACTGAAAAATACATACTGCGTGATCTCTCTTACATGTGAAATCTAAGTCAAACTCATTGGAAGAGGAAGTAATCAGTGGTCACCAGGAGTGGATGAGGGCAAAATGGGAAATGTTGAACCAAGGACATGAATTTCACTTAGAAGACAAGTAAGTTCTGAGGACCTAGCATACAGCATGGGTAGTGAGGCTTATGGTATTTCATTTATTGTGAAAATCATTAAGCAACATACACAAGTGGAAACAAAAGGAATTCTTCACATAGAGAATTTTGAAATAGAGGACAATATAACTGAATAATGGAATGTCAAAACGACTAGAGATGTTAGCCTCAAATTCAAACTTTTTCTTAAGAGAAGTGGACTATGAGACATGCTTCCTCTTGAGTTGGTATCATTCAGTATATCTGAGATTTTTTAGGAAATATTGAAACATCTCTAAAAGAAAGTAGTTGGTCAGGGGTTTTTGTTGTGTTGTGTTTTTGATTGTTTGGTATTGGGGATTGAACCCAGGGTTGCTTTACCACTGAGCCACGTTCCCAGCCCTTTTTATTTATTTGTTTTTGAGACAGCATCTCCCTAATTTTCTTAGGGCTTTGGCAAATTACTGGGGCTGGCCTGGAACTTGCGATCCTCCTTCCTTAGTCTCCCAAATCTCTAGGATTACAGAAGTGCATCACCATGCCTGGCTAAGAAACAGTAGTTAGAAGTAATATTTTAAAAAAATGTTTTGTGACACAGTTTCAGCAAACTTAGAGGGAAACATGGGAATAGAAACAGAAAAAGGAAAAGGTTGGGGTGGGGAAATATAATGGATTAAACAAAATGCTATGAAGAAGATATTTTAAGTGGTGACTGATAAGGAGGCCTGATTCTCAGAAAGTAATATAATTAATATGATACAAGCAATGTAATTGATTTTATTCATTACTTAGAAGAAGCTGAGCAAGTTTTATTATGATAAACATCATGCTTACTGGTGATATAATTTGAGGTATCATTGGCTTCTTCTTTACCTACACAATGGAGCTGAGGCAAAAGAGGAGATTCATCAGTTATAAGAGGAAAGAAATGAAGCCCATTATAAAACCTGGAGTGCAGTTGCTCATCAAATGATAAACTCTTATAATTGTGGGGTTAAAAAGCAGCTATTTTTTTTTACAATAGATCACTGCAACATAAAAGTAAAGCAAGGTAGAAAAGGCAAAGGACAGTTAAAGATCTATCATATAAATCCAAATAAATTTGTGATATTGGCTAAACAATA
>CM053405.1:13340886-13375616 GCA_028644305.1 Xerus rutilus | reverse complement strand
AAAAAAATAAGAAAAAAGAAGAGAAAAACAGAACAGCCAAAGTAATCTTGAGCAAAATGAACAAAGTAGGACCCACTATGCTTCCAGACTTCAAAACATACTATGAGGCAATAGTAATAAAAACATCCTGGTATGTACATAGAAACAGACACACAGTTCAGTAGAATTGAACAGAAAAACTAGAAGTCAAGCCCATGTACAGCTAACAAATCATCAATAAAGGTGCCAAGAGCATGCATTGGAGAAATAAGAGTTTCTAAAATAAATGATGCTTGGAAAATTAGATATCCACATGCAGGCATCTGAAACTAGACCCCTTCTCTCATTAGCTACAACCAAATGGATTAAAGGCTTCCAGTAAGATTGGAGAGATGAAATTACTTAAGAAAACAGCAAGATGGAGTTCTTCAGAACATCAGAATGGACAAGGATATCTTTTAAACAAGACCCCAAAAGCACAGGAAGCAAAAGCAAAAACTGACAAATGAGATTATATAAAGGGAATATTCTGCACAGCAAAGGGAACAATTAACAGACAAAAGGGGCAACCTACATAATGGGAGAGAGTATGCATCTGGTAAGGTGTCGATAGCCAGAATATATAAAGAACTCAAAAAACGATGGTGTTTCCTCAGACAACCTAAAACAGAACTGCCATTCTGTTTCAGCTGTCACATTACTATTATATATCCAAAAGAAATGAAATCAGTATGTCAAACAGATATCTTCACTTTTATGTTTATGTGACACTATTTACAATAGCTAGGATGTGTCCATCAAAGGAAGAATGGATAATGAAAATGTGTTGCACATACACTGCGGAATATCACTCAACCATAAAAAATAAAATAAAATCCTATTATTTACAAAAACTTGGATGAACCCAGAGTACAATAAATTAAATTAAATAATCCAGCACAGGAAGACAAATTCTGCATGTTCTCATTAATATACAGAAGTTAAAAATTAATTTTATAGAAGTGTGCCACAGAGTGGTCACTGAGGATTAGGAAGGATGAGAGAGGGGAAGCTATAAGGAAGATGGATAATGGGTATAAAAATGCAATAAGATAAAAGGAATAAATTTAATCCCCCACAGACTATGGTGCACAACAATCATATATTTAAAAAAAAAACATAAAAGATAAGTTGAAAGCTTCCCAAGAAAACAAAATGATGAACATTTAAGAAGATGGATTTGCTGATTACTCTGGCTTGATGCCTTCACATTGTATCCATGCATTTGATCATTATGCTGACCCCCATAGATATGTACAATTACTGAGTTTCAATTTAAGGAAAAAATAGGACAGTATGCTGAGCTGAGCTAAGGTGTCTGAGAGAATCAAGTCTCTGAAAACCTAACCTGGTCAAGGTAAATTCCTATTTCTGGTTCTAACAATGACAAGATAATCTTACAGCTAATTCAGTGAAATGTGTACCACCTTTCTCAAGGGCAGATCAGTTAAGATAGTCATGGCACTTATGCAATCACCTACAGGACAGATGTCCGTAGTGAATTAGAAATGAACCTGGATCTGAATCAATCAGAGGATCCTCATACTCACTCTTCTCATGTGCATCTTAGATCTGTCTCCACCCTCTTCACTATACTATCACCAATGAATTCAATTGACATTTAAGAGTAGTGCAGATCTAATCCAGCATTTTTTTATTTCATTGAAAATGAGAGTTAGAAAGGCTAAATAACTCACTTTCAAGCCACAATACCAAACCCAAAATTTAACCAGGTTTCAAATGTACTTTATTTTGAGGAACTACCTTGCTGAAACAACATGGATTTGGTCTGTGGGCTGATGCAGCCTGAATTCCCACCCATGGCCCTAAGGATGTTGTTCATGGGTAATATCAGGACAGACTTTCTCAGAAACTCAATGACAAACACTCCTCCAATGAAGCTGGTAAAGAGATGCTAAAAAATCGTGGTCAAACATCGTTTTCCTCCATCCATAAATTATCAGCATTTATACTATTAAAGTTAAATTATTAAAAGTGCCAAAATGCAGCCCAAGGAATAAGTAACTCAGTAATTATTTATTAGTATATTTACTTAAGTGTGAATTGAATTATGAATGAACAAATTATTTTAATGTTAAAATGAAAGAATAAACATTGGAGAGAGTGTAGAGAAAAGGCAACTCTTACACCTGTTAATGGGAATGTAAATTAATGTCACCAATATAAAAACATTATGAAGGTTTCTCAAAAAACTAAAAGTAGAACTATCACATGATCCAGTACTCTCACTAGTGGGCATATGTGAAAAAGAAATAAAGCCATCAATATCCTCATCCTCATGGTTTTTGTAGCACTATCCATAACAAAGAATCAGTCAAAGTATCCATCAACAGATGAATGGATGAAAACAACGTAGCATATATATTTAATGGGATAGTATTCAGCCATTAAAAATGATGAAACTTTAGCCAGGCGCGGTGGCTCAAGCCTGGAATCCCAGCACTTAGGGAGGCTGAGACAGGAGAATCGCGAGTTCAAAGCCAGCCTCAGCAATGGGGAGGCACTAAGCAACTCAGTGAGGCACTAAGCAACTCAGTGAGACCCTGTCTCTACATAAAACACAAAATAGGGCTAGGGATGTGGCTCAGTGGTCAAGTACCCCTGAGTTCAATCCCCAGTACCAAAAAAAAAAAATGATGAAACTTTGTCTGTCATTTATGATAATTTGTAGAGAACTGGAGAATATTAAGTGAAAGAAGCCAAGAGCAGAAAGACATGTACCACATGAACTCGTTCGCACAAGGAAGTCAATGTTCATGCAAGGAAGCCAAAAAATTTTCATGTAGAATTAGAGTATAGAACACTGGCTACAAGAGACTGAATGGAGAAATAGGAGGGATTGGTCAATGGGTACAAAATTACAATTAGATAAGAAAACATCCAGATGTTCTTTTACAGAGTAGGATGACGATAGTCAAAAATAATATATAGTATATTTCAAAATAACTAAAAGATCTCTTTAATTATTCTAACAAAGAAATAATATATTGTTGACAGAAAGTGTTTAAAATACTATATATACTAATTACCCTAATTTAATATTGACACTAATTAGTTACTGGAAAGATTCCTTGAAAGGTAATAATTACCAAAGCTCAATCAAGTAAATACAGAAAATCTTTTAAGATGATATCTAATAAATTCTACTTCTAATTTAATAATTTCCATTATGAACCCCCACATTCTGGATTAAAGTCAGAGATATCTGTAAGATTTCATATTTAAAAGCACACACATTAATGCACAGGCATACAATTAAACACAAGAAATAAACACACACCACAAACAAAAATTTGTATATATGCACAAATTAGTCTACATACTTACATTTCAGATATAAGGGAGGAGTTCAGAAGAGGCAACAATTTAGGAGGAAGAAGGAAAAACAACATAAGCAAATATCAATTTCTAAACATCTTTCTCCATTAAAAGTAGATGAAGCATCCTTGGAGAAATGGAATCTGTAGAGTTTATATTAAAGTTAGTAGTGTACCAAAGTTAATTTCTAATTTTGAGGATTTCAGCAGAGCTACATAGAATGTGAAATTTAGAGATGGCTGAGTGAGAATATGTAGGAATTATCATCATTATCTTTGCACCTCTTCAATTAATATAAACTTATTTCAAGGCAAAAAAATTTAAAGAAACCCAAGAAATAATTTAAAATGGAATAGACAAAATCAGGGCAATTTTACTGGTGAATTCTACCAAATATTTAAAACCTTTTAGGGACTTCTTCTTCTTCTTTTTTTTAATTTGCCAGGTATCAGGGGCGTGGAAAATGTCTAAGCCACAGTGGCATATTCTCTGAATGCGTCTAAACACAGAAGAGGAGACCAATTCAGCAGGATCTGTGCTGAGGTAGTCAACTCTCTATTTTTCTCCACATGTAGTTTTGGGTTCTGTTTGAAAAAACTGTAGTGCTCAGAACATTCATGAAGTCCTATGTCTTCCTCCTGCAAGGCTAAGGTGGCTGTTATAGCCTTGTGGTGGACCCAGGTACTACAGGGTCCTTGAGAGTGCAGAGGAAGTGGATTCAGGTTGTCCCTGACCAGTCAGATCCATCCCTACAACAACTGTCAGCTCAGTGTGTGTCCAGGGAGTCCTTGGTGCATTGGGGAGAAGAGCTATGCACTTAGGAAGTGGAGAATATCCAGCTCTGACAGCAGTATTGGATAAGTTCGTGCTACTGGCCAACAGGCAATGGTCAGTGGGATTCATTTCACAGATATCACATTGTATATATTCTTCAAAAATCTTGCTTCAGTAGTTTTCACTGGGGCCTCACTATGCCATAAGGTAGTGCCTGATCTGGTCAGCATAGCAATATTTGCTGCAATCTCCAGGAGAGAGGAAATTGTAGGATTTATGTTTGCCAGAGCAACAAGCTTAGGCACAACTTCAACAAGATGGCTCCCTGCCACAGCAACCCATTTATAGGATGAGAAATATGGAGCACTTCTTACCCCACCCACCCTTTAGCTACTGGAATAGCCCGGTTCTGGCTGCCTTTTTGTTCTGCAACTATTTCTCATGCCAAATTTGTCCACTCTATCTTTCTTTCTCTTTCCCCTTTTGTCCACCCTCCCTTCATCATGTCCAATGCTGCCCCCTGAGGCTAGGTGCTGATAAATATTTTCTCACCTTCTCTTCCAATAACCAGACTCTCTTGAGTCTCTCCAAGTCTCTGATATCTAACTTCAGTTTATTCCTTTGAGCACCTACCTTGCTGAGTAGTTATTCATGCATTTTGATTCCAAGCTGCAGAGGATCTTGAAAGTGCTTTTAATCTGCCATCTTGACCTGCCTCTTCATTCTAGTTTTAAAAGATTCGGAATGGTATATTATTCAACTGAGATTATTTTTATAATTTTCTCATATTGCATGATCTGTTTTGCTTTTAATATTCTTGCATTCGGCAAATAATGATAGTTTGAGTTCTTCAATTCAAATTCAACTAGTGTCAGATAGTAGCTTCAACAATCTCAATACTATTTCCTGCTCTATTAAAATTTTTTCTTTTCAGGTAGTAATTGTTATTCTATTCAGAGTTCTTTAGCATTTCATTGTTATAAAGTTTTCTTCTCAATTATGAAGCTAGTCACAGCATTTCATTTATGTTTCAGGACCATCTTTTTCCATTAGGGAAATCAAAGGGTCATATTAATTATAGTTCCCAAGTTGAAACATTGCCACACTTGAACTACAGCATCTGTAAAACATTATAGTCTAATAAAGAACAATTAATGCAGTGAATATAAATTCACTATTACATTTCATAAAAGTTTTATAGCAATGACACAACAGAGGTTATATACCAAGACCTATTAGCAGAGGGTTTTTTTATCTCTCAATTTTAAAAACACATCATAGTAACATTGATTTTTTTTCTTCTCATAAAAATAATTCCACATATAAAAAATACAAACATATAGTTTCTATCTCCTCGACCTAGTAGCATATTTTCTTTTAAGGCTTTAAAGAATGTTGAAGAAAATTAATATACTTTTAATAAAAAAACATTGTATAAAATATTTCTATGTAGTATATCAAAATTTATTGTAGGCTGATAGGAATTGTCTGTGCTTGTCTTAGTCCATATGTGTTGCACGTTAAAATATCAAAAGTAAGTGGCTTATAAATAATTGAAATTTATTTCTCACCGTTGAGGCTGGAAACCCATAATCTAGGTGTGGGAAAATTCGATTTCAGCTGCAGGTGGTCTTCTGGGATTTTCAATGTCTATATGGTGGAAAGGGCAAGGGAGCATCTTCCTGTTTCTTCTTATTTGGGCACTAATTCCATCCAAGAGAGCTTCACTTTCACAATCTAATCACTTCCTAATCAACTACATATACCATCATATTGAAGGTCAGATTTCAACAAGGGAATTTTGAGGGGGCCCAAATTTTCAGGTAATTGTAGTGGATTTGATGTACTTTGTGCTCTTCTCTGAAAAAATAATAATCATGGTTATAAAAATTTTAGTAAAATGAATTACATATTGGATATACTGCTGGAGCATTCTAAAATGAAATTTTTAAAAATTGTCTTGACATTTTGGGAAGTTTTCTTCACAACTGCATATTTATTATCATTATTATAATTTGTTGCTACTATCATTTCAAGCAATACTATGGCTCAATAATTTTCTTTGTTTCATCTTTGAGTATTGGGTTTATTTTATTGTCATGAGGGCAGTTAACATGAGATACATCTAAACCACACAATATGTTATTTTTATGTGTAGGAAGAGCATTATACAGCAGATCTCCAGGGCTTCTTCATTGCGCATAACTGTTAGACAGTACCTCTTCATTTCCCTCTCCCAAGTGCCCTGGTAACTGTCATTCTACTCTGTTTCTATAACTTTGATTAGCTAAGTTGTCTCATTTAAGTAGAAACATGTACTATTTATCCTCTGGGACTGGCTTATTTCATTAGCATAATGTCTTTTGGGTTCATACATGAGGTCAAACATAGAAGGATAACCTTTTCTTTAAAGATTAAATAATATTTTATTTATATGTACATACATTTTTAACCATTCATATATCAATAAACATTTAGGTATTTCTGTGTCTTCATTTTTGTAAGGAGTGTTGCAATGAATATGGGAATGCAAACATTTCTTTGAGATCCTGATTTTAATTCTTTTGGAAATATTTCAAGAAATTAGATTGATAGATCACATGGAAATTCTATTTTTAGTTTTTTGAGAAACTTCAATATTGCATTGCAAAGTAGCTGCTCCACTATCACTGGCAATGATTACAATTTTGATTACAATTTCTCTATTTCCTTACAAATGTTGGTGATTTTTCTTTGTGTGTGTTTTTTTTTAAGTTTAGTTTTGTTTTTTTGTAACTTATACTCCTAAGAAGTGATAACACATTATAGTTTTGACTCTCATTTCCCTAAGAATTAATAACATTGTGCATGTCTTTGTAGATGTGTTGGCCACTTTTATGTTTTCTT
Organism: Xerus rutilus; assembly: GCA_028644305.1. Lineage (NCBI taxonomy): Eukaryota > Metazoa > Chordata > Mammalia > Rodentia > Sciuridae > Xerus > Xerus rutilus. Next base: position 13,368,599 of record CM053405.1, on the reverse strand, counting down.
TGGAGAAATATTTAATATTTTGCCCATTTTTAATTCACTTATTTCTTTTTTTCTACGGGTTTGTAGGAATTTCTTACATGTTTATTAATCCTTTATCAGATGTCTGATTTCCAGATATATTTTTCCTATTCTCTTGGCTACCTTTTTACTGTGCTGATTGTTTTCATGTGTGGTTTTTGTTTTTACATAGTTCCACTTCATTTTTCCTTATGCTGCCTGTGCTTTTCCCAAGTTATATCCAAGAAATCATTGCCAAAAACAATGCCAGAGGTTTCCCTCCTATATCTTTTAGGAGTTTATAGTTTTAAGTTAAATGTTTAAGTTTTTAGTTCATTTGGACTTGAGTTTGGGGCCCAATTGTTTTACATGCAGGTGTTTAATTTTCCTGGAATAGTCATTTGAAGAAAATATTTTTCCTGGCAGCCCTGTTAAAGAATCATTGACTATATATGCATGGGTATATTTCTGGGCTTTTTTCTTCCTCATTGCTTTATATGTATTTCTAGACCAGCATGATTCTCTTCATTAATGTAGTTTGTATTTAGATATGGATTTTATTGAATTTGTACATCATTTTGGATAAACGAGAACTTATGAGCTAGACAATGAAGCTGATTTTCAAGAGAACATGAGGAATCAAAAAATTTAAGATAGCTATAAAATGCAATTCGACCCAAGGATCTTCAGCAAACAAGAGCAAGTCATCAGAGCAGGGTACCTGTGTGCATCTTTGTGCACTAATATACAGTAACTATAATATGTAAGTGCAGTCCCAGGATCAGTGCCTACAGTTTAGCTCACATAAAGGATCAGATTGTGGCAATCAGAATCACACAAACATCTTTAAAAAACAGCAAATTTCATTGGGATGCAGTGAAGCGGCACAGGAGAAGTGCACAGCAATCCTGGAGAATCTGCATAGCTCCCCAGACATTTCCTATTGATTTTTGAGAATAAAAGATGTGACACCGAAATGAGGATAGAAGGCATTTCTCAAGAAGAAATCCTTAGGTCATGAAACAAGTTTATGTCTGGAATATTTACATATTTTATGTAAGATTTTACTTGGAAATGAGAAAACTTTCCACAAAATAATGTAGCTTAGTCTCTCACACAGATTGGGAAAAAAATGAAGATGCAGAATGGAACTACATTATTCCATTTTTCTAAAGTTTTGAAACCAAGGAACAAAACTAAAGAAAAGGAAGAAGAATATCATAACAATGAGGATTATGTTTACTTTGTAAAAAAGAGTTTATAATATAATTGGAGTGGGTGCAGGGAGCCTGCTTGGTCACTGGCCACATTCCTTATCTTTTAGTGCATTATAATTATGCATAATAGTTGGTTTCATACTGACATATTCATAAATTTATCCAATGGTTTTCTCCATTATAATCCCCAGTAGAGCCATTTTTCCTCTCCTCTCCTCTTTCCCTGATATTCTACCTCTACTGTATTGGTATTCCTTCTAGTAATTTATTTTTAAATGTATGCATTATCTTATATATAAAATTGGCTTGCATTGTGGTATATTCATACATGAACCTAGTATCATTTATTCAAATTCATTCTCCAGTTCTTTCTCTCTCTCACTTTTTTCCTCCTCTCATTGCCTGCTTCTAATTTACTGATCTTCTTTCTATTTTTGTTAGATCCTCTTTTTAATTGCTTTTTTTCTCTTTACCTTCTGCATATAAAACAATACATTTGACCCTGAACTTTTTGAGTTTCAGCTTTTTTTTTACTTGGTATGATACTCTTCAGTTCTATCCACTTATCAGCAAATGCCATAATTTCATTCTTCTTTACAACTGAGTAGAAATTTATTGTGCATATATCACATTTTCTTTATAAATTCATATATTGATGGTCACCTTGGTTGTTACCATAACTTGGCTATTGTGGATTATGCTGCTATAAACATTGGTGTGCATATATCATTATAGAATACTGATTTCAGATCTTTAAATAAATACCAAGGAGTGTGATGGCTGGATGGATCATATGACGATTCCATTACTATTCCTTTGAGGAATCTCCATACTCCTTTCCAAAGTGGTTGTGCTAATTTTCAGTCCCATCAAAAATGTATAAGTGTACCATTACTTGTACATTCTTGCCAGCAATTATCATTCTACATATTCTTGATGATTGCCAGCTAACTGGGATGTGATGAATCTCAAGGAATTTTGATTTGCATCTTTCTCATCGCCAAGAATGTTGAAAAATTTTACATGTTTTTGTTAGCCATTTGTATTTTTATTTTGAGAAAAATCTCTTTAGATCTTTTGACCATTTATTGAGGGAATTATTAGGATTTTTGTGTTAAGTTTTTTGAGTTATTTATATATTCTGCTTGTTAATCTTCTATTGGAAGAATAGCCAGCAAACATTTTCTCTCATTCTGTAGACCTTCTTTCCTCTCCCTTAATTGTTAAATTTGCTATGCCAAAGCTTTATTTTTTAATTTAATGATATCCCACCTATTGAATCTTAGTTTTATTTCTTGAGCTTGAGTCTTATTAAGGAAGTTTGTGCCTATGCAAAAGTGTTGGAGTGTTGGTCCTTTTTCCTTCTAGTAGTTTAACTGTTTTTGGACTAATTCCTAGGTCTGTGATCCAGTTTGAGGTTGTTTTTTGTTTTTTTTTTTTTTTTTTTTTGTGCACGGTATGAGTTAGGGATTTACTTTCATTCTTCTACATATGGATATCCAATTTTCCCAGCACCCATTTGTTTAAAAAGACTGTCTTCCTCCTGTGGGTACCTTTTTCAAGGATCAGATAACTATATTTAGATAACTATATTTATATCAGTGAATTTGTCTTTGTATTTTCTAGTCTATTCCATTTGTCTTATTATCTGTTTTGTGCCAAAAACATGCTGTTTTAGTGACCATAGCTCTGTAGTATAATTTGAGATCAGGTGCTTTGATGTCTCCAGCCTTGCTCATGTTGCTCAAGATTGTTCAGCTATTGTGGGTCTTTTATTCTGCCATTAAGCTTTAGAACTGTTTTTTTCTAGTTCTGTGAAGAATATCATTAGTATTTTGATAAATATTGCATTGAATCTGTAGATTGCTTTTGTTTATTTGGTCATTTTGATTATATTAATTATTTCTATCCATAAACATGGCAGAACTTTCCATCTTCTAAAGTCTTCTTCAATTTCTTCTTCAGTGATTTGCAATTTTCATTATAGAGGACTTTTATCTTCTTAGATTTCTTCCCAACTATTGTGCTGTATTTTATTGTATTGTAATATGTTGTATTTTTAGGTTATTGAGCATGGAGTATTTTTCTTGGTAAATTCATTGTTGAAGTACAAAAAAATCTGTTGATTTTTTTAATGTGGATCTTTTACTCCTCTACTTTGCTGAATTTTTTATCAATTATAGAAGTCTTCTGTTGAGTGTTTAGGTATTACAGATGTAGGATCATGTCATCAACAGAGATAAATAATTTGACTTCTTATTTTTTTCATTTGTATCCCTTTAACTTACTTTTCTTTCTTGATTCTGCTGGTAAGAGTTTCAAGGATTCTGTTGACTAGGGATGGTGAGAGTGTACATCTTTGCCTTGTCCTTGATTTTAGAGGAAATGCTTTCAGTTTTTCTTCATTCAGTATGATGTTGACTTTGGGTTTGTCATCTACAGATTTTTTAATGTTCAGGTAAGTTCATTTTGACCCTAGTTTCTCCAGTATTTTTAGCATAATATGGGTGGTGTATGTTGTCAAAGGCAATGGCTGCTTCTGTTGAGATGATCATGTGAGTTTTGGTCTAGAATGCATTTATGTGGCAAATTACATTTTGTAGTCAGCTTCTTTGCCAGTGACCAAAAGACCAAAGAAAAACAATTTTAGAGGAGGAAACATTTATTTGTGGGATCACAGTTTCAGAGGTCTTAGTTTATAGATGGCTATCTCCATTATTCTGGACCCCAGGTAAAAAAGAACATCATGGGAGAAGAGTGTGGTGGAGGAAAGTAGGGTCAGAAAGAATATGGCCACCAAATGAGCAGAAAGAGAGAGAGAGACAGTCAGAGAGACAGAGAGACAGAGAGAGAGAGAGAGATCTGGTCAACAAGGACAAAATATATGCCCCAAGGGTTTGGCCCCAGAGATCTACCTCCTCCATCTATATCCTACCTGCCTTACCATCCACTCCAATAGGGATTAATGCACTAATTAATGAAAATTATCATAATCCAATCATTTCACCTTTAAACTTTCTTGCATTTTCTCACATATAAGCTTTTGAAGGATACTTCTCATCTAAACCACAACATTTATTGATTTATATATATTGAGTCAAACTTACATCCTAGGATTAATCAAACTTGATTGTGTTGTGCAATCTTCTTAATGTTTTTTAATGTGCTTTGCTAATACTTTATTAAGAATTTTTTCATCTATGCTCATCATGGATGTTGAGTCTGTAGTTTTCTTTCCTTGAAGTGTCTTTGTTTTTGGTATCAGAGTTTTAGTGGCTTCATAGAATGAGTTTATGAATGTTCTCTCCCTTTCTATTTCATGGAATAATTAAAGAAGAATTGATATTGTTTCTTCTTTAAAGTTCTGATAGAACTCATCTGAGAATCCTTCTGCTCCTGGACTTTTCTTGGTTGGAAGCCTTTTGATTACCAATATATTATCATTGTTTGATTTTAGTCTTCTTGAATTTTCTATATTCTCTTGGTTCAATTTGTGTTGGTCATATGTGTATTGAAATTTGTCAATATTTTCTAGATTTCCTGATATATAGAATGTAAGTTTTCAAAATAGTCACTAATAATTCTCTGGATTACAGAAATGGCTACAGTGATCTTTCCCTTCTCATCTTTAATTTTATTGTTTTGAGTTTTAACTCTCATATTTTTTTAGTTAGCTTGGCTAAATATTTATCAATCTTGTTTAATTTTCCAAAGAACCAACTCTTGATGCATACATCCTCTATGCTGTTTTTATAGTCTCTTTTTCACTAATTTCAGCTTTGATCTTAACTATTCCCCATCTTCTACTAATTTTGGAATTATTTTGTTTCTATTTCTCTATACCATGAGATATAACATTAGAGTGTTTATTTGTGATCGTACTGGTTTTTGGTTTTTTGTTTGTTTGTTTTTTAATGTGAGCACTGAAGTCTATTAACCTTTCCTCATAGTACCATCTTCATAGAGTCCCAGAGATTTTGATATGTTGTATTGCTGTTATTGTTTGATTCTGGGATTTTTTAAAAATTTCTCCTCCATTTCTTCAATGATCAATTTCTCACTTAAAAGAATATTAGTCAATCACAATGTGTTTATGTGATATCTATAAGTTTTTTGCTGTTCAGTTCTAATTTGGATCCATTATGATTTGATAGTATGTGTGAGATAATACCATATTTTTTTTTGCATTTGCTAAGACTTGCTTTGTGTCCTTTGCATACTTTATTCCTTAGTTCATTTCCTATTTTGGAAAAAAGTTCCAGAAGCTTACTGAGAAGAAAGTGCATTCAACTCTTGTTGGGTGAAATATTCTATAGTTACCTGTTATTTGATTTATAGTGTTATTTTGGTCAGAAGTGCCATTATTGATTTTATGTCTGGATTACTTGTTTCTTGTTAAGAGAGTGTGTTGAAATCACTCAGTATTATTGTATTGGCATCTACTTGGAACTTAAAGTCAAGAAGTGTTTCTTGGGGCTGGGGTTATGGCGCAGTGGTAGCATGCTCACCTAGCATGCGTGAGGCACTGGGTTCGATCCTCAGCACCACATAAAAAATAAATAAAATAAAGATATTCTGTCCACCTACAACTAAAAAATAAATATTTTTTAAAAAAAGAAGTGTTTCTTGTATGTAATAAACAGCACCATGATTTAGGGCATAAATTTACTGTTTAAGACTTCATAATTGATTTTTCCCTAGAATAGTATATAGTAATGTTCCTTGTTTTATATAATTTTTGCTTGAAAATTTCTTTGTCCATTATGAGAATAGCTACTCCTGCTTGTTTTCTAACTTGATTTACATGAAATAAGTTTTTCCATTCTTATACTTTCACCCTGTATATCTTTGCCTATTAGGTGAGTCTCTTCCAAAGACTATATGATTGGATCCTTTTTAAATCCATTCTGCCATGTTGTATCTTTTAATTGGAGAGTTAAGAATGCATACATACAAACTTGCTATGAACAGATTTTATTATTTCTAGCCATTTTTTTTGTTTCATAGATTTAATTCATTCTTGATTTCCATTTGCTTACTTGATTTTTCAGGTATTTCATCCATTGAAGAGCTCTGGGGTTCATTTTTGAATTATTTTTCATGCTGTATTTCTATAAGTCATTTCCATAGTTTAGTTTTACTGATCACTAATTGTTTTAGTTGACCCTTATCATGAAAAGTTTTTATTTCTTCTTTACTTCTGAATAATATCTTTGTTGGACATAGCAATCTTGGCTGGCAGTTGTTTGCTTTCAGAACTTGGATTATCTAATTCTATGCCCTCTGGGCTTTTAGAATAAGAAATGAGTCTTTTAGTCTACCTCTAAATGTAACATATTTTTCTCCTGTGGCTTTTAATATGCTACCCTTATTTTCTATGTTAGACATTTTGATTTTGATAAATCTTAAAGAGATTTTTTTTCCCAGTACCAAGGACTAAACCCAAGGGTACTTAGTCATGGAGCCACATCCCCAGCCCTTTTTACTTTTTATCTTGAGTCAGGATCTCAATAAGTTGCTTACAGCCACACTAAATTGTTGAGGCTGACTTCGAACCTGTGATCCTCCTGCCTCAGCTTCCCAAGCTCCTGGGATTAGAGGCATGCACCACCATGCCTGGCTTAAAGAAGTTTGTTTTGATATTGTCTATTTGGGATTCTATATGGATTCTATGTGGGATGTCCATCTCATTCCTAAAGTTTGACATTTTTTCCTACTATAATTTCATTGAATGAAATTAGATTGTATTTCTATGCCATCTTCTATACTAATGACTCAAGTTTACTCTTTTAATGTTGTCCCAGATGTCTTTTATATTCTGATCATGATTATTTATTTATTTATTTATTTATTTTGCTTTACTGTCTACTGAGTGTTGTAGTTCAAATAACCTGTCTTTGAGGCTTGAGGTTCTTTTTTCTACACAATCTAGTCTGCTGATGATTTTCAACACCTTTCAAATGAATTTTTATTTGATTCATTGTGTCTTCATTCCATTAGTTCTGATTGATTTATTTTCAGAATCTCCATTTCTTTATTGAAATGGCCTTTTACCTCCTGTAATTGTTCTCTTATTTCATTCCTTAATTTGTTACTTAACTCGTTCTTCAGCTAATTAATCATTTTAGTAATCAATATTTTAAAGTCTTTCTCTGGAATTTCATCTACTTCTAAATCTGTATGCTCTTTTGTTGAGAAATCACATCTTTTGGTGTCAGGCATGTATGCCTGTTTCTTCGTGTTTTCAGAGGTATTGTACTTGTGTATCTGTTGAGATGGATTCCTCTCCTTTTTTTTTTTAACCATGTGGTTGCCTATTTTGTAATAAGTCCTCTGTTGTTATCTCTTAACTTTAACACATAGGCTCAGTGTAATCCATATATTGGTTTCAATCATCAGTGTTTCTCAATTTGGTATTGCAGAACTGCTGAATTAATTCACTCTTCAGAGCTGTTATAATACTGTAAACTTTGCTATGCCATAATTTTGGAATCTTCTTCTGATTTTGCTGTAGGTATAGATGTCCAAGACTGGAACCTAATGCTCTCCTCTATTCATTTCTACTTGAGGTTTAGTCATTGGTTTGGGGCTTTTGCTACCCCTGGACTATGTGTTAAACTAGTAAGTTTGAGCAAGATTGAAGTGTGTGTGAAGGAAGATGCACTCTCACTTTGCTGAGTTGTGGGTGTAGTTCAGCCCCAGAGACTCCACCCTGTGAACTCCTAGTGTACCAGTTGTTTCCCAGCTCCTCTTAGAAAAAAGAAAAACAACAGAAGCAACCACAGTGATTTAATACTGTGTTTTATAAAAGTACCATGACTACTAGGCATGTATACTCTTAATCATTGCTAAAAGAGGAATGGTGGAGCCTGGGTTTAATAAAACATCAACAATAAACATCTGTAATTAGATATATCTTTAAAGTCAACAGTGGGTATTGACTACGCCCTTCCCAGTACTGATAACTATAACAACATTAATGGTGGAGGCAGTAATTATACAAACTAAATTATTCTTAAATATAGTAAAATTGCATTTTATTTAGAGGAAAGGAAATGGTCTAGGAAGATAAAAGAAAGTTTAAATTATTCAAAAGTTAAAGAGTGATACAATAGGAGAGGGGTAGCAAGTTATGACTAAGACAGGAGTAAGAAATAATTAAAGGAAATAAAATAAATAATGGAAGACAAAAAGGGAAAACAAGCAAATTTGGCTGCTGAAGGAAGGAGAGAGGAGAAAAGGGGTGAAAAAAAAAAACAACAAGTTAGACAAAGGGAAATGAAGGGAAGGGAGGGGGGATAGGAATAGAGAAGACAGCAGATTGAATCGGACATATCTTTCTTATGCACATATGTGAATGCCCACATCGTGTATATCCACAAGGCTGGGATCCTAATTAGAATAAGATATATTCGCATTTGTATAAATATGTCAAAATAGACTCTACTGTCATGTATAACTAAAAAGAACAAATAAAAATAAAAATAAATGAAAGAGACAAAAACAAGAGCCCAAATAAACAAAAAGTCAATCTAAAACATATTCACAAAAATCTTACCCCTCTAAAGTCAAAACAAGGTAAAATGACAATCCATTGAAGAAAGAAAAATGAGAAGGGAGGAAAATGATAAAAATAGAAAGAAAAAGGAAAAACAACATATATTTATAAGACACACAATACAACTAGAACACTCTCACCCAACACATACACACATTCACATTGATGCTTAATGGGAAAAGGGAGAAAGAAGAAGAAAAGGGAAAGGGAGGGAGGAGAGAGGGAGAAAGAGGGAGGAAGGGAGGGGAGAGACACATGAAGGGAGAGGGAGGCAGAGAGGGAGAGAGGGAAGGAGCAGAGAGAGAGGAAGAGGAAAGAAAAAGAAAGCATATTTTTGATAGCGATCCTTATGTATAACTGCTTTGATTTCACAGGAAAAAATACATATATGTATATATTGACAATTCTCTATTTAAAAATTAGTAGCTTTATTACAATTTAAATTGCTTGATTAATAGAGATTCAAGTACATTTTATAAATGGAAAAATTCAATAGATACATAAATATGAATAAAATATGCACAACAGTTTATGTGAGTGTTACCAATATCAGCTTGTTAGTATGCTTACATGCTAATGGGAAAATTTTATAAATATTTTATTAGTGCAGTATAGTTATATATAGTAGTGGCATTCATTTTACCACATTCATAAATGTGTGGAATGTAATTTGCTCCATTTCATTCCCTGGTCCTTCCTTTATCATTTCTCTCTTCCATCCTCTATTTTCCTTCATCTATGCTACTGGTCTTCCTCTTATTTATTGATTGATTTTTACTTCGTACATATACATAAAGGTGAATTTCACTGTGATATATTCATTCAAGTACATGGCATAATTTTCTCCATTTTATTCTGCAGATCTTGCCTTTTTCCATCTCTTTCCACCACTCACTTTCTCTATTCCACTGATCTTCCTTCTGTTTTCTGGCACCTTCTCCTATTTTTCTTGTCTGGTTTAGCTTCTATATATGAGAAGAAACATTTGACACTTGACTTTCTGGATCTGCCTTATTCACTTAGCATAAGATCATCTAGTTCCATCCATTTGCCAGAAAATGTATAATTTTATTTTTCTTTATGGCTGAGTAAAACTCCATTGTATATATAACCATTCATGTGTTGCTGAGCACCTGGCCTGGTTTCATAACTTAGCTATTGTAAATTGTGCTGCTATAAACATTAATGTGCCTGTATCATGGTAGTATGTTGATTTTAGTTCTTTTTGAAAATTTCAAGAAATTGTGTATATGGGTCATATGGTGTCTCCATTCGTAGTGTTCTAATGAATCTCCATATTGCTTCCAAAATGTTTGTAGTAATTTTCAGTCTTACTAACAAAGTATATATGTATGTTTTTTACATCTTTGTCACTATGATTATTTGTTGGTCATCTTTATTTCTTTCTTTAAATTTTTGTTTTATTTATTTGTTATTATGTGATGCTGAGAATTGAACCCAGTGCCTCACATGTGCTAGACTAGCACTCTGCCACTGAGCTACAACCTCAGGCCTTATTTTTTTTTTTTGAGAAATGTCTGTTTAGGTTTATTTTCCCTATTTACTTATGGGATGATGATGGTTATCATTATCATCATTATTATAATCATTATTTGGTGTTAAGTTTGTTAAGTTCATTTTATTTTCTGCATATTAATCTCTTGTGGGAGGAATAACTAGCAAAGATTTGCCCCTGTTCTGTATGCAGTCTCTCCATGCTCATTTCCTTTGCTGTTTAGAAGACTTTTCATTTGATGTCATTCCACTTATTGATTCTTGATTTTATTTCTTGATCTTTATGGAATCATTAAGGAAGTTAGTGCCTTCAGAAATATGTTGGAGAGTTGAGCATATGCTTTCTTTTATCAGTTGCAAAATTTGGGGCCTAATTTCTAGGAAATTGATACACTTTGAGTTGACTTTTGTGCAGAGTGAAAGAGAGATCTAGTTTTATTTTTCTACACATGGAGATCCAGTTTTCTCAGAACCATTTGTTTAAAAAGTTATCATTTCTCCAATATGTACTTTTTTTCCATTTCATCAAGTATCAGATGTATGTAACTCTGTGGATTTTACTCAGCATCTTCTGTTCTATTCCATTGGTCTTCATTTCTACTTTGATATCAATACCATGCTATTTTTGTTACTATAATTATTGTATAATTTGAGATCAGGTATTGTGATGCCTCCAGCATTGCTCTTCTTGTCAGTATTATTTTGATTACTTGAAGGTTTCTATTCTTCTATATGAATTTTAGTACTGGTTTTTGTAGATCTGTGAATAATGACATTGGTATTTTGATGGGATTAGATTGAATATATATAATATTTTTGATAATATGACAATTTGCAGTATTAATTCTGCCTATTCAAGAACAAGGGAGGGCTTTTCATCTTCTAAGTCTTCTTCAGTTTGTTTCTTCTGTGTTCAATTTTTTCATTGAGGTATGGGATATATGGGAAATCTCTGAGGGGAGTTTATTTTAATTTTCTAGAAATATAAAATAGTGTCTATAAAAAGTGCCATTGAAGATAGCTGTTACCCCAAGGTCAACCAATAAAGATCTCTTTAAATATGTAATATATTTGTGGAATTTAGTCATTGTGATCTCTTTCCATTTTATGCCCTTTCATACTATAGACAGACATATATTCCTTGTCTTACAGAAATAAATGGATAACAATCAGGATATGAAGAGCATAAATAAATTTGGAAGAGTGGATATACACCTTCTGAAACAGCTTGCCTATTTAGAGGCTTAAAAAAATCTAGTGATTGATGGTGGCATCTATATTTAAGACAAATGTCACATAAATAATTACTATAAATATGAATGTTAAAATTTTATTTACCTTATATAATAATATTGCCTTATATAAACAAAAACTATAACCAGCTAAGATAATACATAAATATTGTATTTTTTAAAAATTATAGTTGTGAATGCCAGTTAATATATATTCCTATTGATATATTTATTAATGTCTTCATAAGGAAATTTTTGAATATTTTACATTTCATCTTAAAATATCAAGAGCCTTATGCATGTCAACTCTAATATCTATATTTTTAAATATATTAAATTATTAATTCATGAATCTGTAGAACAGGAAAAAATATTACTTTATTTGATATCCATAGGAAGGCAACATTACTCTTAGTAAGACAGTGTTTTCAAGAAAACCAGACTTCTTTGAGTATTATAAAGGTGAGAAACTTTAAGCACAGATGCTAATAAGAATTTGGAGCTTCCCAAAAGTGTGATTTGAAGAAAAGAGTTTCAGGACACAGAATCTGAGAGAAGGGGAAATTATACTAAGAGGGTTGGGATAGAGAGTGAGGAACTGAACAAGGTCATGTCAGGAATTGTATGTTCCCCGGCCTCTCAGGAGAAATTTCCTGTGCTAATGAACAACAGATACAATTCTGAGATAGGAATGCAGATTTTATATCATATCTCTTTTTAAACTGTGCAAAATCACAGTTGTTTAAACACAGACTTTCACTAAAACCTGTCACGTTTAACAGCTGTGCAGCTGTGCATTTGTTTGGAATAAATATTTTGTGATATTGAAAGTAAAGACAGAAGGGATTTGTCAGGGATGAGGACAGTAAATATGGCAGCAGAGAACAATTAGAATTCACAGGAAAGTAGGCAAACAGGCTGGAGGACACATTCTGATAGAAGCAAACTATCTTCCAAGAGTTTCCACATTTGTTGGAAAATGTATACACTGAAATAGCATTGAAAACTAGCAGGAAAGGCAGAGAACAGATCCATTTGACTTCCCAGACTTGTGAGGTCCCCAAAATTTTAGTGCAGTCATTAAAATAATTAGTCAAATCATACAAAACTCATGGGTTAAAAACTTGTGTTAAGCAGCTTTCCATCACTATGACCAAAATATCTAGCAAGAACAAATTTGTTTATTATTTATTTTGGGCTCATGGTTTCAGTGTTCTCAGTCTATGGTCAACCAACTCCATTGCTCTGGACCTGGGGTAAGGCAGAACATCATGGGGGAAGGGGGAAGTGGAGGACTGCTGTTCTACTCATGGAAGCCAGAAGCAAAGATGAGATGGGGAAAAGAAAAGGAGGTAGGTAGGGACAGATATGTTTCTGAAGGTCATGCCCGCAGTGACCTAGATCCTCCAGCTACACCCCACCCACCTACAGTTACTACCTAGTAATCCTTTCAACTATCTGGGGAATGAATTCAGCAAATAGATTAACCTGTTGATGAGATCAGAGCCCTACCCATTCATTGCCTAAGAGCCCCAATTCTGAACCTTGCAGCATTAGGGATCACGTTTTCAAAAAATAAGCTTTAGGGGTGGCATTCCAGATCCAAAACATAACAAAGCATAATGTGAGAAAGACAATAGAGGCAACTCAATTTTATAGAGTTCAGAGGACAATTAACATTGTATAATGCAAAATGTAAGGTACATTAAGAAAATACAAGCTAGGGCTGGGATTGTAGCTTAGCAGTACGGCGCTTGCCTCCCATGCGTGAGGCCCTGGGTTCTGTCCTCAGCACCACATACAAAGCAATAAAATAAAGACATTGTGTCCATCTACAAAAAAAAAAAGGAAACACAAACTAGATCTCCATGGGATAAACTATGTTATATGATCCAACATCTAAAGCTCACTATGAAAAACACCAAGAACTAATAAGATTACAGTTCAAAACATTATTTTCTTAATCATTTCTCTTCCTCTCATTCTCTTGAATGAGAAGAAAGCTAATATTTATTATAATTTATCATAAATGTATGACTACATATTGTTAGTCACTAAATATGCATTACCTTTCTTTTGAATTTTGCACAAATATACATCTCTTTAATTTCCATCATCCCATCTTCCTGTTAAATTATTTTGTCTACATATTTCACTGTAAAGTTAGACAAAGAGTAAATTATATCCCAGCACTTTGGGAGGCTGAGACAGGAGTATCGCAAGTTCAAAGCTAGCTTCAGCAACAACAAGACGCTAAGCAACTCAGTGAGACCTTGCCTCTAAATAAAACACAAAAATTCAGATGGGAATGTGGCTCAGTGGTAGAGTACCTGCAAGTTCAATCCCCGGTATAAAAGAAAAAAGAAAGAATAAATTATAAAGAGGATTATAATATATGTGTACTAAAAGAAAAAGGCAATTTGTATGTAATAAGATGTCTATAGCTATTGAAATAACAGGTTTGATGCCCAGATAGTATTATTTCATTATATTCTGGTATGTGGATTTTAAATACCTACTACCCAACATATTACATAATTCTAAATTTAATTCATTTTCTTTTTTACGTTTTGCATGCAGTTCTTCTAAAACATGAACAATGATTTCTTAAAGCAATGCAGACCAAGACTAAATTGGAATTCTTGCTAGCATAAGCTCTATACACATATATTTAACAACTTTCTTCTCTCCACATCGGCTTAATACATTTCAGCTGCCTTATAAATCACTTCCAGAAATTTATGTCAAATATAAATAACTATACTTCCCACAGAAGGATTTCTGTGTTTAAACAAGTGTACTTTATCCATATAGCAAGGTCGAAAACAAATACGGAAAACAATCAATCAAAATTGTAATAAAAATTTAAGGCTACAAAATGTGAAAATCCTATGAAAAATAGAAATTACTGCCCATTTGCTGGAGGAATGGAATTAAGTATTCTTTATTTTAGGCTCACATCTTACTAAATAGATACACCTTTTCTCATTCAACAATAAAATTTGTGACCTCTTTTGCAATAGGTAAAATCCAATTTCCTTTTCAGTCAATGAAGTATTATATCAAATGTCTTTCTTCCCACTCAGTTGCTCTCCTTTATGACTCAGAGTTCATAAAGCAATTCCCTAGCTTGAGAAGAAAATAAACAAGCAAATGGCATCATTTAAGGAGCCCTAGGCGCTCCACCTATGATAATCTGCAATCTAACATTTATCAAGCAATACTAAGTTACAAAACATTCTAGAAATTTCTTCCTGGAGGGAGTTGAGGGAGCTCATTTGAATCCACTTTGTCTCATAAAGGAAACATTGTGTTCATAAAACCACAGGAACATTAGAAAAGCAGCTGTTTCCTTTCAAAATAGAGCAGCCATGACAGGGTAAATTTCACCAGGGGTATAGCTTCATCAAAGGTCCCATATCAAATGAAGTACAATGCAGTGTATAGTTTCAAAACAGAAAAGAATCACATCTTTCTTTACATTTTCTTATCACAATAAAACCTGTCATATATTCGCAAAGAAATATATACCACATTTTAGTTAATTACGTTGAGACTGAAATTCTTATCAGAACCTTTTAATATTTAGAATGAAATTTCTTTGTAGCACAATACATATTTTTCTTGTTTCCTGAAGCTCTTTTTTCAATTAAATTAAGATTTATTTTTAAATTCAAATAAAATACTAAAATTATAAATATTAATTGCAGGTAATGTGAGCTATATATGTGTATGTGTGTATGTATGTATGTATGTGTGTATATATATATATATATATATTTTTTTTTTTTTTTGGTACCGGGGATTGAACTCAGGGATACTTGACCACTGAACCACATCCCCAGCCCTAGTTTGTGTTTTATGTAGAGACAGGGTCTCACTGAGTTGCTTAGCGCCTCGCTGTTGCTAAGGCTGGCTTTGAACTCATGATTCTCCTGTCTCAACCTCCCAAAGAGCTGGGATTACAGGCGTGCACCACTGCGCCCAGCTAATGTGATATTTTGATGCAGATATATATTGTGTGATATTTAAGTCAGGTTTAACACATCTACCTCCTCAAACAGTTGTGATTTCTTTATGGTGAAAACATTCAAAATACTTTCTTTTACTCTTTTGAAAACTACAGTATATTATTGTCATCTACCGTAACCATACTGTGCAATAGCACTCTCAAATTCCTTGCCCTTCCCAATGACCACACCTTCCCAGAACCTTCTTCCCCTTTGCTCCCTTCAGACTCTGGTAACCATGTTTTCCATAATGCACATACACCATATTTTCTTTGTCCAGTCCTTTTTTTTTTTTTTTTTGGACGGGGTTGGGGTACGAAAGATTGCACTCAGGAGCATTCAATCACTAAATCACTTCACCAGCCCTATTTCATATTTTATTTACAGACAGGGTCTCACTGAATTGCTTACTGCCTCATGAAATTGCTGAGGCTGGCTTTGAACTTGCAATCCTCCTGCCTCAGGCTCCAGAGTCACTGAGATTACAGGTGTGAGACACCATCCCTGGCTCTTTGTCCACTCTTCAGTTGATAGACACTTAGGTTGTTTTCATGTCTTGGCTACTATGAACTGTGCTGCAATGAGCATCAGAGTGTGGATGCCTATTTGATATACAGATCTCATTTCCTTTGGGTGTATACCCAGGAGTTATATCATTGAATCTTATGATATTTCTATTTTCAATTTTTTGAGGCACTTCCATGCCGTTTTCCATAATGGCTGTATTAATTTTATTATCACCAGCCATCTATAGAAATTTGCTTTTCTCCATGTCTTCTCCAGAATTTGTTATTTTTAGTCTTTTTGGAGAATATTCATTTTTACTGGGGGTGGAATGATGTATCAATGTGGTCTTGATTTGCATTTACCTAATTATTAATAGTGTTTAGCATCTTCCATGTACCTGTTGGCCATTTGCATGTCTCCTTTGGGAAAGATCTATTTAGCTCTACTTTCTCAATTTTTAAATTGGGTTATTTGCATTTTTTTCTATTTAGTTGTGGAGCTCCTCATATATTCTACATATCAACACCTTTTCAGATATATAATTTGAAAATATTTTCTTTCTGCAGATCTCTATCCATTCTATCTTCCATTGCTC
This sequence comes from Xerus rutilus, assembly GCA_028644305.1. NCBI lineage: Eukaryota > Metazoa > Chordata > Mammalia > Rodentia > Sciuridae > Xerus > Xerus rutilus. The sequence goes on along the minus strand of CM053405.1, from coordinate 13,351,968 downwards.
TGCAGAAGCTTTTTAGTCTGATGAAATCACAGTTGTGTAATTTTGCTTTTATTTTAGTTGTTTCTGGTGTCCTATCCAAAACATCCTTGCCCAGTCAATGTCCTAAAACATTCATTCATGCTTTCTTCCAGTAGTTTTGTAGTTTGAGGTCTGACATTTAAATGTTCTTGTGCTTTGAGTTGACTTTCATAAACAGTGAAATATAGGGCCTGGTTTCATTCTTCTGCATGTGGATATTCAGTATTCTGAGCTCCATTTATTGAACATTGTTATTTCTCTGATGTGTATTCTTAGCACCTTTGTCAAAATTAGATTAGCTGGACATGTGCAGCATCTCTATTACAATTTTGATGGAAGTATCTCTTTTTATGCCAATACCACTATTTTGATTACTACTACCACTTTGTAGTGTGTATGTGTGTAATACCAAGTATTAAACCTAGGGGTGCTGAACAACTGAGCCACATTCCCAGCCCTTTTTTATATTTTATTTAGTGACATGGTCTTCACTTAGTTGCTTAGAGCCTCATGAATTTGCTGAGGCTGGCTTTGAACTCATGATTCTCCTGCCTCAGCCTCCCTGGTAATGTGGGTTTTGTTTTGTTTTTTTTCTTTTTTTTTAGGTACCAGGGATTGAACTCAGGGGCACTCGACCACTGAGCCACATCCGCAGCCCTATTTTGTATTTTATTTTGAAACAGGATCTAACTGAGTTGCTTAGCACCTCATTTTTTGCTAAGGCTGGCTTTGAACTCACAATCCTCCTGCCTCAGCTTACCCAGCCACTGGGATTACAGGCATGTGCCACCGCATCTATCTGTCATGTGTTTTGAAGTGACAGTGTAGTGCCTCTTTCTTGGATCCCTTTGATCAAAATGGCTTAGGCTTTTCAGGGTTTTTTGGTGATTCTATACAAATTTAGGGTTTTTTTCTAGTTCTGTGAAGAATGTCTTTGGCATTTTGATAGAGATGGCATTGAATCTGTAGATCACTTTGTGTAGTATGGGCATTTTAACAGTGTTGACATTCCAGTGCATGAACACAGAATACCTTTCCACTTTTTGCCCAAGAAATATGTTCTTAACTTGCATCCAGAAGTTTTTAATAAAATTATTTCATTTTATTCATGTTAATGGTAGAATTATTTGAGGTAAATTGAAAACACATCAATAAAAATTGGTAACTATAAATTTACCTCACTCCTAAAAAAGAACAGTCACAGAAATTTTAGGTGAGAATTTGTAACACGATCTGCAGAAAGTATGGGATTAACAAAAAGAGAAGTTGCTCTTTACATTTTTAATATCAATAATCAAAAATAGAAATCACAGTGCAGGTATATTCATAAATATATTAATTAGAATTTAAATAAAATATAGTTAATTATTTCAAATGATTTCATATGTTATATGACATCACCATTAAGTAAACACATTAGAAATTAATTGTCTGGAATGTTTGTCTTAAAAACCATAAACTAAGTCAGTGCTACATCAGATTTGTACTATTTGGAACATTCACAGTGCATTAATAATGGCTTAATTACCAAATATTAAAAAAATATTTTGTGAGATAAGTTACTCAGGCCTGGTTTTGATATAGCAAAAATAATTGCTTGCATATAATTATTTGGGTTAGAAGGAAAACTGAAAAGGCTAATAGCAGTTAGAATAAAAGGTATATCAGTTGAAATTTTATGATGCTATTTTCACTGTGCATGCCCACTATCATTTTTATTTCTGCATGTAAGGTCAAATACTGAGTTCAAGATACTAACCAAACAACATCAATTCAAACTTGCTCTAAGCTTATTTATGTGGTAGTTCTGTAAACTGCTACAGGGTGATGAGGTCATGTATACCAGCTTTACTGAATAAATAGTACACATTGCTTACCTCTCTTGTGGCATATCATTGGATTTCTTTTTATTTTTTAAAAGAAATTAAATAAATATAATGTAGAATTTCAAAGACAAGTCAAAATCTAAATTGGATGATCTTGAGGTAAGTTATCTATTTTGAGGCATTACAGATTCTGCTATTTGATGTGATCCAGTGCAAAAAAATAATATAGTTTAATTGAAATTAAATAAATTACTTCAAGAATAATTCACTCCAGAATTCACATGACCATGTGTTTAGAAGCAAAAAGAAAAAATTCAGTAGGTGATAATTTAATATTGTGGAGGCAACAATTGAGAAGTAGTGATTAAAGATATTCATATTTGTTAGAGATGACCAAAGTTTTCTTATCTAATATAAGCTACTCATTTTGCCCAATTCCTAATATTTGAACAGGAAAAATACATACTTTTGAATTGTTTGGTGATTAGTTTCTGCCGTATAAATTTCATAGTCAGCAAGACAAATATATAAGACAAATATAAGACAAATTACCTTCCAAACACAGTCATAATTTCATTTAAAATTATTAATAATTCTTAATGAAAAATATATATTTTTCTAATGTAGTATTTTGCAAATTTGTTCATGCACATTTGCCTGAAGTTACCTTCTTTATGTTAAGACTTTTTCAGAAAGGAATTTTTTTTCAGAAGACTTAAAATAAATCAAGCAAATTGAAACTCAAGAAATTATTGCCAGACTAAGATGGATGCATGTTGACTTTCGTTTGTAAATATAAAACAATTGTTATTGAATTATTATAAAAATTTAAAAAAATAAACACAATACCAATATTTAGCAATAGCTTTTTGAAGGAAATCAAGGCAAACTCATATCTGTGTGTTAATACAGGCCCACCAAGTCTTTGTCATTTCTCTTTTTAAGAGATGGACATTAACTCTCCCTCCTCCTTAAACTGGAATGACCTTGGTGACTATCTTTTAACAAAATTGATAAGCCAGAACTAATGGTGGATAACTTCTGATGCCTGGTCAGCCTCTCATTCTTGGATCAATTGTCCTGGGATAAGTAAGCTGCCATGCCATGGGCACAAAGCTGCTCTGAGGAACAATTTATAAAGCAAGATACTAAAGTCTTTTTTCCACAACCATCAAGGAACTAGTCTTCCTACCAAAAGCTCAGTGAGTGAGTCATTTAGGAGGTAGGTTCTCCAGCCCCAGCCAAGTGTTCAAATGACAGCAGCCTCAGTTGACAGCTCAATTGACATTAGCCGGGAGGCTGAGGCACAGTTACCCAGTGTAACATGTCCCAAAATCCTGACCTTCAGGTATAGTATAAAATAATTAACTAACTGCTGTTAAACCTCATAAACTCTGGAGTAATTTGTTCTGCAGGAAAGTCTAACTTATACAACTTTATTTTATAGATGCTTAGCAATAATGCAATTAAAAAATGTGTGCTGTTTTAATAAAAAATGTGTGATGTTTCAAAGAGATGGGAGTAGATTTGGAACCTGGAAGTGGCCTATAACCAGAAAGATTTTGAGGAAAATGTTAGGAAAACCTTGAAGATACTTCGAAAAAAATTTTGGAATTCTGAACTTTGAGGAATCTTCTTCCAGTGGATTCACAGAAAAGTAAGGACATGCTGCCGGAAGCTAGAGGTCAGGGGCTCTTGTTCAGTACTGGCAGGAAGCTCAATGACACTATTCTCAGCAGTTATGTATAAAACATTAAGGGTTCCTCCTGAGGCAGACTTGTGTGTATTTCTCAGGCTTTTCATGTGTTGCTACGTTTATAAAAACACAAGGTGCTGAACGCTCTTTACCTGCACAATTTCTCAGAGTTGTCTCTGAGACACAAAGTTGAACTTCCAATGTGTTTTGCTCAAAGCCTATATTGAATGGCATGTTTGTCCTTGTTGATTTTGTGCATCTGTGTCTGTGGTTCTGGGGACAGAACCCAGGGCCTTGAACATGCAGGCATGCCCTCCACCACTGCACTGCAGCCCAAGCCCCTTATCGTGAGCCTTTTTATGTCCACCTTTGGGGACTTCCAGGCTCAGCAACCATGGCGGCCCTGATGTTCATCTGGAGTTGCCCAGCCTTTCTGCCTCATATAGTGAGGACATCCCTTTCTTTTCCTCCTAAAGAGAATGAATAACAGCCAAGAAATAACAACCAGGTGAATATGTTTCAATGCTACCTTCAACACTCAGATTCACAGCAGAAAAGAGAGTAGCAAGCCTTCATCCCTACCCACCATTTTGGCAAAATATTCATTTGGGGTTGCAGGATTTCTCCCTGTATCATGCATCCCAACCTCTGAGGTCCTCACTCATCTTCCAAAAGAAGGCAACGCCTGTCAGCACTCCTTTATCATCACCCCAACTGTTGTATCTTATATTTGATTTTTCCCTATTTGGATTAGTCTATTAAAGTTTTATGGATACTGGCACAGAGATACAGTTTCATTTCTTTTTTAGAGGAGAAGGGGTACCAATGATTGAACTCAGGGGCACTCCACCACTGAGCCACATGCCCAGCCTTACTTTTTTTAAATATTTTTTTTTAGTTGTTGATGGACCTTAAATTTTATTTATATGTGGTGCTGAGAATCGAACCCAGTGCCTCACACATGCTAGGCAAGTGCTCTACCACTGAGCCACAACCTCAGCACCCCAGCCTTACTTTGTATTTTATTTAGAGACAGGGTCTCACTGAGTTGCTTAGCGCCTCGCTTATGCTGAGGCTGGCTTTGACCTTGAGATCCTCCTACCTCAGCCTCTCCAGCTTCTAAGATCACAGGCATGGGCCACTGTGCTGGGCTAAAGTCTCATTTCTAATAGTAGAGGATGCAGCACATACTCAGTATTTGCATTAGCTCCCGTATCCCCAGAAGTCCCAGGGAGACATATCTAAGGGCCCAATGAATGCGACACATACAGCAGGTTCTGTTGTAGCTGAAAAACACTGAGATTGGGAGATTCACTTCTTTTAAAGCAGTCAGAAAAAAAAAAGGCTCCAGTTACAACTTAATTGGTATTCAACCTTTAGGGGAAAAGACCCCAAATTCTATCAGAGATCGAGAGAATTCAGTGTTCTTGTTAGTGGGAACTGGGGACCTAATGAAAATACCTGTGGATACTTCATTGCTAGAAGTGCAATTGCCACTATCGTTTATTGCCCTTCCTATCCATTATGTGTAAGAGGCAATGTTCCCAATACAAGGAATGCCACATTCCAGGATGGAGAGGGACTATCTCTGCTCTCTTTAGACTTGTCCATCAGAAACAACACAGAATCCAAGCAGGACAAAGAGGAATCCCAGCTGTAACGATGTAAATGTTACTGAAATCAGGGGAAAATCATTTACCGGTAGGATACTGCCACCTACTGGTCAATGGCGTAGATACCTGATCTATCAATTGGAAGTCTACAGACTGGCAGTTTAAAATACTCATCTTAAGGTAAATCGTGGCTGTAGATTGAGCATTTAGATCTATCATGTGGATACTCACAATGAGGGCAGATGAGATGTTTTTATGTTGAGAGCAACAGTAAGTGACCTGCTGATCCAGCCCGCGCTGCTTATTCTGCTACAACGGCTTCTTGAGTCCATTGTCACTTAGGATGCAGTGGCACATTTCCCTTGCTGTGTGTGCACAGTTCAAGGACTGTTTATGGCAGTCTTGTGACTTCTGCAAAAACTTGGGCTATCAGTCTAATGGTAAGATAGCAACACTACATGTGGTGGTGTTCTCACCTGCTCCTGGGAAATTGATTACAGTAGACACCCTTTTGGGTCTACTGTGGGTGATTTAGTGTTGTCTACGGTTTCAAGTTAATGGTTTTTCTTTTCTTGTCTTGCATTTCTCTTTCACAACAATGTAACTATTGGAACTAAACTCTGTCAACTGGTCTACTTTTTAGATTTTATGAAGACTCAAAATGATGCACAACTTATCTGAAAGTCTACCCAGAGCTGGACACGATGGCACACACATGTAGCCAGGAGCTGAAGCAAGAGGCATATAAGTCCTAGTCCATCTTGGGCAACTTAAAAGACTCTGTCTCTACATAAAATATAAAATGGATTGGGGGTGTATCTCATTGGTAAAGCACTTGCCTAGCATTTGTAAGACCCTGGATTTGATGTGAGTACTACAAATTTTTAAAAAGTCTATGAAACAGCAGAGCAATAACCCGGGCATTTGACAGACATTCCACATGCCAATTGTCTCAGGCATTCGGTCTCCTTGAGAAATGAAGAAATACCTCGAAGACAGATGCAAAATTACTTCTGAGGCCAGTTGATTTTTTCCTATCCTCCTGGACATATAGCTTATAATAAAGCAATTTAGCCACTGAATGTTACTGTCTCACAAAGAGAACATCCCTTGGCTAGTCTCTGAATAATAATGGAGATGAGTAATGAGGTCAGGGATTATTGAGAATATTTTGAAAATTCAGTGTTTTATTCTGACTATTTCTATGTGTGATACTTGCCACTGTCCCTTAATCTCACCCTCGGATCAGCCTAGTAGGTACACCCTCCATGCGGCAGCTCAGATGAAAAGAAAGTTAGAAGATTCAAACTAAAACCTGGAATCTCTAGTTGGGTTGACCTACATCAAAAAGACCTGGAAAACATCATACTAAGTGAAATAAGCCATACTCAGAAAGTAAAGGGAGGATTATTTTCTCTCATAAGTGGAAGCTAGAGAGAAAAAGAAGCTAGAGAGAAAAAGAAAAGAAAAGGGAATAAAAAGGGGGACTCCTACAAGAAATAGACCCATAGGGTTGAGAAAGGGGATTGAGAGGGAGGAAATTGAATACTGGGGAATGAAATGCACCAAATTATGTCATATCCATGTATGAATATATCACAATGAATCCCACTTATATGCATAATTATAATGTACTAGTTGAGATAACAATGATAATAACAATAAAAATAATAATAGAAGAGAGGTCAGTAGTATAGAGCAAGGGGATTAGGGTGAGGCAGGAAGGGAGGGAAAGGGAAAAGTTGCTAGGGAAATGATGTGCATGCATAAACGGGACATAATGAATCCCACTGTCATATGCAATCATGATGCACCAATAAAACCAAAGAAAAAAATAAAGACCATAATGACTTGGTTGAGTTCCCTGCCCTCCATATTTATGTACAGTATCCTCTACATGCCATGGTAAGGGATAGAAGAGGCATTTGTAAATTTAGGAAAAATAACTTAAGCCACTTTATCTGACTCGTAAGACAAAAGTTCCCAGTATGAATAGAGATGACTAGAGACAAGGTTAAATTACAGCTACTGAGATGGGTCACACCATTTTGGGGAAGTGGGGTAGAGCATCTGGAGGAGGAGCATGTTATTCCCCAGGAAATGCAAGGGATAGGGTGCTCTTCATGCTCCCCGTGCCAGCTAGATCCAGCACCAGGTGAGAAATGCATTGTGGCAAAACAATCATATCATCCACCTGACTCAAACAGAAGCAGCAACTGGCAAAATGACCCTGTTGGTGCCTGTTGCCAGGCAACAGTATCTTGCTGCCTTCTCAGAGGCAGCTCCTGAAAGAGTACCCTCTTCCTGTGTTAGCAAACACATACACTGACCACCCAGCCTTGCTCATTGCTCTAACTGATGCAGAGCCATCTGCTTCCCCCGATGCACACGCAGCCTTGCATTAGGCCAGGCAAGGTGTTCAAGGAGGCAGCTTATCTCTGACACTGATCATGTGACTTAACCAAACTTACATGCTACTCAAATCAAGTTTAACAATTTCCAAACAGGAGTTACTGACTGTGCCACTTTAGTTTAGAATGTGTTTGTACGTAGAGTGAGTAGGCCATGGAATGTTTTCACTAGGGATGAGGGCTGCTTATTGTCCTGGTAATTATAGATAAACACACCAGAAAACAGCAGGTCGCTGTAAACTCCATTCCTTAGGTCATAATGAATAGACTGGCCTCAGACTATATCTTGATTAGTCTGAAGTAAGACCAGTTGGTACCTCTGGGACTTATCACTGAGTAAGGACCAGAGGGCAGAGAAAATGGTATGTTTGAGTTCAATAGTGCTGCTGACAATCCTATTTATAGCAGCCTTAATTAAATTCAGTTTGAAACAAATTGACCCCAGCCTCTGTATGTTACTCAAAACTAAGAAGTTGATACATTATAATAGCTTTTCCATATTGCTAATTAGTAAGAATGTTGTTTTAATTAGATTCTTGTATGAGTCTATTCCTGAATGGCAAGAATTTGTAATATCTCTTATATAACTTTTAGACTATTTCCTCCTATGTTAATAAATCCTTTCTTCTCCAAATTGAGGCATCAAAGTTTTCTTCTGAAAAATTTGTGATTGTTTTAGTACCATTTGGCCCCTTCCTTCTGGAATTCTTGATCTATATTGTATACTTATAATTACTTATTATATTTCTTCTTTGTTTTATACTTCTGCTTAGAGGAAACTATGAATTGGAATTTAAAGTTACTAAATTATATTTCCATTATATTAATTTGTCTCTTAAAATTTGGACCTAGATTTAAAATCCATTATTGAGTTTTTATTATCCTAACTTAATGTAACTCATGGATTTTTTGAGATTCCTAAATAATTAATACACCTGAAAGCATTTTAATGTTAGCTATCATCATTTTAATCATTAATTATAGTACCATTTTATTTCTACTTCAAACTGGGAATTATATCCATTTGTGTACCTTTCATCTCAGTAAATGAATTCATAATTCCAATTTTCTTCTCTTGCTTTTACAATACAAATTTACTTGATTCTGATAATAAGGAAAAAGCAAAAGCTTTGAAAAGTCTTTGTCATCCTTTACAGTTAGGTCATCCCTGCAATTAAGAAGCCTGGCTTCACTTTAATCTCCTTATGCTTCGTCATAGCATATTTTTTTCATGGTCCAACATCAATGTGTTTCTTATTCTAGAAGAAAAGGGAAACATTTTAAGCGTGGCACTGGTTCATGAACAATACTTACAGTTTTATTCAATAACCACAAAGCACATCTATTTACTATTTCCATGTTAGCCTTGATCCACTCTGAGAGAATCCCACTCACCCTCCTCATACTGGCCTCTGTAACATTGTGGATTCTCAAAAGCCTCCCTGATGGCTACCGCAGCCATGTGATCACTGCCACTCTATGATAGGAATAACCTGAGGATAACAGAAACCATGCTTTCCTTTGCTTGGTCTTCTGTCCCTCATACCTAGTGCGATGGGGCCTTGTCAGCCTTTGGTTTACGTTGTTATGAGGCATGGGACTAATTTGAGGTCAGTGGAGTTTGTTTGATGTGGCAGTAAGTGAACTGAAGAGAGAGTCTTAGATGAGATTCTGAGCAAAGAAATTTTATTTCTGTCCATTTTCTTCTCTATGTTTAGTGAAGATGCTGAAGTGAGGATGAGATTTCACTCAGAAGTTTTCTTTGACCTCATCCTTTGCACAGGAAGACTGGAATAAACTCCAAAATTAGTGTCCCTTTCTGCCTTTTGGATTCTCACTTTTACCATGCTTTCTGCCTTACAAACAACTGGTTGAAGAGGCAAAGCATGATCTCCTCTAAGGAAGAACCCAGGAGCTTTGTTGCTTTTGTAGTTACCTGACGGTTCCCCGCCTTTCACCATCAAAGAAGTCAACACAATCAAAACACTTTTGTATTATACATCTTCTACCATTAATTTCATATATGATACAACTAGTTGTATAAATGCACATATTTTTATAAAACAAAAATTGCCCAAGTCTGTCATGATGTTCTATGCACATTTTTAGATCTTGATTTTCTCAGTTGTAACTTTTGTCAATTTTCACTTCTACAAACTGGACAATTCTTACCTACGCTCACTTTTCTTTAAGAACTTGCTAAATAGAGTCAAGTGGAATTGACTAATTGACTTTAGCTCTAATATCCTATTCCCCACCTTGTCAAAAAAGCTGCAAAGTAGTATGGAGGGGCAGTGAGTATTAATAAAGGTAATGAGTATTAATAAAATATGATACAGATTTTCTCCATTATAGCTGTTTCCCATTAATCTCTGGTGTCCATTATGCTTTGGTGATCTGGCCAGTGGTAATAGCAAAATCCTCATTGCCTAAATTTATTGAAAAATCTGATAAGGTGAATCTTTCTCATCATATGTTCTTCTATGGTATTTTTGGCAATTTTCCAGCATCTGTTGTCCATATAAAATTTGAAATAAAAAGCTAATTAAAATTTTACAATGCTAAGTATAATAGCAGCAAATAATTTTGCTACCAATTTTGTATATCAGTTATCATATATCTTACATGCATTAAATCTTTCCTTCCAAAAGTTTGGCATACATTTTTGTTTGTTTAGGACTTCTGTTAAAACTTCTGTTAAGACTTTTCATAAGATTCGTCACTTATTAAAAATATTCTAGCACCTTTGATATTACATTTAACTATAAATATTTTAGAAATTCTTTGTAATTTTATAATGTGTTCATTTTGCCATTTTATATGAGCTGGTTATTTTTAACACACAAAAAAATAACAATGTATGTATAGTCATCTGTGTTTTAGTCATCTCATCATATGTTAATAATGTTAGCATTTAAAGATAGTTGAGAAAAAATGAATTTCCCAAAAAGCAAATTAACTTATTTGAAAATATTAATGATTATATCTTTTATTTTTGAAAGTTTTAAAAAGCACTTATTTTACCATTTTATTTTATTTAACAATATTTCCATTGTAATCTGAAATATTATGATAATACAGGTTCACTAATTTTTACAATATAGATATTTGAATTCTGGCTTTGTAATGTGTAGTTTTTATTTCAACATATATCCCCTGTTCTTTATCATAGGATTACGTGTGCTATCCTGTCCCTCTGTTGGCTTGGTCAAGAGATGTATCTTAGACAATGGGATATGATTAGATGCAATTCCAGCAGGAACTTTAAATGGGATTGCATAGTGGTTTGGCTGGTCTTTTTGTACATGTATGAGCAAGAATCCACTGCCCCTTCAAGTTAAGCTTAAGATATATTCATGTATTGCAGACCTGAACTCAGTCCTCAGTGTGAGGTAGAGCCACTAGGCTGACAACCAGGGTGACTAAACTGTAGTTAATCCTCATATCCATGGGCAGATTCTTGAGAGAAATAGAAGCAAAGGGATGTAATACACACACACACACACACACACACACAC
>CM053405.1:13316861-13340386 GCA_028644305.1 Xerus rutilus | reverse complement strand
TTTGGTGCATAGATATTTAAGATTGTTATGTCTTGTTGATGTATGATTCCCTTGAGCAGTATGAAATGACCTTCTTTATCCCTTTTCACTAACTTTGGTTTGAAGTCTACTTTATCTAAAATGAGGATGGAAACTCCTGCTTGTTTACGCAGTCCATGTGAGTGATATTTTTTTCCATCCTTTCACCTTCAATCTGTGAGTATCTCTTTCTATGAGATGAGTCTCTTGGAGGCAGCATATTGTTGGGTCTTTTTTTTAAATCCAATCTGCCAGTCTGTGTCTTTTAATTGCTGAGTTTAGGCCATTGACATTCAATGTTATTATGGAGACATGTTTTATATTTCCAGACATTTTGGTTTATTCTTCAGTTTTTAACTTGACTGGGTTTCTCCTTTGATTAGCCTTTAATGTAGCTCCTCCCTCTGCAGGTTTTCATTGTTGTTTTTGATTTCCTCCTCATGGAATATTTTACCAATAATGTTCTGTAGTTCCGGCTTTCTTGCTGTGAATTCTTTTAATTTTTGTTTATCTTGGAAGGTTTTTATTTGATCATCAAACCTAAAACTTAATTTTGCTGGATATAAGATTCTTGGTGGGCATCCGCTGTCTTTTATTGCTTGGTATATGCTTTGCCATGATCTTCTTGCTCTCAGGGTCTGGGTTGAGAAGTCTGCAGTGATCCTAATTGGCTTCCCCTATATGTAATCTGATTCCTTTCTCTTGTGGCTTTTAAGATTCTCTCCTTGTTCTGAATGTTAGGCATTTTCATTATGATGTGCCTTGGTGTAGGTCTGTTGTGATTTTGAACATTTGGTGTCCTGTAAGCCTCTTGAATTTGATTATCCAATTCATTCTTCATATTTGGAAAGTTTTCTGATATTATTTCACTGAATAGATTGCTCATTCCTTTGGTTTGGAGTTATATGCCTTCTTCTATCCCAATAATTCTTAAGTTTGGTCTTTTAATGTTATCCCAAAGCTCTTGGATCTTCTGTTCATGGCTTCTTACTGTCTTCACTGTGTGGTCAACTCTATTCTCAAGATTAAATATTTTATCTTCAGTATCTGAGGGTCTGTCTTCCAAGTGGTCTAATCTGTTGGTGATGCTTTCCATTGAGTGTTTAATTTGGTTTATTGTTTCTTTCATTTCAAGAGTTTCTGTCTAGTTCCTTTTCAGATTCTCTATCTCCTTATTGAAGTAATCTTTTACTTCCTGTATTTGCCTATGTATCTCTTTATTGAAATGGTCTTTTGCTGATTGGGCTTGCTCTCTTATATCATTTATTATGTCACAGAGCATTGTAATTATGTACATCCTGAATTCTTGTTCTGTCATTTCTTCTGCTGTACTGACCATGGATTCTAGTAGTGTGTTATCTTGGTTTGTTTGAGTTACTTTCTTTCCTTGTTTTTTCATGGTGATTGTGTGTCTTTCCTTCTACCTCTGCTGATCCAAGTTGTTACAGTTTTTACTCCTATATGGGTATAGTTTCCCTGTAGTGTTTCAAAACCTCTCTTTTAAAGGAGAGATCAATATTGATTGATCTCAATACAAGCAATATATAGTTTTAAACCAAGTAATTCCTAATAGCTCCCAAGTACATTTAGAGTTTAGTCATGATATACAATAATTATGGGTTCCTTTACAATCTATTATGTAAAATATAAGTTTGCACAAGGTTCTATAGTTTCTGTTGGTGGGCTAGGGAAACTTGAGGGTGGGGTGTAGGATAGATTGTTGGGGTAGTAGGAAGTGAGGATATGGTTATTATATCTTAGAAAGCATGAAAAAAGAATCCAAGGGAAGTTGGCTATTACTAGAAAGAGCAACCGAGAGTAAAGATCAGTAAGGAGGAAGAAAAGGGAGTACAGCGAGGAGAGAAGATAGCAAGAAAAATAAAACATAAGCAAGTGAGAGTTATAAAACTATATATTACCACTCTAGTATACAGTTCAGAAATGCCAATCTACCATGTCCCACTGTATAACAAATACTTGGTTTCACAACTGTTGAGGATTAGAGGGTAGGAAAAAAGTGAGAGAGAAAAGAGGGAAGGAAAAAGAAAGAAGGGAAAGAAGAAAAGAGCTGTGAAATAAAACAAAAAGATCAAACAATAGAAATATTAGGAGAAAAAGATAAAGGATAAAATAAAAAATAAGAATAAAAAAGGTTAAAAAAAAGTCTCAATGTAAATAAACAGGTATGGTTCCTTTCATCTCCAGTAGGTGGCATTGTCTGTTGCTTGCTGGGCTTTCCCTGCTGGTGTCCTGGGTGTGGGTTTCACAGCAGGGTGTAACTCTGGGTTGGGCCACTGACTTTTCAAAGTGTTCTGTGTTGATTTCAGTTTGTTCCCAGGTGCTGTCCCACGCCCCTCATCCCCTCATATAGAAGCAGGCCCTGCCCGGGGCGTGGCCCCGGGCTGGGGCTCCGAACTGCCCGCACTGGAGCTACCGGCCAGTGGCAAACTGCAGCCGTTTGCTGCTGAAGTCACACTGCTCGTGACAAAGGCTGCTTGTGGCCATTGATGCTGCCTGGTGGTCCTGTGTACATGCGCAAGTGGAATTCCTGTGGGGACAGCTGTAGGATGATGTCCAGAAGCTGTCTGGGAGGTGGTTTTTCCACAACTTCAGTCACCGGTTCTGGAGAGACTCACCGGGACGTCTGTCTAGGTCGCCATCTTGGAACTGCCCCCCTAGAATTATTCTTGAAAAGTAAATTGGCACTTAGAAAGCTATTTAAACTCTTACAGAACTACAAAACTTAATGTTTGAAAAATTCCCAAGTGTTTATTGAATAGTTTGCTTTCATATTTTATAAATTACTGCATAATTTATATAATCAATGGCTAGATTTCATTATATTGACAATGTAGTAAATTGAAATTGTTAAATTGTATCTGGTACATATTAAACATAATGTCTGACAATGAAATATATCACCTTGTCCTCAAACATTTCATCTTCATGGCTGGGGGTTAAAGACCGGGTAGAAGACTGATTCTAACAAAATATATTTAGTAATAAAATAAATCATTATCAGATATTATAAAAAAATAGGTTATAAATGAAGAATCTGAAATGAGAGCAGATATTTGAAGTGTTGTAAAAAAGATCTGAGTGATTTAATCCCTGGTTTAGAACCCACCAAAGGTAGTTAGTTGCCTGGCAAAGCTTCTAATGATGATTTGAAAGGCAAGACACTGATCTCTGGTTTGTGCTTCTTTTTCACAGAAATTACATAATATCTAGCATATACACATCTGACAGCTATCAATATTACTCACTGAATAATTACAATACTTAAAATATTACTCACCAAGATAATTGCAGTGTCACATACTGTAATTTCAGTGATTAGGGAGGCTGAGGCAGGAGGATTGCAAGTGTGAGATCAGCCTCAGCAAATTAACAAAACCTTCAGTAACTTATCAAGTGATGTTTCAGAAGAAAAGAAAGGAATCAAAAAGGGCTGGTGATGTAGTTTAGTGGTAAAGCACTTCTAGACTCAATCCCCAGTACCAAAAAAGAGAAGAAAAAAATATCACTCACCAAATTGTTTGGGACATACTGAGCTGTGGGCCCTCAAAAGTAGCCAATATTTGATGTATCCCCTTTTAAGTCTTCATGAAAATTCTGCCTTCACTTTCATATCATAATCATATATGCAAAATTATATTTTTGATTGTTCATCAATTGATTTTCTTACTCATGTTAATATTTTTCTGTTTTTCATCAAATGGGTCTGTCTACTTCTACCTCAAGGCCTGTGTATCAACTTTTTCTTAAGCCTGGAATATTCCACCCCTAGATCTAAGCACAGCTAATAGCACCACCACCCCCCATTTTTTTTCAAATATTTTCTCAAATGTCACAAGAGCAGAGATCAGTTCCCCAATGGCCACCCTACCTAAGTTAACAAACTCTTCCCTCAGGATCTCCAACCCTCATACCTGCTTTCCTTCCCTTACTGACCTTCCCCATGGGGTTGATTTACCTCTCTGTTCTGTGAATGACATGAGAGCAAGGACTCTGCTCACTGCTGTGTTCATGACACACGCTGCAGTGACATCAATCAAAGCAATTGGTTGAATTAAAGATTAAATCACATCTTACATTCTGTATATTTTCATACACTCAGTATTATGCAACAAACTCCTGTGAGTCCATGTATATCGATTGGGTAAGCAAGAGTGAAGATAAGCAAAAAAATAATAATAAATGGGAGTAATTAATGTTTGCCTATTTGTGTTGATGTGTTAGGTTTAGGTTTAAGACTGCCAACAATTTTAGATAAAAGAGGTTTGGGGTACAGGGTAACATGATGAAAGCCTCCACAGGCTCCCTTGGGGCCTGTGCTTCTTTGGGAAGTGAACATTCCAGGGGCACATTGCCTTCTTGTGTGGTGGGCTCCCATTGGGTCTGTCTTGATCACAGCACAATCCCTCTGTGCCTGGAAGGGTGGCAAGTATATGAAAAATGAGGTACATCAATGCTGGAATGTGAGTGGATGCAGGAAAATATGAACAAGCAAATTGGGTGGTGCGTTCCATGAATGGGTCTAGACATCTTCAAATCTTGCCTTTGGCTCAGCAAGAATTGTTTTCCCTTTTTCCTGAGTACATGCCTTCTCTATAACTTGATTCCTCATCTCCTTGACCTCTAAATAATCTTGATCAATTATTGTGCCCATCTAAAGCCATTTTCCCAAAAACTGCAGAGCATTTTCAAGCCACATCAAGAAGTATACACCATCTATTTCAGGAATCTTGAAAATATATGTAGCAGGGATATTACTTTAGTTTTAGCAATTTTAGATTATACCCATGAATTCCAGAGATACAAAAAGTAATAACAGACTTAATTCACATGAAGGAAAAACAATTCTAAATGGGCAACCTTTAAGAACTACGATGTTTACACTTGAAGCATTTCAAGTCTGAGCCTCTAAGAATCACATGCTTTTCAGTAGGACTAAATTGCAAAAGTCAGAGAAAATGTTTAGCTTGTCTAAGGCATCTCCCCTGGAGTGGCCCCTGAGTCATCTTGAAATGTTAGCAGATTACTAAAACCAGTCTATAGTCACTCAGATTGCTGCCAGAGCCAAGTTTCTGACTCCATTCAGTGGTTTACCACTCTGGTGTCAATTAGGAAATGTTTTTATGTGCAGCATGGCAATTTCCAGAAGGAGAGTAGCCAGCACTTATAGGAGAAATGTAAAGGGAAAAGCTCCAGAGGCAGAGGAGAAATTCAAAGACAGAGTATTCAGTTAAATTTGAATTTTATATAAATAGTACAATTTGTATAATTACGTTCTGCATAATATTTGGGTGTCCTAGATTTTATTTGGCAGGACGAGTCCTGAAATTATGTGGTATGTGTTACTCCGTGTCAATTGCAGTGTTTTCAAGTCATACATGTCTAATTTGAACCTATGAAAGTTTAACACTATCTTCCTGCTTAAAGGATATTCAGGGTATAACATAAAAAGTTCAATGACAACATAAAAGATAAACTAGACAATAAAATGGGAGACGGAAACGTACTTCAGCATCACTGGCTGCGCTCTCCTGAAAGTCAGGAACATGTTACAGAGAATGTGTAAGATTAAGGAAAAGAAAGGGAAAGAAATATGGCCTGGTTTGTACCTTGGCCTGGAGAAAAGACAAGTTTTGATATGTGGGAAAATTAAATAATTATTTCTCATTAAATGGGATAAAATATATTAAAAGGGAAAACAAATTATTAATTTGTAAAATCAGGGTACTCCATGGTGCATATAGAATGATCTAATTTGGGTGAGATATCATTTATCTGTGTGCATGTGTGTATACTATTTATATGTTCCTGTTGATAAATCCCTGCTTATGTGTGTTGTATATGTAGCCAGCTCTCTCTCTCTATATATAAAATATCTCAAGTATAGACATATATAAATGTTAAATATATACATAGGGATACATAAAATTGGATTCTGCATAAAAACAAAAGAAAATAAGTACTGACACTGTTTATATTAAACAATTTACTCTACTTTCTGGGTAAAATAAATATACATAATGCTATTCTTTGAATTTGTAGTAATCCATAAATTTTTGCTTCTTAATTATTTTGTGTCACAAATTTCCAAAGTTTCAAAACTTGACAAAAATAAAATTAAAAAAATAAGCCTCAGAAAGACACTTAGCAATAATACTAATATGAATTAAGTTAACATTTTAGTTCCTGCACTGAATCAGTTAAGTCCTTTCAAATGCTAATCTAGCACAAAGGGCACTATAACTATAACTATTCTCATATACATTAAGGAATCTGTCATCCTGTATAGGAAGTACACACACAGCTTGGCAATCATGGGTCAGGATAAGACATGAGTCTAGAGATGTGCACTGATTTGTCATAGTAAGAAGGAAAAAGAAAACCAAGGCAAAGAAGATTAAAGAGGAAAAGCAGGGTCATCAAAATGTTTGGACATAGAGATACAAAGTAAATTTTTTTTTTGGTACCAGAGATTGAACTCAGGGGTACTCGACCACTGAGCCACATCCCCAGCCCTATTTTGTGTTTTATGTAGAGAAAGGGTTTCACTGAGATGCTTAGCGCCTCGTTGCTGCTGAAGTTGGCTTTGAACTCGTAATTCTCCTGTCTCAGCCTCCCAAAGTGCTGGGATTACAAGCGTGAGCCACCGCGCTCTATATGTTCAGATGTATATTTCATTTTTTTGTAGAATTTATTTTTCAAATGATGGTAATATAGGTTCAATAAACTTTTAAAAACACATTAAAAAATGAAATTCCCTTATGTCTGAGCACAGTATACACATTAGTATCTCTAAATCAGAGGAATAAAGATATTTAGCTAGCAGGTGGCCTGAATCAGGATTTGGCAGTATTAATTAAAACACTTAAAGAGATACATACATATTAAGCTTTATCTTTGAGCAGTCAATAAAAGGAAAGCTCAAGATAAAAAGAGTGTCTTAAAATTGTCCCAAATTCTCACACTGTTCTAAACCTCCACTCTGAAGGAATGCAGTTGTGCCCAAAAGTTATCACACATAATAAATAGCCAAAGGGTAAATCCATGAAGAATAGAGATTTGGCTATTATCACAATTTAAAAATAAGAATCAAGAATACATAAAATAGTAACTGTTGGGATATTCTTAGATTAGTCCTATATATGGTCTCTTTTACAGATAAAGCAACCATCCAATTGACAAAAGGGTGGGGAAAAGTAAAAAGAAAACTTAATGTTGAGAATAAAACAGGACTTGAATAATAATCTGTTGTTGTCCTGTATCTTGAAAAGAGGTAGAATGTATTCTTTATTCCTTTATGCAATTATACAGAGTTGTAGGATCAATCTTGCTTAGGGCCATAGTCTTAGGGAGACATTATTAAGGTTTGAAGGGTATAAAATCATAATTTGTCTGGACTCTTAACTAAACTGTTTGGAAAAAATTACCTTTTACATTTAAGGAGGGAATACAAGATTTACTGTTTAAATATTGGGTCCATAATTTCTTTTCTATGCTAGCAAATGGGGAATATACATGATGCTTATATGTGTCTTTCACGTTTTAATCTCTCATTTCTCTTCTTGAGCAAGGACATTCCATGACTCAGAATAATATGAATACCAATAGACTGTAAATTTATTCATAACTACCTTGAGATCTTAACTATATAAATATGTAAAGGACTTTATTTCAAGTGGAGCTGGTTAATTTTTAAAAGTAAATTAAAAGAGCAATTGTTCATGATGAATTATTTTTTATCTCTTCTCTTTGTTGATATCATATTTGAAAATAAATTATATTACCAGAAAAATAGAGATTAATTTCATTGTTGGTTACCTGACCATTGATAAAAAATAAATCAGTCTTATAGGGCAAATCCTGGTTTCTTGGTAGGTGTGTATAACAATTATTAATCTAAACTACTATCTATAAAATACTTGTAAAAATAAAATTTAATGTAAAAATGCCTTTTTAGTAATATATGTTGATACTTTACTAATAAAATGTACATTCTAAGTAAATGACAAGTTTTTAAAAATCCATTACCTTTAAGAATATAAGAGAATTACATGATTTTATTTGCAATTGTAAATATTTGAGATGTATTGGGACTAGGAATAATTTATTCTTTTAATTACTTCTTCACAAAATATTGTACTATACATGTAAATACAATCAGATACAATTCTATTTAGTCTTTGTACTGTATTCCATTGCCAATAAAATACTACTTAACACAATCCCTTAGTAAATTTTCCAATGGCTAAAAAATGGTGATGTCATGAAGATTGTGTTGTCTGCTTAAAATGTGTAGAATAACTTTCCAAATTCTAATATGCTCCTTTCCAATGACTTTTAAAATACTATTCTTACAAAGTCTACTGCTAAGAATGATCTGAAAGACACACACACACACACACACACACACACAAAAATAAGAATTCCAGGACATAGAGATTTTCATTAGTACTATTCATAGCAAATTTTTTTCCATTTTTTCTTTTTTATTTGTTCTTTTTAGATATGCATGACAGTAGAGTGTATTTTGACATACTTATACAAACATTGAGTGTATCATTCTAATTGGTATCTTAGTCTTGTGGTTATACATAATGTGGAGATTCATGTGGTGTATCATATATGTACAGAGGAAAGCTGTGTCAGATACATTCCAGTCTTTCCTCTCCCTATGCCTCCTTCCTTCCCTTCAATCCCCTTTGTCTATTCCATCGAACTTCAATTCTTCCCCTTCTCCATTGTTGTTGTGTTTAGCATCCACATATCATTCAACATATGTTTTTTTGGTATTGGCTTATTTCACTTAGTATGATAGCCCCTGGAGTCATGCATTTATTGTCAAATGTCAAAAATCATTTTTTATGATTAATATTCCATTGTGTATATATACCATATTTTCTTTTCCATTTATCTGTTGAAGGGCACCTAGGCTGGTTCCATAGCTTAGCTACTTTGAATTGAGCTGCTATGAATATTGATGTGGCTGTGTCACTGAAGTAGGCTGATTTTAACTCCTTTGGATGTATACCAAGGAGTGGTCTAACCAGGTCAAATGGTCGTTCCATTCCTTCCTAGTTCTTTGAGGAATTTCCCTACTGCTTTTATTTTTTCATTGTACTATTCATAAAAATTCAAAACAAAATCCAACAACAACTACATGGTCAGAAACTGAATTAGATAGACCGTCATCATTTGGTTCTATAATGGAATATTCTATTTTTAGAGGTATTGAAATGTACTCACAATGATGATCTAGAAAGTATTTTGAAATATATTAAGTGAAAAAAGTATAGAGCCCTGTATTTAATGTCATCACTGCTGTAAAACTAAAAAATACATCCACATTTTTTTCAGTATATGTGCAAAAAGGTAGTGTCCTGATGGTTTATTAAGGAAAGCAGACAGTCATTATCACTGGGGTAATGATTGGGAGTTTAATGACAGGGTCAAGAGATATCATTTTGCACATATATCCAGTAATTATTTTGCTGTCATTAAAACTTAGCAAGAGCAATTATTATTAAAAGACAATTTTTCCAAGGTAGGAAAGAGAGAGAAGATGATGTGGTTGGCAATGGATACATGGTCCTAAGTATTTTTAAAGTTACTAAAAAAGTTTTGTTACTTAACCTGAATGTTACTTTACATAGCTATTTTAACAGTTATTCTTTAAAAATGCAATATCTTAAATATTTTCCTCTTTAAGCATGACACTCTTCAAAAAATTAAGTTTTATAATTTTATGAAACAGGATAATGTATCTTACATGCTCTAGTTCTAAACTGAGTCTATCTCTGACTAAATTATCAACTCTCAAAATCGTAATAGTGGTATTCCCTTAGAATGGTTTTTAAGATAATTTATTAGAAATTATGCATCTGTATCCTAAAAGATATAACTTATACTACTGAAATATCACTATTCTTTATTCTTTAAAAGACAACCCAATCTAAATATGATTATTATAAACTGACAAAACGATGAACTTAAAATCTACACAAATATTTTTCTTCCCTTTTATATGTCACTTTTTCTTTTTGTTTTGATACTGGGAATTGAACTCAGGGGTACTCGACCACTGAGCCACATCCCCAGCCCTATTTTGTGTTTTATGTAGAGACAGGGTCTCACTGAGTTGCTTAGCACCTCACCATTGCTGAAGCTGGCTTTGAACTCGCGATTCTCCTGTCTCACCCTCCCTAAGTGCTGGGATTACAAGCTTGAGCCACAGCGCCCGACTTATATTTCACTTTTTTCCTGAAACTTTCACCTTTTTTTTTAAAGGAAAAAACCCTTTTATGGACACGTATTTAATAAAATTGAATTCCATTACCAATTTGATGCTATTCCAAGTTCTCACAACATTCAGAATTTTCAGACCTTTTTCTAAAAATTGGTTCTTTTTTTCTCATTCAAATTCTCTAGAAATAATGTTATAAATTTCCTCACTTCATTTACTGCTTATGGCCTCATGCTAAGCTTTTCTGTGTACTGGATTGTACTGGAAAATCCAACCCATCAATTTAATTGATATTAAAAGAACATTTGAGCTTAATCAGACAAAAATCCATTATCAAAATCACAAAGGTTGAATAAAACATGATTTCATGTGTTTTAAATATAAACCATTATACAGTACATTATAACAAAAGGTATGTACTTCACATATACTGATGTTAGATATTCACAATGCTCTCAAAACTTCCTGGATATAAGGAAAACTACATTTCCAAGTTCCTGTGATAATTTAGTTTGGGACCATGGGACTGGATTCTGGTCCGTAAGATGTGGTCAGATATGGCAACTTCAAATCAGGTTCTTAAGACACAGAAACAATTTTCTCTTCCCTTGCCATGCATCGGAGAAAGCTACTTGGCATGGTTCCTATAGAAGCTTATGCAATGGGAGGAAATCACATCTTGGAGCCACTGCCTGGGTGGGAGAAGTGGAGAAGATATTGCTGTCCACATCACACAGTGAGGTAAGTGAGTCATATGGCTTTATTTTGCTCCATCACTGATGCTGTGCCTGTGACTTGAAACCTCCATGGAACTTACTTTCCTCCACAAAGAAACAGATACCTTGAATAGAAACACTTTCAAAAAAAGAGAGAGACAAACAAAAAAAACAAAACCAATACCTTGTAATGTTAAGACTAATGAGGAAACTGAGTTCACCAGATTAAAACATGAGATGATCTTTCATTTTTAAAATTTTTTATTTGTTCCTTTTGGTTATACATGAAAGTAGAATGTATTTTGATATGCCATACGTACATGGAGTATAACTTTCCCCTTTTGTGGTTGTTCATGATGTGGAGTTTGGTTGTATATTCATATGAGAACATAAGAAACTCATGTCCAATGCATTCTCCTGTCTTTAATTCTTCTTTATAGTAGCAAATATTTGGTAAAACTCTCACCTGCAGTAGCCTAGAAATACAGCCAAATAAGATGATCATATGAAATAATCAACTGATTGTCTAGTGTCCATACCCAAAAAAAAGAATATTGTCCAAAAGTATGGTGGTCTATAGGATAGGAAGAACTGAATGTTTTTAGACCTTAAACAGTGAAAGCTACTCAATTAAAAAACATAACATTAGCAAGAAAGACCTAGTAAAATATTTTCGTTAAATCATGATCACATTTAGAGATTTCTTACCTATTGCTTTTCTGCTGCATCAAAGTGGTTTCTATTAAGTTGAGGTAAAGAAAGATGGACATGAAAAGATGAATAACTAAAGTGGAGTTTTAGATTCTATCATTAAAATAACTTCGAGACAAATCATTCTTAGGAACCAAAGAGACAAGAGACCAGCTGTGCCTCAGATGCAGTATAGTGTCAAACAGAGCATGGTCCTCTCCTCCTCTTCCCACTTCTCTGAGAATTCTTAGATTGCTGGCTATTTACCAAAATCTTTGGTGTTGCTGGGGCTGATGAAAGGAGGCAACAGCCTGATTATGCCAAAGCACTTTTTTCTGTTTCAGCAAACCCCTCATGAAAAGGACAAAACAAAACAAAACAAAACAAAACAAAATCTAAACAACTACAACAGGGCTAGAAACCTCAGATAATATCATTTAAACAGTAACAAGTGGGGCTGGGGTTGTGGCTCAGTGGCAGAGCACTTGCCTATCATGTATGAGGCACTGGGTTCAATTCTCAGCACCACATATAAATAAATAAAGTCCATTGACAACTAAAATATATATATATATATTTTAAAAAGTAACAAGTGCCTCCATAAACCTCAAATTCCAAAATGATGATCCACTTGCAGCAGCAACCTGTCCTGATGTGAGCAATTTTGTGGGTGAAAGAAAAGTCAGTGAAACCTCAGATCATGCTGAAATCCAGAGAACCCAGATGTCTGTAACAAACGGGGAATTCTCCTCCAGAGTGGGAACTTGGTGGGATCACTAGAAGACAAGAGCTGAAGGCGGAAGGGAGGAGCAAAGGCTGAGGGTGTGCGAGAAGGTCAAGTGGTGCTGAAGTGCCCAGGAGGACACAGATTACAAAGTCCACAGTCTCCACCCTTTCAGAACAGAGATCCAATAAGGACAAAGCACGGGGATGAAAATAAAATTATGAGAGACAAGGAAGACGAAAAGCAAATGGGACAAGCAGGTTCACATATAAGATGCAAGGAGGAGGACTACAAAGGAGGATCCTAGAAAATAGAGAAGAACTGTATTTTGATGCTTTTTGAAAAACCACAAATTAGGGAACCTTAGAATCACAAATGCAGGAAAATTTAAAAAGCATCCCTGTGAATAAGCAGAGCAATCAATGTGTTCAAACATGAGTTGGGCGCCATTGAAACTCACCCAAAGATCAACAGGGGAAAAGAGGATGATTCACTAAACAGCATTCATTCCAAGACATAAGAAAGACATGATGGCAAAACATGAGAAACTTCAATCTAATGTTGCAAAATTAGCTAAAAGAAATTGTGCAACAATAACCATGAAAGAAAGGTGTAAGTGGACTCAGAGTGATGACTGTGAATGATTACACAATAAGGAAAGCACAAAGAGGAAACTGGCAGAGGGAAAGAATTAGAATTCATTAAAAAATTTCAAAGCAGGGCTGGAGTTGTGGTTCAGTGTGGAGCACCTGCCTAGTATGTGTGAGGCACTGGGTTTGATTCTCAGCACTACATATAAATAAATGAATAAAATAAAGGTCCACCAATATCTAAAAATAATTTTTTTTTAAATTTACAAAACAATGGAACAATGATTGTAGGAAAGACACTAAGCTGAAAGAAAAACTGGCTAGAGATGAAGTGAATTTAAGGTACAAAATAAATAAATGGACATAGGAAGTAGCCAAAGAAAACCAAAAACAGTAAGGATAGAGAAGAAAACTGAAACAATGGAAAAGACCAAATGCTAAAATCTACAATTAGAATAAGCTTACTTTGCTAGAGAGGAAAAAGGAAAAGAAAGATGGCGGTGGCTCTCAAAGTAATCAAAGAGAAATTAGTAGAGAAAGGAAACCACAGGGTAGGCGGAAGGGAGGTGGATGTGTTAGGGAATGATATTGGCGAAATAATATTGTTACATTGTGTGCATGTACCCATATGCAACAACAAATCCTGTCATTATGTACTACTATAGTGCACCAATACAAAATGTAGAAAGATAAAAAAAAAAAACTAAAGTAAACTTACTTCAATTAAAAATACATTTGATTGTAGGTCTTTCAAAGGAAGAAAATACACATGTATTGAAAAAAATTATCCCATAAAAATCAAAATTTGGGTATGTTTTTATAAAACCATTGGGCGCTAAAAAAAAAAAGAAAAATATCATTGGAAATCCAAACAACAAAGTTCAAATTACTTATGAATAAACTAAAGTCAGGTTGGTAATGAAGTATTTCAAACATCTATAAGAACAGAAATTAAAATGTGGAGATTGTTACATGAACCACCTACACATACGTTTCCAGAAAATCATATTATATGGTGCCCTCGATAGAAATATTCACAATTTTTTCACAATTTTTTCCCCTACACGATTAAAGCAATGATTTTAACTTGATTCCAAGTACACAATATACTGATTTTGTTTTATTATTTTTCATGGATTAGTATTTGTCTCATTTACAGCTGGTCCATTTAATTTATCTTTCAGCTATTGAATTCTGGCAAAATACTGTTTTCTTCAGATTATCCATTTCTAAAACACTTATGGCATATTATTACAGCATTAGGAATCATAATTATCATGATTTTAGTGCCTTGAATGACACTGGTGTTTAATTTCAAGGCTGCATAATATAATTTACATATAGTTTTTATGAAACTGCTATCCCTCTAAGGGAATCAGAGGTGATAGAAACATCTGGGCTAAAAAACCTTAATTCTACTGCAGAAGTGTTTCCAATGTGATTAATATACTAACCTGGCTGTTCTGTACACAGCAATTACAGTGACTTAAGTCTCCAGGTGTGCAGTGGCAGCCTACACTCCTATTTGCAATGCCATCAATTTCAGTAGTCACTATCATAATGCATTTTTTTTCTTAAAATAAAGGGACAAAAAGAGAATGGTTCATGAAAGCATGTGAAAATGTAAATAACCAATTAGTAAAAGAGTTTTATCAGGGGCAAAACTATAAATGAGATGGAATATTGAATTTTTATTTTAAAAACAGTGCTAGTATGATGGGTGGTCAATAAAAGAAAATACTTCAAAATGTAAATTGCAACTAAATGTTATTTTACAGATCAGAGAAGTTTGTCTATATTAAGATGGTTTCAATGACTACTATTGTAATAAGGAATATGATAAAACCAGAAAAACATAAGAAATTGATCTGGATAAGTGGATTTTTCAATAGAAATTTCTGTAGTAATAGAATATGCTTGTTTCTAGTCAATAAAAGTGGAAAATAGAGAAGGCTTTTATGGATGTCCATGGGGAAAATAATACAAAAATATTCAATTTAAGAAAATCCAACAGCAAATAAAATAATATATGTGAAAATGATTTGTCATCTGAAGAAAATAAAATATTGCCCAAGGTAGAGATTCAATGTAACAAAGATATTGATTTTCTTTTCAAATTGATACTGGAACAATTAAACTATAAATTTTACCAAAAATGCCTAAGACTCTTCAGCACTGAAGTATTTTAAAATACTTCCCACCTTGGTAGCCAAATAGACTTTATACATCTTGCTAAGTAGAAATTAAATAAACAAAATAACAATATATTAACTTGTCAAAGTGTTATGGGGTTAGACCTTTAAACACTCTATGTGTTTTTAAAATTATTATTATTATTATTATTATTATTATTATTATAACAGAAATTGAACCCAGGGACACTTAACCACTGAATCATATCCTCAGCCCTTTCTATATTTTAAGACAGAGTTTCACATCACTGCAAGTTTCTAAGGCTGACTTTGAGCTTGAAATCCTCCTGACTCAGCCTCCCAAGCTGCTGGGATTACAGGCTTGCACCACCATGCCCAGTCCACAACATGATGTTATTATACAGATTCATATTGTAGTGATTTATAAAGTCAAACAAATTTATATATCCACTACTTTCCATAGTTACCATTTGTGTGATTGTGTGTGGTAAGAACAACTAAAAACTACTCTCAGCCAATTTTCAGTAAATAATCAATACATAATTATTAACTATAGAACCCATGCTTTCTGGTTGTTGCTAATCTGTCCATCATATAACCAAACAAAGCCCATGGACTGTTATAATAATGTAAAAATAAACTCTAAAAACATCAGTCAACCTCTATAATTCTAACAACTTAAATATATCTGACATATTATAATATATAATAATACATTCCCTATAACATACAAAAATACATAATATTATTTATGACATCAATGAAACATACTATTTATATTATAACTAACATCATGTAAACAACTCTTGCATATTTTCATAAAAATGAATAGACTCTTAAAAGTTTAGCCACCAAGAACAAAGTATAGTTAACTGAAAAGCATAGTTCTGGAAATCATAAAAGATAAACTTAAAGTTGAATGAAAGAAAAGCATTACAAAATAAATTTATATACAAATAAATATATTTATCATAGTTCAGTTCATGCAAATGAGCTGGATATTTGAATCAGGAGACGAACTGAGTGAAAACTTGCAAGATTGATTTAGAAATTTACCATTGAAATTCTCAGGAAATAAATTAATAGTTTTGGATAAACGCCTCTGATAAATTATCCTTTCATAGCATGCCCACAACTATATAGTTGTATATATATACAAGTTTTAGTCTATGATATCTATGGAAGCTAAAGTGTTTTCCTAAAGATTCATAAATCCTTGTAAGTTCACTTGAAATAAGGAAATCAGTTTTGAAAATTCAAATGTATCTTTTAATTAAAGAATGCAAAGCTATTAGCCCCATTTTATCACATGTGAACTGTTGAATATTTAAATAGAAACTATAAATGGGAATTATATTTCTAGAGGGTCTAAATGTAAGAGATAGGTAAAACAATAAAGAATGAGCTAGGAAATTATTTCTGTTATAGAATTTCAGAAAAATTTGAAATTAAAGCTAATATACATAATATGCTTTCTATGTTGATATTAATAAAGATGGAATTGCTCCATAGATTCTTAACCTCCCTAAAATGCCCCTATCTATACCTTCATTTTGAGACTATTGAAAAAATTATTGACTGTTTCATAGAATTCTACATTATCTTTTGCAATATGAATTCAAATTAAAACAGAAATTTTATGAAATAAAATTAACACTTACAGGCATATAAACATGGTTCTATCTCATAAAGCATTGTATTTCTGTCATAATTAATGTAAGGATATTATTCCATTTCACTGTCCGTACTGGTTAATTTTAAACCTTTTGGTAAAAAAAATAAAATAACATCAAAGATTATATTTCAAAATAGGGAAGCAGTTTGGTTAAGGTAAAGTAACATGCAACAGTGTTTGGCAACATTGTGTATTTTCTCTGTCTTTTGTAACCTTTGTTTTCATGAAATTAGTCTGAGTGCTGCATGTGTCCCAAATCTATTTTCACTCCTATGATTATATATTGCTCTCACGTGATTTAACAGCATTTACAGAATCACTGCTCTGAAAAATCAGGATTCCAGGACAGAACTAGGAGAATGGGAATGGATGTGGATGGGATTCTACTCGAATGAGATGCCAGTCATGAAGCTCCTTTGAAGATGTCTGGAATTCGAAAAGGCAGCATCAACTGTAGGAAGACTACAGAGCATGAGACCCAAATCAGTGCCCATATGTTGCAATGGTATTTAAGATTTCATGGAATTTCTGGCTTAGGAGCATGTCTACAATAGACATGGTATTCTGGTATACAAATAAAATTTCAAAAAGGCAAATTTGGGATAAGAATGTTTACCTGTGCCTATGCCACTGATTATATTTAGAATAGACAATTCTAAGACATTGCTTTTCTCTTCCTTGGAATTTGGACTGTGAATAAATGGAAAGAATGTGGTGCTCATTTATGTCTACTACCAAGACCAAAGATGTACCATTTTTCTTCCAGAGGTGAAATAAAGAAAACTAGATCAGTGGTAAGGCCAAAATGTGGAAGGAGACTAGTCTAGGAAAGCATCTGATTATATAGATTTGTTTAATCAAGATTCCTCAGAGCAGCAAAACCAATAGATAGATGGATAGATTATACATACATACATACATAGATGCATACATGCATTGATAGATAATAAAAAGATTTATTGTTAGAATTGTTTCATGAAATCATGGCGGCTGAGAAGTCTCAGGATATTGTGTCTGCAAGCAATAGTCAAAGAAGCTGGTGGTGTAATTCAGTCTGAGTCTGAAGAGATTTTCTGCTGCTCACTGCTTTTGAGAGAAAAATCTGCTGTACTCCCTTCACCAATTCAAATGCTAATGTCTCCCAGGAACATGCCTGGAATGTTTTACCAGCTATCCAGGTATCCTCTTGCCCAGTCAAGTTGACACATAAAATCAAGCTTCTTAAGTTCACTCTTTCTGTATTTGACACCCATGCACATATCTTTAGAACATACTGAATTTCCAAAAATCGAAAATAACAAGCTCATAATTCCATATAGCATGACACTACTATCCTGCATACAAGTTGAAACACACTAACCTCTTTCCAAGAAAAGGAAGGAAAGGCTATTCATGATGTTGCTACTTCCACTATCCCATACCTTAAGTAATATTTTGAAAAATTAACAGTGCTTAAAAATTGCTAAAAACACAGCGCATCTCATAGGCCATGGTAAGATGAAAGAAAATAAAAATATGTGTAAAATATATGTATAGATATAAATGAGCATATAATAAAATGAGAAGGAAATGCTCATGACAATTACAATTGCTGGATCATATGGCCCAAGTAGCAGAAAAGATCACAACTTAGCCTGGACCCATTGAAAAACCTTCTCTTGTTCTCAGCCCCACTCAAAACTAGCAACTTTTTGGGGCTGGGGCTGGGGCTCAGCTTGCCTCGCATGCGTGAGGCCCTGGGTTCGATCCTCAGCACCACATACAAAGCAATAAAATAAAGACATTGTGTCCATCTACAACTAAAAAAATATTTAAAAAAAAAAAAAAACTAGCAACTTTTTAACTTAGTGCGTTAAAGGGGAAGAATGTGTTGACTCCAAAATCCAGATAGGCCCAATCAGCATTGTGTCTCTTTCTTAATTGTAGAATTGATAAATTTGACAAATTACCCTTTAACTTATAAGATGTGTATTTACCTACCCCCAAACCACTGGACCTCTAAACATTCACTGAGATGTAAGATTCTTGACTTTTAGTCGTATTTACTCTCTACCCTCTGACGTGCAAATGTATCACCAGTGAGTCTAAAATAGTTGCTACTGCTCATTCACTAGGTTCTATCAGCATAATGTCACCAGTGCAATGAACATGTGTCCTACCTTTTGAACAGGAAGACAACCAGGATCCCTCAGAACTCATTTATGACCTAGAACTAGAGAGTGGAAAATCCCCGAGGAGTAACAGTGAAGGTGTACTGCTGGCCTTGCCAGCTGAAGACAGTCTGATTCTGGAAGCGTTTTATGAACAGGGATGGAGAAATCTAGTCATGCATAAAAGATGAGTTCAACATTCACAAATCAATCTTTGTAATTCATCATAATAAAAGACTGAATAAGAAAACCTTTATGAACATATTAGTTGATTCAGAAAAAAACATTCAGTAAAATTAAATTTATATTTTTGATTTAAAAAAAAAAACACTGGAACCCTAGTAATATAAGACAACCTTCTTAACCTAAAAAAAAAGCCTAACCTTACAGCTTACATATTTAATGGTGGGAAACTGAGCACTCTACCATTAGGATGAAAGATAAGGATCTTCATTCTCATGTAAAAACACTGAATGTTCTCATTAGTATGAAGCAAGTAAAACAAAGCAGGGATACTGAAAAAGGGAAGAAAAAACTGTCTACATTCACAGACAACATGATTATATACAGAAAAAAATGAAGCCCAAATGCTTAGAATTAAATTAAAAGTTCACTTTTTTCTGCATATTAGCAATATGTAACAAGAATTTGAAATTAGAAGTATCATTGATAATAGCAACAAAAGAATAATTAATCAAACATAAATCTAAAAACATACCACTGATGAATAAGATAAAATTTCAGTACATGGAGGGATGGTCCATGTTCATGGATTTGAAAATGCAATATTGTTACATGTACTGATGTTAGTCATAAGTCAGTTTTTGAAAGTGGCAGGAGAAAGTTATGGGTTGAGGATTCACATTTCTTAGCAGAAGAAGCTAAAATGCATGAATTTTTATATGCAAATCACCCCATTGAAAGTGGTTGGATTTACACACTCAAATGTATTTATTTCATATATATGTATTTCTTCCTAAAACCTCATAGATAGATAGATCAAGTCACTTATGTAACACATGACAGGCAGTCTGTCTCTGCTCTTAGTGTACATGTCCAAATACTGTGGCACTGGTTAAAGAAATCATCCCACATTTTCTGTTTGTTCAGTTTGGATTTTTGCCTAAAATAATTTACAAGTTTAAAAATTATTCTCGAACTTTTAAAAAGTTAAGAAATCTCAAGTATATATTAGGTCTCCGACCTCTATTACAAATGCCTATTGATACCTGGCCCCTGTTTCTAGTGACAATAATCAGTTGTACCTATAGGACAAAACAGCTATCTTCTCTTCAAACAAAGTTCCTACCCTTCAGTTCAACACTTGCTGAACAAAAATTCTTTTCCTTCCCAGCCTTCCCTAGAATTTAAATTTGCTACTTATGTTTTAGGATTTGTATGAGCAGTAAGAAATATCAATGTGAATCATTTAGATAATAATACACATTTCTCCATAAAGGATCAAACCCTAGGGCACTAAAACATCAAGTTTTGCATCTGATTATAAGTAAAATTTAGAAGAGGATTATTAGACTTCTTGCTAGTATTTAACCAAAAAAAAGGAACTAGGACTTTGAAGTTACAGTCTGAAAAGTTTCAAGATTTCAAATGTCTAGTTCTTTCCAAGGTAAGCCCGTATCTCAGATTTGTCATCCAAAATCCTTTTGAGAAAGAGATACTTTTAAATTTTATAAGTAAATAAATAACATTTCCTATAGTTATTATAAATTTTATTGACTTATTTTTGATATAATAGCCTTAATAAAATTCAATAATCTAAGAATGATTTTAGCTTTTTGACTATGAACTTTTGTTTTTTCATATCTGTTCAAAAACAGAACAAAGTAACTGTTAAGATTATTTGGTATGCCATGACTCTAGTGCCATTTCCTTTTGTCATACTGAGATTCTCATCATGCTTTGGGACAAATAGGCCCTACCAGTGGTACATTACGTAGTCTCATTTGACAATGGCTTATGAAAGAGCTCAAGATCTACCATATTTAATGTTGATTCAAGAAACATTTGATTCATGTCTACTATGTAATTAGTACTGGATTAATCTGAGGATAGAGGAATATGTGTTAGAGTCTCTAGAGCCTAGAGTCAGGAGTTAAAACTATGTGTTAACTGTGTCCAAAAAAAAAAAGTATCATTGCAAGGTGTGAGGTATTTTACACTCCCACTACTTACCTTCCAAGGGCAGTGCCGATGCTGATGAAGTGCTGTTATAGTCTTAGGCTAGTTTCTTCAAAGACTCCTCAAAGGCTACTTTCCTTTGATGAACCTCAAAGCTCTTGTTTTGAAGCAGGAAGTGACTTGGAAATGGACTTACGTGTTATTTTCTTTTTAAATATCATCATTTTTATATAGATTATCTTGAACTTTTAGTAGCAAGGGGTCAAGAAGAAAAAATTTTAAAACTATATTCTTTAAAGATATAAAGAAAGATATAAAGAAATAAAGATATTGTGTCCATCTACAACTAAAAAAATATATATTAAAAAAAGAACCAATATATTGATCTTTCTTTCTGTTATTGCTATTCTAATTTTAAGATTACAATCTAAACATTGTTATGAAAACAAACAAAATGAGTTCACCATAAGATAGAGAAAAGTATAATTTTATGTCATCATAAAATAATACATTATATAAATATAATAAGCTAATATTAAATTATATAAATTTAATATTATATAAATATAATAAGCTAATATTAAAATTGAAATTTGCATTCAAGAATAATATTCCTTCTCTAACTATAAAATATTATGTTCTTTTTGCTGGTGCTCATTTTAATCCTGATTCTGCTTGTAGTA
This sequence comes from Xerus rutilus, assembly GCA_028644305.1. Classification (NCBI taxonomy): domain Eukaryota; kingdom Metazoa; phylum Chordata; class Mammalia; order Rodentia; family Sciuridae; genus Xerus; species Xerus rutilus. The sequence goes on along the minus strand of CM053405.1, from coordinate 13,318,590 downwards.
AAATTTGTATCACTGTGTGTACTGGGTTTACTGAGTTTTGAGAAATGAGAATACATGCTTGACGGAAAAGTTTTTCATATAAGTCTTAGGTTTTCTCCTTTAAAACAAAAAGAAAGTCCTCATTAAGATCAGTAAGAAAAAAATCAAGTACACATGAGATGCCAGTATCTACAATCTTAAAGGGTATGTGAATAATCTTAAAGGGTATGTATTATTTTAAAGGAAAGATTATCTCTACCAAACTTAATATTATGATAGTGGATTAGACTGCTTCGTGAAATTCAAGCACCACTGCCAAAGAATAATCACCATAAAACACATATACACTAGTGATTATTTGGGATTCTAGAGTCTCTACCGGTGTTCTTATGTAATGAAACTGCAAAAATAAAAAGAAGTATGACAATCATTTCCGTCTTATGCTTGCTACACTAAACTCAGACACCTAGATTTCTTTCAGGAATTTCATGAATATTGTTTCTGACAGGTTGAGATTTAAAATACTGTGATTCAGTTAATCATTCACTCAGATAAGAAAATTAATTTCAGAATGACTATTGTGAGAATTTGCATTTGTAGAAGAGTAGCAATTTTTACTCATCAGGTTATAAAAAGTAAAAAGAGCCTGATTTTTCAGCTATTCCCTAGTATTTTTCCTGGGGGGGGGAAGGAGGAAGATAAAGAAAAGAGAACAAAGTAGCCAGGTAGGAACTCTCCAAACTTCCCATTTTGTTTATGATTTTACATGCTCATAAAATGAAAGCAAAGACAAAATCTTTTTCATTCTATGTTCATTTGAAAGGAAACTTTTAGAGATTAAATTTCATTAAAGAGTTCTCAAGCAAAATTGCAAAATGTGGAACTTTGTGTTTTATTTTTCTTCTTTTGGGCTGTGGCTCATTGTAAACTGAACTTCATCATTTCCTCAAATGCTGGAAAACTCATTTAACTATGTTGTATCTGAACTTGTCAACAGATTTGAGAAAAGCAATTTCAGATGTCAGAATGAGAAAGCACTGAGGGGAAAAAAAACAATCTTTTTAAATGCAATCTCTGTGTTATGATGCATTATTTCTCCCGGTAATGTTATCCTTTGATGTATGTGTAATTCCTAAGGTAGTCAATTAGAAGATTTAAAGACCTTGTGGTCACATTATGAATTATAATTATTTGAGCAATCTGGTGCTCAGGTAGGTAAATGGCTGTGTCAAAAAAGTTTGAAAATAATAATGCTGGTACAGAAGAAAGTCAAAATATGTTTTTCTTGTTGAACTCAACATTGCAAAATAATTTCTTAAACACTTTGTCTTTCTATGTCAGCTCTTTGAGTCAGGTTACTAAAGTTTAAATTTTTCAGAGCAACTCTGCAGATAACTATACTCATTCTTATTTAAATTATACCACAGATAAGAATCCCAGCCTATAAAAACAATCTGCCCACAAGCACTTAACCTACACTGCTTCAGTAAATCTTTAGAGCCTTTTTTTCAGTTGCAAAATCAACTATAACCTTTCCTTCTGAACCTTTTCAAATCTGACTGCATTTTCTGTATTGTCCCCTGCCAGCAGACACATGGATCCAATTCAGCCACTGGACACTCCTCTGTGAGCTTTGCAGGTGTAAGGAGACAATAGATGAGAATGGTGGTAACCTGAGGTTAAGAGAATAATTCTATACAATGAGCCCACTGTACTGACTCCCCACATGCTTTTATTTATTTATTTATTT
>CM053405.1:13250185-13316361 GCA_028644305.1 Xerus rutilus | reverse complement strand
GGCTGGCTTTCAACTTGAGATCCTCCTGCCTCAGCCTCTCGAGCCACTGGGATTATAGGTGAGTGCCTCCATGCCTGGCCCACTTTCTTAAACTTCAGTGTTAAAAGTTATATGGTATACACTTTTCCAAATTCAGATTTCAAATATCCATCCACAGTGCTAGAGTCAATCACATTCTGCATAGATGCAGAGCTCAGGAATCTTGTATTTTAAAAAATATTCCATGTAATTCTTCTACATAAGTGCAGTGAATGTCACATTAAGAAACTGCTGAGTGTGATTTCACAGTATTCAGTCAAGATTCACCTAATAAATGAAACCTGGATCTTTCTGCTTAAAAGCCTTTAAGCAATTCTACTGCCCAAAACATACATCTGTTCTTTTCATATTTTGTCAAAGTCAACTATATGGACACTTGTTTTAATGTTTTTTTTTAATTTTTTTTAGTTCTTGGTTGACCTTTATTTATTCATTTATTTATATGTGATGCTGAGAATTGAACCCAGTGCCTCCCACATGCGAGGCAAGCGCTCTACAACTGAGCCACAATCCCAGCCCTGTTTTAATGTTTTAAATGGGCATTAATGACCAAGTTTTTAAGCTCTTCTTGGGAGAGGACATAATTATATGAGTTCTGATATTATAAAATCTATACACTTTCCTAATAATGTACAATGAAACCAGAATGTGAATTCAAAGTTAGTATCTTTGAATATTATCAAAAGAGAAATACAAGATCATACCCTGCAGGAGCACTCTCCATACCTTCAACCTTTCTCTTCCATCTTTCCCCATTCTATGCTAATAGACTGTGCTCTTGCCAAAGAGCACCCCTTTGTTTGTGACCTTTGGGTCTGATTGGTCCAAGAGTGTATTTAAGTTTCTACACTTTCTGGAATAAATGGTGTTTTCTGCTTCTCGCCCCAGTGTCCCTGCTTCTCGCTCCGGGTGTTTCTGCGTCTCACTGGGGCAGAGCAGATTTTTACCTACACTCTGGGGCCTGCGGAGATTGGCTCCACGAATCTCCACCGTCCAGAGAGACTCCATATCATCTTCCCCAGAGACCTCTTCTTTTCCTCCTTTCTCTGGACCCTCAACTCCTCAGGAAGGCCCACGTGGCCCCCTCACCCCCTTTCAAGCGATAACACCCTCTTTTTTATGAGGTTTTAGCTCACTTGAACACATCTGGAACAATGAGCCAGTATGCTGAAGGGCATGCTTTGTCAGAGATACCTTCTCCTGTAGTCCCTGACTCCCTGCAGAGGTTTTGCTCATGTCATAAAAGAGTATGACTCTGGCCCCAATGACCCTCTAGATCACTAGCATGTGGAGTAGCCTGGACACACTTCCAGGGATAAATATAATCAGATAAGTTGGCATTATATGTTCTTTAAACTATGGACACAGTAAATTCCATATCAATTAATTTAGATGAGACATAAATACATGGCATACAAACTCATAGTCCAGGAAAACAAGAAGCTAGAAAATGCCACATATGCTTCCTTTTATCTTCTTTTTCTTTTTCTTCCTCTGTAGTTTAAAAAGGGTGAAACCATGTGTGATTCAAAGGAGATATGATAACCACAAGGCTCATTTCCTTATTCTTTGGCTTCTGCCAGGAATCTGAGAACTCAACACCAACAGAAGCTGTTCACACCTGATTGTTTTAAGTTGATTTCTGTTTAAGATTTTACATAATGTAAATGCCCTCTTTGTTGAAATGAAACAAAAATTTCAAGACTATACAGGTCAAATTAAAGAGAAAATTCTTTGGAATAAGAAAGATGACTGATGATATGATTGATGTATTCTTATATCCGAAATGCTATCAAAATTGCTGAAAAAATATTTTTTCACTCAAACTAATAGATATTATATAATGTATATAGTTAATGTACACTTTGGATAGGGGAAACACTTCAATTTCTTAGTTACATTTATTACAACCTTTTATTTTTACTAATAAAGGAAAGTTTGGATGTGGTCATTTCAAGTCGAAAAATGATTCGAATTTAAGCCAACTATTTGTGTTTGCATCAAGAATTTAAAATGATTCCTGTTGGCAACACTGTATTTTGAGTCTTTATGGATGTGTAGCCTCTGGAAGAAGCAATTTTAGACACTGGAGTGCTACAGACTTTAAAGTCTGTTCTGGTGTTTTGTTGCAGAGAAAAGGACATAATGATGAGTGCTGCCTTCTGTGAATGCAATCTTAATGGACAGGCTTTGGAATCACGATACTTCTTGGGATTAGGGCTCTTCCCTAGAGCTTCCAAATGTGCTCATAGCTTAGAAAGTAGCACCAAATGAAGCAGTATCATTCAGTCTGAAAGTATAGCATGGTGTATTTGCCACAGAAATAGCTGACCTGGGTTCAGATTTCACTAACCTCTACTCTTTTGTAACGTTAGGTATCTCATATTTGGTTATCTCATCAGTTAAATAGGCCAAAGTATGTTCCTCAACTCAGCATGTTGTGAATCTAGAAATGTACAAAGATGTTCACCAATTTTTAAACTATCCCTTTACCTAATAAATAGGCATGTATACTCTATATATGCAAGTATGAATCTGCACAGATACTTCAGAGAAGCATACTCCAGAAGTACCCTTTAGACGTCTAGTTAGAATATGTGAATGACTTTGAATGGGCACATTTCCCCTCTCTGGCTATGTCTGTGTCAGAAGGAGTTTATGCTTGCCATGAATGGAGGGAAGTTCTCACTCTTCCAGAGTAACATCAATTAGCATTGGGCCAACAGCTACATGGCAGTGAGCTCTCAGTGTGATCTGGTAGCCTGCTGAAACCATTGCCAGGACTGGACTGGGTGTTCCTAGGGACATAGGGGTGTTACACAAGGGAGGAAATTGCATACCTTTTTCTTCGTATCCTTTACCTCTTGGAATAATCTTAGAAAATGTTTGCATTTCTCTTTTGGAGACTACCCAATTTACATAACTTGTAATGTCTTTCTTCAGCATCCAGCAGTATAATAACGTATGTTTAAGCTAAAAACTAGATAAACACTTAGTTTCATCTCTTGTCATTAAAAAATTTATAAATTGTTTTATATTTCTGAATGAATGGGAAATAATATGGGAGCTTTTAAGTCAATTCCTCTAAAGGTGCATATAATGCATTAAGCAATGTCTTAACATGATTACTGACTTTCTCCTACCTTTCTTTAAAACATAAACAATAGGAGATAAGTCAAAAATAGTAGAATTTGTTCTTTTATTATCCAAGAAAATTAATGTGTATGTATATACGAAAATATGTACATACATAGTCAAATTCATTTCAAAAAATAATAAATGTACAGGAATGCAGATTTTAAAAATTCAAAGACTAAAATTAATTTCCATGCAGTCACACACAATATAATGTCCAATATTTTTAGGTCTGACAAGATAGCATATAGAACTTCAAATATACTTTTTTTTAAACATAGTATCACTATGAACTTAATAGTATATTTTAAATTCTTTAAAATGTGACTTTATGTGTTTTGGGTTCTATTATAACAAATGCTGTAGATTTAAGTTATTTTAATGAAGTATAATATTACCGATACAAATTTCAATGAATATTTCTCATAATCTAATAAAGAACAAAGATAATCAGACATAATGTTACACACATGTAATCACATACCCACTTGAGAGGGTGAGTCAGAAGGATCACAAATTCAAGGACAGCCTGGGCAACTTTGCAGGACTCTATCAAAATAAATAAAAAGGACTGGGATTAGCTCAGAGGCAGAGCATTTGCCTAGTATGCTGGAGGCCCTGAGTTTTAATTCTATTACCACTCTCACATACACACAAAGTTACATATGATTCAAGAAGATGTAAAAATGAGGTGAAATTTTCCTCAGTGTGATATAAGGGAAGCTGAATGACTTAAGAAAGAACTACATCAGAAGTAATTGCTAACAAAATTGTGCTCCCAGAAAGACTAACATAATCATTAGAATAGATCACATAATTGCTACCATATCATCTCAATCTCATTCCTTCCAAAAGCTTATTATTCAGTCCACTGGAGGAATTCATTTCACTGGAAATTCAGCATATATTTTGTAAAAGTTATTAATATATAAGAATTATTTCAGCAATACATTTAATTTAACACTAAATTTTCTGGAACATTATATATTAATAATTTCCATTATTTTCAATCATTTTTTCAGCTATTGAGCTATAGTTTAAATCTGAACATTTTATGGATGCCCCAGAAAGAAATCATTAACATGTATGAGAAATGCATATTTTTTGAGTTTTATGAGGAAAGACAAATATTAACTTTTACATGTGCTTTTTATAACATGTAAGTATATAAATTATAAAGAGAATCAACAAAATTCTAATGTGTTAATCAGCTGGGAGGTATAAGATATTCTCTGGCCAAATGTTGAGGATATATGTGGAGGAAGATTATCAATACTGGGAAGGTATTATACCAGAACACTAGAGATTTGTGTAGCTAGATCCTAAGAGTGGCTGTTAGAATAAAAGGAATTTGAATACTCAGGTGTCATTGTCAGAATATACACCAAAAAAGGAATGTCTAAATTGGGCTGAGTGTAAGTTCGCAAGTTTAATTATATAGTATGTTGTGCAACTGAGATATTAAAACAGTTAGCTAACTCAGGTCAACACAACACTAACAGCAGTGTTAAAGACACCTGAAGTACACACTTTGATTTGAACTCACACAAGGAGTAGGTAAGGAAAAAAAAAAACATTAAAAATAAGAAGAAGAAGAGAAGGACTTGGAAATTGAGAATATTGACCTGGGAGAGCATTTCAGGGAAATTGAAAGGAACATTCCAAAAGTGAACACGGACCTAATATTAGCAAAAATGAGATTTAGACATTAGAGGAAGTGCTTGTTGATGGAGAGCTTTAGGGAAACATAAGGGGGTGCTGATTCAGAATCAAAAAGAAAAGTTTAAGTAATGGTAAAAATTAGACTCTAAAGTAATATTTCGAAGGAAAACACCAGAGTTCACTTGCTGTTTCTATAAACTCCCTGAATTTCAACAAACACTACAATTTGCAAGCATGTTGCTTCTCTTGAGAGTTTAGAAATAGCAAACAATAGGATTGTCTTTCATAACAAAGTGTTACCTAGATGTCAGAAATTAAGCCATAAAAATCTTTTTCACCATTTATTAAGCTCTAAGGACTGACTTGAGTTTACATGACCATTTAATTGGAAATTGCCATATTTTAACACATTTCATTTCATCTCAAATATACAAGGACAAAAATGTATAAATGTATTTATTTCATTATCTCAAAAGAATTACTTTAGGTAAAACTTACTCTGTTTTCTATTGTCAAATAAAGTTGAACACTAAAATATACTTAATATTTTTAACATAAAGGCAATTGAAAATGTCTGATTCAGTGCTAAAGGTGTGAATGTTTGAGCATCAAATGATAGTATTAGAGGGACAATGCAGCATTAGAGGGACGTCTACTGAGCCACCAAGCTCTTCCTTCAGCAGCAAGTATAAAAGGAGAAAGGGTTTCTGTTTGAAAAAATAGAAGAAAAATAAATTCTCCTAAATTTCCATGTGGAAATATAAAATATTTGAATTTAAGCAGTCAGTGATTGTTTAGTTAAATGTGACAGTACAACTAGTTCAACATGAATCTCTGCTGCATTGACACATCATGAAATATGCATTATTGCCCAAGCATGCTGACATGTTACTCATGATCTCTTCCAATTCTACAAGACTTAAGTCTAGGGAAATATGCCTTTAAGAATATAGCACAGTCTATATATATATATATTTTTTTAAAATTTTATATATATATATATAAATTTATATATATTTATATATATATTTATATATATAAAGACTGTGCTATATTCTTAAAGGCATATTTTCCTTTCTTGAGTCTATTATAAATGCATTGTTCATGCATTTATAATAGACTCAAGAAAGTTCATGAAAAGAAATATGTCATACTCGCCAGGTTTGGTAGTGCACAACCTGTAATCCCAGCTTCTCAGGAGGCTGAGGCAGGAGGATGGCACATTCAAAGCCAGCCTTGGGAACTTAGCAAGGCCCTAAGGAACTCAGTGAGACCTTGTCTCTAAATAAAATATAAAAGGGCTGGGAGTGGCTCAATGGTGAAGCACCCTTGAGTTCAATCCCCAAGCACCAAAAAAAAAAAATCAAAGAATTATATCATACTTCCACAAGCAGGCAAGATTAAAGGCTTCTAATGAGAACAGTGAACAACAGTAGAAGTTGCCAAAAAGTCTATTAATAAATGAAAATAAGGCAAAGTATTTTTTTTTTTGGGTACTGGAGATTGAACTCAGGGGCACTCAACCACTGAGCCACATCCCCAGCCCTATTTTGTGTTTTTATGTAGAGACAGGGTCTCACTGAGTTGCATAGCGCCTCGCCGTTGCTGAGGCTGGCTTTGAACTCGCGATTCTCCTGTCTCAGCCTCCCTAAAGTGCTGGGATTACAGGCGTGAGCCACCGCGCCCGGCAGTGAAAATAAGGCAAAGTATTTTACAAAATTGAAAGAGAACTTAAAAATCACTCAGGAAAGTATTTTAATTAAATGTATAAGTCTATCAAATAAAATATTATTTGTCATTGATTAGAAGAAAATATTAAATATTTTATTGTTAACATAGTATTTGGATAAAAACTTTCACATAATATTTCTTATATATTTTTCAAATATATATTCTCATACATATTAATTACTTTATAATATAGAATATTATATAACATTCACCATGAATATCATTTTAGTAATATATAATCTGTGTTCACTTTCTGGAACCCTTACAGTGTTCCCTGAAATGCCCTCCCCAGTCAATAGTCTCAATTTTCAAGGTCTTCTTCCATTATTATTATTATTATTATTATTATTATTATTATTATATAATGTCTCTCTTCTACCTACTCCTTGTAGTATAAGTTAAATTGAAATGATTTATGATTTCTACTGATTAAATACCTTCTTGTTTATGATGTCTCTATATATTTGCTTAGGAGATGGGTATATATTAGTTTAGCAGCCAATAAAATTATTATGATGTGAGCTTAAGTGTACAGCCTTATGTCACAAAAGCAGGATGAATCATTGAGGCTGACTTTGAAAATCAAGTCCAAAACCCTTTCCACATCTCAGAAAAGCTGTATTATTTAAAGGCTGAATTTGCTTATTAGAACACTTGGCATTCTATTGGTAGGAATTTAAACTAGTATAATCATTAGGGAAAAGAGGATGGAGGTTCCTTTGCAGCCTTACTCACAATAGCCAAGAAATGAGAGCAAATTGTCCGTCAGCTCGTGAATGGATAAAGAAAATGTATGTGCAGTCAGTGGAATACTATTCATCCCCCAAAGGGTGAAATCCTCCCATTTGTGACAATGTGGAGGGAACTGGAGATTATCATGCTGAATGAAATAAGCCAAGCACAGAAAGATAAGTACTGCATGACCTCACTCACATAATATAAAAAGTTGATCTCAAAGAAGTTGAGAATAGAATGGTGGTTACCAGAATTCAGGGAGAGTAGGAGAGAAAAGATGAGGAAATGTTCATCAATCCATACTCAGTTATACTTAGGTAAGAGTAAGAAATTCTGATGTGCTGGTGCAAGGTAGGGTAATTATAGATAATGATAACGTACCATATATTTCAAAAGCTAGAAGATTGTACAACATGCATTAATTGTACAGATTACTGGGGTTCCGTGCAATATTTCCACCTATGCATGCAGAATATACTCAATAAAGGATTTTGAATGTTTTTAGCATAGAGAAATGATAAACGTTTGAGGATATAGAAATGTTTACCCTGACTTAAATATTACACAATATATACATGTATCAAAACATCACATAACATCCCATAAATAGGTAAAATTTTTATAAAAACCACTTGGCTTGAGTCAAAAATAGAGTAGTGAGAATTCATCATTTAAAATAATATATCCAGACTTTAGGGCCATCATCTGCAGTCTCTAATTAGAGAATAAAACTGTCAAGATTTTAAAAAATGTCTTATATGCTTATTTGATACTTTGTTTATATAATATGATCTTCTATATTTAAGGCTATTTTCAAATATTTTACTGGCACATTTTAGTTTTTTCCATATGTTTATGATAATTTCCATTTATGACGTTTTTATTTTTCTTATCAATAAAAGATGTTTTTAAGAAGAACTCTGAATCAATAAAATCACAATATTTTCTTTCTTTTTTTGAGTACTAGGGATTCATCTCAGGGGCACTCGACCACTGAGCCACATCCCCAGCCCTATTTTGTATTTTATTTAGAGACAGGGTCTCATTGAGTTGCTTATTTGTTGCTTTTCAGCGCCTGACTTTTGCTGAGGCTGGCTTTGAACTGGCAATCCTCCCACCTCAGCCTCCTGAGCCACTGGGATTATAGGCATGTGACACTCTGCCCAGCAATAAAATCACAATCTTAGTGACAGAACAATTCTTTGTTTGAAAAAAGTAGAAAAAGAATTGCTTTTTATATATTTTAACCCATACAAAGTCAGAAATGTAGATACTTGTTCTAATGCTCTGGGAAACATCTGCAGTTGTGTGTGTTGATAAGTTTTGAACATACTTTTAACAATTCTTGCTCCATTTTGCATTAATTTTGAGTTTTGTCCCACTACCTAGGAGATCAAACGTTCTATTTTATGGTATATTAATTTAAATTCAGTTTGTTTTTCTTAATTTATTTCATTAGTGAGCAAGTTTTCCAGCAGCATCTCTGATCAAATTTATCTTAGGGGATGACTTTTCCTCTTGGCCTAGATTTCCTTCTTAAGTTCTGTTGTGGGTTTTCAGGAGCAGACAAGATGCAAGATAAATGTTTATGATGATGTTTATGCTTCTGCTGACGATCTGTGAAAACTGATGAACGGTGCTAAAAGGAATCACTGCACATACACTGAAACCAAAAGAAAACTCAATGGAAGTGAGAAAGAGAAGATGACATAACGTGTTTAGTCTCATCAAGATAAATGCTCTTTCAAGAGCGTGGTCCCATGCTTGAGCTAGCTACCTTCACTTTTTGTTATTCAAATATAATGTAACAAAACAAACTTGTGATATTAAAAGCATTTTAAACCTTTAAGTGGTATGAATAATGTGAAAGTACCTGATTATCCCTCTTGTTCATGAGAGATCCTAATTTAAGTGATTCCAGCTGTATATTATGAGATTTTTCTGTCTTCATTTACCTAAGGAGATAAGAAAGCACCTCCTTGAAAATCTTTAACTGTAGATAATTTTCTCAAAAATATTTTTTAGTTGTAGATGGACACAATGCCTTTATTTATTTATTTTTAGGTGGTGCTGAGGATCAAACCCAGTGCCTCACATGTGCCAGGCAAGTGCTCTATACTGAGCCACAACTCCAGCTCCAACTGTAGATAATTTTAATGTCTAAAAATATATCTGTGAGTGAATGAAAGACTGAATTAATTAATTAATATGTGTGCCTCTCAATACATCTTAAAATTGAGAGAAATTAATTGTTATATTTTAAATACAGATGATGTGGTGATGCTATTTCAAAAAGGAATAGGCATATTTTCTGTACTCAGTTAACTTTCTGCTAAGCTTGCTAGGAATTCAGACTAGGAATAATGGAATAGTCATTTATAACAGTTAATATTTTGTGTGTTAAATTGGGTCACAGATTGCCTGATGTGTCTGCAAAGGCGTTTTTGGAAGAAATCAGCACTGAAATCTGTAAACTTGCTAAATAGATTTCCCTCCTGGACTTGAGCAAGCATCACTCAATCTATTGAGGGCCTAATAGAATAAAATGAAGGAAGCCAGTTGAATTTATTCTGCCCCTGACTGCTTAAGCTAGGACATGGATCTCCTGACCCTGGAGGAATAGGTCACATATCCCTGGCTCTCAGACTTTGAGACCCAGCCCAGAACCTACATCGTCATCTCTCCAGCTCCCAGGTCTTCAAGCAACATCACTAGCTTTCTTGGATATCAGGATGGCAAATGGTAGATTGTGGGACAGCTCAGCCTCCATAATCCATGATCCATTTTCTTGTATTTAACCCCTTCTAAAGTGATAGATGACAGGCTGATAACAAATTGGTTCTCTCTCTCTGGAGAACCATGGCCGACATATTCATTCATGTTGTGTTTCCAAAATGTTCCAAGTCCTTTTTTCATGAATCACTAAAGATAGTAATCTGAACTTGCTGTATTCCTTCAGGTATTTGAGGTATTCTGCACAATTTGTGAGAAAATAATATAGGACAAGAAAATCTAAATGAGATGCTAATAAAAGGAAATTTACAAGCACAGCAACACTGAAAGAGCATCTCAAAATAGAGCTGGGAGGCCATCAGGAGACAGGGTGCACATAGAATTCCAGCTGCTGCTTGGAATGTGAATTTTAGTCACTCCCTGCCTTTGAGATTTGAATGCAGGCATCTGGAATGATGTAAACAACTGGACAATTACAGTGTGCTCAGATGATAAAGATGTGTACCAGCACGTTATCAGAGTTGTTCTATGGATATTTCCATTCTGTGTATGCATTCTTTTTCTTTTAATCTTCTATAGGTCACATATTCCTGATTACTTCTCCAAAGATAAGCTCCCACTTCTCTCGGCTTTCTTGGAACACTAATTTAGAGCTATCTGAGTCCGTCTCCCAAATTGCAATTCCTACAATTTCAAATGAAGCCCTGTTATGTTTGTAGTTTTTCAAGCAAAATTAGCAGGAGAAATTTTAAATGCAGGTAAGTAAATAATATAACAGGTACAAATAATAAAAACCACAAACTTATTAAAGGGTGTGACTTATTTTTCTATAAATTAACTTAGTCTTTATAAGGAGAGAGAATATTAGTACTAATCAAATGGAGATGAGTGCAGTTTGGGGAGAGGGGGCTCCAATCCTTTGTCCTATTTCTCCCAGGTATCTGTGTAAATTTGTAAGGGTTTATATAATGTCATAGCATGAATCTGGAAACTGAGGAGTCAATGGGAATTCAGGTAATGCTAATCATCTATTCCTAAGTGGTCATTTCCTATTAGATATTAGTAACTATTCATAGTTACAAATTCTAGTGCTCTTTAGTTATGCCATTCTCTGTTCTTAATGCTCTCTAGATTTTATAGATGAGAAACAGAGAGCACAAAAGTTTAAGGAACTAGGACACAATCCTACGACACAAGCTGGGAGTCTGGATTCGGACACCAAACTCAATCTCTACAATGTACTTGCCTTCCAGGTCTCCCAGGTACAGAGCTCTTTCAGTCCGTGGATGTGGGTGTTTAGCTACTGGTGCTGGCAAAACTGAGCCTTCTCTTTCCACCCCACTTGCACTTATCCTTAGTAGTGGGCTCCATTATCTCTGACCTGTTGCTATTCATTGGCAAGATGACAGGAGTCCTTTAGGACATGAATCTCTCAGGGTGATGGCCATTAACACATCCTGCATTCTCTGTTGGAGCATGCAGGGGTCTGATAAGGCTGCTGCCTCATCAAATTATGCACCACTATCCAAGATCCACTCCCTGACATTCTCTGTGGAAACTACCATTCAGGAAAACCGGGGAGGTAAGATATAAATTTCCGTCGCTCAGTTCCATAAACCTTGCAAATGACAGGATCCCTATCCTTTGGAGATCACACCAGGTATGAACCCAAATAGAGAGAGCCTTTTCAGAGGCCATTTCTTTTTTTTTTTTTCTCAAAAGTTGCATTTTAATACATGTTATCAAACATAACAGAAAAAAAGCAAATTTTCAGAAGCTGTACACACTGTTCACTGAAAACATTTGTTGAGGCAAATACAAAAAAAATTGTTACAATCATAATTTTTCTAACTTTGCACAAAATTATAAGCATATTACATTCTTCATATTAAACACCTTTATATGCACTTTCAATGAACAGTATATATATATACATATATATATATATTTGTATATATTTTCTTTATCAACCATCTTTACTATACCCATTCCCCTTTCCTGCCCCCCGCCTCCCCCATGTCGCGTCCAGTGTTTCTCTATTTCTCTTATGTTTCCCATTCCCACCTCCCTTATTCATCAGCATCCACTAATCAGAGAGACCATTTGGCATTTGGTTTTTTGGGATTGGCAATGGAATATTATTCAGCAATAAAAGAGAATAAAATTATGGCATTTGCAGGCAAATGGATGGAACTGGAAAGCATTATGCTAAGTGAAGTCAGAGGCCATTTCTTACTCCCTCCTCTGGAACTTGTTTGAAACCAAGAATTTTTGTGTATGTGTATGTGTGTGTGTGTTTGGGGGCAGGTGGGCAGGGAAGGGGTTATAATAAAGAACTAGACATATAAAAGAATACTATCAAATAAAATTTTCAAAAGGAATATAAGTCCTGAGAAGGGAAGGGATCATAAGTTGCAGTGGGGAGTATTGTCTCTGTCCATGATAGTGAGTTTTGAAGTGTGTTAGAGAACAAAACCAAAGACAAACCTCACATGATTTTAGAGATCATCATCCAAATGGAAAAAAAAAATACAGGTTGTGATTGGATGAGGAGAGGAGAGAGTATAAATACTTTAAAAAAATACCTATAAAGCAATGTAGACAGGAACCAGAATTAGAAGGTAAGGATTGGGACCTCCAGTACCCGAAATACTCTGAGGGCAGACATGGTAGCCGTGCCTCTACAGGCACATCCAGTAGCTACACGCGATTTTTTTCTTATGATATTCCTTATTTATTATTGAAACATCTGATATGTGAAATTTTTTTAAGAGTGAAGGAGGTAGAAGGAAGTTCAAATTGAATTCCATGGTCTACTCCAATTATTTCTTGTTGTCAGGCCACATGTATTCTTTGACTTTCTCTTAACTTTACTGAGTTTATGTCAGATACTCGAGCTCATTTTTGTGCATAGTTTAGTTTATTTAATAGTTTCAATCTTTCAACTACAACATCAGCTATAGTGAAAGAGATAACCCAAACCTAATGGCAGCACCTCACATCTGCATTTACCTTTCTGGAACCCAGAGTATGCTGGTTAGGCAAGGAATATTCCACTTAACAATGAAATGAAGTACCTAACAAAGAGTAGGGGTCAAAGCAGAAGGGGGAAGAGGAGCACCAACTAGCAGAATCATGATTTTCATTTCCTGTATTAAGAAGTAGTTGGTTGGTATAGAATCAACTTACATTCACAATAGGTTACACATATATTTTCCATCTCAATTAAATTTAAGTTGCCTACTGTCTTGGAGGTTGAGAGAATCTAGATATGCCCCAAGTTCTTCCCCTAGAGATGCCATATTTTGGTTTTTGAATAGAAGATATTCCATTCTTTCTGTAACAAGCCTTACATTTGACAAAGGTTTGCTGCTTGATTAAGCTACTGTGAGCAAGGATCTTGTAATACAGTATTTCCTAAGGATTTCAAAAGACTGTTCATTAAACTTTGTAATTTAATAATCTTTAACATTTGTTTGAAAAGATAAACAATTCATAAATGTCCTTATAATTTTGCATTTTACAGAATGCAAATGTGAAATTTACTTTACCAAAAACAGACAGAAAAGAAATAATCTAGGCTCTTGGATTTCACAACCTGCCTTTCTAGCCTTTAAACTACCTCCAGCATGAGGAAGAGATGTGACACATCTCTTGACACAGTGCTGGTGTGGAGCAGGTCTCCCTTCCACAGTCTGGGTCAGGGTAGTTGCTCGTTTGCACAGGCTGCATTCATATGAGGCCATTGGTCTGCACTCAGCTTTGTTTCTAAGAGCCCAAAATTTTCATGCACTTATCCTTTCTTTTTCTGCCTGTCTGGTTTCCATGGAAATGCAGCCCTCTTGGAAAACATAAAGCCATTATACGCTCCTTGCAGAAGCACGATGTTACATTTGGAGTCAAGTGAGTGGTGACTATGTCCTAAAATGTCAGTGCAGTGTGAGCAGGTCCTGTAAAGGACAGACAGGTATGCAGATGGAAGGCACAATAGCCAGTTGTTTTATCACATCCAGAGAAGTTACAGACATTCTGCTCTTCTACAAAATATACAAGATTACTCTTGTATTAATCTATTAATCTAAATGGACAAGGAGAATGGGTACAAATACAAGCAAGTTTCTTTGATTTAACTAAATGTTTAATATGTTCTCAGAAATTATAGAGGAGTATATTTTACTCTTTAACATTTAAATAAAGTTATTATAAACTATAAATCTATCAATTTCTCAACCAGGATATATAATTTCAAGAAAAAAGTTTCCTAATTGGGTTGATGTTTCTTCTCCCCCCTCCATAAACACTTACTTGTGAAATCAATTTGAACAATAATTTAAGGAAAAAAGCATTTTTCTTAAAATGTGTGAAACATCTTCCAATCATGTTATATGACAGTAACATATTTTACATTTCTCTGTATTATGTATGCTGATTCTTAAGGAAGAATCTATTTTAGAATTTTTTTTCAATTTTTATTCTTAGTATGTTATAGTTCTATAGCACCAAGTTTTATTTCCACCATTAATAGAACTTATTAAACTTCAGAAAAATTATTCAGTTTTGAAGAGATACTTGGATTTGGTCATGATATCATTGTTTACTGTGCAGTTAATCACCTCTTTTGTACAAAAGAAATTTCAGCCAGGCGCGGTGTCGCAAGCATGTAATCCCAGCACTTAGGGAAGCTGAGACAGGAGAATAGTGAGATCAAAGCCAGCTTTATCAAGAGCGAGGTGCTAAGCAACTTAGTGAGACCCTGTCTCTACATAAAACACAAAATTGGGCTGGGGATGTGGTCGAGTGCCCCTGAGTTCAATCTCCAGTACCAAAAAAAAAAATTCAAAAAATTCAAAGAACTGTAAAAAACATTTTTAAAAGATTATTTCCTCAGTTTGCTCACTGCATATTATTTAATAAATCATAAACATAGGAAATGAAAAAGAATATACGGGTGATAGGATAAACAAATGAGCATATACTGGGGAAATTTTATTCTTCCAGAGCCTTGCCACATGAAAGATTCTATCCATGTAGAACAGAGAGCAAAAAGACTTAGGAAGGAAAATGTGCTGCTTGGCTCAAACACAGAAGATGAAAATGTATTTTTGCACAAATCGCTTTAGACTTTCGTATTTCCAGGCGAAGGAAAGACAAAGTTGCCAATGAAACAATAAAGAAATAATAACGGGTTTTTAACACGAAGAAAGAAAGCAAACTTTTATTACAAACTAAAGATAAATCTTCAGTTGAATCCTAATGACAAAATGAGGCAATAAAATTGTAACAAAGAACCAATTTCAACATTTTATTGTTTTAATAAGAGAATAGGGATGTTCTACTGGAGAAGAAATGGTAAGCCTCAGTCAGAATAATAACCCAAGTTGGATAAGGTTAAAAAGTATGATAAACAATACTGAAAGGTACAGCTAAGCAGTAAAAATTTCAACTAAGAATATCTTTAGAGATAAGTTCTTAATAGTTTTATCTTTAGTAAGACAACATACTTTATAAGTGCATACTTTTGATCTCATATCTGGCAGAAGTACAATTTTTAATTATACTTATAAGATGTATAATATATTTTGATATGCTTATATATAATGAAATAATTACTACAGTGAAGCAAATTAACCCTATCCATCACATTCCTTAGGCACCCTTGTGTGTATATGTGTGTGTGTGTAAGAGCACCTAAGAAATACTTTAATTTTTTTAGTTTATTGTGTATATTCTGCTTGTTTATTAAGCCTCAAGCTCGAACTCTTTGATCTACTTATTCCCATTTCCCTCTACTCCCTGCCCTGGACCATTCTACTCTCTGCTTCTGTGGCTTCTACTCCTTAGATACCTTTAAGTCCAATAACAGAAGCAGAGACTACAACAATAGTTAGCAGGATCTGGGGGCACAGGTGGGTAGATTAAAGAACATAAAGTTTCAGTAAGATAGTAGAAAAACTTCAAAAGATCTGTTGTATGACATCGTGACTATAGTTAGTAACAATGTATCATTCTTGAAAATCACTAGTGTAGTGTAGATTGTGTTCTCACCACAAAAGACATTCTAAGTATATAAGGTAATACACATGTTAACTAGCTTCTAGTCTTGAAACTTCCCAGCGCATAGTAGATATGCATCTAGGTCAGATTTCATTTTTCTATATCAATATTTGTTTTAGCATTTCAAATATAATGATAAATAGGAATTTCAAAAATTCCAATTTTAACTATCTCTTAGACATTACTATCCACAAGTAGAAAATCCAATCTTTGCTTGTTTGCTTTTCTCTAACAATATGATTATTTGTGTAACATTGTTGAGGCGTAGATGTTTCTGGAAGAAGTAAGGAAAAAATATTGGTAGAATTTTTCAAAATTTTCAAATCATTCTGGAATGTTCCCTTTCTCTTCAATTCTACATTTCACTATCTTTGATTCTTATTTTTATACACATCCTTTTATTTAACCTCAGTTACAAGCCCATCCTTTTATTTAACCTCCCTAAATTTTCTTCTTGAGCAAGCCAAAGCTGCATATAAAGATAGAAATTCTTCTTGGCTATAACCAATGCTAGAATGGAGGCTAGTATTAAGAAAAGACACTGCTTCCTCTTCTTCAAATATCTTATGGGAAATTCTAGTTCATAGAAAGTGAAAGCTTTCAGATATTTTATAAGTCATTTATTCCAAGACTCTCCAATATGATTAAGAAATCATATTTCCCATGACCAAGATGATAAATTCATGAACTCCATTTAATACTTCTGTAGTTAGACTCTCTTTGGTCAATTTCTAGGATCTATATTTATGGTAAAAATAAAAAGATTCTCTGATCATTCTAATTCAGGCAAGATCTCAGAAGCCTATCTAATCAAATTATTTCACTTTACAAGTGTGAAAACATAGATGGAAAAATGTTGTACTGGCAAGTCTGAGAACCTACAGGTTATTAATATGAGAACAGGAACTCAGGACTCCTGATTCTTAGCCCAGAAGAAAAGAAAAGAAGAAGGACAGACAGTATCACTGTTTATTAAAATTCATTGATAGAATTGTCCTTATGTATTTTGTTCCAGATCTTTCCTGATAGTTTATGGTCATGCATTCTCAATTTTGCCATATTCTTCCTGTAGTAATTACAATCCACCTATCTACAGGCACTGCATTCTTGAGCTTGGCTCTGGGTTATGAAATGTAGGGTTTTCCCTTGCAGTTGATGTTGAATTACCTGTGCCTGTTTCTAACACCCCCCTTGACCTCGTGACTGGAGTTGCTCCTGTTCAGTTCATTTCAATGGAAAAAATTAAAGGCAAAAATATCAACTGAACACCTGATAATCAACACACCCTGAGCCAGGCAAGGCATGTGCTGTTATATTTCCTTAACATTCAAAGGATCTGGCTTGGGTATCCCTATGGAGCTGCATAAACTCTTCTCGGCATTGTCAATGTGATGGTTAATTTTATGTGCCAATTTTATTGAGTCTTGAGGTTCCCAGATACTTGCTCAAACATTATATTGGGTGTGTCTGTGAGGGTATTTCTGGATGAGATTAAAAACTGAATCAGGAGACTGTGTAAAGCAGATTGCCTTCCCGAGTGCAGGCAGACCTTATCCAATCAATTTGAAGATCCAAACAGAACAGAAAACTTGAGTAAAGGGGAATCCCTCCTGCCTGGCTGTCTTCTCTGGGATGTCTGTGTTCTGCTATGTTCAGACTCAAACTGAAATGGTTCTTCCTGAGTCATGAGATTCCTGTTTTCAGACTAGAACAATATCACAGGCTTTCTTGAGTCTATGGATTTCCTCCATAAGATCCTGAGCCAATTCCTTAAAATAAGTCTCTCTCTCTCTCCCTCTCTCTCTCTCTCTCACACACACACACACACAACCTATTGGTTCTGTTTCTGTAAAGAACACTAAAATAATAAGGAGGACAAAGATATATCATATGCTCTGCATTTATCTAAACGAGATTGCCAGTATGGGTCACAAAACTTGGAATCTTTCATTGTTATCTCATGACTTAGTTTTGTACACTCAGTTAAAAAGTTGTTTTTATATCACTTAAGCTTTTACCAATATTTCCTGCCTGTCTTCTGTATGAAAGGGTGACCCTGGGAATAAGCACCAAGTTTCAATTCATTTCTTTAATAAACGTACAAGGTCCACAACAAGCATTGATAATAGAAGGCTCTTAGTTATTGTCTGAATGAAATAATCATTCAAAAAAATCTATAAATCAACAATCTCAGTTATTTTAATGATTATTCAAAGGATCTCAGTTAGCAGTTGAATGCTTGTTTGATTTAAACAATAATTTGCCTTCAAGCAAGTTTTATTGTTTTCACTCAAACAATTGTTCATAAAACTCTTAGTTTAAAATCAATGTGCTTCCTCAGGGAATATGTACATAAAGTATTTTACTAATTTGATTATTTTTCCTTCATCTGTTGTATTAACAATTCCAACATCCCCTTTATAGAAAAGTCTTTGTAAAGATTATATCTATTCATCTAAGTATAAAAATCCCAAAGACAGGTAATTCAGGAAGCATAGGTCAAATTCATCATGGTAATCAGACATGGAAAATCTAGTTTAACTTCCATCCTGAAAGTCACCTCAGATTTCAATATGGCTATTGATGATCCTGCCATCATTTCTGTTTTAAAGGCCAAAGGATGAAATTTTAAAAACCTCTTCCCAAAGGAAATTTTAAAAACCCTATCTTAATTAGGCTTTTTTGTTTGTTTGTTTTTTGTTTTAAAGAGGCTTTTAGACGCCTCTTGAAACTCATTACCTGGAATTTAGTGCATGATCACACCCAGGTGCAAGAAGGATGAGAAGTACAGTCTTTTATTCTGACAGTAACATGACTCCAAGAGCTCTACCATAAGGGAGAAACTGAGACTTCATGTTGGGTCAGCCATAGTAGTCTGCGCATTTATCTGTCCTTAAACATGCTCATGAATCTATCAAATATGGGCCTCGAGTGCTTTAACAAACCAATCCATGATAATCCATGGTAACTTCCTGTCATCTTCTGCCTTCCTCCCTGTGGAATTTGAGGTCCTATAGGTCACTTCTGGCACCAACTATAGCACTGCAATGTGCCATTGGAGTTTGGACCTTGGTATTATACCTGAGAGTTCTGTATGGAGATCTCCCCCAAAGCCCCTCTTCTCAAGCTTCCAGAATAGATCTAAGTTCTCAGAGGTGAGGTCTGATTCCACTTCCAGTACTGGTGGGAGAGCCCACTGTGATGATTCCTGGTCATTTGTTTGGGAGCAGGAGTGGACAAGTGATTCCTTACACATGAACGCTTGTTTACATTCACTGTCTTACAGATTGGAGAAACAAAAAGCAAATATACTCCCTGTTAAGAAAGTATCAAATTGGAAACAAAATGTTATAAATTATATATTATACAGGCTAATTATATATTAGCCTATAATATTATACTATAGGTTAGATTTTCGAGGCAGATGTAAAAGAAGAGAGTGAATCTGCTATATTTATGAAAACACTAAGGTAGTTACAAGAACACAAAGATAAAGGAGAACCTGAGATTATGCCCATTTTATAGATTTTGCTTTTTTGATGACTGAATTTACTCTCATAAAATATTTTTGCCATGCATTAGTCATATTAATGTATATATTAGTCATGTTAATATATATGTTTTAGCATGAATGGAAAAATCTGTTTATTAAATATTTCAAAGAATTCTACAGATTCATCACAAATTTTCAATGGTAATTTGAAACAGTGAAAGGATTGTGAATGAGAGTGGGATTAGCAAGATAAATACATCAGAAGCAAAGTAGCCATGATACTCGAGGAGAGACACTGGAGCCAGACTGCCCACAATTCAAAGGACAGCTCCAACTTTTACATGCTCTGTGACTCTGGAGAGGGCTATTAATCTCCCCGTGCCTTTCTCAATCTAAGAAGCAGAAATAACAGCACTGCATAACTCTTGAACTACTTATTACACATGCATATCTTAAAACAACACCTGGGGCATATTAAGTGTTATATATGTGTTAGCTATTATTGTTATTAACTTGAAAAAAATCAGAACATGACAACAACAATAAAATTCTAAATTGACACTTGTTAGCAGGAAACTTGAGCCAATTTTTTTTTATTGCTTAGGTTATTCCAAATCTTTCCCAGTTAGAATTGTTTCCCTCAAATGGCAAAATGCTAATTGTCACCTGCCCTTTCAAATAAAAGCCTATATAACCCTGAAGAAACTCATATGGATTAAGTGCCTTCTCCATGTCTGGCATTTAGCCACTGTGTGGCACAGCCCTGTGGGGGACGATTTAAAATGGGATCTATCTGAGTTGAGTGCCAGGATGTGCCGATAACATTGAACCCAGAGCAGTGGGAACTCTCTAGATTTGTGCATCACAGGAGTCAGGGGCATCATTCCAACAAAGGCCCTTGTACAGTAGGCTGTCTATATCCAAGGGTTCCACATACACAAATCCAGCTAACATGAGATCGAACATATTTTAAAAAATATGTCTGTACTGAACATGATACACTTGTTTTGTTACTCTTTCCTAAAGAATACTACATGATAGCTATCAACATAGCATTTACAATTGGTTAGGCATTAGAAGTAATCTAGAGATAAGATGTATGGGAGAATGTGCATAGGTATATGCAAACACTAGACCATCTTATTTAATAGACTTGGGAGCATGCATGGGTTTTGGTACCCAGGAGAGGGTATTGGAACAAATCCTCGCTGGATGCTAAAGGATGACTGATAGTTGCTAAAGTTTAATGGTGAGGAAATATTCCTCCCAAGCATAGGTACCAGCACTGAGCAGCACCATCTCCTTACATCCTCAGCCTCACTCCGTTGAATCAGCTCTATTTAGTTGGTACTTGACCAAACTTGCACACCCCAATGGGCTTAGATAGGCTACATGAACTTCTGGGAGTGTCCTTGGGACTGATACAGGTCTTCATTCCTATGATTAAGCACATTCAGTAGCAACTGAGACTTAGGGGAGAAAAACCAAAGACAGTAATTGTGAGAAATCATAGAACCAGTGTGTCTCACCAAAGGCTGTGTGGACATGCAAGACATCTCTCAAGAAACCACTTGAGAAGACAGAGGGAAGCCCATGGTTTCAACTGCCTTTTACTATTGTCATTCTTTCTGTCTGGGCCTTCTGTATGTGTCTCTTGATTCTCTCAAAGTCCATTTTACTTTCTTTTCTGATATTCCCAGCTGGTACTTGTATTTCTTGAACATATTACAGAGGTACTGAATAACAATAGCCTAATAAATCATATTTTGTGCTAAATTATGGGTGGAAAGAAGGGAACAGAATCACTTTATCTGAACATAGATAGCAACAAACTGTGCAGAAAATCTAAAATATAAGTGGCTGATACAAGCACAGACATGAAATTTTCAACTCCTTGCACTAGTCAGGACATGTTATTTTATGTTGAGATAAGAAAATATCCCCAAATCTCTGTGGCTTAGCCAGTAAAGGTTTGTTTGAGCTGATTTGAAATCCACTTTGGTCCAAGCACTACCTTCTGGGCTCAGACACCCCTGCCTCAAAGCAATAATCCAAGCAAATAGAGACTCCAACATGCTACAGTTGCAAAATCTGAAATCTGTGGCCTCCAGATCATTAGCTACAAAAAAGACTACTGGATAGTCCTGGTGCTGGAATTAAATGTTTCAGATTAGAAATGTAACAAGTCTTCTATTTCTTTTTTTTTTTAATTTTGTTTTTTTAGTTGTAGATGGACACAATATCTTTATCTTATTTATTTTTGTATGGTGCTAAGGACTGAACTCAGTGCCTCACACATGTGAGGCAAGCGCTCTACCACTGAGCCACAATCTTAGCCCCCAAGTCCTCTATTCTTAGCCCACTAGTCATTGTTAGCTGTATGGTCTTGCTCATCACATGGAGATTGTGAAGGGAAATCTCACTGCCTTCCCACAACAGAAGGACAACTAGATGGGAGTTAGCAGCTGGGCGTGTGTGTAGCCTTTTCATGACCAATAGTAAACATTTCAACTATACCCATTGCCTTAGGTGGGATATGAATGTCAGAGATAGAGAATGCTACTTTCAGAACAATTTTAATTCTGAAATGAACAATTGTCTTAATTATATTAAGAAAGAGCTAAAGTATACACACATCCATAAGTCATCTGTATGTGGTTTTGTTTTTTTAAATTCAAGCTTAGTAGGTATTTTGACCTGTCATTAAGTTACACTGAAATGTTTTTAATATGTTCATGTTTTACCTGAAATAAGTATTTTCATGTTCTTTCTTTACAGAAAAAAAATGCCTCATGATGAGTCAAGATATGTTTATATGCTCAGTATGTATTTCTTTAACTAAATCTATATTTAGTAATTTATTTCAAATTCTTTTTGTAGCTCTCAAAAATCTACAGGAAATTGTTCCAGCTCCAAACAGTTAGTGTATGATTATCTATGACCATTATGCTCATGACAATTAGCTATGTTATACATTGCTTTTTGACATGTATATGGTTGAGTTTAAGATGCATATTTGGCTGATCTAAAAACCAAAAGTTTTTCAAATATTGTGAGAATTGTGATAAAAAATATTCTCACTGCTTCCATTAGTTAGGAAGATCCAGGAGGCTAGGAAGTCTGAACAAGGTTGTCACTCTTCACAAAGTGCCCCTTCACTGTGGGAGAAAGACGTGGAGCTTTCCAAATGACTATAAGCGATGCAGGTGAATAGGCAGGAAAATTCAGTCACCTCAGAGAGCCAGAATTCAAACTAGCCAGGGAAAGTCTTGTGCATCAGCAAGTTAGTAGACACAACTCTGTGCCCTCGGTGGTCATCCACTCTCCACTATCTCAAGAGCAAAATGATGGAGGAATGTTTTATATACACTAACAATGCTTTGTGGGCTGGGGTGGTAGTTCAGTAGTGAGTGTTTGCCTAGCATGTGTGAGGCACTAGGTTTGATTCTCAGTACTGCGTGTAAATAAATAAATTAAATTAAAATAAAGGTCCATTGACAACTAAAATTTTTTTTAAAAAAAACAGTGCTCAATGTGTAATATCTTGATAATAACATAAAAGAAAAAAACTCCTACGGGTATTAAAAGGCCTAATCTAAGAAAAAATATTCCTGAATTTCTTCCTAACTCTAGACCATTATGAAGTTGGGCTAAATATTTCAGTTACTCTAAAACTGAGAGCATGTAATAATGATAAACACCATGTAACATGAGCTCAAGATGTAATCTGTCTTTTTTATATTTCCCTATTACAGATGTATGAAATCATTTAACTTGTTAAATCAAGTGATTTTATTTTCTACTGGAACCTGTTAGCATAATCATTTTGAAGTACATTTACATGAAGACAGTACTTAAAAGTGATTCCTTTTTTCTCTAACGTAGATGTTAAAAATCAATTTTTACAGAGATTAATATCAAAGTTGTGAAGTTCTCAGAAAAATTGGATAAAAATTTCAGAAACCACAAAAACTATAATGTCTACTTTACTTGAAAATGGTCAATGGGGTAGTACTTATGAAAACTAATACCATCCCTAATGTTGGAAGTTATGAATCAGAAATGCTCTGGATGCCTCTCATTACAGGCCAGGAATGTAACTCAAAAATACACCAGGTCGCCACTGGATGGCAGCATCACACAAAGGACAGAAGCAAAGAGGAAAACTGGTTGCATAAATATTGCTACAATATAAACAGATCTTAATTATGACTGATCCAAAAAAAAAGTAGTAAAGGAAATCACTTCACTGGTAAATGCTTGGTGAGAACTGATTAGTAGAGACCACTGCACATTTTGAAGTAAAACTATAAATTCAAGAACATTACCTTCAACTCGTCTCAAAACGAAAACACCCTTTACCTTCCTTAAGTAAATGAAAGATGGAAGAGTGAAAGCTGAGAAGATTGGTCATACACGCACAGCCTTGTCACTCACTTACACCTCCAGGCACAGATGTAATACACAGGGAAACATCAACAAAGTCAAACGGTATCATTTACATATATCATCACACTCAAAAGATATCATTACTATGTAGCACTCAAACACTTCAAAATCTATTTGTGAATTTATTTGATTGAATTGTTCAAAAAATATATAATAAAGTGTTCAGATAAAGTGCTGTTATGATTCCTTAATAACTTTGTAAATATAAATGTTACATTGTATTTTTTAAATCTTAAAACTTAACAGATAATTTGTATTATAAAGATATTTGACTATATTTGAACTATGAAGTTTACTGTGTGCTTGCTATGTGAGAAAATGCTTGAAAATATTAAACATTACTGATTCTAATTTGTGTGAACCTATGAATATTTCTTTCCATTTACAATTTGGTAATGTAATCCCAAACATCAGCCTATCTGAGACTCAGAACCTTTGACATTAGAATTGTTTTGACTTTAATCTTTATGGGTCGACATCTCTCTGAATGCATTAGTCCACTATCCTAACTTTGTAATCAAGATCTTGAATAGAGAAGAAAATTAATGTTTGTTATGTGGTCAACATTTTGTGTGCACTCAAATTATCTAGTGAACTGAACAAAATTATTATCTGTGCTAAATTTGACTTAAATATATACTGACCCAGAACACAAATTGAATTTTTTTTTTTTTTTTTTTTGCTACCTGGGATTTAACTCAGAGGCACTCGACCAGTGAGCCACATACCCAGCTCTATTTGTGTTTTACTTAGAGACAGGGTCTTACTGAGTTCCTTAACGCCTCGCAGTTGCTGAGGCTGGCTTTGAACTCGTGATTCTCCTGTCTCAGCCTCCCAAAGTGCTGGGATTACAGGTGTGCACCACCCACGCCTGGCCAAGTAGAAATTTTTAACAAAATATGCAAAATATTACACTATAAAAGGTTAGCAATTTGCTTTTCCTTTTTTTCAAACATTTTAAAATGAAATGTGCACAATACTTTTAATAAGCTCCCAATAGTAAGTTCAATGTACTTAAAAATAAGTCTCATAATATGTTTCCAACTTTAGTTTTTCTTTAACTAAAATTGTATGTATAAGAGGAATTTTAAGCCAGGCGCGGTGGCTCAAGCCTGTAATCCCAGCACTTAGGGAGGCCGAGACAGGAGAATCGCGAGTTCAAAGCCAGCTTCAGCAATGGTGAGGTGCTAAGCAACTCAGTGAGACCCTGTCTCTACATAAAACACAAAATAGGGCTGGGGATGTGGCTCAGTGGTCGAGTGCCCCTGAGTTCAATCCCCAGTACCAAAAAAAAAAGGAATTTTAAACTAACTCATCATTTTATATGGTGCTGTGATGATATGTTACATTGTATTGTACTGTTTGGTTATACTATATGGTAATATAGTCTAAATTATTCTAATAGATACATTTTTAAATTTTATTTTTTCTTTTTAGATATACATGAAAGTAGAACGTCTTTTTGACACATTATAGGTACATGGAGTACAACTTATTCTAACTAGGATCCGATTCTTGATGTGGAATTACACAGGTCGTGTATTCATGTACGAACATAGGGAAGTTATTTCCCACTCATTCTACTGTCTTTCCTATTCCCATCCCTTCTTCTTCCCTTCATGCCCCTTTGTCTACTCAAATGAATTTCTATTCTTCCCTCCCCACCATTATTGTGTGTTAGCATCTGCCTTTCAGAGAGAATATTCAGCCTTTTGATTTTTTGGGATTTGCTTATTTCACTTAGCCTGACAGTCTCTAGTAGCATATATCTTTATATCATATTATTATTATAGTATAGTATATTTTTCTGTCCTTTACATTTTTTCTTTATATGTTTCCCTACCTTCACCTACAATGCTCACAAACTTTTTCTCTAAACCCCACCCCTGATTTTTTTTTTTAAAGATTTTTTTTTTTTTTTTTAGTTGTTGATGGACGCAATGTCTTTATTTTATTGCTTTGTATGTGGTGCTGAGGATCGAACCCAGGGCCTCACGCATGCAAGGCAAGCGCTCTACCACTGAGCCACAATCCCAGCCCCCTAACCCTGATTTTTAAAAAATGATTATGACATCTAAAATATTTAGATTGGAGAACTCTCTGAAGACCTGTAGCACTTTAATTTATTAATTAGGCAAACATGTCACAGGGATGTATGTTCCATATTCTGATTGCATCTGACAGAAAGCAGTGAGTATGATATGTTTCTTGCTAATTTTCCATTAGTTGCAATAGGAACACCAAATGCTTAGGTCACAGGGACTCTGGTCACGTTACTCACTGGCCCCAAGAAGTTAAGATAGGGGTCCAGGGAGAGCTTTGATTTTAAATTATACATGATCTGAACACTCAAGAGAGTTGAGGCTATGAAGCCAGCTGAATCGGAAAAAGGATTGGAAAAGAGAAGAAGGGAAATATTTCATGAATATTGTAAAACAGGAAGCAGAACACTCTGAACAGCAGCCCAGAAAGGGGCTCACAGTGCTTGTCAATTGCTTCCTCTAGCACTGAAGCAGAGGGCGCCAGGGATACATCAAGGAAAGAGCTCAATGAAGGTGATCCATTAAAGGCCATAAAAACCCAGTTAAGAACTATTTTCTCCTGAGGGTGCTGGCCATGATCGGTGAAATCTTCCAGCACAGAAGTGAACTGAGCATCCACAAATACACCCTTCTGAATAGCCTGTCTCCTCCAAGTTGGTTTTCACTTTCTACGGTGCCATGTTGATAATTTTCAGCTAATCAGGTTGTTACCGCCTTCCCTTTGTCTTCCATGAAAATGGAAAACTCTTTCCTATTTTATAGGTTCTCACTTTCTCAGACTCATAGTCTAAGCCCCATGTGTGACAACAAAATACCATAGACCAGGTGATGTTAAAAACAGAAGTTTATTTCCTGCAGAGGTGGGATGTTTGAGGTCAGGGTGCCAGCATGGTTGAATTCTGGGAAGAGCTCTCCTCTTCCCTACTTGCAGATGGCCACCATCTTACTGTGTCCTCCTATGGTAGAGAGAGAAAGAAGACGCTTTTTGGACCCCATCATGGGCTCTCCACCCTCATGACCTCATCCAGACCTAATCACCTCCCCAAACCTCCAAGTCCACATATCATCACATTGCAGACCAGGGCTTTGGCACATGAATCAGGGAGGACACTGTTCAGCCCACAGCTCTCGTGGAGTCTTACAATTCTTCCCTGCAAGCAAGCCGGATGCACTGTCCTCTCCAGCTACTTGATGAGCTGTTTCTCCAATGAATCTCCCTTGCTCCTCCTGATGCACACAGCTTTTGAGTGCAAATCTGCTCACTCAGCATCAAAGTCTCTTTTCTCATGCCTTTGGCTTTCTATTTCTAGGACAGTCCCCAGGGCTCTGCTCAGCCATAAGCCCTTCTGCTGAACACCAACCACTCCCCAAGTCCTGCTCCAGCACTGTGCAAACACCTGCCTAATACACTAGATAACACTAAAATCATTTATTTTCTTATCTGCTGCTCACACTCAATAAGGCTATAACGTCTTTGAGGAGATGAGTGTCTTGTATTTAGCAACCACCATAGCAGGGCTGTTGAGTGAGAGAGTGAGAAAATAATGGCTTGAACAGAACAGTGGCCTCCTTTCCTTGCGACATGTACTCAACTAACCAGCATGATGAGAATTTGGCAGTATAATACCATTTGGAGCCAGCCAAGAATTTAATTTAGTCAGTGTGGGCATATGGCCATGATGCTGTAATTATTTTACTATTTGGGTGTATCATACTTTAATTTAGACAAATGAATAAAGGGGAAAAAAGGAGATGAGGTATGGATGGATGTTTTATGTTCTTCTTTGCCATTCAGTGCCCCAGGTAAACCTGAGAACATGGTAGAAAGCCCAGTGGTCAAAAATACCAGGAACAGAAAACATCTTTGAAGCATCCTGATGAAAAGGCGAATGCACTTTGCTGGCATCATCTCAGGGCCACAGTCTCATGCCTAGGCCTTGCTACTATGTGAAGTTAGTCCTGTTAGAGTTGGCTGTGGAGATGAAGGTGACAGGTGACTTGACCTATGCTTTGTAATATTTGAAAACTGTCATGTACATGATAGAAGCTGGGAAAGCCTGCCACATTTCAAAGGGAAAGATCTAAAAACTTAAGTCTACCTTTGATGTCAAAAGTCCCATTTCTAGGGAGGACCACATAAAATACTATTTAGTTATGCAAAAGTAAAACAGAGCTGGAGACAGTGGTGTGCACCTATAATCCCAGCAATGCAGGAAACTGATGCAGGAAGATTTCAAGTTTGATATCAGCCTTGGCAACTAAGCAAGACTCTGTCTCAAAATTTTAAAAATGGAGATATAGCTCATTGAAAAAGTGCCCCTGTGCCAGAAAAAAAGAAAGAAAGAAAGAAAGAAAGAAAGAAAGAAAGACTAATTGTGAAAGAGATATTTGAAGGCTGAAGACCTCTAATGTTTTTGCAATGATGAAAGAAGATTCTATGTTGTTAGTCAAGGTTTATCTCTTGTTACATCCTCTTTGGAGACATAGTTTACCTTGTTCTTTTAAAGTTCCAATGCAATGTATTCTGTGCTGTAAACAGTTGTTTATGGAGAGCTCTTTCTACTCTTGTGAGTATTTGTTCATAGGATCTGCACCTGGGACTACATAGAGTGTAGAAATGATGAGTAGACAGGATCAACACCTGTTGAATGATAAGAACAGACTTTATTAAGATGCACTTGAACTACACCATTGGTTTACACCACTTGGTGGTGTTTAATTCTCAAAAATCTAGATTTTTAATGATTTTAAAAAATTACAAGGATGTTTTACAAAACAGCAGGAGTGTATCTTTCATAGCATGCTATGTATTTGAGTTCCAAAGAGATATTTTTTGAGCCAAAAGGTACTTAATCATTCTGAAAGGATGGGGTGAAAAGTGAGCTGAAGGATGGAGCTCAGGCACTCTGGAAGGACACAGGAAGAAGAAAATCAAATTCCTCAAGCAAAGTTGAGATAGAGAGAAGAAAGGGCTGCATGTTGCTTCTTAACGTCTTTATTAAACATGGACTCTACAGACTATGGGAATCAGAAACTCCTACCTAAGTCTCTGTCACAGACTAATTCTGCACTCCAATACAGGGGCAGGTATAGGGCAAGGGGAGGGATCCTAGTCCCATTTGAGGGCTCTGCAGAGCATACGTAACCTCAAAGTAGTCCAAAGTGTCTCTACATTACAATTCTCTTTCCAAATCATTGATGAAACTTGAAAAAGAGTATCTCTGTACCTGTGCTGCCTGGAGTAGGACGAAGGATAGGGCAGCCTTTGTTTCTACCTTGGACCCAGGAAGCAGGAGAAGTTGTCTTCTATATCCACATAGGGTGTAGCATCCACAAGCTTCAGGACTGTCTGTGATCCATAACTGCAGAGAGAAATCATTGATAGTGCAGAGCTCCAATCTATGCTCCATAGACAAGTGTCACCCCAGGCCGACACAGCTCTTGAGCTTATCATTAAAAATTCATGAGAAATTAAATGATCTGCTCAAAAGTTTTACGTTTACTTCATGTCTGTCCAAGAACATTACTAAGTTCTTCTGATTCACAGTCAATAATTTAAACACACAACATTTTATACCTTTAGGTGAATGTAAATGAATGATATATATGCAACTTGTACCATATGATAATAAAAGGACATTTCTGCTTCCCATTACCACCATTCAATCTGGAGAAATAAAGTATGTTCATACACTGAATTATCTGTGGCTCCATTCTGATTGTGTCTATTTACTTCCCCTAGAGGAAAATATTTTTAATGATTGCTGTACTACCAAAATTATCCCTGATTTAGGGATAATATATGATTGCTCCTCTTCTTCACTTTAAACGTAAGCAATAATAAAAATACGTTTTATTTTACTGTGCTCTGAATTTTTGTCACATATCAATTAATATATTTCCCTGTAAGACCTGGACATAAAATCCGATTCAAAGGTGGAAGAACTAAAGGACATTATCTCCCATCTTTTAAAGATTCCCTTTCTGCTATACCTTGTCCTCATATGCCTTTAAAATCCTCAAAGTGACATTTATTTGTAAATATAGGCTGATCATACTTTCCAGAACACTTGTATTACTTGATTAATAAAAGCAAGATTATGTTTTTCTCTTCTTTTTGATTCTCCTTTTCCATTGTCCCCTTAAACCCTGGATGTTTTAAAAGATTCTTTTATCTGATTCAACAAATGTAATGAAATTGGCAGCTGAAGGAAATGACAAAATACAATAAGAAATCAGCTAGCTAGATTTAAATAAACTCATTGAATTCTCTTTATTCTTTCTCACAGACACACACGCATACACACACACACACACACACAAACACACAAATTATTTAGATTCTTACTTGTGCCTGAAACTCAATTTGTTCATGGAGATTTGAAATGTACAGTACGATCCCTCTGGATTAACATCCCCAAAATGAAATGAGTCATGGTTTGAACTTGAGATATCCCCCTAAAGTTCATGAGAAAACTGTAGCAATGTTCACAGGTGAAATGAATAGATGGTGAGAGCTGAAACTTACTCAGTGAATTAATTCCTTCACTGGATTGAAAAATTGAAAAGAATACTGACCTGGATAGTAGCTGTGGGAAGGTAGGATGTGGCTACAGGAAATAGGACACTGGGGACACACCTTTGGGGTTGATATTTTGTCCCAGGTTCCTTGATCACTCCCTTTGCTTCCTGGCTGCCATGAGCAGAACAGCTTTCCTCTTCCATGCCCTTCTGCCATGCTGTTCTGCCTAACTTCATACCCAGAGCAATGGAGTTGGCCGACCATGGACTGAGACCCTCTAAAGACAATAGCCAAAATAAAATTCCCCACCTTTAAGTTGTTCTTGTCAGGGCTTTTGGATTTTGTGACTAACAAAATCCAGTATGATTTACATCGACTCTTATGTATCTGCCCCAAATCTAGTACTGAATATTCTCATGAGCTGAATTATGTATCCACAAAAATCCAAC
Source organism: Xerus rutilus (assembly GCA_028644305.1). NCBI lineage: Eukaryota > Metazoa > Chordata > Mammalia > Rodentia > Sciuridae > Xerus > Xerus rutilus. The sequence continues at coordinate 13,285,317 of CM053405.1, read as the reverse complement.
ATCCCTCATGATGTGACCGAATTTGGAGATAGGTCTTTAATGAGATGTTAAAGTGAAGTCATTAGGGTGAACCATGATCCAATAGGACTGGTGTTCTTATAAAACAGAAAGAGATGGGAGTGACTCACTCACACAAGGAACTACATAAGAAAATAACAAGAACATGATCTCCAAGCCAAGGGGAGAAACCAGGAGAAACCAGGAGAAACCAGGAGCCAGGAGAAACCAGTGCTGTTGGTACCATCTTGAGCTTCTGTGTTCCCAAACTGTGAAGAAACATATTTCTGTCAAGACTCCTACTCTGGGCTATTTGATTATGACAACCAGAAAAACTAATATAAATGCCTAAGGTGAAGGCTGCTTTTTAAATACTTGAAATAATTTGAATTATTGTCATGTTAATTTTAAAGTGTGCTCTGGTTTTGCGTTTTCTTAGTCCATTATCTGTAGTACTCTCCATACATTGAAATCTTACATCTTCAGACCCAGTTGTAATGCAGCGCATGCACACCAGGTGGCATACATGCTCTGAGCCTATTTCTCATAGCGTTTATAACATGAACTCTCTTCTAAACCCAGTGACTATGATGTGACCATGCTTTACACGTTCTGTCAAACAAAGAATGGGAAGAAGCTCAGATTGTTGAATACTATATATAATGCGTCCATATGCATGAAGAATATTCTCCCTCAAAGAATCTTCTAATTCCATCATGTCAGACTTAATGGAATTATTGATTTAATAATTAATAATTCCAGACTTAATGGAATTATTCTCTATAGGAATCAGTTAGTCTGATTTTAAACCAGTTTTAAAAATAATTTTGAACTGGGTGCCATGGCACACACCTGTAATCACAGCACTTTGGGAGGCTGAGACAAGAGAATGGCGAGTTCAAAGCCAGCCTCAACAATAGCAAGGCACTAAGCAATTCAGTGAGACCCTGTCTCTACATAAAACACAAAATAGGGCTGGGGATGTGGCTCAGTGGTCAAATACCTCTGAGTTCAATCCCCAGTACTACTATTACTAATAATAATTTTGCATCTGTAGTATCATCTGCCATTTCTCAATTTGTATTTTTTAATATTATGAAATATAAACTTCTTTGTATTCATATTAATGACATGCATTCATCAACAAATTCATCTATTTTCTTCCTTTTAATGTACATTCCCAAATATTAATTTTTTCCCTAAATCATAGATTTTATACAACAATTCTGAAGATTATATATCAGCTTTGCCTTTTTTTTTTTAAATCTGCGGAATGAAATGAATTGGTGTCTGCCCAATTGATACTGCTCATTAACAAGTTTCTAAAAGAATCACTACTTCTTTAAACACAATTTTATCTGTTGGCACAGATTTCAAGAAATATGCATGATTTTCCAAGGCACAAATACAAGTTCTCAGGTTTCTGTATGAATGGGCATAAAGCCATTGCTGATACTCTTCATCGTCTGCATTTTTATGAGGGTGTGTGTGTGTGTTCTTGTAATATGCTTGAGAATGCTGATATAGTGGGTGAACAAAGAAGTGTTACTTGGATTACTAGGAAATAACATTTAAAAGAAGAAAAGGAAATATGTTACCCAGTGGTCCTGGTATCCTCCCTAGTAAAGAAAGCTCACTATAGGATTCCACATTGTACAACTACAATTTGAAAGTTATTTGCTTACTAGTTCTTGGCTTGTTAAACTTTAGAGATTGAAGGCAAGTTTAGAAGGAAGTGGTTTTCCTGGGATTTTCTATAGTCACCATAGAAGAGGTCTAGGTGTAAAACTTAAGGTGACCTTGCTCGTAAACATTTGTGGAGTACCACAAACCAGGAGAAAGCATCAGCTCTTTCTTTTCAAGGTTTATTAAAGGAGAAATGAGAAGACATTAAAGGAGGTTGAGGATCCTTCTCCTCTGCATATAAACTCCAAAGTTCAAGAATCATATGTATCAGAGGAGCGACTGCATCTTTTATAGCAGGAAGGAAGTGCTGAGCAGCGGCTGCTCCAACACTAACTGGTGGATGCCAATTCATGTAGCCTGCCATGTGTTGACATTTTGGCCAATCCTACACTTCAGATAACCAGTACTAAGGTTTCAGTTGGATATTTATATATAGCTTCTTGTTACAGAGGTCCTTACTATAATAAAATCTCAGGAGGATCTGAATCATTCTGTTGCAGGCCAACTATGTTAAACTGAGAGTTGTGCATGAATCTCGGTCATTATATCTGAGCACTTGGGATAAAGGAAATGGTGTCACTTTATATTGTAGTGAATTTTCAGTAAAGCAAACCTTTAGGGTTTAGTAAGAAAAAATGAAATTACAAAGTCACTCTATTCATTTGATATCTTACTGTTGAATGTTTGCTCTGTACAAAGCACTACATTAGAATTTTACCCCCAGTTCCTGGGAAAACCTCTCTCTCTATTTTTCACATACACATAAAGTGTGTGTGTGTGTGTGTGTGTGTGTGTGTGTGTGTGTGTGTGTGGTGATGTTTGGTTAGTCATTTCCTGGTTTAGTGTTCGGTTTATTTTCTAATCATAGGAATGGTTGCACTGAAGGAGGATTTATGTGGCTACTAAAGATTTAGTGCCTAGAATGAAATGAAAGGGCATTCAGATTTTTTTCCTTCTCTACCACTTAGTGAAAATAATACAATGTCATGTTCTCAAGAAGAAAGGCTAGCGACAAAATCAATGGCATCTGACATTATTCAATATTTTTATTTGTCTTGCTGGATAACAAAACGATTATTGTGTTAAGAAAACTGTCAATTTTCACAGTGATCTGAGAGATTCTGGGAATTATTAAGTTAAATATTGATTATGACTTTATAGGAGGATATACATTATTATCCATATTTTACAAATAAAGGGGGGAGGTGAAATATGTCCAAGGCCATGGGATTAGTGGGTTGAAGAGCCAAAATTAAATAAATCTGTGATCTTCCCCTATTTAAACCAATGTCATTCAACACCATGGCAATGCTTGCAAACCAAATGTAGTAATCCCACAGATTATCTGCCAACTGTCACATAAAATATATAAATGCCAATTATTATAAATCTATTACCATAGCTCTAGGGCAACTTTATACTTACATGATCATATGCTGTGTTTATAGCATCAATTTTAAAACACAGTTTCTTCTTGAAAATACAAGTATGAAAAAAGTTACAATACCTTATGCTAACTGACAACAATTTCATGGAACATAAGATCAAATCATTGATTTTTAAAATTCAAATTAAGTATTAATTTGCAATGCTCAGGAAGAGGCCAAAAAATTAAAATGGCTTTATAATTTAATTACAAATCATTACAATACTATGAACAAACCACTTCAGTAATAAAATAAAATTATCATTTATTCAAAAGATAATACCCCTTGTGATTTTTGAATAAATGTTTCTTCTCAGTGACATTACCATTTGAATCAAAATGATTGTTCAACTAATTCCCAATCTCCATTCAGTCCTCACTTTTTTTTTTTTTTGGATAGAAAAATGCTGCACAGCTCCAGATCTTTCCAACTGCTGTAGACATCAATGTTGCTGCAGAGAAACAATAATGTGCTCACTGTAATTATTACATCACTATTCTGCCTAATGTGGTAACTGAAAATGAAAACAAAATAATTCTTGCACCAGGACTTACCTGTTTCTGTATGGATTTTTCTTTTCCCTGTGATCACACTGCTTCCTGAGGGGAAACTTGTGACTCTCCTGTGAGTGGTAGTGAATGTCTTAGAGTAGCAGGAGGCGAACTCAAATGGACTTGCCTAGGCAGGACTTCACGAACTCCTTTTTCAGAATTAATTTCTACAGATGAGAAGTACATGTTTCTAGCTTAGACTGTGTCACAGGGTCATAATAAGACATGACAATAAAGATTAGGTCCAAAGGCCCATCCTATAAAATATTAGAAAATAAGAGGAAACATGCACAGGTGTGATTCAAAATCTGTAAAATTCATTTCATCTCTGAAACTCCCTTTCACATTATTTGGATATTTCTTTTTAGGAGTTTCAATTTGAGGACATTTAGTTGTACTTGGTCCTCCAAACAAAAAGAAAGACAAAGTATGCTGTGACTGTTCAGAGCAGCAGCGGGCAACATTCAAAATTTGAATATACTCTTAGTTGACAGTGATGCATATTTTAATGGAAAATATAGATGTTCCTTTAATGAAACCTCTATACTCCCTGAAATTCCTCCTTTATGAGCTCTCAAATGTTTTAAACCATTTAAGAAACTGCTTCCCCCAAATAATATTTTAACAAGCAAGTATTAGTTTACCTTTACATAAATCAACTGTGTATACTGTGTATATGTCATCACTTTGAAAAACAATATATTTCAGTAACTCCTGGCTGCAGAGCAGTAATTCTTTTCTCTTGTACAACATAAAAAATAAATAAATTTGTCATCTCTGAGTGTCAAGAATAGAGTTTTCTCTTAGGTATCGCTTTAGCTAGACACATATTCTCTTCCTTCAAAAAAAACCGTAAGTATTTGAAGAATGTGATAAATAAGCAAGTTCCGAATAAGCTAATCAACCTGATCAAATTTAATACTGAGCAACACAATCTATACCTAGGAAAGATTTAAGGTGGTGTTTAAGATACTGACTTTGGTGTGCATATTTATAGAGGCACAGAGAATTTTATAAGAGAATCTAGAATCAAAGTTAAAACTACATATTGAGATTAGTAGGTGATTACTCAAGAAGTAAATTATTTTGTAATTGAAACTAAATAATGGACAAAGACTACAAGAGGGTGAGGGTTCTCTCAAGGAGGTAATGTTAGATTCTTTGAAAGCTTAAGGGGACTTTGCCTAGACAGGAGGAAGACTGACCCTTCAGCAACCAATGCCACTCAGAGTTAATGTTATTTACACATGTTTCCTACAAGTTGAAGGAGGGATGTGTAAGTGGAGGCTCCAAAAGCATATGCCTACATGTCTAGTACCAACCAACTGTAAGCACTAGATGCCTTAAGTGGAATCAGAAACCTTCACATTCCCTTAGGATCTTCCCTATTGTTGGAGATACAGACATGAGGGTGCTGACTTCTACAGATAATGAGTTCATCAAGAAGAGGAAAACAGGGGCTGGGATTGTAGCTCAGCGGTAGAGCGCTTGCCTCACATGCGTGAGGCCCTGGGTTCGATCCTCAGCACCACATACAAAGCAATAAAATAAAGACATTGTGTCCATCTACAACTAAAAAAAAAAAATCTTTAAAAAAAAAAAAAAAAGAAGAGGAAAACAATGATGTGGAAAATGCAGAGCAGGTGTGTTTTAGCCAGCTTTTTCATTGCTGTAACCAAAAGACCTGCCAAGAATAATCTGAGGAGAAAAAGTTTATTGGGTGCTCATGGTTTCAGAGGTCTTAGTCCATAGTCTGCCCTCTCCATTGCTCTGGGCTTGAGGTGAGGCAGAGCATCCAAGCAGAAAGGCGTGAAGAACCAGGAAGCAGACAGAGCATTCCTCAGCAGGGACAAAATATATACTCCAAAGGCAAGGCCCCCAGGGCCCCACCTCTCCAGCCACACCCTACCTGCCTACAGTTGGCACCCAGTTAATCAGTATCAGGAGATTAATGTACTGATTAGGTTAATGCTCTCATAACCCAATCATTTCACCTCTGAACTTTATTGCATTGTCTCACCCATGAAGTTTTTGGTGACATCTCATATCTAAACCATAACAAGGTATAACTTATATCCTAAGGGAGGATTATTTTAAATGAGATACAAAATGTAAATTGGTTAATTCTCTAGTTCTTCCACAGCTACAGATTAAAGTCACCTGCAATAATTTGTTTCAAAACAAAACAAAACAAAAAACAAACCAGTGTCCAGTCCTCAGAATGAGATTCCATTTCTTTTGTTCTTTGGAAGGACCCTAGTTTCTGTGTAAGTTAGTCACTCATCATGTTCGTAACATGTAGCCAGAAATGAAAATCACTGCTCTCAGTTCTTGACAAACTCTGAAACCATGAGATCACTACAATTTGGAGGCTTTGATTGATCTTCTTGATTGTGATATCTTTTCCTCTTCCAGACTGAAGAAGTCTGACTTGTCTGAAATGTATAGAAACACTTTCATGCCCAAGGAGGAAACATTAGGAATGCAAACCAGGTTCGCAGATGAGGCAACTGGTAGGAGATTGGCTCCTGTGCCTGTGTGAGGAGGGATGAAGCAGTACAAACCTTTCCACTACTTAATGGAGACACATTTTGTCCAAGTATAAGGTTAAGTTCTCATGAAGGAAATACAGGGACTTTTATTTGTCAAAGAAAAAAGGATTTGTTTGTTTTTCAAAATGAAAACTTGATTGAAGATCATTATGGGGTACCTGGTCAGAGAACTTAGGAAAATAGAAAAGTCCTTGGAAAAATCTCCAGTGTCCTCAACTATTATGGCTCTCTTGACAGGGAAGGAGAATGTGCTGATCATTATGAAATGCCACCACAGTATTAATGGTTCAGTGACATAAAATCCTTGCCAATGTCATCCACGATATTTCTGTGTGTGATTTTTGAGAAATTATAGGATTTTATTGGTCTCTGTAATAACATTTGACCTAAACAGGTACCTTGTACCGTGTTCACTGGTGTCTGTCTTTGTCCAAGAACTCTCAGCTACCATTTTCTATGTCCACTTTTGCAAGATTTAGGAAAAAACCATAGAACACAGAGAAAATAAATTGTTTCAAAAATTTGGAACTCTAGGCCTGGGGTTGTAGCTCAGTGGCAGAGTACTTGCCTCACACATGTGAAGCACTGGGCTCAATTCTCAGCACCACATAAAAATAAATAAGCAAAATAAAGATATTGTGTCCATCTGTAACTAAAAATTATTTTAAAAAATTTGGAACTCTAGTGACTCCATCTGGGGTGAGAAGGGAATATTATATAGTGGGTGTAATTAGTGTGACTATTTTGGAAAATAAACCCTTTCACCATTGATGGAGGAATATACCAAGATGCAGTGAAGATCTGAAATTAATATCGTAATTTTTATCTTAATGGGAATCTATATCTAAAGAGCTTATCTTTCAGAAACAAAACCTTTTTTATGTGTTTATCATGTTTTACCAATAATTTTCGCACATCTTTTACTTTAAAAATTCATTTTTCATTTGTAAAGTGCAAACAGGGATGAGAATAATTTCTGTACTTTATTGATAAATTGTTGAAGTAATATCTTTGTTTTAGTAAGCTTTGAGTTTGCTTACAGTATTTTTTTTTTTTTTTTTTTTGCTATATAAGAGTGTTTAAGTTGCCAACATTGCCAACTTTTGTGTATTTGTGTGTGGTTTCCAGACTCATGGTTCTGTGAACGAATTTTTCACATTGCCATTCATCCATTTTTCTTTCAATTGTCTTCATGAATTTAATGTAAAAATATTTATTTTGTTTTAAGGAGCACAAAGCAATCTAATTTCTATTTTCCCACTGATATGACATGACATTTCACAGACTGATCCTCAGTCTTTTGATCTATTGCTAGCTTCCATGAGACCCATTAATCTGCCATTTTTAGTAACAAAGGGTTACAATCTCTACACTTTGATGCTTTCATATTTTGCTAATATTTTGTGCTTTATTACTCATTCTGATTTTGGAATTATTTTACAGTAGTTAGTTTTACAAATGATCTCTGGAAAGTAATGATCAACTAAAGAGAACTGGTAGCATATCTGTGAATTTTCTTATCTAAAAACTAGCTAGTTTCTATTTATTTCTATATCTTTTCAAAAGTATCTTAGATGTCATGTAGAATTAGCCCATATCTTGTTAGACTTATTTTTGTTTATTATTTTTCTGTCCATACTACATTCAAGATTGTTGCTTCAATGATAGTTTTAGTTCATTTTTTATAGAAATAATAAAATTGAGCTTTGTATTAATTTTGTACCTACCTTATTGGCTTTTCTTATTCCTCCTAATTATGTTTTTTGATCGTGACAGTCACCCTCTCTGCTACATTCTTTTACAATTTCACAAGTATATAATAAAATCAGCCACAGCAAATAATTTGGCTTTTTCCCCTAAGATTTGACTTCTGATTTTTTTCTTTTGCAAGTTTGCATTGACTTTCACTTCCAGTAAATTTCAATCATACTGATATGACTGAACAGTGCTTCATTGATCCTAATTTTATTTGTGGATGTATGTATATATGTTTATGCATATATATATATGTGTGTGTGTGTTTATGAGACAGAAACTATGTAGAGAAAGATATAACGAATATTGCCAATTGAATTTTCATTTTCACTTTAAGAATTTTTTATTTTTTATTTGTGTTACACATATTTTAACAGGTGTATAAAAACAAAACTGTACATATTTGTGGGCTAACATGATATTTTGATCCATGTGTACATTATGCAATGTTTAAATCATATTGAACATATTTGTCTCATTATATATTTATCATTTCATTATGGTGAAAACTTTCAAAATCCTTTCTTCTGGCTTTTTGAAAAGTACAGGGCATTATCATTATCTCTAGTCACGCTACTGTGCACCAGCATACCAGAACTTCCTGCTCCTATCCAACTGTTACTTAGTGCCCATGGTTCTTTTAACAACATAATACCTGCTGAGGAGGCCCGTCCACCTTGTACCATTACCCATCTTCCATTGGTTAAGACATCCTGAGAGTCATGGATCACAAACTTGTGGGGAGCTAGCTCCATGCTATGCTCTTAAGGTGGCGACTAGCCATTGAGTGTAAATGGGAAGGGCACAGAGGAAGGAGGAACTATATGATTGGTTTACTGTTGGTTCCTCGAACGTGATCAGTTCGTGGAAAGAATTCAGGGGGCTTATGTGCCTTGCCACATGGACGGCTGTTGCCTATGTGCATTGCCTCTGATTGGCCGAAGGGCCCTATAAGTTGAATGCTTGTTCCGCAAATATATGAGTACTTGCCTTGACTTGACTCCCTGGTGTGTCTGATTGTCCTGTGGCAGCAGAGGGCTGAGAATGGGCAACCAGTCAGCTCCAATTCTTCCCAACTTCCACTGCTAGGTGAATGTGGGGGTGCCCCTTCGACCCACTGGCTCAGGACGCACTGCAACCCCCGCAATAACCTAATTTTCCATAGTACAGAATAGAAATTTGAACACAGTGGACGTGCATTATTTGGAGGTATAATTGAATTCTTCTTATGTCACAAATAGCAAATATCTCTTTGGAAGTAGATTTAAACAGGCAGCTTTTATGCTATTAGAATAGAATAACATATCCCAGAGGCTTAAAGGATCTGCAAGTTTTATTATGCAACCCAGAAGGTTAAAAATCCAAGTCTAATGTTGGAATGATCTTAGACTTAATTTTTGAAAATGGATATATATGTTTTTCACATTCTTTTCAAGCATTTCAAGTTGCCATAGGGTATCAGGAATCATCTCATACCAAAGTGTTTATAAATGTAATATTATTTCAAAGATTAGAACAGGCCACTGAATGTATATATTGTTAAACTACGTCTGGATGACTACTGCAGTCAAATAGGCTATAATTATATCAACTAAAAATTGAACCATATTTGGAATGCTACAGACCATTTACAATAGCAGCATAGTGGGCATTAAAATGAGTTTTCTTTGCTTACTTCCACAGTGGTAACCACAAAAGCCAGACCAGAGCATTAATTCAGAAACAGCACAATGTTCTCCCATGAGTTTTCTCAATAAAAGGTATCCTTTCAAATCACCTACATCTATTAATGGCACTACCTTAATATGGCACTTTTGTAGTCTAGCAGAGCTCTAGCTAGTAGTAGCGAATCCCTGTATAAAAGATTGCCAGTATGTTGTAAAGATTTAAGAATATGGAGAGAGCCATTTGAAGCATGTAAATTGCTGCCTACAAAAATAACTCGAATTACATTCCTTTTGGTTGAAGTCTTACAGTATGTGACTAACTCTTTACTAAACAACTCTTCCTAGAGGCAAAACAAAAAAGAGAATGAAAATGGGGAGACAACACAAAGAGAAAAATGTAACATCTTAGAATTAATCTTAAATATATGGGGTCTGGTGCTGTAGCTCAGTGGTAGAGTGCTTGCCTAGCATGCATAAAGCCCTAGGTTCCATCCCCAGCACCACAAAAAACAAATACATTCAAGCCCATTTGTTTTAACACAAATGTACTGACATGAAGATACTGAACCATGTGTCAGGTCCCTTATTTGCATGAGTTCCTTGGGAGAGACTCTAGCAGTCAGTATAAGGCATGGTCATAAGCTTTTGGTAAAATTTGTAAATTTTAACCCCTTCCGCTATGTCTATGTGTCCTTCCATCTGACTATCCGCTCTTGCCTTGAAGCTTCTCCTCTTGTCCATGGTGGCCTACAGGGCCACAGGTAGTACTGAAATCCAACAAAGGATAGGAGGATAGGGGTATACATTTAGCTTGGATTTAGTGGAATATACTTAAATGATTTACAGTAACTTTGCATGTACTTGATTTACTGCTGATCATCCTAGGGTGTCGGGGGCTTGCCAGCTTGCTTTGTATGACAACATGCAGATGTTGGCCCAGAGGGTTACACTGAGAAATGAAATATGGCCTGTGGCCTCTGGTAGCAAAAATCTGAGCACAGTAAAGGAGCAACGTATTGAAAAGAAGAGAAAATTCTTCTCACAATCAACAATGCAAAAACGCAATGGTGAGTTTGTTTTGCAAGGAAACCTCAACCCATACCTCTTAGAAATACATTTTTAAATAAGGTGCATAAAAGGGTTTGTCTGACATTTAAGCACATTTTTTTTTGCATGTGGATGTGAATCTTGCAAAAGAGAATTAATTGGATTTCTAATAAGTAATTGTGAAACCTACAATGCACAGGACAACAGCACACGTGGAAAAATCCTAATGAATGTTCTCTCAAATGAGCAATCCTGAAATCATACACAGCAGTATCAACTCAATACATAGGAATGAAGGCACAGGGGGATGTCCTAAACTAGTAAGAATAAAAGTAAATAAATCATGATCATTTATGGTAATACATGATAATTATTATAGAGAAGAGTTTAATAGTGAGTCAAAACATGAGAGCGCTAAGCAACTCAGTGAGACCCTGTCTCTACATAAAACACAAAAAATAGGGCTGGGGATGTGGCTCAGTGGTCGAGTGCCCCTGAGTTCAATCCCCAGTACCAAAAAAAAAAAAAAAAAAAAAAACATGAGAGCAAAATGTATGTAGAGGTCAGGCCATGATTAATAAAAATATTATAATACTTTCCTCGTTTAGTGACTTTTTAATCTAAGCTTTTTTTTTACAAGTTGTGATGTTTTTACTCCTTTTCTCTTAGTGTATATATTCATATTTTTGCCTAAGTTTGTGATTGCCCTTTTGCACTTTTTTTCTTGAAAAGATACCCTGAAATAGTTAAGTTTCAGGTTTCCACAAATCTGGAATCTATCCCTGTGTCTTAGTGGTATTGTTGTTGTTATGTTACAATTGGAAAATCCACTTCTGACAATAAGAGCTATAAACTTAGAGCTGTGGGTCTCAAAACAGTTTTCTACTTAAAAAGAAGTGACTGTTTTGAGGAAATTAAAAACGCCAAATTAAAATGCTATGATGATAAATAGCTTCTCTGTTTCTGGAATGATCCCATTTAGATGGCTTAACTGGTGCCAACTGAGATAAAAAGGGAAGATGGTAATAACCCCAAGCAAAAGTTATCAGAAATTTATTCTTCATCATTACAAGTTGTAGCCTTGAATAATGTGGTTAAATTATTTTTAGTTACTTAAGATTCTGGTTTTAAAGCCAGAGCTTCAGCATTTCCAGAGCTGAGGGAGGACTGAGCACTAGAATTCACTATCTTCCCTGGATCCCATGATCTTCTATTTACTTCATCCCAGAGAAACTGAAAGTAGCTATCAGAGAGCAGAACTGAGCGCCAAGAGCCTGTGTCCAGGAGTGCACTGCTGTTCCAAGTCCTCTGTGTGTGGAGGGGGGACCAGAGAACTGTGAGGGGGCATTCCTCCAGGAGGAAAACAGTGCAGAATTTGCCAGGAAATATTCTGAAAGGAACTTCCCAAATGGGAAACCAGACAAATCCTTGGCCCCAAGGCTATTGGAGGAATAGACAGAGTTCAAACCACCCTTGTACTGGGAGGCTACAAATATTTTTGGAAGTGAAAGGAAAATTGTCTTTGGTTTCGGTGAACCAAAACTTTTGAAGTTGTAATAGTGATTACTTTTCTACTTTATTGTATAAATTTAACATCCATGGAATATCTCATGGAAAATAGGATCTTGTAATATTTATGGTCCTAAGAAATTAGATAAACTGATACTGTAGATATATTTCTGAAGATTGCATGGATTCAAACTACATATAACATAATGCAGATAGTTATCTATATATTTATGTCCCATGCCCCACCCAATGCAAGTGGTAAGCTCGCACCTATACAACTTATTTTATTTTGGGGAAAACCATATACTAAGCCTGGTGGTTTAATTGTACATATCCACAAAGATACCTGTAAGGAATTTATGTTGTATTTCTTGGCCTTGTGTTTTTGAGAACTTCCTCTGCTAAAGGATCAACTAATGACTTAAGAAAATATAACAGGGGGCTGAGGTTATGGCGCAGTGGTAGCGTGCTCGCCTAGCACGCATGAGGCACTGGGTTCGATCCTCAGCACCACATAAGAATAAAATAAAAATATTCTGTCCACTTACAACTAAAAAATAAATATTTTAAAAAAAGAAAATATAACAGTGGGTAATAAAGAATTTCAGCACTTGTGGGGCTGGGGTTATGGTGCAGTGGTAGCGTGCTTGCCTGGCATGCGTGAGGCACTGGGTTCGATCCTCAGCACCACATAAAAAAATAAAATAAAGATATTCTGTCCGCCTACAACTAAAAAATAAATCTTTAAAAAAAAAAAAAAAAAAAAAAGAATTTCAGCACTTGTGTTTGCTATCTCATAACTTTAGTAGGACATAGGACATAGAAACTATACGCAAAATCTGTACTACAAAGAAGTAAATGATTAGTAAGTCATTGTCTAGAATCACAAAAAATTATATTCAACTGTTCTTGACCTACAGAATTTGTCAATTTCTTATATTTTGACTTCATAAGACTCTACAAAATATACTTCAAAATGATACAAGGTGAACATATTCTGCAACTTTTTAATTCCTGAAAAGAGGTAGCAAGAATAGCAAATTACAAAAAAACACCCATATTCATCTACTCGTGTGTGTCCACAGGTAGTTAGACTAGCAAAGATAAAGTGAGATTTGGCATGTGAAAGATAATGGAGAACAGGGAAATCAGCTCAGAACTGACAGCCAGGTGCAGGCACTAATATTTTTTTTTTTTTTAAATTTTCTTTTTAGTTGTAGGTGGACACAATGTCTTTATTTTATTGCTTTGTATGTGGTGCTGAGGATCGAACGCAGGGCCTCATGCATGCGAGGCAAGTGCTCTACCACTGAGCTACAATCCCAGCCCAGGCACTAATATTGAGCCCAGTAGCAAGGTATTCAGTACAGAAAGAAGACAGATGTGGGGAGTAGAGAAGCTTCCAGGACAAGCAACAGGAAGACTGATAACTTCCCTCCCCGGTCCAGGAAGCAGTAGCAAGGCTTCTATGTGCAACAGGAGCAAGAGGAAAAATATTTTTGTCAAAAATGTAGAATGTTGTCCCTGATATGTGGTGAGCCATGGAAATAACAAGGTCACACATCTACAAAAATAGCTACTAAGATATTTAATTTTTGGCATATTCTCACATTATCTGGTCTGTTGTTGAGGACTTGAAACAACAAAGGTAAAGACATGGTCAAGGACCAACAGACATTCACGCAAAGCCAAAATTGGCAGATAGGACTGAGAAGCTCAAAAGAGGAGAAACTGCCTCTCCAAAAAATAATCAAAAGAACTGATAAAATAGGACTTTAGGTCAAATATGATTAGTACCTTTAAAAAGATAGAGATATCAAGCCGGGCGCGGTGGCTCAAGCCTGTAATCCCAGCACTTAGGGAGGCTGAGACAGGAGAATCGTGAGTTCAAAGCCAGCCTCAGCAATGGCGAGGTGCTAAGCAACTCAGTGAGACCCTGTCTCTACATAAAACACAAAATAGGACTGGGGATGTGGCTCAGTGGTAGAGTACCCCTGAGTTCAATCCCCAGTACCAAAAAAAAAAAAAAAAAAAAGATAGAGATATCATATTCATGAAACAAGATTGGATTGCTGATAAAAATAATAGTATTATTATTAATTTTGTTACTTACAGTATTCTAGCTTTTATTGTTGGCAACTTTTTAAAGCTAGCTTCTGTGCCCTTTCACTATTTTTTCTTACCTTTTAAAATAATTGCTTACTTTCCAGAACTACATGTTATTTCAAGTTTATCTTGTATTTACACTGTCCTGTCCCTAAAACCAACCAATTTGCCAAGAAATTCTGGTCCTTTTAATTGGAAAATAATTTTATAAAGAAAACGCTGGGCTCTAGGTATGTGCAAACTACTGGATTATCATTGAATCTATACTTCAGTAGATAGAGCAAAGAAATGCACATAGGGATGCTAATCAAAATAGGCACACATCTTTCTATCTACCCATCCATCCATTCATCCATCTTTCCATTCATTTACCTGTCTTTAAAAACATAACCTTATAATGACATTTCTGCTTCTGTCCCTAGACTACCAGGCTTTTTAAATTCCAGCTTGTCCCCTTTCCGTATTTGTATCTTCCATCTAACATTGAGGAAGTTGGCTCTCATTACATACAATATATTCACTTAATTGTTCAATCCTAATATATACCAAAAGGAATTTCAGGATTGTTTGCTCATACCCCCTGGAAAAGCAGACCTATTAATTTTAGTATAGATTGCACTCTTTTTCCTTCAGCATTTGATTATCCCATCCAAATAGTGGATTCCAAAGTTACTTAGGTTAGTTATTTTCCTCCCCACCCACTTTGTGCTTATATTTTCGTATATCCTGTACTTGTATTCCATTTAGCATGTCTCTCACATCCTGGCTGATTTCTAAATTTGCATGGAGGAAAATAACTCTTTTGGTCTTGTATTGGTTTTATCAAAAGTATAGAATTGTATCTGCAGCCAGATTCGGGCCAAGTGGTCAGATCTATCCCCACGAATGTTTCCCAAGCCTGCTCAGTTTTCATCCAGCCCTCTTTCTACCTCTAATGGCCACTGAACTATATCCTATCCCTATGTCTCTAAGGCCATTTAAATTTAATCAACCAATACGTAGCTCTTTGGTTTTTTTCTTTCTCATAGCAAAATGAATTTAATCTTTGATGAATCGATAATCCAATCATTTTTATTGTTAAATATCACTTTGTTGTGTGAATGTACTAAAATTTGTTCATCCATACACGAAAAGAAGAGTATCTGAGTCATATATGGTTTTTGATGACTATAAGCATGTAAGTAACTTATGGTGGAGAAGGAAATAGTCTAAACAGCCCTTGGAAACCAGTATTTTGATGTGATACTTCTTCAAGGCTGAAGAAAAATGTGCTATATACAATATCTATACTCAGGTTAATAACTCTGTTTTTTACAGGGGTATGAATTACCAATTCTGAAACCACCTCTTGTTTATATTATCAACAAACACTTAAATGAATAATGTGACTATAAGCAGGTGCTTATTATTTTTTGTATAAATATAATGTTTCATTTCACTTGGGAAAATATCAGTAAGATTGCTAGATCATATGATAGGTTTTTTTAACTTTATGATAGATTATACATTGCTTTGTAAATGGCTATGCTGCTTAGTATCCCTGAATATATGAGACCAGTGTTCTGTAACATCTCCCTCACTTTGTCTAAGTGTTTTTAATTAAATATTCTATTAAGTATATTAAAATAGCATTGTGGTTTTATTTTTCATTTACCCAAATGATTTTGAGCATCACTTATCTGCTCGTGTGTCACCAGTACGCTTGATTTCCTTAAGTGTCTGTTCAGAAAGTTTGTTAATTTATTAAGTGTGTTGTTCTCTAACCATTTAGTTTTGGGTGGGTTTTCTGTTCATTTGCAGTTCTGAATAGAAGTCCTCTGTGAGAAAGTCAATTTGAAGAATCCCAGTCTACACTTTCTCCTTTCAGTCTCCTACAATGCTTTTCATATAGCGCAGATTTCTGTTTTGATTTATATCAATATAAGGTCTTGTGATCCTTTGCATATAAAGCAAAGGCATATGATGTGTAAAATTTATGATTACTAAACTTCAAAGAAACAAGATCCAGAAAAAGACCACTGACATTTTTATTTATGCAATTTTAATTATAAACAATAATGGGTTTCATTTGGCATATTTGCACATTCATATAAATGCTTTGATGATATTCACCCTCTATTAACTTCCCCTTACTCTACACTCCCCTTTTTTCCAATCCCATTCCTCTTCTCTAATAGATTCTCTGCTGCTTTAAATTTATCCTTTTTCCATCTAGATTCCACATGTGAGGGGAAACATGATTACTTGTCTTTCTGAGTCTGGCTCATTTTGCTTAACATCATGCACTCCAGTCCCATCCATTTTACTGTAAATGACATAATTTAATCTTCTTTAGGGTTGAATAATACTCCATTGTATGTATACACCATATTTTCTTTATTCATTGATCCGGTGACAGACACCAAGGCTAATTGCATACTGTTGTGAATTGTGCTGCGACAAACACAGACTTGTTTTGAGTTGGTGCAAAGGAACTTGTTTGTGGAAAGATTTCTGGAAAGCTGAATATTTTGTCGGAAATCTACAAGTTGGAGGGTGTAATCAATGCTCATATACACATAAAGACCATGCAGATGGTGAGTTGGACTTACAAGCCAAGGAAGTTGTTATTTTATCTAATCACAGCAATTATGTTAGCCTCAGTGCATCAGAAAGTGACAGAAATGAAAAGGTTCATATTTTCATAAAGACCATTTTAAGATGGATGAAAAGAAAGCAATACTTGAGATCATTTGGTATACTTACATTTCTGCAAATGGTGTAATGATTGTTCTCCCTCATCCCAGAATATCCAGTTCCACTGCCACATACGAAGGCTGAGCTATGCACTCAAAATGTAATAGCAATGTGACATCTCTGATGTTGTCAAAGAACTTGAAGGATGTCTCAATATTCTGAATACAAACCAAGATCGCCTACATTTCTGGATTTTTTGAAAGATGACATCTGGCATTTGAGAATGCATTTTTCAAAAAAATCCAGTAGGTGGCATGGCTACCCCTATTTTCCAGGTGTGGGTCAGCTCTAGTCACCATGAGAAGGATGCGTAACTCTCTAGGCAGAAGGAGCAGGGGGAGGGTATGTTCTCAGATGCTACGGGGAGAGCTGCAGTAGGTCTTGACTGGGAAATATATCTTAGCTTTGTGGACAGAATCTTGTTTTTGTCTTGTTCTTTAAGGCTTATATAAGGGAAGGGTTAAGAGTTACCAGTGTGCTTATATAAATATGTATCTTACATAGAATATTATTTCATATATATTCATATGTATATATATAATTTTCTACTGCTAAGACACCCTGGACCCTTTTTAATTTTTATTTTAACAAAAGGGGCTCACTAAATTTCCAAGGATGACCTTGGTCTTGTGATCTTCCTGCCTCCTGCCTCAATCATTGGGATTATAGGCATGTACCACTGCACCTACGTCCAGATCACATTCAAGTCAGTCTTATCTACTGTTTGCCTTAGTCATATAGCTCCATTCATTGCTTATTATCTGCCTCCATCTTTCTTTGATATGTCTCTGATTCCAGCTCTCTTTCACCTCATGTTATCTTCTTAAGAAATACTTATATTGAGTTGATACCAGAGAAACTGTCTCTGGTATATCTCTTTCCATGTCAACATAAAAGTACACACACATCATTGGATTACTTCTGTATCAGAGTGTTTTGAACAACAAAGATTTGAATGAGAATAGGTTTGTTTCTTCTGTAGAACATGCCCAATGTCAAGTTTTATTGGATTGATTGACAGCTTAGTGATGTCATCAAGGCTGGTGTTCTTTCTGTCCACTGTTCCATCCAAAGGCAACTTTCCTCATGGTCACAGATGCAGCTGTTCACACAGCCAAGTTCTTAGTGTGCTTCTCCAATTAATGAAGGAAAATTTCTGAAAATTAATTTCAGCAGAGTCATTATCTAAGGCTATTTAGAATGCCTACATCATCTCTGGCAAGGACTTGGTTTAGTCATTATCAGAATTTTCTTAAGCTAATAGTATTTCTTTCCTGATGATGGGCTGAATCCTGTGGCTCATAAACACACAGCAGGGCACAGAAGACAAGGACGCAGGGGAGTTGGGCCAGTGACCACAGATGACACTTCAATCCACATTCAGGTCCCAATGCCCCTTCTCATCATGCTTGCAGGTATGTTTTTGCCACACTCTCCTGCCTTCCTTACTCCAAGAACTTAGTCTCTTTAAAATCACTCCTTTATTATTCTTCATCCTATCCTGTCTCCAGCTAGAAAGTAACCCTCTCTGAAGCAGAAACACTGTCTGCTCACTGCCATTCCCCAAAGCCTAAAATACACTAATGTAATTATTTAAGAAATAAGAGATGTGGGTAAGTATTAATAGAAGCATACTGAACTTTTCTGGTTCTTTTTCGAACAGGATAGAGGAGGTTAATTAGGAGGTATGTTGTTCTCATGGAACGTGGTTCTGGAAAGGAATGAAGATTATTCTGAAGTTTAAGAAACACCAGAGAATGTTAGAACTGTGTCAAAGAACTAGTAAGTAGTGGTTGCCTATAGAAATTATATGCATGATTGCATGTTATTGTACATTTTACTGGAACATAATCAAATGAATAAGAATATCAGAATATTAACCAAGAAAAAAGTGATGTGAAAATTTTGGTGTATGACAACACAAAATACTTTTCCTGCGTGGTTGATTCTGGTTTTGTCACTTACTAGGTGCCCCACATTGGGAAAATTACACTTTCTTTAAACCACAACAGCATCATCTCTAAAACATATCTCTATAACATCAAATACCAAATAATAAAATAGCATTATCAAAAGAAATGTAAATGTTTGACTACATTCATCCACTTTTCCAAATTTTAAAAGTTGGGACTTTTTCATTAAACACACCCACGTGTCCACACAGGTGTGCGTGTGTGTTTGCGTGCACACAAACATAATAAGAGAGCAAGAGTGCAGTGTACCAAAGGAAAGCACATTTTCACTGGGATCTTTCTAATGAGTAGCTTTCCTATTCAAGTATGGCAGACAAAACCTATCAGGAAAGAAGTTAATGAAATGAAATGAAGAAAGAAGTTAATGAGTAATGAAAATGGAATAATAATAAGTATGTGTAGAATAAATGCAAGGGAAATTGGTGAGCTCGTGAATGAATGACTATTAAAATTTAATTCAATTATAATTCTATAAATAAATGACAGCAACATATACTAAAGTCAAGTGGGATTTTCAGACTTTTGATCATCTTTGAGCATTGTTTGAAGATAGGTGTGTTCTGGAAGGCTACAGTTGGCAAATGTCATTTCCTATCCATAAGGCCCAAAACAGTGGGTTCTTCAAACAATAATATTAAACCAAACAAAATATCAGGAATAATAAACTCACAAATAATCTGTTGGATATTTGCAAGAAACATAACTAAGTGATTTTTTAAAAAACTTATTTCAATTAAATAAAGATATAAAATATTTTCATATTTTAAGTGATTTTTATTTTAATAATACCTGGAATATTGTGTAAATTTAGTACAAAAACAATGAGAAGATACTTAAACTGATCTCTGATGATACTCTGGTCAATATTGAGAAATGTGGATAGTTTTTGAAGAGAATTGGGACAATCAGTTATTGCTACTATAATGTTTTACTGTTCGATCAATGGAAACAACAAAGTAACCTGAAGAGAGGTCATATCTAAGATTTTCAATCAGATTACAACCTTGACTTTTTCTTCCCTAATGTTTTCATGAAAGATATAAATATATTTATCATATTTGAGTTATATGGCAGAATGTTATATGTTAGATTTAAAAATAATATTATAAATAGTTCTTCAGGATCTAAAGAAATGGAATAAAACCTAACTAACCAAAGACAAAGTTTAAACAATGTTCTTGACTCTAAATACCAATGACCTTTGAACAGGAATAGAAATGTCTGGGAATGGCCTAGTAGTAGTGCATGCCTTCCACATTTCTTTAATACTTACCTCAATTGTGAAGTGGCTGGGAAGAATGCCATTCTGTACTCAATTAAGAAGAAAGGAGGTGAGGGTTGCAACCAGCTCTGGCACATTGAACTAGATCATCTCACAGTCAGGCCACTTTGTATTCAATACAATTAGCATTTCTTTCACAGATGGTGCAGTTGCACTTCCTAGGATGGCCCCACATATATATCCCCCATGTTATTCTTCCAATGTGAGAGTTTCCTCTTCATCTGTGGAAAGGAGCTTTATTGCCTCTTGTTGAAACTTGGTAGATCTTTGTATGAAGTGGAGGTGATGCTTCATGATTTCATAGACTAGGTCATAAAAAGTGATGTGTCTTCCATCCCTTTCTGGGCATGTGTCTTGGGAGTGCTAAGCTGACACGTAAGAGGAACCACTGCTCTGAAGTCACTAGCTAAAGACACAGCTTGTGAAGTCTCCAAAGAGATAAAGTGTGATGTCCCAGGAGTTCAAGCTGGGCAAGCTTCACTGTTCAAATCCTCTCTAGGGGACTTGAGTGACTGAAAGGGCTTCAAGATGATCCCAGGCTCAGCCACTTTCTTTTTTTTTTTTTTTAATTTTTTTAGTTGTAGATGGACGCAATATCTTTATTTTATTTATTTATTTTTATGTGGTGCTGAGGATCGAACCTGCGAGGCAAGCATTCTACCACTGAGCCCCAGCCCCAGCCCCAGCCACTTTCTTTTCTTTTTTCTTTTTTCTTTTTTTTTTTTGGTACCAAGGATTGAACTCAGGGGCACTAGGCCACTGAGCCGCATCCCCAGTCCTATTTTGTGTTTTATGTAGAGACAGGGTCTCACTGAATTGCTTAGCGCCTCACCGTTGCTGAGGTTGGCTTTGAACTTGTGATTCTCCTATCTCAGCCACCTTCTGAAGTGACTTCACAAGAGACAACAGACCAGAAATACCCAAACAAGTTGCTGCAAATCCTTAAATTGCAGAAATAAACTGTGAGAGACAATGGTGGCAGAATAATGATTTCCCCAAAGATAACTAAAGCCTAATCTCTGGAAGCTCTATGTCAAGTTACATGGCCAAGAGAAGTAGATTTTGGATATGGAATTATCCAAAAGGATAATGAGGCTGCTACTCATTTTACCTTAAATTAATAGGAAGAGTAGCTTGGATTATCTAGGTGTGTCTACTGCAATCAGAAGTGTCCTTTTGAGTGGAAGAGGAAGGTGGAAACACACTCTCTCTAAACAAACTCAAAGAACAATACAACATAGCTTGCTCTGAAGATGAAAGAGGCCACTAGCCAAGGAATACAGGTGACCTCTGTAGGCTGGAAAGGGCAAGGAGTGGACTTTTCCTAGAGACTCCAGAGAAGAACGCTCTTGCTGATATCTTGACTTTTAGCTCAGAGACAAAGTGACTTCTCTCCCATAGGATTATAAGATTCTACATTTGTATGGCTTAAGCCTCTAAGTTTTGAGTTATTACAGTAGCATTAAAATCTAATACAGATAATAAATGATTGTTTTTAAGATATTAAATTTCAGCTGGTGCATTAGGCATTATCAGATACCTGTAACAGAAAGACAATAATTTTTTCTGCCACTAAATAATGTACTATTTTGAGTAGAGTAATGATCATAGAGTCATATTTTCATCCTATTGACACGATGCTGAAAAAATATGATATACATAGTTAACAATGGATAGATAAATCAATAAATGACAACATTGTCCAGATGATAAAAGAAATTGAAATAATTAAATAGATATGCCTGTTGAAACCATGGTTACTTACTCTTGAGGAAACAAGGACCAAGAGAACTTGAAGGATATTATTAAATAACTGAAATTCAGCTATATGCCCGAGGAGTCCTGAGTGCTTTGCATCATGATGGAATGGTTGAAAGTGCTTTTGTTGGAATATATGAAGAATTTACTTATAATTAATGTTTTCACAATTGATATCAAAACCATTGAAGAGTAAACTTTCCTCTTTGCCATTTGCAACTTTATGTTTTATAGAACTATTCCCTTGAAAATACAACAATCAAAAATTCAAGTAACAATAAATGTTGGTGAGGATGTGGGGAAAGGTTATACTCACACATTGCCAGTGGGACTACAAACTGGTGGAACCCCTCTGGAAAGCAATATTATCCTCAAAAACCTTGGAATGGAAGCACCATTTGACCAATTATACCACTTCTTTTTTTTTTTTTAAACAACCTTTATTTTATTTATGTATGTATTTTGTATGTGGTGCTGAGGATCAAACCCAGTGCCTCATGCGTGCAAGGCAAGCACTCTACCACTGAGCCACGACCCCAGCCCCCAATTATACCACTTCTATACCCAAAGGGCTTAGAAACAGCTTACTACAGTCATGCAAGCCACATCAATGTTTACAGCAGCTCAATTCACAATAGCTAAGCTATGGAACCAACCTAGGTGCCCTACAACTGATGAATGAATAAGGAAAACATGGCATAGAAACACAATGGAATATCACTCAGCCATATAAAAAAGAATGACTTTATTACATTTCCTGGAAAATGAATAGATCTGGAGACTATTAGGCTAAGCAAAATAAGCCAATCCCCAAAATCAAAGGTTGAATGTTTTCTCTGATAGGTGGGTGCTAACACATGGTGGGTGGTGGTAGGTGAGGGGAGAATATACATTCAGTAGATTAGGGAAAGAGGAATGAAAGGAAGGATGGGAGAAAGGAATGGGAAAGACAATAGAATTATTCTGACATAACTTTTCTATGTACGTATATGAATACACCACAAGGAATCTCTACAAGACTGTATAACCACAGGACTGGATCCTAATTAGAATAACTGGTACTCTATGTTTGTATAAATAAGTCAAATCATACTCTGCTATCATGTGCAACTAAAAAGAACAATTAAAAATAAATAAAAGAAGTAAATAAGTAAAAATAACAAGACATTTTCTGAAACCTATTGCCCCATTGTTCTATCCTACATGAATAGTATGCCAGTTCTTCAAAAAAGAACGAATACAATACAAATAGAAAAATCCAAAGGCAAAGGATGCAAGACTCATTAAGAAGTCATGGATTTATCCCTAAATAAATACAGAGGTCAGCAGCAAGTTTCTAACTGGAACAGGGAAGAGTGGATTATTTGGACATAAAGTTCAATAGTCATAATATTTGCTGAAAGATGCTGCAGCAGCTACCAGGTAGGTACTTGTTATTGTTAACCAGTGACACTCCTAGAAAATGAGTAGAAATTAGCAGAAAGAGAAAGGCAATCATAGAAAATGAGTTCAACATCCTGAGAATCCTCTCTGTTCGATTTTCAAAAGAATCTGTTGAGCAGATACCAACACACACCTCATTCTACCCTGGTAGCTTATCTGGAAGACTAGTTAATATAGTTTATCTCTACAGTGAAGTAGTATGTGCTGTGAGCAAATTTTCTTGTCCATGATGATATAGCCTATGTTTGCCTTCTTTCTAAACTAAAGAGAAAATGGAGGAGTTATTAAAGGAGAAATATTATGATCACTTCTTTATCCTCTATGAGTTGTTGTTAGATTGTTTTGATGTAATTATCCATAAAGTAATATTTAATAGTTGGAGAAAGAGGAGCCATGAATCAATACTAGACCTGTATTGGTTTTTGGTCAAATTTCTACTGAGTTGTGTTTCTTCTCATTTAAACTGCCTGCTCTCCAATTTCCTCAAACTGAGATTGGATGGTCTCTAAATTTCTTTTCTATTCCCAAATTCTTAACTAAGAAAGAGGAGAAAAATGAAAAAAAAATCATTTGGAGGTGTAGATAATCAAAATTAGTGGATGAATGATGGCATTTATGAGAAAGAAATAGAACAAAAATGAAGTCAGATAATCTACACACATTTAAAATCATACAGATTCCATCAAGATATTCCCCGGGTAAATGTGTCTTCCATGGAGGTACAATTTTTAGTCAACAACCTCTAGGGGAAAGTATAATTGAAGGAGGCATTCTTATAATATATATATATATATATATATATATATATATATATATATATCATAAAAATACATATCCACTAAAAAAAAAAAAGCAAAAGGCTTATGGAAGCAAAGGCAGGCTCTGATATAGGGGTTAACATTTCCTGACAGGAATACAGATCAGTAAGACAAAGGAGGGCCATCTTTGTCTTTTCTTTCAATCTCAGATCTTTCATTCATTTAATGAAGAAGCATTTCTTTCAAAGAGTTTGGAATATTTTATTGCACTCTTTATTTTGCCCCAAAAATAGTTTTAGGTTTTTTTTTTTTTTTTAGCTACATTTCTGGTAATTGTATTTACTAAAAACAACCCTACCTCTTTTTGTTGCTTCCTTGTCCTGATGCTTCCGGCAACAGGGTTTAATGACGTCCTTCTCAGGAGCATGGAGATTTGATGGGAGCTCTCGGAGGCCTTTCTGCAGCATGTGCCAGACACAGCATGAGTCATTCTGACGTGATGCAGGGAAGATAGCTGTGAATATATGCATTGGATTATCCTGAGTGAGTGGAGATGATGGGTGGGAGGAGGGGTATACACATTATTTAGGGTTATTATTTGAAAAAGCAGAAGCCTGGATTTATAGTTAGAGTTTTCAGGATTTTTTTTTCCTGATTAAAAAATGAGAGAGAATGTAGAGATGTGCATAACTCATAGTTTGTAGATTTGAAGGAGTAGGATCTGCTATTCCAGGCTATGACATCCAGTAACAGAAAGGGACTCTATTGACAGGGCTTCCTACTCCAAGGAGCACACATCTGTTAAAAGAGACCTCTTCATCTGATGGAAAAGTCTCAGACTTGAAGCTCAGGAGCTGGAGAGAAATGAATGAAGTTTAAATCAGAAAACTGGGCACTAGAACTGCACATAGATGCTGCCAAGGCTTCTAAACACAGATCTGAGCGGGCATAGTACCCCATGTACCTATTTCTATTGATGACAAGTCCCAGGCACAGCTCAGACTCAATTCCCATTTGCAGACAGGAAAAAGCATTTATTTATTTTTGCTAAATTTAAGTATTATATTACAGGCTTTCCTGATGATAAGTGCTAAAGTGAAATTCAAGCACAAATTTCTCTGATTTTGTGATTTAATTTCACTAGTGATTTCATTTCTCTGACTAAAGTCAAAGCATTCAATAAGAAAAATTATAATATTATTAGAAATAAGATAAAAATTCCAATGAGACAATTATATAATTAGAGGTATGCAGTTTTAGGCATAGAAACGGGGAGATTTGGGGGCTTCAGTTTGTTTTTTGATTTAGACTAAGTTTGTTCAACTCTTTGATCAATCACATTGGCTAGTTTCCTGGTCATAAAAGGTCTCAGTATACCCAAGCTAAATTCTCAAATAGATTTCAAATTGAAATACATAAGTAGTCTTTGAATTTGAGTTACTTATGCTTTTGGAAACAGAACTAAAACTGAGGGTTTACATCAAAAAGCAATGAGATTCATAATATTTGATGTATTTCCTGGGAACACAGTACACTGTGACAGATTGTCCTGCAGAAGTCCCTCATATCTTTGTTTCCATAAAATTTGTATCTGTCCATTGCTGTAGATCTTGTTGTTTGGGAACACATTCATCAGAGTTATATAATTTTTAATGATTTATTTCAGGGATTAAAAACATAGTTAAAGAGATTTCCCCAGAAGTTTATATTTTTCCAAATTGTATTCTTGAAACTGCTGAATTGTTGAGAAATACACATGGTGGCCTCTGATTCTTTCTCATCAGTTTCTTTCAGTAAATTGTGCTGTGTCATAATTAAGCATTATGCAAGTCTGAAAGTTGATGGGTCAATGTTTGGGAGTTTTTCTTCTTTCTAGTGTTTTAGTCAGCTTTGTTGCTGCTGGGACTGAAAAACCTGACCAGAACAACTGCAGAGGAGGAAAAGTTTATTTGAGGGCCATGCCCCCATAGCCATACCCCCAATGAACCAGTCCCTCCAGCCATACCTCACCTGACTCCAGTTACCACTCAGTTAATCCTTTCGGATTAATTCATTGATTGGGTTAAGATTCACACAACCCATTAATTTCTCCTCTGAACATTCTTGTATTTTCTCACACGTGAGCTTTTGGGTGACACCACATCTAAACCATCACATCCAGAAAAGCAAGTGGATAAACATGATGGAAGAACAGGAAAGAATAAATACAAGAGGATGAGAGCAGGCAGCTGGCAGTAGAAAGTGGAGAAACTGAGGGACAGCGCCTATGTGGTGGAGCATGGGTGCAGGGCAGGCTGCAGAGAAGGAAGGAGCTTCCCCTCAATGGTGCAAGCAAGCATCAGAGACCTCGGGAGTCTGCTGAGCTCCTGGGAAGTGGGAGTTAAAGTCTGTCCTGTCAGCATCTGCTCCAGCTCCGGTCTGAGTCCAGACATCCACAGCAGAGGTCTTTCCTCAGGATAAAGCTGGATAACCCATCCCAAATCGTCCAGAGGCATAACATCTGTCCAGGAAAAGCTAACTAAAGCTGGTGGGAGCACTTCCCATCTGGAAACACGGCTCACTGCACATTACAGAATTCTCCTAGAATTCTTGGTTATTGCTTTTTCCCATTCCTCTTCTGTCTCTCTAGAATCAGTATTAAATGTCTATTTCAGCTTCTAGATGCAAAAATGTATCATTTCTCTCATCTTTTCTTGTACATGTGTTTCTTTTTAGGTCTGTTTGCTTTATGTACTCTTCCCCTCACTTTTTTTTTTTTTTTTTGAATCTGGGATTGAACTCAGGGGCACTGGACCACTGAGCTACGTCCCCAGCCCTATTTTGTATTTTTATTTAGAGACAGGGTCTCACTGAGTTTCTTAACACCTTGCTTTTGCTGAGACTGGCTTTGAACTTGCAATCCTGTCATTTTAGAACTATAAGTTATACTAGAATTTCATCTAACATAAGAAAAAGATTTTTAAAAATTTTGCTTCTATTTCTTTCAGTAGCTCTTTTAAAAACTTTTACATTTTACTGCTAATTCTTCTTCAAAGAGTGTACGATTCTTGATGGTCTGTTGACAGTTCTGTAGAGTTAGAAGTCTACACATAGACAAATGAGATGGGTCTCCTTGGTTACCATAACAGTGTTCCTGATGAACAGACCAGCTGCTGGTCCGAACTCCCTGCAGCCTGAGGTACCAGTGTTTACAATCCCTTCCAGGGCTGGCTTTCGATGTGGAGGAGCTTCTTGTTTGTTGTGACAGGTAATTATCTTGGGGCCTTGCTCTGTTTCTCTTTTTTGGTCTCAATGTCTCATTTTGAAAGGAATAGATAATCCATTTCATTCATAGACAAGTACATTTAATTTTACTGTGAAGGCAGACATGGATGCTTGACCTCTGAGATGGAGCACTGGAACTGTCATTTTGAAATCTTCTGTCATAATCCTCCCTGTCTCATGGTCATGCTGTGTTTGATTTAGTGGTGAATACCAATGTAGCTGGGAAAACTACTACTCCATATTTTCCAAGCTCTCTTCTCATAGGAACAAAAGGAACATCCAGAAGATGCACAATAGTATTATCTAGTCCAAAGATGTCATTCTGAATCACAGGATTAGCAGTCTTGCCAAATTTACTGTTCTGCCTACTGAGTTAGGTTTCTTAAGTTATAACTTCTTGGTGACCTTAATAGGACCAGTTTTTACAGTTATTACTCAATTCACTGAGGTGTCTTACACTGTTGCCACTTTTTTCCAAATTGAAACCAAAGCAAAGCACAGCATCTTTTCTTTACTTGCTCACAATAGACACGTGACATTCCATCATGCCTCCCATTATCAGCCTGCACTCACACTAATGGTCTTTCCATCAACTTCATTTTCTACATTTTCCCTTGTGTAATGTGCTAGCAATTGTGTGTAGTTGGTTGCTCTATCCAAATGGTTTTCAAGCTGAACGCATGCCTCAGATTCACTTAAGCATTTGAACAGCCTCGGAATTAGCTATTATTTAAGGAAATCTCACAGACCACATTTCTATTAGGGAGATAGCCATGTCCTTCCAAATCAAAGGGGGAAAATGGTTTACATTCACTATGTGTGGGAGTTCAAAATAAATAGCATTTTAAATTCCATAAATACATCTGTGCATCCTGACCACTTAAATCATTCAGTTTCTGCCAGTGTAAGGAGAACTGTGAAAATTGAATTAAAGTCTGTATAATTGAAATATCTTTGTGTGTCTTTTCCTTTTCTGTTTTCTGTTTTATTCTTCTTTTTGGCCAGAGTGTAGGAAATTTATATGTTAATGAGATTAAAAAGAAACAAGTATCCTGTAATTGGTATAATGTCCAAAATTATAGATGTCAAGTGATCATCCAGGAAAGCTGTTCTATATGTAAAAATTGCCAAATAAATTAACATGAAATATTCATATTTTACCTCCTGTGAGCCAAGGAATAAAAAAATAAGATGATGAAGACATGTTAAAATAGCCTACATTTCCATATTTAAAAATGTTGTCTGTTGAACAGATATTTAGGGGAAAGGAAGAGTTGAAGATTTTAAAGAAGGATTCATTAACTAGCATTTAAAAAAAACATAGCTTTATTTCACAGAATGTCAAGAAGTGGAAAAAAAAGAGTGCAGATTTAATCTCACTACTCACTATCCCAATTTAACCTCCAGTTTCGCGTAGGTATCTCTATCTCTCCTCTTTCTCTCTTTCACTCTCCCTCCCTCTCTTATTGGCTGCTTTTTAAAAATTCAGAATGCTTTCTTTTATTCTAATAATGAAGTGTAAAATATTTTTCATGGCATTCTTCTTTTATAAATAAATACAAACTATTCCATTCTACTGTTTGGATAATAGTGTATTAAGTTTTCAACTGCTGCATATTTATATTTGGGGAAGAGTTTTCTAATTGTTACAGTAGCTTTTGCTCCATTCTCCTTGAGTAATGAGATTTTGAGCTGCATGTGCTAATGAGTTGGCACCTTCTAGATTCCAGCCAGAAGTGGATGTGGAAATGACCATGCAGGTGAGCACAATCTCTTAGAGGTGGGGGAGTTGACTGTCTAGACAGACCTGGGAATCCTAGTTTAAAATAGGAAGTAGAGTCCTTATATCAGAATTTAATTCTCTCCTTAAGAATCTTTAAAAGAGCATCTATCAGGGGCTGGGGCTGTAGCTCAGTGGTAGAGCGTTTGCCTAGCATGCATGAGGCACTGGGTTCGATCCTCAGCACCACATATAAATAATAAATGAACAAAAAATAAAAAGATCCATCAACAACTAAAGAAATATTTTTTAAAAAAAGAGCATCTATCATCAAATCACAATATATAAATCCAATCTTCAGTGAGTCTTCTAGGAATAGTTTTTTCTCTAGCCCTTACTTCTACAGATAGCTCTGTGCTTCTGGGTCTTAATGCGGCCAGTGATTCTTACATGAAGGTGAGGACTCACCCTAGCCTTTCTCTGTCACTGAAGAGAGGTACCTCTGCAAATCTTGTTGTGACTTCTCCTTTGGACTAGAAAGGATAGAACTTCCTATTTAAGGGCCCAGCCCTCTCAGTAGAGGCCATTAGCATAACATGGCTTTTCTTGCACCCTCTGGGTAGGAACAGTGAAAATTCACCAGAATGGCAGAGAAGATGGGCAGAACAGCTCTTCCATGAGTTGCTCCAGGAATTGGCTTCAAACACATTCAAGTACAGATTAACTATATAACAATCTTCTTTCTTAATACTCAGAGAGTGGGGCTTTGCCTGGCTAAGCTTCAAGAGTATTTATGGAAAATCTCCAAAAAAAGCTACATTTTCCACCTGATTCTATTTGATCCTGTTCCCAGTCCATTGATAATGGCATTACATTTTTGGACCCAGTATATGAAAAAACTGAAGTTCTTTCTGGTGGGTTTCCATGCCTCTAGTATACATAAGAACGACAGTTGGATATCTGCTTGGATGATCTCAGGACTCCTATAAGGGCTAAAATGTGTATCTTTCCTCTGCAAAATGCCAACCTCTAGTGATACACCTGTATAAATAAGCCACACTCCTGTATTCTACAGACTGTATTCTAGAGTCTAATCCATACAGAGGTGAGAATTCTTTATTCAGATATTAGCTCTAATTGGAGAGACTAGCCCTGAAGAGAACCCTTAATGTTGCTTAATTTCTTTACACTCTGATTTTACCTGTGAGGGTCTGAACCCAGAAGATGCCGCCTTACTTCCATTCATTCTTCTTAACCTCTTTGCCCTCTCATCTTGGAGCCTGTTGAGAGCACATTAAATAAATGGCTGGTGGGAGAAGAATGCATCAAAGACAGACATGTCAGTTCTTTAGAGTATACATCTCCTAATCTTTGAGTCACATTTCACAGTGTTATTGACCTAACAATTTGGAATCTCACTTTTTTCCCCCAGAAAAATATTTTAATTTTTCAAGTTGTTATACTGCCAGATACCATTTTACCATGCTACACAAAGACAATGGGCATGAGGAAGGAAAGAAGGAAGGGAGGAAGGGAGGAAGGAAGGAAGGAAGGAAGGAAGGAAGATAATTAGCACATACCTACTCTATGTCCAGTCACCCTACAAGGAAGGTGTTTTGCTCATTTTCTTCCTCTCAATGTTCTGAGCACATCCCTCCCTCTCTTCTCTGCCTCCATCCAGGCCCTGACATTCAGTATCTTCTTATTGCTGCAGAAATGAATAATCAACAAATGGGGAGGAAGCCCAAGGTAAACTGGCCAGAGAGAAGGAAATTACTTGGTGAAAGAAGCTGCATCTGTTTGCATAGTAAAGACAAGAAAGGTTAGAAGAGAACTTGCTTGAACCGGGAAGATGAAAAAGACCTTTGAGAGTTAGAAAACCAGAGAACATCTCAGAGAAGGAAACATGTGAGCACAAAGTATAGAGGACGTGGGAAGAGTTACTGGGTAGTTGTTTATTTATGTTTTAGATTTATTCCAAACAATGCAAGGAATATATATATATATATATATATATATATATACACATATATATATAATTTTAAAAATTATTTTTGAGAAATTGGGTGATATTTCTTCAATGAATATCTAAGCAGAGGCTAAAAATCTCATGTCTCAGATTCAGCTGGCTTGCTTGGAGGGATTTTGTATGGGACTTGCATGTGAAAGGACCAGACTCAGTTCTTTCTCAAGTTCTTTCCACCTTGAACCTAAACTAACCACCCTCAAAATATACCCAGTTGTTCATTCATTGACCCTGTCTCTTCTATTTCACCTTCTTCCTTTCTTCAAGATTTTTCTTCTTGATAACTTGTCTCTCTGCTCTACTTGCTTTCCCCAAAAGCAAGAGTAGGCATTATAAATAATAAATATAATAAAGTTTTCTAAAGATCTGATGGGTTTTATTAATACATAAGCCATGCAACTATCTGCACCAAACCCTACAGTAGCTTCTCATCTTAGAAAAGAATATGAACTGTGAGACTCTGCATGAGCTACTCTCTGACTTGTATGGCCTTTTTCTCCACCATTCAAATGTTCAGTTTCTCCTCTTCTGCCAAACTGGACTTTTGGCTATTCTGTTTTCCTCATGAAATGACCAGCCTTAAGGATATTCTGCTTGCTTCTACTTTTATCTGAATTTTTACTTAGTGTACACTCAAGGTGCCATAGAATCTATTCTCCCATTTATTTCAAGTCTCTTTTTAAATGTGAAATTTTCAGGGAAGTCTATCCTATGTACTCTATCCAAAGTAACAACTTCCCTTTCCTCCTGTGTTCTCAGTCTTGAAATGGTGGCAAGGGTGGAATCAGATTTGAAATTTTTGGTTCAAAAATCTCAAAAATGGCAGCCATAATAAAAAGTGATGACAATATATGGGCAGGAGGAACAAAGAAGGGCAGCTCTTGATTCTTGTGCCATGAATACCTGGACACAGGGAAACAGGGAAAAGCAGAGGTGCCTAATGGTCCTGAGGGAAGAAGCTGCCCTCTACTGCACAGAGGTGTCTCTAGGACATGCTGGACCCAGAGGAGTCCTTGCATACATGAGGACCTTCATTCAATCCCCATCACTGCAGGGAAAACAAAAAGAGGTGGGGGAGCATGTTGAGGAGAACTGTTGACAAAAGCCACGAGAGGGAACCTTAGTAGTTCTGAAAACAGTGTTAACTCAAGGCATTTTTGAAACTAAGTTTGAAGCTCTTTTCCAGTGTAAAATACAACACTGAGAGAAAATGATGCATGAAACACACAGGACAGGAAAAAAGAAGCTTCAGGCAAAAGCAAGAGAAGCAGCAGAGAAAGCAGATCACAGAAATGACAGAGCAGTATTTTTTTCTTTTTTCTTATCCCTTAATAAAAACAATAAAACAGAGAAACTAAATTCACCCACAATTCTTTCTCTCTCTCTCTCTATATATATATATTCTTTCTCTATATATATACTTATGTACATATATTTATGCATACATTTTTATGTGTGTATATATATATATATACATCTGTTAATGGAGCTTTACTTTTATTTATTTATATGTGGTGCTGAGAATTGATCCCAGTGCCTCACATGTGCCAAGCAAGCTCTCTTACCACTGAGCCACAACTCCAGCCCCTCACCTACAATTCTTAACAAAAATAATTTCAAACAATTCTATATATAAATATAAGTTCATATTGACAATGAAAACACTTTTACAAAATGTACCTACAAAAACTTTAATAATGTAGTCTACATTTCAAAATGGAATAGATAATGAAATATTTGCTTTTAAATGAATAACATAAATCAGACTTTTAAAACAAATTTTGAAATGAAATGATTGATATAAAGAATTACTTGAAATGGTATAGTATTCAGGACAAAGTGAAAAGGAAAACTTCAGAAATCAAGCCCAAATTGAAAAAATAAAAGTGCAAGAACAAATAAACATAATGGGTATTGTCTAGAAAATTAAAACAAAAATCAGCTTCTTAGCTTAAAAATACATGTAGAAAGGCATAACAATGCATTACAAATAAAGTAATATAGAGGACAGCTAAGAGCTACAAACATACATTCAATAATCCTGCTAATAGTTTAGATATGAGGTATTTGCCCAAAAGCTCATGTATGAGACAAGGCAAGAATGTTCAGAGGTAATATGATTAGATTTTGTAACCTAATCAGTGGATTAATCCACTGACACAGATTAACTGTGTACTAATCTAGGCAGGCAGAGTGTGATTGGAGGATTAGGTCTCTGAGAACATGCCTTTGGGGTTAATATTTTGTACCTGGTTAGTGTAGCTCACTCTTTCTGCTTCCTGGTGTGATATTCAGAATTACTTTCCTCCTACACAAACTTTCACCATGATATTTTTCCTAATCTTGGACCTAGAGCAATGAAAGCTGCCATCTGTGGGTTGAGACCTCTAAGGTCAGGAGTTCCAAATAGACTTTTCCTTCTGTATTTTGTCCTTGTTAGGTCTTTTTGGTCAAAGCAATAAAGAAGCTCACTACAACATCTCTCAAAGACAACTCCAAAGCAATGAAATAGGCCCATTAAATATTAGTATTCAGTGGAATACTTATAAAATAACAAAAGCAGGAATTAAGTTAAAAGTTGCAAAGACAGATAATATAACCAAGAAAGCTTTGAAACTTTTTTAGTAAAGTGATTAGATATTCTTCAAATAAACAGAAGATACTCTGTGTTCATGGAGAGGAAGACTCAACTTGTCAAATGTGTTTTAACAACTTCATCTGTAGACTTAATACAATCCAAATAAGAATTTTCAAAAAATATATTTTTAGAATGTTAAAAACTAGTTCCAATGTTTATATGATTGGCAAAAGACTTAGTCTCTCTTACTTTGAAGAAGCACAAAAAGAGAATATTGATGATACATCACTTAATAAACTATTTTAGTCAGCCTTTTTGCTACAGTCACTAAAAGACCAACCAGAACAATTTTAAGGAGAAAAACTTTATTTGGGGGCTCCTGGTTTCAGAGGTCTCAGTCCATAGGCAGCTCCATCCCTTGGGGCTTGAGGTGTGGCAAAACACCATGGCAGAAGAGTGTGACAGAGGGAAGCAGCTCACATGATCATCAGAAAGCAGAGAAAGACTCCACTCACCAGACACAAAATATAGACCCCAAAGGCATGCCCCTAATGACCCACCTTGTCCAGCTACACTCTACTCGCCTTCAGTTTCCACTCGTTTAATCCCATGAGGAAATTAATTCACTGATTGAGTTAAAACTCTCATAATCCAATCATTTCTCCTCTAAACCTTCTTGCATTGCCTCAAACATGAGCTTTTGGGTGACACCTCACATCCAAACCATCACATGAACTTATTGTAAAGCTACAAAAATCAAGACAGGTTTTTTATTGGTGAAATAATAGATCAAGGGGACAGAAATAGAATTATATAAATATAATCAACATATTTTTTATCATGGAAAAGAGGCAATTAAATGGGAAACAAAAGATATCTTTTCAACAAATGACGCTAGAACACTTGGGTGTCCACATGTGAAACAATAAATCATGACATAGACCTTAAAGCTTTCTCCAAAATTAACTGAAAATGAATAATGAATTACAGGTAAGATGTAAAATAATACAATGTAAGAAATGAGAAAACATAGAAGAAACTAAGTAACCTTGAGTTTGGCAATGACTTTCAGATATAACATTAAAAGTATAAATTGTGAAACAACAATTGATAAATATGACTTCAGTAAAATTAAAAACTTCTGCTCTAGGCAATCAGACAGACGAAGGAAATTAAAGGGATACAAATAGGGAAAGAAGAACTCAAACTATCATTATTTGCAGATGATATGATTCTATACTTAGAGGACCCAAAAAATTCCACCAGAAAACTTCTAGAACTGATAAATGAATTCAGT
>CM053405.1:13215686-13249685 GCA_028644305.1 Xerus rutilus | reverse complement strand
AAATAAATAAAAATAAAAAAACTTCTGCTCTAGGAAACACACTATTACAGGAATGGAAAGACAAGCAATAAATTCAGGAAAATCTTGCAAAACAGATACCTGATAAAAGACTGTTATCCAAAACATACAAAGAACTCTTAAAACTCATTAAAACATTTTTAAAATGTGCTAAACTTCTTAACAGATACCTTGCCAAACAATATATAGATGGCAAACAAGCAGAGGAAAAGATGTTCAACAACATATATCATTAGGGAATTGCAAATTAAAACAACAATGAGATGTCACAACTTACCAATTGGAATGACCAAAATACAAAACACTAACATAAGGCCAAATCGTGGCAGACACAGAGTAAAAGGAACACTATTTTATTGTTGGTGAGAATGCAAAATGGCATGGCCAAATTAGAATACAATTTGGCAGGTTTTTACAAAACTAAACACTTTTCATATGATCCAGCAATAGAGCTTTTTGGTATTTACCCAAATGAGATGAAATCTTATGTCCATACAAAAGCTTTCACAAATGTTTATAGCAGCTTTATTCATAATTACCCAAACTTAGAAACCATGATATCCTTCAGTTGGGTAATGGACACATAAGTTGTGTTACATCCAGACAATAGAATATTATGCAGCATAAAAGGAAACAAGATATAAATGCTTGAAAAGACATGAAGGAAACATAAATGAAAATGCAAATTACTGAGTGAAAGAATTCAGTCTGAAATGATTGTGCATTGTATGATTCCAAATATACGGCATTCAAGAAAAGGCAAAACTATTCAGGACAGCAAAGACACCAGTAATTTCCAAAATCAATTTTTCTAGGAGTTATAGGGGAGAGTGGGATGAACAGCCACAGCTCAGAAGATTTTTATGGCTGTGAAATTCTTCAGTATGACATCACGATAGTTTACATATACTGTTATACATTTGTCAATCCCCATAGAATGTACACCAAAAGTAAAACCAAAGGTGAACTATGGACTTCAGTGCAAAAACATTCTCTTAATATTTGATAACAAGTTTTAATGTGTTAACACATTGATGGGAGATGTTAATAATAGGAAAACAGATTGGGACTGTGTGATCAGGTAGAAGAGAACTTTCTGTATTCAATTTCCTTGTAAACCCAAATCAGCTCAAAAATACTGTATTAACAAAAAATCATAGAAATAAGTTATCCATTTTCAAAAAATAAAAATGAATTGGTGTCCAATCAAATAAAGACTGGGAAGTTCAAATTATTACCGTATGCTAACAGTACCTCTCTATTCCACAAAGACATGAATTGGTTCATTAAGGCAATATAGGAAAGAAAATGTGAGTAAAATTCTACACCTGTTGAGATTATCTTTAATTATAAAGGCCATGTAAAACAAATGAATGTTTGAAAGTGGAAGAACTCATTGAATGCTATTTCCTGGAGCTTTCTTAATGAAGCTAATAAAGAAAAGTAAGTTTCAGGTATGCAAAATGATTGAGGTTCGTCAGCATAAAACTGATGAGTTATAACTCAGGCAATGGTGTATCAGTGGAAATGCAGATGGAGGGAACTATCCATCCTAGTGCAGGAGTGTATTTTTATAAGGTAATTGTTCAAAATTGACAGTTCGAGGAGTAAATAAAATTGAGACTGATTATAGTCAGTTTGATTGACTATATTCATTACAGATACCTTCTTATCTGCACCCAGAGCAGATCACTCAGATATACTATGTTAACCAAGCAGTTCTTTGTGGATTTGAGAAGAAAATAGAAAGAAATATCAACAAAAGATAAAATACACACATTATCCTGGGGAGGAATTCTTCCTAGACCTTTGGCATGGTTCCCAAAAATGCAGTTTCCTGTTCTGAGTAGTTCACAAACCATACTCTTTACTACCATGTGATTTC
This sequence comes from Xerus rutilus, assembly GCA_028644305.1. Lineage (NCBI taxonomy): Eukaryota > Metazoa > Chordata > Mammalia > Rodentia > Sciuridae > Xerus > Xerus rutilus. Next base: position 13,247,782 of record CM053405.1, on the reverse strand, counting down.
ACTAAGTTAAGATCCTCAGTTCCCTGCCTGCATTCCTTCCCCCACCCTACTCACAACTGGAACATTATTTTTTTCCTCCAAAGAAACTGGTGTCTTAAGGAATGATGTCCTTTGGGAATCAAGGTCTTACTCGCTCTAATTGATTAAAATCTACCCCTCTGGAATCACCAGCTAAAATCAGTAATGATTTCCTTATATGGTAAACTTGGATAGACTACACAAAAGTTTGAAGTTCCCTTTTACCAATTTTTTCTCAATGAACAAGCAATATCTGATCCAAATGGCCATTTTATCATTTCTTGTAAATCAAAGGTAACTAGTAAGTCTTAGCCAGTACTAAAAATAGAGATACTACCCTGCAATCTATCAGATCATAATGGAATGAAATTAGAAATCAACGATAAAATAAAAAAATAGAAGCTACTCCAAAACCTGGAGACTAAATAATAACATTGACACAACATATCAAAATCTCTGGGACACTATGAAGGCAGTGCTAAAAGGAAAGTTCATTGCATTGAGGTCACTCATTAAAAGAATTAAAAATTAACAAATAAACAACCTGATATTACTTCTCAAAGCTCTAGAAAAAGAAGAACAAATCAACACCAAAAGTAGTAGAAGACAGGAAATAATTAAAATTAGGGCTGAAATCAATGAAATAGAAATGAAAGAAGCAATTGAACAAATTGACAAAAAGAATAACTAGTTCTTTGAAAAAATAAATAAAATTGATAAACCCTTAGCCACCCTAACAAAAAGGAGAGAGGAAACTCAAATTACTAAAATTCGTGATGAAAAAGGAAATATCATGACAGACACTATTGAAATATAGAAGACAATTAGAAACTATTGTGAAAATTTATACTCCAATAAAAGAGAAAATTTCAAAGACATCAACAAATAGAAAACATATTCACCTCAAAGTTTTGCCACCCATTAAACAGAGAAAACTTAGTCTCTAATTTTTCCTTAGTTCTCAACTTTTGAAGCTTGCTGCATGTTGAATTTAATTCTGACTGTCTAACTGGAGAGTTTGATGTGCACACTGAGTGGGAGGTGGGGTAGATACAAGAAAAATTGAAAATAGTAATATCATTTATTTTTAAACTAGACAAGCCTTACAAAAGACTGCCACATTTATGTTGTTTCTGGCAGAACTACAGTTAACTAAAATGTGGCACAGGTTGTAGGAGTTAAAAGTAAGTCACATTTAACAGACATGCAATTAAAGTCAGTGTTACACAACCTGAAAATGAGATTCATCCAATCGCCATGCAAATCTATGACCCAGTCACCGCTACATCTTTCAAACCCCATGTGCAGAGACAACTTCAAGTTTAAAATATTGCCTTCAATGGGATACATGAATATGTATGTATATGTGGAAAGAAGTAGAAAAAGTAAGACTTAAAATATGTTAATGCAGATATTTTAAAATATATTCAAATTATGCTGATTTTGTTTATGGCAATTATAATTTTCATTAGTCGATTAATCATTCTCTTATAGGGACACTGAAACAAGGACTCTCAAATGCAATTCCTTCAGCCATGATGCTTTCTAAAGACATCTCTAGCTCATTAGGTGCCATGGAATGAGTAGTGTTCCCCTCCACGTACGCATATTGGAGCTCTCATTTCTATTGTGATGCTATGTAGAGATGGGACCTTTGGGAGGCAATTAGTTTTAGGTGAGCTTGTGAGGGTGTGGCCCTAATGAGGAGACTCTTGCCCCTAGAAGAACATACACCAGAGAGCTTCCTTTCCGTCTCTTCTTCTGTCATGTGAAGACACAGCAAGAAGTTAGCTATCTGCAAATGAGAAAGAAACCCCTCTATTAGGGAACCAAATAAGCCAGCACCTTGATCCTGAATTTCTCAGCTTTCAGAACTGTGACAAATTAAAATTTCTATTGAGCTAGCTACCAAGTCTATTTTATTATTGCAGCCAGAGTATACTAAGACATTGTCAAAAATGGCTTTAACCCATCTTTAAGTATTTCTGAAACTAAAACAAAGACTTCCAAAATATTTGGCCACTCTGTAATACAAAACTCAAATTAATGTAAATGCATTGTGGGATTTTGAAAAGAAAAGAGAAAACTTAGCAATAACTTTGTAGTAATATTTTTATTCCATCTTTTTTGGAGGTAACCAAAATCACAATGCTGACTTTTAATATACTTGCTTTCATGTATATGTATGTATACATGATGTTTTCCAGTTTATGAACTGCACATAAACAGAACAATAGTGTATGATTTTGTTGGCCTATCTTCTTCCAATGAACATTACGTAGTTTTAGTTTATTCATTACTGTATTTTACTATATCGTTTCATGAACGGAAAACACTTCCTTTACTTATTTATACTACACTCGATTGACATTGAGCTGCTTCCTATTTGTCACTGTTATGGACTATGCCATTTTGAAATTTCCTTCATGCCCACTACTGCACATATGGTATACTCCCAGAAATTAATACATTGAAGCTTGGTAGGTAGCAAACTGCTTTCTAAAATACAGTCACCATTTTAAAATCCTATCAGCTGTGTAAATTTTCTGCTTCCTTTCCCCATTAAATGAGTGGATCGTTTGTCATATTTCTAAAAGTATTGTCTGTCTGATGTGTGTAATGATCTTTTTTTTTTGTTTTTTTTTGGTGGTGGTGCCAGGGATTAAACCCAGGGCCTTATGCATGCAAGGCAAGCACTCTATCAACTGAGCTATATCTCCAGACCCTGGCTGTGCTTTAAATATGCTTTTTATTAAAGATTAAAGGTTTAGATTATGCCTAAGAAGAATAATACTACATAATGTGCAATGTGCAATGCTTTTCACTAAGATAGAAGAGACTTTTTTGAGGTACCGTGGATTGAACTCAGGGACTCTTAACCACTGAGCCACATCTTCAGCCCTTTTTATGTATTTACCTTTGGGACAGGGTCTTAGCAAATTGGCTTAGGGCCTTACTAAATTGCTGAGGCTGATGTTGAGTTTTGATCCTCCTGCCTTAGTCACCCAAATTTCTGAAATTACAGACATGTGCCACCATGCCTGGTTTAAGATAGAAGTTTTGTGTTAGGATTTAGGATTTCATAATTAACTAATTTCTGTGAGATCCAGGGATCCCACTAATTTAAGTGACTTCATTTAGAGAATTTCCTCCCGATAAAGTATGTCATTAGAAGGTTAAAGATGAAAACAATCAGCAAAAATACATGGGGTAGTTCTGGAATTTTATATATCATCATTTCTATCAGTTTATTAATTTTGTAATGTAATGAAGAAATTCACATGATGGTAAAAATTTTAAATGCATGATTCTAGTCCAAGCATGACAGTTTAAAAATAGCATTTTCCACTTAAGCTTTTACAAATTTAGGAAGGACAAAAGGAAAGAACAGCAAAATGATGTAGATTCAAAAATTAGAAAAACTGGGGACAGATTATAAATTAATTGTTGACCTGCAAAGGCCAGTTGTATCTCTACTAAAGACAGCTGCCCAGAAGTCTCTAGAGGATTAACATTATATATTTCCTAAAGGTGAAAACAAGGTGAAAAAGTTATATGTTGTGCCTGGAAAGCAAGTATGGAAAGTAGCTACAGCCAGTGCATCTCATAAATGCAGAAGCAATCCTGAAAAAAACATCACAGGCAAGCTATAGTTTTAGACCTCATCCTATCTCTGAGGCACTGGAGCCAGGGATATTTTGTTTGTGGAAACTAGATAGCCTAAAACCCTTCCTTGACCTTTACTCTATCAAAAGAACCTCCAATAAATAACTGATCTAAAAAAAACAACTATATTCAATAACAAATAATTAAAGGATTTTGTATCTACATATCCATGCTTTATGAATAAAGGCAGCAGAAAAGTGTGGTTCATAACAGATAAAGGACTACTCATTAAATAAATGTAGTCTGATGAGGAAGAACAAATAAAATCACATATTTTTTCTGTGAAGTATACTGAAATAAATTCTAAAAAGAAAGAACATGAAGTAGAAATACAGGATTATGGGAGAGTGGAGAGAAAACAGTGGAAATTGAGCTGGCAGAATTTAGAAAGAGGTAGATGAAAAAGTAATATTATCAGAAATAAAATAAAATTGAAATGACCATGGTTGAAATGATATTAAGGATAGAAACAATAAGAATCTGGAAATGAGAAGAGTAGGTATAATATATTGGAAATAAGTAATCTTGAAAAGTTTTGGAGGCAAATTATAAATGTAAACAAAATGTTGGTTCAATATGTGTATAATTGGAGTCACTGAAGTAAAAGTCAACCATTACAACAAAATAAACATTTATAAGCAAGGGACATTTTCTAAAAATAAAAGATGTCATGAAACTCCACTAAAGACTGTTCAGCACTCTAGGAGAAACTGATTCATATTTACCAACACTGAAATATATATTACTTAAGTCTATGAACTACAAAATTAAAGGAAGGATCCTATGGTCAACCAGGCAAAAATATCAGTCACTTTTAAAGAAAAGTAATCAGGCTCTGGCAACTTCAAAGTAATATTTAAGAACAGACAACAACAGAGTGATAGTTATCTTCAGGTAAAGATTGTATGAGCTAAGGACATACCTAACAGCTCTCAAAAAACAAATCTACACTGTAGTAATTTTGAACATGGGAACCTTTCTTCAAAGGAAACTACTACCTGACCTTAGCCAATCCAAGCATGAGTAGAAAAACTGAAACTTTACTTCCAATAGACACACACTATGGAAATTTTAAAGGAAGTTCCTTATGCAGAAGAAAAATAACACCAGATGGAAACTTTGAAAAAAAAAAAAACAGCTTCAAAAATGGCAAATCTGAAGGTAAACATAAAGAAGATAGATTTCTCTTATTTTTCAAATTTTCTTTAAAGACAAAATATAGTTTAAGGTGACAATAATAATGCATAATGCATTCTTAAATTTATAACATGCAGAACTAAAATGCAACCAAAATTACATAAGGATGGTAGGGGATAAATAGAAATACAGTGCTCTGTGATTCTTACATAGTATGTGAAAAGTGATGCTAGTATTCGGAGATTGATTATGATGAGATGAAATATAAGGTACAACTACATGCCATCTAAAGGAGTTCCATGTTGATTTAGGAACCAGGATTGGTTAAAATAGAAATAAAAAATGATATATCAGTAAAATTTAATAAGGTAAACCTGGACAGCTAGCCACATTAATATCAAGACTCAAAACATAATATTTTCATAGATAGTGAAGGGAAATTTATAATAATAAGGGATTAATTATAAATCAAGAAACTATAATAATTATCCTGAAAGTTTTTGAACTCAATAAGAAAGTTTCAAAAGATATATAAAGTTAAAAGTGACAACTGAAAATACAACAAACCCACAATTTCATGTACAGCTTTAAATATTTCTCACTAATTCAGAATATATAGACAATAAGGACTAGAAGACTTAACATGATCAACCAATCTGGCTTGGTAGACACAGAACATTCAACAACTGATCCAAAAATACTATTTTTAAGTACACATAGTACATAGACCAAGATAGATAATCGTTAGTTATAAAATGAGTCATCATCTAAAAGTTTGACATGGATCTCAGTATGTTCTCTGAAAACATTGAAATTATTGAAAATATTTGGAGAATCCCCAAGTATTTAAATGTTAAACAACATCTAAATAAAAAGCAAACAAAAAATAGCATAAGGAATTTTAAAATATTTTGAGTCTAGTAAAAATTTTTAAGCAACTTATTGAAAATTGTGAGTTGCAGTACTTTGCAATACAATGTTAGCTTTAAAATCTTACATTAGAATCTAAAATCCATAAGCTAAGTTACTATCCTAAGAAATCAGAAGTAGAACACAGTGTATCATTGGGGCAGGAAAGATCGTGGAATGAAATGGACATCATTGCCCTAGGTACGTGTATTACTGACTGCACATATGGTACAACTCTACATCATGTACAACCAGAGAAATGAAAAGATGTGCTCAAAAAAGAATTAGCTCTGAAAAAAAAGAATATGTATTTTAGAACTAGCATAGTATATTGTTTAAAGTAATGAAATCTGGAAATAAGTATTTGAATTATGAACTTTACACACAGTATAAAGTATCTGAGTCTATTTTGTGAAAACCCTAGCAGACAAGTTGTTTTTTGTTATTATCATGATAATAAACGACAAAAAGAATCATTAAAGAAAAGAAAAAAAGAAGTGTATCCAATAAAAGTAGATGGAGCTGGATGCTCCATGGCGTACGCCTATAATCCCAGTGACTTGGGAGGGTGAGGCAAGAGAATCGCTAGTTCAAAGTCAGCCTCAGCAAAAGCTAGTGGCTAAGCAATTCAATGAGGCTCTGTCTCTAAATAAAATACAAAACAGCTCTGAGGTTGTGGCTCAGTGGTAGAGCACTTGCCTAGCACATGTGAGGCAATGGATTTGATCCTCAGCATCACATAAAAAATTAATAAACAAAGTTATTTTTAAAAAGGAAAGTAGAAGGAAGGAAAAAGAGAAAGATCAAAGTAAATGAAAGAGAGCATCAAAAGATGTGAAACAATAGCAAAACAAAAGTTGATTCTTGGAAATAAATTAGAAATCCCTAGATATTGATAAAGAGAAAAGGAAGCTATAAATTAATTGCCAGTATCAGGAATGGTGGAAAGGATGTGAGTGCAATATTAAATTGACCATAAAAATCTCGTATGAGGGGCTGGGATTGTGGCTCAGTGGTAGAGCACTTGCCTCGCATGCGAGAGGCACTGGGTTCGATCCTCAGCATCACATAAAAATAAATCAATAAAGATATTCTGTCCACCTACAACTAAAAAATATTTTTAAAAAACTCCTATGAGCAGCTTTATGCCAATATTTAAATGTACAAACTCCTCAGCATTTAAAAACTGAAGTTGTGCTTTCACATTAGAAATCTAAATCCATAGTCCATGCTCTTAAATGGTATCCCAATGGCTGCCAAATTAATTGCTTTCTGTTAAATATTTTTAGAATTATTTATAATTCATGGAATCACCAATTTCATAGGAAATTTGAGTAATACCTTTTTCAGTTCTTCATTTCACTTTCACATGTTACATGACTTTAATTACTTGTATCATCTTCAAATAATAAAACTATTAAGAAGTTGTAGAAAACTCATGACATTTTATCATCATCTTGTGTTTTTATCTTTTTGCCAAAATTGCAAAAAAAAAAAATGATTTGAAAAGTCAGTGGGATAAAGGGAACAAAATGTGAAAATTACGTGATATTAGAAATGACTATTATCCAAGAAATGTGTTGTTAAATCCATGTTTATAATTTCCCGATTCAAAGAGGACATTGATAATAATCCATTTGACTCATTAAGTATCCAAAATGCAGTAACAGACTCATCTTAGTGGAAACTACTTACTCCTTTCAATAGCACCATTAAAATCATTGATTTGTGAAGACACATTGAATGAATGGACAACTTGTGCCACATTTAATCATGACTTAAATTGACTAATATATTGACTGCTTTTCTCCTCTGGGCAGAAAAATTGCTTTCCCCCTTTGGTCTGTCCCTCAATAAACTAACTAGGACTAATAAATACTTCTCACAACCAAAGATTTAATTAGAACAAGAAGAAATAACCCAGAGAGGAAGGGCTAAACCAGAGAGAGAAGTCAAGTGAGTGGCATGGTGGAACCTTCCCTACACTGCAAGTGTGCTACTTCAAACTACCTCGGAGCCTCTACAAGTGCTGTGATAGGTATGATGACGTAGACCCTCCACTAAATAAGATAACAGGTGAGATGGCTTGCCAACAAATGATCACAAAATATGAGAGAATGCTGCAAGTGTTCAATAATGGCAAACACATTGAAAGCAAGATTATTCTTCAAGAGAGGAATATGAGCCTTTAGTATAGGGATTGTTCTTTAGATGGGGCCTCTAATAATGTTTAAGTCCATCCAACAAAGATTCATGGGGAAATTGGAAACACCAGGCAAAACAGTATTATGTAAGTAAAGTCCTGAATGCAAAGAAGGACAGAAGTTTATCTGATTGGTATGTTAAGGCTTTGGCAACTCAGGGAGTGGTGTAAATAAAGAGGTATTGTGAGCTCGAGTGCACAGTACGTTTATCCTGTGTTAATGAGTTTTCTCTTCATACCTAGTTTTCCCCATGTATTTTATATTGGTGGCTTATGGTTGTAAACAGTAATTATAATTCAATATGACATGATTTTGAGAAATGCTTCGTAAACTCATTTCTTACTGCAAGACTTCTAGAACTTCTCACCTGACTTTTAACTGTCTCTGGGAACGGTGGGCATACAAGCAGATGCAAAATACATCCTCAGTTTTGACCACAAAACTTAGCTTGGTTTGTCTAAGATATCTAACCAGCATTTTGGAAAAAATGGAGAAAAACATGTAGGTAAGTGCTACTGAAGAAAATGGTAAGATGTTCCATGAACATGAGTAAATAAATGATACAAAAATGTCCAACAAAATAACCATGCCATAGAATACACTGACTGCATAAAGAACATTAATTCAAAATTATCTTTGGAATTTTGGGCAGCAATTTGAGAATGAAGACATTAAAATTATGGTTTGAAGCTAAAGCCATGGTTACAAGAAACAGAAGAAAACAAATTGCAGGTTAAAACTGTATTATGAAGTGGTAGAAAGACCTGTCTTTAAAGTCATAATTAGTGATTGTCCAGATCAAACTTTGAAAAGAATCAAAGTATTTATCATTTTCCAAATTCAAAACATCTCGACAAGACCTCAGAAAAAGCTAATTGATAAGTACTGATTTAATATTTTTATATGAGTAATAACTAAAGCATTGATATGTATGCATGTATACTTACATATGTGCACATGAGTGAATGTCTAATCTTTAGAGAAGAGAACAGCCCAAAAGAAAAATAAAGAAACTCTGTGTAGGTAATTCACAGAAAAAAAAAAAACAAGAACAGATTTATTCATAAAAAACATGGTCGTGCCTGGTGGAGTAGAGCACGCTTATAATCCCAGCACTTTGGGAGGCTGAGACAGGAGAATCGCGGGTTCAAAGCCAGCCTCAGCAACTGCGAGGTGCTAAGCAACTCAGTGAGACCCTGTCTCTACATAAAACACAAAATAGGGCTGAGGATGTGGCTCAGTAGTGGAGTACCCCTGAGTTCAATACCTGGTACCAAAAAAACAAAGAAAAGAAAAGAAAACATGGTCCACTTCACTAATAATGAATTGTAAATGAAAAGGCCATTGTTTTTTTGTTTAATTGTTAAAAATGTAAAAGTCTGAAAAAGTTCAATGTTGGTGAACTCATAGAAAAATCTGATAAGTTTCACTGTGGAAAAGGTATAAAATATTACATTTTAGAGACCAGATTAGAACCCAGTAAAGTGTCAACATCTTCCATCATATACTTAATAAGATATGTAATGATGTATTAAGATGAATAGATTTTCAGGGTGAGATTATTGGAAGCATCCAGGCAAAAGATATTTTTTCTGTTTCTTAAATTCTGTGTATTCCACATTGAATATACAATTACTTGGTGACCAAAATTAAATTAAAATGCATCAAGGAGATGAATATTTCTTGAAAATTGCAATTCAAATGAACTTTCCAGATGAAAAATGTGACTTTTTTCTATTTTATGAATTTTAATTAATCAAATAAATTTTAATTAATCGAGTAGATTTATTTGAAAAATTTTACTTAATCCAATTCTTAAAGTATAATATAACTGCAATTTATAATTGCATAGAACTTACAAAATTTAAAATTTAAGTCATTTCTCAATATAGAATATTCAATACTAGAAATACATATTTTTAATATAATGGAAAAATGTAGCCAATAGACATTATATGATACTGTTATAACATCCCTTTATAATACACAGTGCCTTTGTTCAGGACCTGAGAATATTCTCACTTTACAGAATGCTGTGATCTGCTGCAGAACCTAGCCCTGAAGTCATTACAGAGGGAATCCCAGACTTAGTCTTACCTTTCCCAGGTTCTGCAAACTCTGCCTAGATTTTAGCCCTTGGTATTTCTTCTACATGAAATACTGTTGATAAATACCGCACTTGACTGAGGTTGCTATGCACACACTAGATTATTAGAGCTGTGGACACTGATCATCTGTTTGAAAGAGCAACACCATGTTTCATGGCATCACCCACCATTCCTTACTCGACTTAAATTTTTCTCTTAATATTTACCAAGACCCAGAAAATGTATTGATGCTGATTAGCTATCTCCTTTGCTAGACTGTAGATCCTATGGCCTTGAGTATCATTCATGTGCCTGTTTGTTAAATAAAGAAGTAAACATAGAAGATGTTCCAGAGCTATTTGTTTAATAAATGAGTGATAAGCACATACATCCTAAATTTTTCTCATTTATAAAATCATGATAATAATACACTGTCTTGTATAACCCTTATATATTGTTGATGGGGGCATAAATCATCATAGCCATTGCAGAAATAAGTATGAAAGTCCATCAAAATTAAAAATACAAGTACCATATCATCCAAAAATATTACTCCTTGGTATGTATCCAAAGAAATTAAAGCCAGCATACTTCAGAAATACATGATTGCCCACGTTTATCATGTCACAATTCACAATAGCCAAGAGGAAGGAAGTATAGTGTGACATGGGGTGGATATGATCAATGTATGTTGTATGGATGTACATGTATGAACATGTCACTATGAATCCTATTATTCTGTCTAATTAATATGCACTAATAAAATAACAATGTCCATTAGTTGTTTTGAATATGTTTAAATAAGACTAAATGTTCAGCACAGTTTCTGACACATATTTATCACTCAACAGATTACTGAAATTTTAATTTATCTTTCTTTTCTACCATTTCAGTGATTTACCTTTTTGAAATATCTGATTAATTAAATTAATTTACTTCAGTGCTTTTTAAAGTATTGCTCTCTTTTCCTTCTAAATGTATCTGGTTAATGTCTTATGATTTTGATTTTATATATCATCATTCTTGGTATTGTTTTGTTATATTGCAGTAATTTAAGAAAGATTGTAACTTGGCGGTAGATTCTCATTATGAAATTATATTAAAAAGTTTTGGGAAGTATAGTTTGAATGACTGTAAAATAAAGCTCTTTACTCACGATTGTTTCGAAAACTAAAGATTTCAGTGACAGAAGGGCACACATTGTATGTGGATGGTACTTACTTTAATAGAATTATTTTAGCAGAAAATAATTTATACTCATTTATTTCAAAGTACAGAGAAGAGAGGGTTTTTGAACTACTGAGTCTGGCAAACTTTGCTATATCTGACTTGGATAGGTTATTGGATATCCTCTATGCTCCTGGCAATATTTTGTTCCTTTTCTCTCAAAGTTGCTATTATGGTTAAAATGTACATAATTAAAACATTTGATGTTGCATTTTAGAGGTTGGAAAGTGTTCAAGGAGTGCTGAATACTTCTTCTGTAATTCATTTCAGTACAATTCAGATAGTGGTAAAAGAAACTTGAGAATTATAATCTCATAGCCAGAGGCTCTTTGACTTTACATCATTCAGTGTTCCAGTAAACGAACCCTGAGAATTAGGCCACCCTAGAGAGGCTTTATAACTTCAGGCTGATTCTGACTTTGGAAAGCCATTTACTTTCAGTTTCCTCATGTATAAAATGTGGGTTGGTTAGATAATCATCACTTCTGGTCTTCATCTATGATCTGTTCCCTTATGATGCTTTTAGGCTTCATGAGAGGAATAGTCAGTTTTGCATAACCGTTAACAAACCCAGGATGAAACTCTGGAAATTTCTTTGAGTGATTAAGATATATAGTCAAGGAAAGAATGTATTTTGAAAGCAGTTTTGCTAATCTTAAAATTTTTAAGCATAGAAATATGTATATATATATAAACATATATTTAATATATTTAATATACATAAAACATATATATATTCCTTCTAAAAAATAGTTGAAAATGTACTTCCCCTGTAATATATACTTCCCCTTTAATATCTTAATATTAGTCAAATCATATTAGTCAGAATTATTCTTCTGTTAATTTCTATAGTATTTAAATATGTTCATGAGTCATATTAGTGATATGGCTTTTTTGTCTATTTAATCCTGATCATATTATATCAATCTTTGTTTATAAGCAGATTTTATGAGAATCTTAAAAATACATTTGATGCCAAAAGTTAATGATACTTCTTGGATGCAAATATTGACAAAATACATGAATCTTATCAAAATCTTAAAGGCAATCAGAACTCCTAAAACCTGAAATTAAGTATCTATTAATTTTCAAAAATTAAAAGTCATTTTCAAAATAGTTTCTGATAAATCTGACAAGAAACATTTGTCTGAACATCTCAATTATCCAATTAACGCTTAGCAAATTGTTATGGCAAGAATCAGGTTAGGGAGATGAGTGAAGTTTTTCCCTTCTGATGGTCTGGGGATCATTTTTAGTGAGAGATTTTTGGCATCCCAGAGCATCTTCTGCCATGAAGGACTGAATCAGCAAACTAGCTGACTAGAAGGGGCCAGAGGACAAAGGACAGACATTATAGATACAATTACACATTCAAATAAATAAAGAGGAAAAAAGTGTCTTCACAATTGGAGGAAGTTTTCATATTTGTGAAACAAACTAACTGAGGTGTAGTGAAAGGGAGTTCTAGGTTCAGAAAGTCACAGACTTCTCTGTTATACCCAATCAGCAAGAAACAACAAACTCATAGATCCATTGTTAAAGGTTTATTTTTCATTGGGCGGGACTGCAAAGCCAATTAGAGCCAATTCAAAGTTGCAGCCCCCAACTTGGTTTAACTTACAGATTATATAGCAAAAGAAAACTGAGAGTCAGGCGCTATGATGTTTTCTCCTTTTAGCCAATGGAAATAAGCCAACAATACAGAAGCAGAAATTGCAGTTAGCTAAGCCTACCCTATGCCCACCCTACGTTTGGGAAATAGATTGTAACATTATTTAGTAAGCATCCTGGGTTTGGCAAGCATCCTGGAGTCGTTTTTTATCTGAAACGTAGGTCAAGATGACCTCGACTCTTTGTAAAAATTAACTATGTTGATGTTTGGGCTAAAGTTAAGGTGGCTGACAGGGCTAAAGTTAAGGTGGCTGACAGCCCAGATAAAATGGAGTTTCTTAAGCTAAGAGTTACCACACTCTATAATGACATCATTGAGCAGGCGATGATGAAAACATTTTCTGATCTTGGGTCTCAGGCACTTTCCCTCTATCTCCCCTAAATGTTCTTTCTATTTTTTGATAGAAACACTCTTGAAGATGTCCTTTTGTAGCCAAGAACATAGATAGGTTCTTCTGATTACTGTGAAAGCTAACACTCCATAATTTCAAGAGATTCAGATTTTAAAATCACAGAATTGTGAAATAAACTGAGCTGTTACTACACTGTTCTATACACATTTCACTATAAATGAGCTATGTATTAAAAATAATTAGCCAGGTATGGTAGTACACTCCTGTAATCTCAGCAACTCTGAGGGCTGAGGCAGGAGAATTGCAGTTTTGAGGACAGACTAGGCAACTTAGTAAGAACTTGTTCCAAAATAAAAATAAATAAATAAAATGGACTGGGAATGTAGCTCAGTGGTAGAGCATGCTTGGTTTCAACGCCCAGTACTGCAAATTAATAAATAATATAAATTAAAGAGCTACCATTATTGAAGTACTATGTTAAGTATGATTGGCTAAAAAGCAACTCTAACAAATTCCAAGAGAAAATGTGATTTTTCTAATTAAATATTTAAATTTGAAAAGCTTTAGGATTCTTTTCCAAACCTGATCATATACGAAGACCTTGATTGGAAATAGTCACATCTGAAGACTATAACAGATATCAATGTTCACACCTTCTTGGGACTGAGGAGTATACAGAGCTGTGAGTTTGTCTTAGTTTTCATATTATGAATCTCCAGGGACAGTATACACTACTGCCACAGTGATTTGAGTACATTCTGCTAAAAATGTTTCAGTTGAAAATTAGGGAGAGTATACCTTCTCCTGTGAGGGGTATGTATGTGTGTGTGTGTGTGTGTGTGTGTGTGTGTGTAATTCATTTCTATAAATGATTCACACACATCATTGTGCTCATTTATTGAAAGAGCAATATATTGGAAGAGAAATAAGGAGAAGCATGTTTCAGGAAAGAAAATGATTTATTTTTGAAAATGTTTAATGTGTGTAGGAAATGTCCAAACAGATTTTTTTTCTCCACTGTTGAGGTTCAAACCCAGGGCTACCCCTATGCTAGGAAAATGCTCAACTCTTCTAAAAAGGAATTTTTAATAAGCACTTAGTTTTACTATTCTGGGGACCCGATTGGTGTTCACTGTTGGGGGTGTTAACATCAGCTCACGTAGTACACTTTGGTGGTTGAAGTTATGGGATAAGATGGCTAGTCACAAGGGATAATATGCCAGAGAACAGGGCCTGAGAAACCTCCACAGTTAATGACTGGGAATAACACCCTAAGACAGTTGAGGAGATGGAAAAAAAGAGATATGGTGTTTAAAGAAGGGGAGCAGTGGGATGTTTTGAAGGCCACTAAAATTCTTACATTTTGGTGCTTGGAATGAAGCGAGAGCCAATATCTTTTCTTTCCTGCTACTTCATTTCTTTTTTTTAAAATATAATTTCTTCTTTCATAGAGCCTAGCTGCTTGATTTTGTTTACCATATCTATCCTTTTGTTGTCTATTGAATAAATTCTAAACTATGGTGTCTGAAAATTAATTAAAATTTTATTCTCCTTAAAAATATTTTCATGATCGCCTTTTCTCCCTTCCTTTATTAGATGCCCCAACTTATATTAGCCTATTTTCCATAAAATTAGTCATTTCATCATTTTATCTTATACCTTCTATTTTATCATACATGCTTTCTTGCACTTAATTTTGAATCTAATGCACTGATTCCAAAAATTTTCTTCTCATTTTGGTAATCATTTTTTTCCTGAAATCGATGCTTCATCTCTGTGATTTGAGTGCATGCTTTAATTTGGCAGTATTCTTTCTTTCTTTCTCTTTTTTATTCTTTCTTTCTTTCTCTTTTTCTTTCTTTCTTTCTTTCTTTCTTTCTTTCTTTCTTTCTTTCTTTCTTTCTTTCTTTCTTTCTTTCTTTCTTTCTTTCTTTCTTAACATGACAGTAGCATCTAGAATTTTTTAAATCCTGCTTATTCCTGACTGGAAAAATATAATCAAGTAGAGCCCTTTCCAGTAAATAGTAAAGTCACTTGCTTTGCATGCTGTGAGAAACTGCTTTTCAAGTTTTAGGGCATGCTATGCTAATTTGAACAATCTCAGTCTCATTATCTGGCTCCTGCTGTATCTTGGACTGAGGGTAGATCTTCCTGTATTTTCAGTTTGGTGCTGTCTGATGGTTGGAGTACATTTCTCATGGTAATCTGGAGTCAGCAACACTTCTTCCCTTTGAACTCCCCATTTTCATTATATTTGTTTATATTCCTTCCTGTGTGTTGCAAATATGAAGATACAGCTTTCTACCACCCATTCTCCCCTTTTCCTTTCTCTTTCCACTAATCGGACAGTTGCATCTGAGTTGTATTTTCTGAATATTTCATGAGGTGTTGAGAGTAAAGATTATTATCATGTAGCAATTATAATAAGTGAATTGTGTGTGCCTGTGTGTGAGTGTATCATATTTCTTTTTTTTTCTTTTGTCCTATGTGTTCAGTTATCTATATGATTAAAAGAAGCAACTTCTAAGGTCTACCATTTCCTAGCAGCCATGAGAATCACTTCTTGCCAAAACCTTAACACACTCAGGCATGACTTTAACTTTAAAATAAAGATTCTATCAGATGTAATTATTTTCACATAATGATAATACACTTTACAACTGTATTTTATAAGCCTTAAATTATTTTTCCAGCTGAGCAATAGCATAATCAACATACATAAGCGATGGATTAAAGTGATCATTTTCAAGTTCAATTCATTTTATCTTCCTTTAATAATATTCATATTCTTACCAACAAATGTGTTACTTTTTACATGTATTAATTTCTGTATTTTTTACAGTCTCTGAGACTTCTATTTGTTCTTTGAGTGCTTAAGTTCATTTTTCTTAATTATTTTACATATATTTTTTCTTGATTAATGCTATTTTAACAAAATAAAATGTGTCAAAATATATTTTACATAGAAAATAAGAATTTATTTTTCTCTATTAAAGTTATTTTAAGACTTTACTCTTCTGTATTAGAATTAACACAGTGCAATGCTTTTATACCCTTATTGTGCATAGTAATTCATATTTATGCCTACAGTGATTGATCTCAAGAGCTGACAGATACCTCAAACCAGGAACATCAGGTGCCTATGCAGAATGACTTCAATCTAAATTAAAGCAAGTATAACTCTGATCTTTTCTGATGAAAAGTGTCTGAGTATATGAGCCTTGGATTACAGGTAACTATAACTTCTGTCATGGAAATAGATCCCCAAAGGAGAGGACTGTCTTCTGAGTTTGATTCATGCATGTCCTTGTCCATTGTACTGCTTAAGGTAACAAGTTTCATTTAATAACCAGAAAAACTTAAATTAGTTTTTGTTCCTTGTTACCAAGATTATATGGAATAAAATTTTGAAAAATATTTTCTATTAGACCAAGCAATTGGATGTTTTAATATGTTAGGTTTTTTTACCTTAAGTGCTATTCACTCAGAATATTTTTAATTCTGTTTTTTCTAAAGAAACAAAACTGTTCTTAAAGAATTTGTGAATATAAATAATTATAACGGCTGGAACTTTCTTTGAAAAACTTAAATTCAGTTTAGTGACATTAGGACTGAAGGTCTGTATTTTGTACACATTCACTTTAGTAACCAGTCAAATAAGTTTAAGATAAAATCAATACGAGGAATATGGGTTAAAATTTCTGATAAATATATACACATATGTGTATAATATATTATTGATATGTGTAATATATTGTTATATATTATATACATTTTTATTTCATTGTTAATTTATGTTATACATATAGAAAGTAAAAGAATGAAAAATGGTGGGAAATATAATTTTTACTGGTGGAGGATGAAATTACAAACAAGCAAGGGAAAAATGCTAGAATGATACACTTAAGTTGGAGACATCAGCATGAATTTATGGAACACCTACACAGATGGTTACATACAATAGTATTTTTGCTTAAGTGTTAAATGGTCAGTGTGCGTTAAATACTGAGGCTGTTAGCTAAGTCCTCTCATCAGTTATTTCCTTGATGAGTAGCATAGTGCCTAGAGCTCGATTTATAATACTGTTTTCCAATAGCACACACCAGGCCTCCTTGAAGAAATGGTTGGTTGATCCTGAAAAAGAAAATGCACAAGAGGAGCATGGACCCAATGTAGTGCCAGAAAGTAAAAAAATACTTAAAATAATCAAGGATAGAGTGTGCCAAAGGGCTGCAAAAGCCAGATAAAAGAGCTTCCAATAAGAACAATGTGATCAGCAAAATAAAGTAGTACCAGATTATAACCCAGTGTATAAAATAAATTCATTAATCCATACTGGCAAAAATAAATGAGAAAATGCACAAATATATGGACATTATTCCATAAATATTCCAAGTAGAACCATAAACAATTATTATGAACATTGCTACCCAAGAGGTGGAGCAGATGCCCTCTTCAGAAGATGTGTGCTGAACACAATTACTTTTCTATAAATATTATGATATGAAAAAAGAGTAATGAGAGTAACTTTACATAGATAAATCCTATAAACGTTTCCTTAGTTTTGCGGACAAGGTTAATAACACAATAATAACCTGTCAAAAGTATATATCCTTCAAACATTGTGGTAATAATGGAAATCAATGCCTGTGGTCTTCACAAAATCCTATAACCTTCCTCTAATCCTGGGGAGAAAAATCATACAAATCCAAGCTGACAGGTATTTTACAAAATATATAACCAGTACTCCTAAAATCTGCCCATGCCACCCCATATCAGGAAAGTCTGAAAAACTGTCATAATCAAGTGGAACCTAAGAAAGCATGCTAATTAAATGAAATGTGGTATCCTGGATGTGACTTTAGGACAGGAAAAGAAAATTGGTAAAAATCAAGGAAATCTGAAAAATCCATAGAATTTAGTCAGTAATTGAAAAATATTTGTTCATGAATTTTGAAATATATATATTTTTGCTATTATAAAACATGCCTAACTTAAGAGAAAACTGGGTACAGGATATATGGAAACTTTAACTTCTCAATTTTTCTATACTCTAAATCTATTCTAGTTGTTTAAAATTTTAAATTTTAAAATTAAGTCACGGATCTTAGTTTACATTCAGTGTGTGCTTATGCTCACTGCCATGGCATCCCTTGCATAAAGTCTGTTTTAGCATCTTTCTAAAAAATACAGACTTCTGACTTGTAAGATCCATTGAAAAGACTAGATCATGACAGATTCTCAGTGGCATCTTACTCAGAGAAGACACAATAATATGCACATAATATTGACTCTGGTATAGAAAGTCTCTTTTTTTTTTTGTCCTGGACTTTTCTCTATCTGACAATAGACTTCACTGTGCTTCTCTTGTTACTTGATATTGGCATCTACCTTGCTCTTGCTGTTTACATCAGAACCCATGCATGAGCTTAAATTCTAAGTGGCCTGCAGACATTAGCTCCTAGTTTGCACCTTGCCCATTGTCTCTAACCTTGTTCCCATTAGGATTCCTGAAGAGTGAATCAGTTTCCCAGAGAAAAGTAGATTTTAATATTAGTCCCTGAGTTTCCATGATGCCAAATTTATCTGAGATTCACAGATGTCAAGATAATATTTGGAATGCACTCTTATTCTCCAAGTTATGACATCTTTCCCTATGAACAGTCTGTCCTGAATGATTTTCTATTTAATTTCCTAAACTTAGACCAATAGTTTTAATCTAGCTGCAATTATAACCACTTGAAAAAATTTAAAACTGCAAATATTTGGCCTGAGACCTCCCAGATGGTTGGGGAATTGAACTCATGAATTGATTTTTCACAATTTCTATAGGTGATTCTATTGTGTCATCAGATATGAGTTTATTTCAGATTTTTCCATGTACATTCCTTTAGGACCTACATTAAGAATGAAGAACTGTACCTGAATATCAATTTCTTTAATGAGGGACTTCTAAAAGAGCTCATTTTTTTCTGTCTCATTTTAAAATGCTGCAGACATTTCTCTTATCCTAGCCAGATGGAGATATGTGCCTCATTATGGATATACCCTGAGTTATCAGCATTCATCAATTACCACCTATTGTTCAGCTTAATCTACCAGTCTGTATAACAGCAAGAGTAAGAACATGCATGACTTTGAATTGACTATGAAAACATGAAATTTCAAAGCAAGAATATCCTTATCTCCAACTCAATCACTGCCAAATGCCTACTGAAAATTATGCTTTTCCAACTACCAGTGTTCTTCTAGAGAAATTTACAACTATTGATTTGTATTTAAGATTCAGAAAATCAAAGAGTAAAGGTCATATTATTTTGCAAGTAGAAACCTCAAAATAAAGAATTATTTATGTCTACAAGTACTGAACATATTTTCTGCACTATAGGGTAACAGAATTTGAAAAGATCCTGGAGAAATAAGTTTTCATTAAGTTTGTTAGTTGGTTACATAATTTTAATGTGCACATATTGGATGTATGTTATAATGTAATAATTTTATTTAATCTTAATAATTTTATTATTCTCTTGTTTTGAAATGACTGTGCATATATGTGTGTATATACATGTACATACACACACATTTTAAGAGTTTGGCAACATCAAAGAATTAAGGTAAAGGAAAGTTATACAGAAGGCTGTGTATTGGATGCAGTGAAGGCAGTATATTTTGCACATATCCTCAGAACTCAAAACAAGTGCTCAACTGTTAGCTCCATTCTCCCTCAGGGAGATGGGTATTCACAGCATTGCAAACATGCAGCTAATCTTTCAGAGACCACTTTTGGTTATTTGTTTACTGTTGTGTAAGCAAAAGGAGAGAGATTCTGAAAGATGTTTCAAAGCAATACTAAGATAATCCAAAGAAAGCATGAAATGCAGTTCGATATATGTCTTTTGGGTCTCTCAGTCTATTGCAAGTGAAGAGTTGATAAGATTAAGCCATTATTGTAATAAGGAGAAACAAACAGTGACTGTAGTGCATTAGGTGAATTCAAGATGAGTAGAAACATAGGAAAAGAGTAAAACTGCAGTGTCTATTTGTTTTCACTGGACCTCATATTTTATATATATTTATATATATATATATGTAAGATTATACATATATAATTACAAGCACAACAAATAATAACTATATTGTAGAGAAAATGGACATCAAGATTCACATTAAAGAGTGGCAGGCAGACATCATTTACACCTGGGTATTACAAAAGCAGAAACAATACCCAAAGTGAAGGTCTCTGAATCAAGTTTGACTCTAACCTTCTGCTCTCCCTGTTCTCACCCTTTCTCCCCCAGGCAAGCCGGGGAAACTAGAATTCCTCTCCCCCAAGTGAGGCCATAGACCAAGACTCCTTTGCCCAGTGCCAGCCATAAAACCTAAAAAGGTTATTCAAACTTTCCTCTTTCTCTCTATGTAAGCATTGGCCATAAAGAAATTCTCACATTTATCTTGTTTGAATGTAGGTCATAAGACTCTGCCCTTTCAGATAGGTCTTGACCCAGAAGAACATAAAATCATTTTTGTAGCATTCTAAAAAGAATGCAATCCTTGAGTCTAGTCATGAGTAAACATCAGGTAAACCCAAACAGAGGAATAGTCTACAAACATGTCTGGCTTATATTCTTTAAAGTGGATCAAGGATAATGTGATGAAAGGAGGAGAAAGGTAAAGAAACTGATCTGGACTGAAGGTGATCTAGAAGGGTGAGTTGCAATTAAATGCAACTGTTATTTGTTAAGTGTTTATTCATTTATTTTTTGGTTTTATTGACAAAATATTTGTGATTATATATATATGTGTGTGTGTGTGTGTGTGTGTGTGTGTGTATATGGGGGGGAGAGAGAGAGATAATGATCAGGGAAATGTAAACCCATATTTGTAATATATATATTGTGTGTGTGTGTGTGTGTGTGTGTAAGATTTTCATCTATTAGAAATTGTGCTTTCTTTTTAGCAAAACTTGTAATTTAAAAGGGGAATAAATCTTTATGTGACATATATGGAGAAATTTGAGCTTCTGTTAACTAACAAGTCTTCAAAAACATACAATGTTTTGAACTCCTAGGATGCCAAAAACCTTGTAACTTAAAGATTCCTTTACAAATATACCAAAGAATTTTTCTTCCTTAATAGCTTCTGTTTTGTATTAGACATTAACTGTCACTTAATGTGAACTATCAAGCTCAACCTGAAGTACTGAGAAGCATTAATATTTGACAACTTCTTAAATGAAGTAGTATGGTTTTTTAAATAATACTATAAATTAGCAGAACAGTATTTCCTAAAAGGATTCTTTATCATATTTGCTGAAAATAACATTGGATTTAATTACAAATTTAATGTTTCCATGTACAGAATGATGAAGAAAACTATAAACTAAATAAGAAGATAATCAGTTTCAAAAACTAACCTTTTGATGGTGCTGATAATTTTTTTAAATTAGTAGATATTTGAGGTATTTTAGATCTGCAGAGTTGAGCAGAAAATACAAGAAGGCCTGGCTTGGTGGCTCAGCCTTTAATCCCAACAATTCTCTGGAGGCTGAGGCAGGAGGATTGCAAGTTCAAAGCCAGCCTCAGCAATTTAGTGAGATCTTGTCTCAAAATAAAAAATAAAAGCAGCTGGAGATGTGGCTCAGTGGTTAAGCAATCCTGGGTTCAATCCCTAGTACAAAAAGAAAAAGTTCAGGGAGTTCCCATGTAACCCCTCAACCTCTTCTCTCACACACTGTGTCCCCTGTAATTAATTTCTTGCTTAAATTTGGAATATTTGACATAATATCAAATAATTATTATTAACCAAAATCCATAGTTTACAATATAATTCACTGTTTATTTTACATTTCTGTCTTTCAACAAAAGTATAATGACATATACTATCCATTATATTATTATTCCACTGCCCTAGAAAGGCTCCAAGTACCTGCCCCCCCCCTCACTGGCAGTTGCTGAACATGGCAACCTTCTTTCACTTAGCAGTACACATGTAAGATTCCCCCAATCCATTTATGTATTGATAGTCCCTTTCTTTTTACCACTAAAATTTCACTGTGCAGGTTGATCAAATCCATCCACCTATACATGTATCCTATCTGGTACTTTGCATTTAAATGCATCAAATGACTTGAGTCTGGCCCACAGATTCCATAATTATGAAGATTTTTTAGTTCATTTTCTTATATCACAAAGTTCACTGATTTTTGATAGTGTCTATTTTGTTTTTAAACATAGCTAGTGAACATTTTTTCAAACGAAATAATTAAATTTTCATCTCTTGTATTTAAATTTTTATCTTAAGGTTTTTTTCCTAATATTTTATGGTTTTATTTTGATAATTGAACATATCTGTGAAACTATTTAAATTTTGCTGGCTACTACCATTGCTGGCATTTCTACATGTTTCTAATTGCATATTTTTTCCTAGTTATGGTACAATATTGCTTTTTCTTTAATCTGGAAAATTGCTGCTTATATAGTAATTAACACAATATCGACCAGTTGAGCTTTTTTGTTCGTTATACTTGTGTAGGTGTGAAATTGAGTTCTATGCACACACCTGGCATCTTCTCCTCGGCTTTTCTTTCTTTTCCATTTTTATTTTTTGATATTTTTTAAAATTATTTTTATTTGTTCTAATTAATTATACATGTCAGTAGAATACATTCATGCACTGTGATATATCATACATAAATGGAGTATAATTTCTCACTTTTCTGGTTATACATGTTGTAGAATCACATTGGTTGTGTACATAAGGTAATAATGTCTGCTTTATTCTACTATCCTTCCTAACCACATACCCCCCTCCTCTCTTCATTCCCTCTACATAATCTAAAGTAACTCTATTCTTCCACAGCACCCCTTATTGTGAATTAGCATATACATATCAGAGAAAACATTCGGCCTTTGTTTTTTTAGGGGGATTGGCTTATTTCATTTAGTATGATATTCTCTACCTCCATCCGTTTACTGGCAAATGCCATAATTTCATTCTTCTTTAAGGTTGAATAATATTCCAACGTGTATGTGTGTGTGTGTGTGTGTGTGTGTGTGTGTGTATCACATTTTTTTTTAATCCATTCATATGTTGAAGGGCTCCTGGGTTGGTTCCATAGTTTAGCTATTGTGAATTGAGCTGCTATAAACATTGATGTGGCTACATCACTGTAATATGCTGATTTTAAGTCCTTTGGGTATAACCCAAGAAATGAGATAGCTGGATCATGATGGCTCCATTCCAAGTTTTCTGAAGACTCTCAATATTGCTTTCCATATTTTTTGGTATTTTTTTGGGGGGGAGTCATTTCATTAAATGTTTTCTTTTATGAATCATCCTTTGGTATAAAATCTAAGAACTCCTTTCCTAGCCCTAGACACTGATAATAGTCTTCCATTTCTTTCTTTTCCTAAATTTTTAGTGTCCATATATTCAACATTTTAGTAAGTGATACGTTTTAAGTTACTTAACATATAATCTGTGATATTTAGATCAATGTTCATTTTTTTGCTTATGTATGTCACTTATTGGAAAGGCTATTTCCGTCTAGGTAATAACTCTTGCCCAAATACCCCACCCGCTCCAAAAAATTAAGTGGTCCCCTGGGCACAGTAGCACATGCCTATAATTCCAGCAGCTCAGGAGACCTAGGCAGGAGGATTGCAAGTTCAAAGTCAGCCTCAGCAATTTAACGAGGACTTAAGCAACTCAATGAGACCCTGTTTCTAAATAAAATACAAAAAAGGGCTGAGAATGTGCCTCAGTGGTTAATTGCCCCTGGGTTCAATTCCTGGTACCAAAATACAAAGAACGAAAAAATCAAGTGGTCATGTTTGTATGGATCTACTTCTACATTGTTTGCGTTTTTCTTTCATCCTTTCATGTTTCTATTACTCTAATTTTTTCCCCTACGAGTCTCTAAAATGGGTAGTCTTTGAGGAGCCTGGGTTCCTCATTACAGCCTGGTGAGGTTGGAACTCTAGGCCCACTCAGGGTTTGCTGGCTGAGAGGAAGAACAGAATTCTAGTTGTGGTTGTAGTAATGGTTGTTATAGTGATCAGTTGCAATCCATTTGTTACTGCTTAGAAATTTTCTGACTTCCTTAGGATTTCCCTGGGGCTGTTCATTTCTGTGCCTACCGGTTTTGCTTTTGCTGTTAAAAGGGCTTCTTAGCCGAGTGCAGTGGGGCACGCCTGTAATCCCAGCACTTTGGGAGGCTGAGACAGGAGAATCACGAGTTCAAAGCCAGCCTCAGCAACGGCGAGGCGCTAAGCAACTCAGTGAGACCCTGTCTCTACATAAAACACAAATATAGGGCTGGGGATGTGGCTCAGTGGTCGAGTGGTCTGAGTTCAATCTCCAGTACGGAAAAAAAAAAAGGAGCTTTTTTAGGATATATGAGGCCAAAAAAGAAAAATGAAAAAATCCTGAGAGCTCACCCCCTTATTGTTTTACAACCATGAAGTTTCTCTAAAATCTTCTCATGTTTGGGATAAATATGTATAGAATGGTTTATGTATAGCAGGGTTTTTTGGTTGCCCTTAGGGGAATAGAAAAAACTATGTCCAGTCTGTCTTAGAAACAGAAGCCTTTAGTTCTAATTTTTGCATCTCAGGTGCTATAGCACATCCTTGCAGAGTTGAATTGCCTTTGCACTTTTAACTGCTCATTTCATCTAGCATATCCGTATGTTTTAATATGAGAATTTACAATTTATAAATAACAATTATCTGATATGTTACTGAAAACATGAAAAATTTCAGGGAAATTTCAGAAAACAATTTCTCTATTTGTGCAATTTTGTTACTTCTATCATCTATTTCATTCCCTATCACCATTGGCCAGTACAAGGCCTGACTAATAGTAGACATTTTGTCAATATTTCCTGAGTAACTAGTGAAGGAATAAATTCTTATATCAAGAGTGGCACCTGGCCACATAACTGGCTTCTAAAAACAACTATTCATTGTAATTAGTTAATGGTTGTGTCTTTTTTCATTTTTCTAGACCATCTGGCATGAAAATAGGTCATGATTAATACTTAAGATTAAGTAAATGTGTAATGAACATTTAGCACGTATCATTGAGCAGACTATGATATCAAAACCTTGGAAGTACCTGTGTGTGGTCCATCTTCCCACTTGCTGTTTTCATCAGTCTCTCTCTAGTTTCCAAATAAATACCTCATTAAATAAATCTTGGAGCTTTATTCCTCTGCCTTAAAAACCACTTTCGACATTGTTTCCATGATGAAGCTGATCTTACCATCTGACCTTCCAGACCCTCAAAGTTCCAGCTCCATGTGTTTTTATTTCTCCATTTATATTAATCTCCCACACAGACTAATCACAGGAGATTGCTCCCCAAATTAAAACGTATGTAAACTCTAATTCCCAGGTCTCATCAGCTGTAACAAAACTTTAAATGAAGTCTAGTCAAAATATTCTAGGATGCATGAAAAAGGAATTTGGAAGGGAGGGGATTTTGACAGTGAAAGAGAAACTCTTTCAGAAATTTTTTAGAAGGGAAATATATCCTGTGTGTTTTACATTTAATTACAGAACTACTGTGCATGAAATCAATGAATTTAGAAAAATCATGTTCCATGGGCCATTCAGTCAGGCATTGAAAGAAATAGGAAAGAAAAAGAAGAAACAACTGTAGAATTTTAATTTTATTTCATTTCAAAAACAAGATTGAAGTTGAGCATGCAACTGGAGGTAGCCAAAGACGACAGACTAAAATGGCAGTCACTAGTTGCAAAAGTTACAAAAAAAAAAAAAAAAACCATCATGGCCTCATGCTTAAAAAAATAAGGATGGGCTGGGGTTATGGCGCAATGGTAGTGTGCTCGCCTAGCACACGTGAGGCACTGGGTTCGATCCTCAGCACCACATAAAAAATAAAATAAAGATATTCTGTCCACCTACAACTAAAAAATAAATATTTAAAAAAAAATAAGGAAATGAAGCAAATAATTACTTGAAACAGAATGGATCCAAATAGATCTATCTTGATGGAAAATCCAGGTGAATGAGAGTGGTTTGAGTAGTACACACAGAGGAGATCTTACTCAACGGTGGGATCAATTAATAGTTTATAGGACCTTGGTGCTCTATGAGCCCATCCCTGTCTTGTCTCTGTCTCCTTCAGGTACAGTTCTGACCAGCACAGGTAACCAGGGCACTGACTTTTGCATTACATTCCCATTCCTCCTGCTGAGAAGGACGCAACAGACTCAGGAGCCAGAGGACCTTCATGGGAGAAAGCCATGAGGAGAAAGAAAGACAAGGGAGAAAGCCATCAGTATTTAGCCATCCTCATGCAGATCTTATTACTATTCCTTATTTCTTATTATTCCAGCATTAAGCTTTCCCAGGAAGAGTAAAAATAAAACTGACTGATTCTTTGAAGAACTACAACCCTCTTCTATCCAACATAATGAATGATTTTTTTGTAAAAAATTTATTTTGGCCTCAGGAAGGTGATCTAAAAATATTCTGCCACTGGCATATTTTCTAAAGTACAAACTTCTTTCTCATCCATAGTCAATGTGCTATGTTCATAGAGTTAGTATCAACATTTAATTACTGTTTGGAATTCTGGAAAGAACAATTAGAATATAAATTAGAAACTATGGTTAAAAACCTGGCATTGATCAAATTATGTACATTTATGAATATGGTATAATGAATTCCACTATTATGTATAATTATAATGCACCAATAATAATAAATAAGAAAAAACCTGGCATTGTGTTTAATTACATTAGATGAATGTAGGCTTTTATCAACTTAGTCAATTATTTGATTGGCAAAATTGAATTTTGAGCAAACTGAAAATGGATATATGGAAGGAAATCATGGATATGCTAAATGATAAAGATTCAATTATTTCTTTTGGCAATCTCCCAATACATTAATCCTAAACCAAAATATAAGTCTATTTTTCTAAGCTTCATGGATTTGCATTTTAATTTTTTTAAAAGATATGCACTCCATCTGGAATAGAGTTGGCAAATAAGTTATTTCCTACAACATTTAAGATATAAAAAACTATATAATTATGATTACTGTAACTTTTCTTCTTACTTCAGGATGTGTTCAAACCTCATATCAGGGATAGAAATGTCACCAAGACCCGTAATATTCCAAGTTGGAAAGCAAAATATTCTTTGTAACACTGTTTCCTAGCCATGACTGCTGTCTTGAGAACCACAAATTTACTTCTCACATCTTTAAGCCACTTTTAGTCTTTGAACTATTAAGCCAGATAACTCATTTAGAAATTATATTCTGAATCCTTGCTTCATATACATTTTTACTGTCTAAACAATGCTGTTCACTACATCATTATCACTGCAGTCTTAATGGCAAAGAGCTTCATCCATCCTCTCTAATGTACTCCCAAACTTTAAAAAAGAAAAAGAAAAATAGTGCAAAGGCTGACATTGCAAATCACGTCAATCTGCAATAAGATGTAGGCTTTGATCACTTTCAAATTTACTCTTTCTAAAGTAAACTGCTAGGGTTGTGGATTGATTTGCAGTCTAGACCGTGAAGAATGTTCATGACATGACCGGGGACTGGTGGATATGGCCTGATCCAAAGCAGCAGTGACTGACATGAGCATAACTATGGCCACAGGGTTAAGAAATTGCTGGACTTAAATAAATGAGGGTGGAAACGATTGGCTCTCAGTGTGTGAAGAATTCGGGGTTAACAGAGAGTGGGCATAAGAGAGCACCAACTTAGAGTTCCCACCAATTCTGACTATTAGTGAAAGTAACATACTACCTTCCTCCACAGGATTAAGGTTGACAGAGGCTTTCTACCCTGACCCAAAGGAGAATAAGAACAAAAGGTTATGAGAAGAACCTTCCCAGCTTTGCTCAGCTCCAAGCTCTCCTCCATCTGGGAAAGGTGAGTTTTGATCAGATCTCCCTCCTCTCCAATGGAGAAGACTTTGGCTAAGAATTAATAAACAACCAGATAAATATGATTCTTGATGCCAGTGCTTTGGTACCTCACTCGGTGAAGTTGTGCGGCCTCAAGCATGTTTTTCTGGGTTCTATCTCCTCATTTGACTGCAATAAGGATGTGTCTGTCTTCTTTGACAAGATGAGAATCTGTCTGCCAGGGGAGAGCCTGTGGTTCTCCAGTTTGCTAATTAGTAGATAGGTCTTTCTGATTTAGAGGTGAATTACTGAAAACTCCAATTTCATATGAGTAGAGAGCTTCCATATCTTCCCAATCAGCTTTATTAAAATAAAATGGAAGCTTTATCTCATATGCCTTTGTTGTTTCATTTCTCAACCACTCTACCAAAGTAGAATAGCAATGATCATGGTTTAATCTACTGAGGAAACAGCAAATATTTTTAAATAGTTCATGTATTTGGCAAAAATGTTATCTTAGTAAATTTCTGTTCCTACCCAGCTGACCTTTTATGATTATTTTGAAATCAAGGTAAAATATGTAAAGTTAATGTATAAGAGCAGTTTTTTGTAAAGAAATGCATAACATGTAAAATATCAACAGTTTTCAGACAATTGTCACTTTCATCTCATACTGTAGTCCTGGCTAAGGCCACAACATCATTGTCATATGAATTCCATGATTGGAATTAAATGAAGTCAATCAATTTTATCTGTCTTCTTCAAATACAGAAGTTGGATGGAGATCAAAATACCAGCTCTGTTAGTCATGCACAACATTAGAAAACGTGGATCTATAGAGAAATTAACTCAATAAGACTATTTCTGAGGACTAAACACAGAAAATATGCTTTTTGCATGGAATTTCCTCTTGCTCTAAAAGAGAAAGGTCTAGGCAAAACACATTAGGGTATTTCTTCCTAACTGGATTATACCACAAGCTTTATCTGTTTTATTGCTATAACAAAATAATTGAGGCTCTGTGATTTATAAAGTAAAAAGGATTATTTTGATTCGTGCTGGGAGTACTAGAGAATGGTGCCAACATTTGACTTTGTGTTGCTCCATACATGGCAGAAACGCAGGAGAGCAAGTAATTTCATGTAGAAGAGATCACATGAAGAGACAAAAACCAAGACAAAGAGGCAAAGAAGTTAAACACACTTTGTATCAATTCTCTCTCATGGTAACACACTTTTGGGAACTACATGAATCGCCAAAGTTTACACCCATCATGAACCAATTTCCTGTAAAAATTCTCACCCTCTCATTACTTCCACATTGGGGATCAACACGTGAATTTTGGAGACAACCCATCTTCAAACCGTAGCAGTCACTGGGAAAATAAGATAGTTTTCCTTGCTCCATTGGAGGAAGGAGTGAGGGGTGTGAAGAGACACCAGTAGTTCTTTTGTGGTATTTGTCCTCCACATAACAGAGGCTAGAAAGTGAGGTTTCTCCACATAGCGTGTGAACACTTACCTGATATTTCTGGATGCCAGTGCTTGGGTGCTTTACTCAGTTCCTTCACTAACCCTGAACTCTTGATGACAATTAGCCTTGCCTTTCAGTCTTCTAATCTCCTCTTTGTATTATAGTTCTTTCTTGCTTCCTCTTTCCCTCCCTTCCTTCCTTATTTTCTTTTGTTTTTGTTTTGTTTTATTTTTTGTTTTGAGACAGAATTTGGCTAAATTGCTTAGCGCCTTGCTAAATTGCTAAGGTTGGTCTTGAATTTGTAATCTTCCAGCCTCAGCCTCCAAAATCTCTGGGATTACAGACCCATACCACCACACCCAGCTAGTTTAAAGGTGGCCGCTTTGTCTCTTGATTTGTCTACTTGACTTTTCCAAATTTTATTGAATGATTTTCCTTAACTTCACCCTGAATTTTAGTCAGTGAATGCAACACAGGCCTTAGCAAAATACTCAGTGTGTTTGGTTTTATATGTGTATATTTCCTGATTTTATTTTTCTTGACTATTCTATTTTTTTTATTTCACCTCTTCAAATTTTGCCAGGGAAGTAAGAGCAGGATGTGGATTTTAGAATTACAGGAATTTGTATTTGTATGCCTTTTCTACAATGTTTAAAGATGTGGTCATGAACAATTGTACATATTAGCTTTCATCCACATTATATGGAGAAATTTCTTCCAACAAAGTTATACTATTAAATAAATTAATATCAAAAGATCTTGGGGGGCTGGGGTTATGGCGCAGTGGTAGCGTGCTCGCCTAGCATGCGTGAGGCACTGGGTTCGATCCTCAGCACCATATAAAAATAAAATAAAGATATTCTGTCCACCTACAAATAAAAAATAAATATTAAAAAAATATTATAAAAAAAAGATCTTGGGCAAATTTTTTAGTGAAAGAAAAATGTCTAACATGTTTTCAAACATAGCACTTTGTAAAATTTATATGTACTTAATGCTGTTTACATTTTTCTTCCATAAATATGAACTTGAAAATCCCAGATTTAATGAAATAATAGAACATTTTGCCTATGCTACTCCACATTTGTCTTGTTACATTTCGTTTATTATTTACTCATGTAATTATTTATGGCTTCACTACTTTCCATGTCACTTAACATTTTATACATTCATGCCTTATTTTCCTACATTCTCCAGTGTAAAATCCTTGCAGTTAATTAGTTAATCATTGTGCATTAACTATGCACAATGTCCACGAGGTTATGGAGCTCAGGGAATTTCACATCCCAGGAATTCATTGAGATTATTTAGTAAATAAGTAAGTCTTCACAATAAATATAGAAGTAGAAAACTGAATGTAATCTGTTAAATTGTTCACCAACTCTTCTAGGGTAATTTAGGAATAATATTTTTATCTACTTATTGGACATAGGTATTTTTAACACAAAAGGATGGAGATAACAGAAGAGATTTTATTTTATTTTATTTTTTTAAATATTTTTTTAGCTGTAGGTGGACACAATGTCTTTATTTTATTGCTCTGTATGTGGTGCTGAGGATCGAACCCAGGGCCTCACCCATGCGAGGCAAGCACGCTCTACCGCTGAGCTACAATTACATACAATCTTTATCATTTAAAGTATGGATTACTTTACATATGAAAACACAGTCATAATAAGGCTTGCTAAGCAATTTAAAAATCAGAAATGATTATGCGGTCCCAAAGAAGTCATAGAAAATATTAGAATATTACTGAGGAGTGCATGGGTAGGAGGAGACATACTAATCTTGCAAGTAAGATTTTTTTTCTGGATAATAGCTTTGAGCTATATTACATATTATATTTAATATAAACTTAGTTATACATAGTTTATGTTATGCTTCCAAAGTGATAAAGTGAATTTAGAAAGATTTTCAATCGAGAAAATCCCATTGTACCATTTGAAACACAATTAACCTGTTACATATGGTTCTGTGACTATGTAGGTAGGTATTTGTGAGGTTTTTAAATTACTGTTTAAATATAACTTCTTCACAAGTCACAAAACAGAAAGTTGGTATTAATTAAAAATGGACAATGAACACTTCTCTTATTCTCTTAATTTAACATAAATTGCAGTTTCATAAATGAACTACCATTGCCCACAACATAATTTTGGAACCAAGATAGTAGTTCTGATGATCTTTTCTTTATTATAAAAGCCATGAGGAATCTCCATACTGCTTTCCAGATTGGTTGCACCAATTTGCAATCCCACCAGCAGTGTTTGAGTGAACCTTTTTCACCACATCCTCGCCAGCACTTATTGTTGCTGGTGTTTTGGATAGCTGCCATTCTGACTGGAGTGAGATGATATCTGAGTGAAGCAACCCAGATGCCTTTCAATAGATGAATGGATAAAGAAACTGTGGTACATATACACAATGGAATATTATTCAGCTATAAAAGAAAATA
>CM053405.1:13193557-13215186 GCA_028644305.1 Xerus rutilus | reverse complement strand
CAAAAAAAAAAAAAAAAAAAAAAGCATAATTTGGAGCCATAGCTCAGAAAGAATCAAAAGCAAAAGCTATAATTATTGGTGACTTCATCCCAATATTTCTGTTGCAAGATTTAATAGTAAAAATACATTAATATTTAATGACTTCATTTCCTGAAGAACTTTGAATAAAATAGAATACTTACCTATTTATCTTAAAATGGATAACAAATCTACAGAAATCAAAATCATTTTATAGGATGTACTCAAGTGTTGGTTTAGACTTTATTCCCTATAATTATTTTAAAAACATAAGCTAATAATTTAGAGTGCATACATTATTTAAAAGCATAGTAAAGGATGGAATATAATTTGTTTAAAAGAAAAGGTTTAAGTTTTATATCAACAAGACAGTGGAATGGTAAATAAGAGTTCTCTGGCCAGTGCCAGAGCCCCGCCGACCTGCAGGAGCACAGGCCAAGGCTCAGGACCACCTTCAGGGACCTCAGCAGAGCCCAGCCAAGGTCAGACCCGAGACTGCAACCCACACATTCACTGACCCTCGGGGGAACTCAGACCCAGGCAAAGTACTGCCTCTGGGGACTCCTGCAGCACAGGCCCAGGACCATCCCACCCCCAGTTCAGGGCCAGAGTCCTTGCTGATTCACAGGAGCCCAGATCCAGAGCTAGACCCACTGGAGGGAGTACAGGCCAAGATCAGGCCTAGGACTGTCCTCACAAGTCTGTGTGAGGGCCCAGGCCTAGGAGCCACTCTGCACAGAGTGGGGATCCATGCTGTTGTTTCCTTCCTGTATCCATCTTATACACTGTAGCCATCCTTACAGTTCTTCCATTGTGGTAGCCTCTGTCTTGGGACAACAGACAGGGCCTGGAGGCAGTGGCCTGCCAAAGTACTGCATCACTGATTAATTAGCTCAAGCCATTGTAAGTAACAGCCTTTTAGCTCCATCTATGAAAGTGGTTGCATCCATCTTGGTTCACTCCCAGTGCCATCTTGAGTTACCTCCACTACTGCTGCTACCATCTTTGGTGGCAGTAGTGTCCATCTGGGGACACATACTGGGGACAAGAAGTGCACTACAAAGTGAGATAGAGGTAATCTGTACTGTCACTACAAGATTATAGGATAGAAATCACAATACCTCAAATTGGCATTGCAGGAATGGAAGATACATAATCAACATGAAAAAACAAGGGAAGAAATTGCCCCAAATAAACCAAGATACTACAATAATAGAATCCATTGACAGCACAGTTGATGAAATGTCAGAGAAAAAATTCAGAATGTACAAAATTAAAATGATCTGAGAATTAAAGAATGACTTAAGCAAGCAA
The DNA here is from genome assembly GCA_028644305.1 of Xerus rutilus. Classification (NCBI taxonomy): domain Eukaryota; kingdom Metazoa; phylum Chordata; class Mammalia; order Rodentia; family Sciuridae; genus Xerus; species Xerus rutilus. The sequence goes on along the minus strand of CM053405.1, from coordinate 13,213,854 downwards.
ATACAGGCAAAAATTGATCACTCCAACAAAGAGAAAAGAGAGCAACTACAAGTAGCAAAAGATTACTTTAAGAAAGAGCTAGAGATTGTGAAATAAAACCAATGAGAAATTCTTCCAATGAAGGAAACAATAAACCACATAAAAAACTTGATAGAAAGCATCAACAGCAGACTAGATCACTTGGAAGACAGAATCTCAGATAAGGAAGACAAAATATACAATCTTGAAAATGAAGTTGATCACACAGTGAAGATGGTAAGAAACCATGAACAGAACATCCAAGAATTATGGGACAACATCAAAAGATCAAATCTAAGATTTTCCAAGGCAGAAGAAAACATAGAATTTCAAACCAAAGGAATGCACAATCTCTTCAATGAAATAATATCAGAAAATTTTCCAAACATGAAAAATGAATTGGAAAATCAAATACAAGAGGCTTACAGGAGACCAAATGTACAAAATTACAACAGATCTACACCAAGGCATATTATAATGAAAATGCTCAGCATAGAGAATAAGGATAGAATTTTAAAGCCAGTAAGAGAGAGGAATCAGATTATATACAGGGAGACAGCAATTCGGATCTCAGTAGATTTTTCAACCCAGACCCTCAAAGCCAGGAGATCCTGGAACAACATATACCAAGCTCTGAAAGAAAATGGATGTGAACCATGAATCTTATATCCAGCAAAACTGAGCTTCAGATTTGATGATGAAATAAAAACATTCCATGATAAAAAAAAGTTAAAAGAATTTACATCAAGAAAGCCTACACTACACAGCATTCTCAGCAAAATATTCCATGAGAAGGAAATGATAACCAACAATGAAAATCAGCAAAGAGAAGAACTACAGTAAATGAAAGGCCAATCAAAGGAGAAACCAAGTCATGGTAAAAACTAAAAATAAACCAAAACGATCAAGATTGTAAATCATATTTCAATAATAACCCTGAATGTGAATGGCCTAAACTCATCAATTAAAGCATATAAACTGAAAGACTGGATAAAAAACAACAACAACAACAATATACTGTCTTCAAGAGACTCATCTCACAGGAAAAAAATCATCCACAGATTGAAAGTGAAAGGGTGGGAAGAAACGTATCACTCACATGGACCGTGTAAACAAAGAGGAGTTTCCATCCTCATATTAGAAAAAGTGGACTTCAAACCAGAGTTAGTGAAAAGGGATAAAGAAGGACATTTCGTACTTCCTACGGGAATCATACATCAACAAGTTATAACAATCGTAAATATCTATGACACAAACGATGGGGCATTTATGTATATCAAACAAACCCTTCACAACTACAAGAATCAAATAGACTATAACATAATAACACTTGGTGACTTCAATCTAGCTCTTTCAGCACTGGATAGATCTTCCAAACAAAAACTAAACAAAGAAACCACAGAACTCAATAAAACAATCAATAATTTAGACTTAACAGACATATACAGAGTTTCCATCCATCAATGAGTGAATACACTTTTTTCTCAGCAGCACAAGGATCCTTCTCCAAAACAGATTATATGTTATACCACAAAGCAAGTCTTAGAAAATACAAAAAAATAGACATACTACCCTGCATCCTATCTTACTATAATGGAATAAAAATAGAAATCAATGACAGATTAAAGAATAGAAACTAATCCAACACCTGGAGACTAGATAATATTCTATTGAATGATACATGGATAACAGAAGACAGAAGAGATAAAAAATATTAGAGATAAATGAAAACTTCAATACAATATATTAAATCTCTGGGACACCATGAAGGCAGTGCTAAGAGGAAGGTTCATTGCATTAAACTCATTCATTAAAAGAAGAAAAAGTCAACCAATAAATGACTTCACACTACATCTCAAAGACCTAGAAAAAGAGGAACAAACCAACACCAAAAGAAGTAGCAGACAAGAAATAATTAAAATCATGGCTGGAATCAATGAAATTGAAACAAAAGAAATAATTCAAAAAATTGACAAAACAAAAAGCTGATTCTTTGAAAAAATAAACAAAATCGCCAAACACTTATCCACCCTAACGAAAAGGAGAGAGAAAACGCAAATGACTAAAATTCTGAAAAAGGAAACAGCATGATAGACATTACTGAAATACTGAGGATAATTGGAAACTATTTTGAATATTTACACTTCAGTAAAATAGGAAACCCTGAAAAAACTGACCAATTTCTAGAAGCATATGATCTACCCAAACTGAACCCAGAGGACATAAACAACCTCAACAGATCAATTTCAAGAAAGGAAATAGAAGATGTCATCAAAAGCCTACCAACAAAGAAAAGCCCGGGACCAGAGGGATTCTCATCCAAGTTCTACAAGAACTACAATGAAGAATTGATATCAATACTCCTCAAACTATTTTATCTAATAGAAAAGAAGGGAACCCTTCCAAACTCATTCTATGAGGCGAGTATTACCCTGATGCCAAAACCAGACAGAGACACATCAAAGAAAGAAAATTTCAGACCAATATTCCTGATGAACATACATGCAAAAATTTTCAATAAAATTGTGGCAAATCACCTACAAAAACATATTTAAAATAATAGTGCACCTTGATCAAGTAGAGTTCATTCCAGGGACGCAAGGTTAATTCAACATACAGAAATCAATTAATGTAATCCATCACATCAAGAGACTTAAAGATAGGAATCATATGATTTTATCAATTGATGCAGATAAAGCATTTGACAAAATACAACACTCTTTTATGTTCAAAACACTAGAAAATCTAGGGATAGTGGGAACATACCTCAAATTTGTAAAAGCTATCTATGCTAAACCCAAGGCCAACATCATCCTATACAGAGAAAAAATGGAAGCATTCCCTTAAAAATGGGAACAAGACAGGGATGCCCTCTTTCCCCACTACTGTTCAACATACTCCTTGAAACACTAGCCAGAGCAATTAGGCAGATGAAAGAAATTAAAGGGATACAAATAGGAAAAGAAGAACTCAAACTATCATTATTTGCAGATGACATGATTCTATACTTAGAGGATCCAAAAAAGTCCACCAGAAAACTTCTAGAATTAATAAATGAATCCAGCAAAGTAGCATGCTATATAATCAACATCTATAAATCAATTGCATTTCTATACATAAGTGATAAATCCTCTGAAAGAGAAGGAAAACTATCCCATTCACAATAGCCTCAAAAAAAATAAATAGATAAAATATTTGGGAATCAATTTAACAAAAGAGGTGAAAGACTACTACAATGAAAACTACAGGGCACTAAGGAAAGAAACTGAAGAAGATCTTAGAAGATGTAAAAATCTCCCATGCTCTTGGATAGGCAGAATCAATTTGTGGAAATGGCCATACTCCACAAAGAGCTATATAGATTCAATGTGATTCCAAATAAAATCCCAATGTCATTCCTTAAAGAAATAGAAAAGGCAATCATGAAATTCATTTGGAAGAATCAGAGACTGAGAATAGCCAAAGCAATCCTTAGCAAGAAGAGTGAAGCAGGAGGCATCAGGATACCAGACCTTAAAGTATACTACAAAGCTATAGGAGCAAAAACGGCATGGTATTGGTACCAAAATAGACTGTAGACCAATGGTACAGAATAGAAGACACAGAGACAAACCCACTTAAATACAGTTCTTATATTAGGCAAAGGTGCCAAACATGTACATTGAAGGAAATATAGCTTGTTCCACAAATGGTGCTGGGAAAGCGAAAATCCATAGGTAGCAAAATAAAACTAAATCCCTATCTCTCACAATGCAAAAATTCAACTCAAAGTGGAACAAGGACCTAGGAATTAGACCAGAGAATCTACACCTAATAGAATGAAAAGTAGGCTCAAATCTTCATCATGTTGGCTTAGGATCTTACTTCCTTAACATGACTCCTAAAGCGCAATAAATAAAAGCAAGAGTCAATAAATGGGACAGATTCAAACTAAAATGCTTCTTCTCAGCAAAAGAAACAATCAATGAAGTGAACAGAGAGCCTACATTCTGGGTTCAAATTTTTGCCCCACATACATCTGATATGGCACTAATCTCCAGGATATGTAAAGAACTCAAAAACTGAACACCAAAAACAAACAACCCAATCAATAAATGAGCTAAGGAGCTGAACAGACACTTCTCAGAAGATATACAATCGATCAAGACATATGAAAAAATGTTCAATCTCTCTAGCAATTAGAGAAATCCAAATCAAAACTACACTATGATTTCCTCTCATGCCAGTAAGAATGGCAATTATCAAGAATACAAGCAACAGTAAGAGTTGGTAAGGATGTGGTAGAAAAGGCACGCTCATACATTGTTGGTGGGACTGCAACTTGGTACAACAAATCTGGAAAGCAGTGTGGAGATTTCTTAGACAACTTGGAAAGGAACCACCATTTGACCCTATCCCATTCCTTAGTTTATACCCAAAGGACTTAAAAACAGCATCCTGCAGTGACACAGCCACTTGAAATGTTTATAGCAGTTCAATTCACAATAGCTAAACTGTGGAACCAACCTAGATGCCTTTCGATAGATGACTGGATAAAGAAAATGTGGTATATATACACAATGAAATATTACTCAGCAATAAAAGAGTAGAAAACTATGGCATTTGCAGGTAAATGGATGGAGTTGGAGAATATCATGCTAAGTGAAGTAAGCCAATCCCAAAAAACCAAATGCCATATATTCTCTCTGATAAGTGGATGCTGATCCATAATGGGGGAAGGGACATGGGAAGAATGGAGGAACTTTGGTCAAAGGGGAGGGAGAGGGAAAGGGGATGGGGGCGGTAAAGATGGTGGAATGAGATGGACATCATAGGCCTAGCTTTATGTATGACCACATATATGATGTGATTCTACCTCACGTATGACCAGAGAAATGAAAAGTTGTGCTCCATCTGTGTACAGTGAATCAAAATATATTTTGCTATCATGTATACCTAAGTAGAATAAATAAATTAAATTAAAAAAAGAAAAAAAGAGTTATCTGGCTCCACCTCTTCCTCAGAAAGCCAAGTGGCCATTATCCACAGTCAGGAATGCCTTCATGAATGTCCTAGAGGCTGAGAGAAAGGCATGACATACTGAAATTTTTTTTCCCTTGGATCTCTACCCCTTATTGGGAGGTGACTACAAGTCATTAATTACCTTTAGAAGGATAAAAACATTCAGGCTGACCAATGGTAAAAGACAGAAATCCCAGAGAAAATCCAGCACAGTTACAGAAGACTTTTTTGACAAAGATGCCAAGAATAAACAATATTGGAGAAAGAACAATTTCTCCAATAAATGATGTTTAGAAATACTGGATGTCAAAGTGCAAGCAAATGTAATAGGGCTCAAATCATATAAAAATCATTTCAAAAAGATCAAAATATTAAGCTAATTCACAATAATGTAGGCTTGGGAAGGACAGAGTTACTTTAGATTAGGTAGAGGGGAGTAAAGGTAGGGGAGGGGGTATGGAGGTAGTAAGGATAGTGGAATGAATCTGATATTGTTACCCTGTGTGCATATATAACTGTACCACCAGTGGGATTCTACATCATGTCCAACCAGAAGAATGAGAAATTATACTCCATTTATATATGATGTATCAAAGTGCATTCTATTGTCATGTATAACTAATTAAAACAAAAAAAAATTTAAAGAATTATATGTAGAACCTGAAAATGTAAAATTATGGGAGCATGGGAGAACATTTCTATGACACTGACTTGGTCATTTATTGTTTGATATAAACCCCCAAACAGAGACAGAAGTGGCATTAAAATTAAAAGCTTCTGCACCATAATAATTAACAGTGAAGAGTAGGAGAAAATATTTGTGAATCATGCATCTAATAAGGAGTTAACCACCAAGATGTATAAAGAACTTAATTCAATAGCAAGAAGAAAACCTAATTAAAAATGGACAAATGACTTGAACAGTCATTTCCCCAAAGATGCCTTACAAATAACCAACAGGTACAGGAGAAAAAGCTTACCATCAATAATCATTTGTGAAATGCAAATTAAAACCACTATGATATATAGATTTACATCTGTTAAGAATGGCTTTTATCCAAAAAAAAAAAAAATAAATGTCCATGAGGATGTGGAAAAAAGGGAACTCCTGTAAATTGTTGAAATTATAAACTAGTACAGTCATTACAAAATATAGTAAGTTGATTCTTCAATTAACTAAATGTAGAATTGTTCTATAATCCAGAAATTCCACTTCTGAATACATGAATATTCAGAGTATCTGAAATCAGTATGATGAAGGGATATCTATCTGCCCTGAAAATTATTTATAACAGTCAAGATATAAAATAAACCTAAATGCTCCTCTCTGAAATTAAAAGGAATGTGCTTCTTACTTTAATAACTCTTCTAATCCATGATCACAATATATATCTCCAGATATTTCTTCTATTAAAGTCACCTACACTTTGTCTCAGTAATATTTTCTTATTTCTTATATACATTCTAAGTATAATGTTAGATATCTTTCTATTACATATTTCCTGATATTAGTACTGACATTTAAAAATACTAATTTTCGGGACTGGGGCTGTAGCTCAGTAGTAGAGCACTTGCCTAGCATGTGTGAGGCACTGGGTTTGATCCTTAGCACCACATTAAAAAAAAAAATAAAGTCATTCTGTCCATCTATAACTACAAATTTTTTTTAAAAACCACAAATTTTCAATCATTCATTGCTAACATATATTAATTAAATTGATTTTGAAAAACTGTTCTACTGGCATCCTCCAACTACTAGTAACTCATCATTAATTCTAGGATTCTCATGTAAATAATTTGATATGATTCATGCAAATGATCATATTTTTGGCTGGGAATGTAGCTCAGTGGTAGAGCACTTACCTAGCATGCTTGAGGCCTTTGGTTTGAACCTCAGCATGGTTAAACAAACCAACAAATAAATGAATAATACAGAAATAAGTAAATGCAAACTAAACTATCCATATATTACACAAATAAAGACCATTTACTCCAGTCTTTCCAATATGTATGGCTTGTTTCTTTGTCTTGCCTTATTTTGATGACTGCCTACTCCACGGCAGTGCTGAATGGTAGCAGTGAGAGGACATGCTTGCTACAATTCTTCTATAATTTCTTCTTGTGCAATCAGTTATAAATTAATTCTTTCAGCATTTATTTTTCTAAGTGGGTCTTTATTTAAATTCCATATTTCATAAAAATATTATTACAATGTATATAATAATGTTCATCTCTTTCTGCAATGTTTCTCTGTTTGCTTTCATGATTTTCTTTTATATCTTGGGTCTTCACTAGTCATAACATCACATGTTTAGATTTTTATAAAATATTGCTTGAGATCTGCTTAGTATCTTGGCTCTTTTATTTGTCTTTGTTCCATAATTGTGAAAAATCTTTGCCATTATCTCTTCAAACACATTTTTGCTGCTTATTCTTTCTCCCCAATGTTGACTTCATTCAGTATTTACATGTTAGAATTTTAAAAAACAAATTTTTGCAGTTGTGGATGGACAGCATACCTTTATTTTATTTTTTTATTTTTATGTGGTGCAAAGGATGGAACCCAGTGCCTAAGGCATGCTTGGGAAGTACTCTGCCACTGAGCTATAGTCTCAGCCCCACATGTTAGAATTTTTAATATTATTTCCTATATTTTTAAAAATATCATTTCCTATATTTTATATCATATAATTTCCTGTATTTTATAATATATCATATATTATATATATAATATATCCTATATTTTATAATATATCAAATATATTATATATCATTTCCTATATTTTATATCATATAATTATATTATATAATTATATTTATATTTATATTAATTATATCATACAATATATCATATAATTATATAATATATTATATAATATCATTTCCTATATTTTCAAAATATAGGAAATGTTTCATTTTTAAAAACTTATCCTCAATCCTTGATTTTGTTTAATTTTTATTGAACTATTTTCAAGTTCCCTTTTTAAAAACTGTATATAGTCCACAGATAATACTTCTTCAGGAATTTTTCATCTTTAATACCATGTTTTTTAGTTCTAGTGTTTCTAGAATTTAATTTTATAGTCTTGCTCTCTGCTGAAATTCACTATCCACTCAGGCATTCTATTTACCATTCCATTAGATCATTTAACATGTTCAAGAGAGCTTTTTAAAAAAATAATTCCCTGAATACCTTCAATATATAGAAATTTTCTGAATCTGGTTATAGTATCTCTTATCATTTTTTTTGGCACTTTAGATTTAGTTCAGGGGTGCTTTACCACCGAGATACATTCCATGCCCACCCCCTCCTTTATTTTTTAAATTTTCAAATACGGTTTTGCTAAGCTGCTTAGGGCCTTGCTGAGTTGCTTAGTCTGGCCTTGAATTTGTAATCCTCCTGTCTCAACCTCCCATGCCACTGGGATTACAGATGTGTGGCCAATTTGCCTGGCTTATTTCCTATAACTCTTCAGAAAGGATCATTCTTGCTTTTCTGTGTGTTTCATAATTTTTGTTGGATGCTACCCATGATACAAAATATTTACATTCTGAAAAAGGCACTAGGAGATTGGGAATGTAGCTGAGTGAGCCCTTGCATAGCAGGAAAAAGGCCCTGGGTTCCATTCCCAGCATCCCCCTCCAAATCATCATTTTTCTTATATCAGGCTGATACTATTGGGTGATTCATTCAGTCTGTTCAGTAGCTGATGTGGATTTGGTTTTGTTATTGCTATCTTTATCCTTAGTAAACCAGAATATTGAACCCTTCCAGTAGTAGATTACTATTACCTCATCCTTTAGGTGTAGAATATATCAATGTGTAGATAAAAAAAATCAGATGAGTTTTATGTGTATCTCCTCCTTCAAACCAATGGGTGTTTGCCCCATTTCTGTAAATAGATATGTTTGATTTTCCTTTTCTCATTGGCTGACGTAGTTTGTTTAACACAAAAAGAAATTGCAGGGAGAGGAATTAGAGATTCAAGTCAGCCACCACCTGCTTGCCTTACACACCCAGAGAAGAAGTGCTTTGTAGTCAGCTGTTTTGTTCTGGTCTTCTTCCTGAGCCTCTCATGAGAGACTTTGAATTGCAGCGCATGTCTGGGCTGTCATTTATTCTAAACTGTTATGTCTGCTATACCAGGTTCTACTGTGGTACTTTAAAATATATCCACATCTTAATACTCAATACGAGTGAATATCCCATTATTTGGGAAAAAGGTTTTTGCAGATATAAGTTAGTTAAGAATCTTGGGATTATGATCAAGGTGGATTTTATGGATGGGTACTAAATCCAATGCTAGGTGTCTTTACAGGAGAACTTCATAGGGGAAATACAGAAAAAGTTTGTGTCAGACAGAAGAGGAGAAGATGTAGACACACAAAGCAGTAGGTGACTGGAGACAGGCTCCCCACCCTAAAAAATAAAATACAAAAAAAAAACAAACCCAGCTATTAGCCAGAAAAGGTCAAATACTGTTTGTAACTACCAGAAATTAGAAGAGAAACAGCTCAGATTCTTCCTCACGGTCTCAAAGAACCAATCATGATGACGCTTTTGATTGCAGACATCTGCAGAGAATAAATTTCAGTTGCATCAAGTCATTCATTTTGTGGTAAATTATCACAACAGTCCAAGGAAACTCAGATTTACCCATACTTGCCTTTAGAAATTCATAAACACCTTAACTGATTCCTTCTCACACGCTACAGTGGTGGACGTCTCTTTTCCTTGTATTCTGCTAGAGGTGTCCTGTCTCCTTAGAGGGACTTAATATCAATTATTTGATGAGTAAGGAAAAATTATGATTTAGTAGTTTACCTTCAATTTTGTCTTTGCTGAAAGCAGGTGTCCTCTTCTTCATTCTCTGAACGGTTTCCCTTTTTAACAATAGTCCCAAGCACAACCTCTAAAGTGCCCTTGAGTCAAAAAGAATACTCATAATAGATTGTGGGTTTCAATGAGAATAAACATTAAGGTTTTTTTCCCCTTCTACACTGTAAATAAAAAACAACTCAAAATTCACCAAGTTGGGGGGGGGAAAGTAAAGAGACAATACGTGCCCTCAGAGGAAATCCTGAATGGAGTTTGCAAACAAGTGTCTGCATTAAATATGGAAGAGTCCTTCGCTTGTGCATTTGAATGAACAAATGTTATTTTATGTCCTCCAGCAAGCTGCCTTTCATTCGATTAGAATTTTTGTAAAAGATAAAAATCTAAATTTGATATAAATTAAAATAATCCAAGGTAGTAACCACTTTTCTACCAAAGATTTAAGTCCCAGTATCCCTATTCTATAGCTGACAAAGCCAAGTATCCTTTGAGCTGAGAGCAGCCTCCGGGTGGGAAAGCTGGCGAGCCCAGCACTCAGGAGCCTTTTGTAAAGTGAATGCATCGAACTCACAAAAGAGCCCTTAGCAACAACTCCTGCAGTATAAAAATGAATTTCACTTTGCTTATAAAACTAGAAAAAAATAAGTACTACTTGATATTTTATAGTCAAGAACCAAGAGGTAAGAAGTGACTGAATTATAATTTTTTGTCCCACTGTTTAAAATTGTTCTAACCTTGTGGATAACAGAGTAATTTATATACGCATGTGATGGTTGGGTATACTTGTTTGAAAAATTAAAAGATGTACAACAGACTGCCTGTAGGGGGCATCCATTTTGCTTCAGAATACGTTTTAATTTGATTCCTCATTTCCAAAAGCAATTTAATAATTTAGATTATTAAAAGTGGGAAATGGAAATATACAATAATGATTTGATGTTAATATGGACTTGTTGCTTCCAAAAGATGATCAAAAACATAACAAATTTATAATGAAAACAAGTATCTGAATAGTCATTGTCACTTCAGAGCAAAGAAAGCAAATTTTTCAATCATCAAAAGTATTTTAAATTCTCTATTAGAAGAATTTGCAGTAAAATTTGTGTAAGAGCACAAATTAAATTCACTACTATGAAATAAAATCACCAGAAATAAGCAAAATATATATATATCTTTTATTATATGTTAAATAAGCAATGTGCCAACACTTTCTCAGAAATAACATAGGACATAAGGTATATATAATACTGGAACAATGAGCTTTACTCCATATACAAAAATTCAGCCACTACCCGTTAGACTTAGGTCAACTGAACCCAACAGTGTACCGCACTCATCTATATAGTTTTCTTTGGATGTTTTTCTCTTTGATGACATCCATAGGCATTGCTTAGATAATTATTCTAATTAAAGTTTGAAAGAATTCTGGACTCATAGACCACAGAACTAGCCTAGCGGTGTTAGACAGCAGGAATTGTCATCATCCAGGTTTTATACCTTTGATTAGGAGTCTTTTAGGCTGGATCTGTGTCCTCTGGTATCTGGCTCAATGTAACACTCTGATGTTGAAATCTTATATTTAAATATTTTACAGCCTTTATTAATATTAAGTTACTCTCAACAATGCAGCTCAGAAAGATATCACTCCTAAATTACAGAAGTAATTACTTGATTAAGATTTCAGTATGAAGTATTGCTTCATTAGTTTCAAATAGGAATAAGAATTTGACTTATAAAATTCCAGGGACTGGAAGTTTGGGCAATGAAAGCTGTATAAATGTAACATATTTAAGTTTTCTGATTTCCGCCTAAATTTCTTCCTCTACATTCAAAAGCAATCTTTTTGTGTCCTTTAAAGAACATCTTCTCATTCTACACATGATAAAATATCACCAAGACCCCGATACCTCTTCAAGTATTTAAAGACATCAATGGGAATATGCCTTATTTCTTATGTTTTAACTTATCTAACTAGAATTGATAATAGGATTATTTTCATTAAAAGTACTCAAGTGCAGCAAAACCCCTTCTTTCGTGTGACGTTGCAATACCTAAACTATTTGAGATAAATGCCAATAAAATCTCTTCACATGCTTGTTGTCACACACATCCACAAAGATTTTTGAGGTTTGTAGGATAAAGTCATTTCTCAAAAATAGAAGTTGATTCCTTGATGCTATAATTTTCTCAGTAGTACACTTAAGAGAAATGGATGATAACTAAGCACCCAGGCTTGTAAAGGTGACCCGACGGACAGAGAGTTGTCAAATGGATGCTGCGGAATCTTGGTGGAGAAAGTGAAATATGGCTATGTGAACTTTAACTAACAGAAGGTGTTGGCAGGACTCTCTCCAGGGGCTCTGTTTCAGGGAGAGGGATGCATCATCTGCAAGGCTAAACTGAAATGACAAGCTTCTGAGGCAGAGAGAGTAGATGTTCAATCCATTTGGCAGATAAAGCAGGTCATGGATCGGTTTATTTAGCTCCAGTTTCACATAAACAATACACACGCAGAAGCAATGAACCATTGCGAAATTCGACAGGAAAATCCATTTGAAGTTCCTTCTATGCACAAGCTTCCAGTGGTCGCCATCTCCCCACTCCATCTCTCTGTGATGTTTGTTTCTGCCACAGCAGCCAGTGTATCTTGGTTTTTCCGATAGCAAAACCTATTTAAGGGCTATATATTCTCTCATCAAAGGACATTTGAACCATCGCCATTGTAAAACTCAACCAATTATATTTCTGTAGTAGAAGTCTGTGTATAAAGATACAAATATAAAGAATGCTTTTCATACTTCTGACAAAAATAGCTGACTTATATCTACTCATGTTAGAAATATACTTCCCTAGCATTTCATGGTCATGTGCACACAGCAATCTTCGACTGCCCTGCACTGCCCTCAGCAACTAATCATCCACAGACAGCAGCCATGCATGTCTTTCCCTACCTTTGATCCTGAAGAAAAATTTTACTTTGCATTGGTTCCTATAATGAAATACTAGGTTCCAGTTGCGCTTGACTTCTTGGATCTATTTTATAGAATTACAGGCCACTCTAGAAAGCAAAGACATATTTTCTTTTTCAGTTTTGATGAAAAAGAACATGAACTGCAATTCACCTTCATTCTCTTTGTGAAGGTCAAACTTCAAATATTAGAATATTAAGACCCAAGCTCTTCCTTCAGTCTACTAGGGTCCAAAGCAATAATCAGTTTAATGATTTAAATGAAATTATCTTTGTACTGTCATAATATTACATATTATTTGAATTATAAGAAATAAATATTATATATAGAATGAGAAAGGCCTTATTGAGCCCACTGGAATGCAATGTAGGAAAAAGTTCACATTTCTGGTTTCCTCTTATTTTGACAAATTTTAACAGTTCGATTCTTTTTTCCTGTAGTTATTGAATTCTTTTGTTTTGGTTTCCTTTCAATATAGAATATCAATATCAATGAAACTTATTAAATCATCAGTTCATTGGTTACACATTATACCAAATTTTAGTAGTGTAACTTTTACTACGATAGTATCAAAGTGTCAATTCACACACACACACACACACACACACACACATGCACACATACAGCTTTTCAATTTTGTTATATTTCATGTATTTTACATTTTTTATATTCTGTATTAGATATAATGTGGATATATCTGGATAGTATAAAATATTTTATGACTTCATTCAGTGTGAAATTAATAGAACAATTTTTTGAGAAGAGCACAATGTGATGATGGATGAGAAAATGCACGATATCAACTACTCTCATTTTTCTATAGTGGAAATGCTGATGCAAATATAATTAATTTAACAGATGCTGTACTGATCAAACAGAATCACTTGGTCCCATTGTCCTCTTATCACATGTCCTACACTGATTGCAGGGGACTCTTAATTTCATCCCAGAAAACCCCACCCCATTCTCATCCCCTTTTGGGGCCAAAGAACTTTTTCCCTAGATGCTGTGAATGTTGCTCCAACTGTCCTCAACTATCTCCTTCTCCTTCTAAATTGCTCCTAGGAAAAAGGGCTCTCATGCCCAACATCATGGACCCCTACCAGGTCATGCCACTCACGTGCAATGTCTGGCCAATGTGATGATATAAAACCTTACTCAAACTAAAACAAACTCTGAAAACCAATTACAGTTTTAAAGCTCACCTAGGTAGATCTAGGGCTTCATTATTTTGGCACTGAAGTCCCAAATTATCCTGCTTTCTTCCTTTTCCCCCAAGAAATATTATTTCTGAGAATTCTACCAAATAAGTTTTCTACCCTGTAAGATGTATCTCAACTGACTTGTCACAATTAAACTAGGAAAGTTCCAAGAAAGCAGATGTTACAATGAGATGCTGCATCTGGATTAGCCATCACTTGAAGTCCTCCCCACTGGTGGTCTGTGAGGCATGGAGTCTCTGGCAGACTGAATCATGACTGTGAGACTTGCAGTGGTGAATGAACTGGGCCAGCCTACTTATGGACTGAAACGCACTAGTGAGTGCAATGTGAAATATAGTGGAAAAAATAATTATAAAATAGTGAATCAGATAGTTCTTATTTATAGTGGTTAGTTATCATTTAATAAAAATAAGAATGAGAGCCAAAAGATTTCCTCTTATACAGGAGACTTCTATCTTCTGAAGATGGAAGGTAAAGAAAGTTAAGAACAAAATGTAGAACTTAATTGTGAGAGCCCCAGATAAGAATACATTCTTAAATTAGGCAGACATGCTATCCTAAAGGCAGGATTGTAGTAGGAAAGAATGGGATCCTGATACAAGGGATAGTGACATTTGGATTAATGTACTTGAAAATCTTGAATCTGATGTCTGCATACATTTCTTCCTCTACATTCAAAAGCAATCTTTTGGTGTCCTTTAAAGAATATCTCCTCAAGCCCAACCTGTTGAGGGATAGTGAGTAACCTCCTCTCTGAAGATAATGCAGATGACACGGTGGTCTTGCAATAAGCATGACACCTCAGCATCTACTCCCACATTTCTCCTTGTGGTTCTGACCCATCGGAGCCAGGGAAGCTCTGGAGCTCCCTAAGGAGATGAGGCACCAAACACAAAAGGAGCTAGTGTCCCACACAAAACTGGACAGCAGGGGGCTGGGATTGTAGCTCAGCGGTAGAGCGCTTGCCTCGCATGCGTGAGGCCCTGGGTTTGATCCTCAGCACCACATACAAAGCAATAAAATAAAGACATTGTGTCCATCTATAATTTAAAAAAATATTTAAAAAAAAAACAAAAAAACTGGACAGCAGGAGGCTGGTGAGTGTTGGCAACTGCCTCCTGAGAGTGCTTGATCAAGAAGGCGTAGAAAGTGAAATTGAGTGAGGGAGAGTTTAGCACTTTGGGAACTCTATCCTGGGCATCTAAAGCAGAATCTAAAGCTCTGGCCACAACCCTGCTACGTGAAGTAAGTGCTACAAGGATATTTCAGAGAAGTGTGAAGAAGGTAATGAGCCACACTAAGTGTTAGTGTTGTGCCTGAGCTTTCCTAGTGCACAGGAATGAAAAAGATTTAGAGAAGTGAGAAGGGTGTAGTTTTTATTCTACATAAGATCAAGAAATCTACTGGTTGACTGCAGCCCCTGGGATGGGCCAGTGAGAAGGGCACCGTTGCCACTGGGAAACTCAGCAGTAGTGGTCATCTACAGGACTGATGTGACCAGAGACACCACACAGAACTGAGCATCCCAGCAGCAGCAAGGAAGTAAACAAGATGATCTGACTGGGAGGCTGATGACAGTTGTCCCAGTAGAGTCCTGCCTTCCTGCCAAGTTTCTGAATCTGGGCCAGTTGTTACATTGGCAACCCATTGTGTAAGGGAAATGCTCTGTTGCTATCTAGGAGAAATTGGCAACACCTGGACAAGTAGGTATCAAAACAATACCCAGCCTTCCCCAATAGGTACCTAAGGTCACTTATTGAGGGATAGAACAGAGGGAAAAAGGGAATATCCAGATATTTCAAGGACAACTGGACATGAGCTAGAGTTGTTACAGATGTTCTGGGATTCAAGTGCCACTGTGAACCCCCATTAGGGTGCACAAGTAATGAAGTACTAACACAAAGTCCATCTCAGCCTGATACCCCTGGGCCCGCAAATACACCCAGGGGTCATTTCTCCTACAACCAACAAATTGTGGAATGGGGATTTGCTAAAGAATCAGTAAAATTCTCATATAAAATTTTGGCCTGAAGAGTAGAAGTTTCTTATCTGAAAGTGAAATTGAAGCCTCTGAAACTTTTCCCACACTCTGAGAAACATAGTAAATCAAAAACAATAGCACATTCCACTCACTGGAATAACAAGCATTAGTATTCCTTATATTGGTTTTCTATTTCTATTTTATTACTTCCATTTTACACATGAAAAAGAATAAGTTAAAGAAAATATTTAATTTATTGAGGTTCAAAAAGCCATAAGAATAGTGGAAGCAGAATTTGAACCCAAACTCACTTATTCCCACAACTGATTTCTGCTCTGCCAATGTGGAAAAGTCCCTCCAACTTAAGAGAGAATCACATGTGAATTTCAATGAGTTATAAACAAGCTTGGCAGAACATAATATTTATGCAATTACAAACTGTTCTTGCTGTGATGTGCAAGACTTCTGTGTAAACTAGCTATTTTCTAAAGGAGTCCATGGAAATGGACTACATTATATTGCTTTGAACAAACATGCATTTTAGTAGAAAAATGACAAATTTAAACTATTCCTTCTTTCCACATTTGACTTCATGCAAGAGTCTTTAATAATAAGAGATAGAGAAAGAAATCACAAGAAGATGAAGAGAAGCATTATAGACAAATAAGATTATCCACATATTTTTTAATGTAGCAAATTATTTCAATGTTGTTATTTCATGCAATGTACTAAGATCTTTGATGGGGGGCTGGGGCTGTAGCTCAGTGGTAGAGTGCTTGCCTAGCATGTATGAGGCACTGGGTTCAATCCTCAGCACCGCATATAAAAAATGAATAAAATAAAGATCCATCAACAACTAAAAAATTATTTAAAAAAAAAGATCTTTGATGGGTAATGGAAACACCAAATTTCTAGTAAAATTGAGTTATTTTAAGAAAGACTTTTAGTTTTAAACTTTCATTAATATTATATGAATTTATGTTATGACAGTCCAGTGAAATCATAGCCCATTATCTTATAATAACCTAAACCATTAAAATACAGGGCAAATGAAATGACCTAATACTTGAGAACCCAAGATTTTGAAACTCAATGATTTATTTATGAGCCATCTGGTTGTGTAAACTTGATAGCATAGTCAACTATGCTCTATATGTTTGGAAAGAAATCTATGCTGAAAGAAATAATTAGGTTCATGAGCAAAATCCCAAAGCATGCCAAAGGACTTATATAACAGGGGTAAGAATTACATAAAATATGTTATAATAGAGGTACATGAAATATGAGGTTATATTATGAATATGTAATAGAACTCTCCCACCCTTTCTACATATGCACACACACACATACACAATTACACTTACTGCAAACTCTCATCATAGCAAGAGAGGGACTTAAGTACTACAACATTTTATCTAGGGAATTGTGAATGCAAACAGACATGCTGAGTTTGGCTTTCTCTTCTAGGGTCTTAAGTAATGGTAGAGAGACCTAAGGGAGTACTACTTTCTGTTATTATCACCATTAATCAATTTCTGCCTCCCCATCTGTCACATTTTTGTGGACATACACAAATGCATATACAGGGTTAGATGCAAGAGGGAGTGGGAAATGGAATCATGTGAGACCACTTCTGTTTCTTACCCACAAATCCCTATTTTGAGTACTGCATAAAATAAATCAAAATTTTCTACGTGTTGCCATCTAAGAGCCGATTTAACTTGAAATTGATGCCACCGGTTACCGGTGAGAAGTTCTACTCCTCCACATGTTGAAGTTTGAACATTAGAGAATCATTTAAGCAGGATTTATTTTAAAAAAAGGTAACATAAATTTCTCCTGGGAGGGAAAAGGGGGCCATGGCTGGTATCCTGGTATCCCAAGAAGTACATATGTTTTGCCTTTTTATATCTCTTGGGCTTCCTTTGTTCTCCTGCTCTCTTCCCCTTATCTCTCTCCCTCCTGTGTTCTTGACTAGGCCCAGGATGTTTGGTGGGAGGACCAAAAAGAAAGGGCCAAGTGTAATTAACAATTCCTTGGGACAGGTTACCTTAGCAACTAGTTGGAGCAGGCATGATAGGGGTGGAGGAAGGGCTCTGGAGGCATTAGCATGTCGCTACTCCAAATTGGCCTCTCTGATCCAACCTGACTCAATTTACCTATCTACACTGACTGCCCGTCTAATTCTGGCTTCAAAATAACATATTATATTTTCTGTTAAAATAATATGCAGGGAAATACCTAAATGTTTAATGTTTTTCCTTTTGCATTGACTTTTAAATTTATTTACTTTCCACTTTTTGCCCATGTACATAGGAAACTAATAATAAAGCTACACATTTTCATTATTTATAACCAAGACATTTTCATTTTCTTCTTAGTCATGCATCAAATTTCTACTAACTTTTATAAAAGAAGTTGAAAGGGTATAACTTGTAAGAAGCTCAAAGTCTTTGCCATAATAAAAAATATACAAGTCTTGATAACAATACAAAATCAAGATGATGAAAGTATTCTCCAGGCTTTAATTAATAACACAATCCAAGACAACTACATTACAACAAAACTTAGAAAGAACTTAGGGACAGCACAGACACAATTCTGATACATGGTGTATAACTTACCATGATCACATTATATCCTCACATGTGCTGGACTCTGCATAGTTGCATCATGTCCTTTGCATTGTAATGATTTAAATAGTTCTGCCTGCAACGATTAAGCTGAGAACATGGCAGCCTCGCACATCCATAGCATATGCACATCTGTCATCTCTCTGGTAAGGAACGTAAACCTTTGTTCAGATGCATGGAAGTTTTTCTACTTGAGAGTTCTCTGACAGCAATCACATATAATATTTATCTGCATTTTTTAATAATATATATTTTCAAATACATATTTTTAATTGACACATAAAAATACACACTGTGATAGTCAATATAATATGTCTGCAATGTATACTATCCTTGAGCTTTGAAGGGTATTCATCACCTCAAACATTTCTTATTTCTTTGTGTTGGAAACATTCACAATCCTTCCTACTGGCTATTTTGAAATACATAATTAATTTTTGTCAACCACAGTTACCCTGCAGTGTTCTAGAATAAGACACATTTTATTGCTATGCAAGTGAATAATTTTGCTATTCATTGAGCAATCTGTACAACTAAAGAAAACAAAGGTTGATTTACATATCATGGGAAAAAATTGATTTTTATACAAAAGAAACAACTGTGGGAGCAAGCAGCACTCAAATACTTGCAGTATTTAGCATATCCCCCAAACATGCTTATAGTTTAAATAATTTATATCAATATGCATATGTTACTTTTGTCTTTTTAATAAATTACAGGAATATAATATAGGAATTTATCAATAAACCCCTATTTAGTATGTTTATCTCCTGCACCAGCCATCAGTAACTCCCAGTATATTGTCTGCCATTCCTCCTTCTCCAGACATCAGATTAATATCACTTCTTCACTCCAGGCTTTGCTCTATAAAACTATTAATATTAAATTTATGTAACTGATACATAAAAACAAAACAATGCATATGTTAATAGGGTAGCATGGTGTTTCAATACATGTATACACTGTATAAGCATTATGTATGTGAGTATGAATTCAGGTTCAAATATATGTTTATATCAGATTAAACATATCTATCTCCTCAAACATTTATCATATCTTTTGGAAAAAACCTCTCAACATCCTATTTTCTAGCTTTTTGAAATACACAGTACATTATAGTTGTCTTCAATCACTTGTGCCTGATTGGTCTTCCAATCCTGTTCATTTCTTCTCAACCCCAGTGAAATGATAACCCCTCAAATTAAACACTGGGGAGGATTATGTGTATGCCACCCCAAGACCTGATGCAGATGGGTACAAGTGTATCATGACTGGAACTATTGAGGTTATGGCTGGAAGTGTATCTGAGGGACATTTCTCCTACTGATGTGTTGTAAATTTTATAAGGTGTCAATTGAATACAGAATATTGACATTTATCTATATCATCATGATATATAGATACAAGATATACTTAAAGACTGCAGATTTATACAGATAACACCAAATCTAAAAATATATTTTTCCAGAGAAAATAGATCAGAAGGAGTTTTTAATGGATTTTTCCATTTGCTGGTTCTATGCTCCACTTAATCAGGAGATCCACAAGTTAAATGATTCTGCTATTAGTATCATACACATATTCCTATTGTATTATTTTCATGAGGCTATGCTTATGACATCTCAATCTGACCCA
>CM053405.1:13104642-13193057 GCA_028644305.1 Xerus rutilus | reverse complement strand
TGAAGTTTGTAATAATGAGTATTAGAAAAATAACTGCTCATTTTCTAATGAAAAACAATAAGAATGAAATTAAAATAAATCTATATCTTTTATTACTTTAAGTAGCAATTTACTAAAATTTTAGAGAAATAAATCAGAAACATCTTTAAAAAATAAAATTTTCGTGTTACCATGCCTGCCTACTTAGCATTGCACCAATTTTTATATTAGATTAATACATTTTAATAAAACCTTGCTGTGGATGCAGGCTGTAGGAAAATTACATATTAAACTACAATGTGTTTTTATTTCAAAGAGAAAACCATCACGTCCTCATCCAGGTCTTGTCTTACTCCGTCTTTTATCATACACTCTCCACTGATGAATTCTTTAAATCAGGAGCAGAACCTGTTGCCCACTGGAAGCTTGAGGTTACTCCTGCCAATGGGCACAACCAGCATTGCTGCCGTGTCTGTCCTGCCTAACGCTGGGGCTCCATCCCAGCCTCCACTGGCCTTGAACTCTCATAAGCTCATCATCTCACCTTTGCACATTCCTGTACTGTCTCATGCATGAGCTATTGGGAAACACTTCACATACACACCATAACAGAAGAGAACCTGTAGGAAAGGATATGACAGAAATGTTTCAGAGGGAAACCCTACACATTGGAACCAGAACTGGGTCTGAGGAAATGAAAGGAGGTAATACTTTTATTTGATATCTTCTTCTACTCTTTTATCATCACATTTTCATATTACTTTTAAATTATTATGACATTAAATTAAGCTAGGAAACAATAAATCATAAAAACAATTTAGGTGAATAAATACCTATATTTGAAATAAGCTGCCTTGAGGAAGTATTTCAGTGTCTGATGAAGGCACTCTTATTGTTCACATTTTACAATTTGAAAACTGCTACTCAATGTAAATAATCCAAGCATTAAAATATAATAAGATTAATTTGCATTCATCCTCTCTGAGTTTATAATTTGTAGCTAAACTTCTTCCCTGTGAAAGGTACATTTTTCTCACTGGTTTCTGTACCAGACACCCAAGGTCTTTGCTGCACTGGTCTAAACCATTGGAAGTTTTTGGTGTAAAGCTTGAGAATAAATTGATTACTGAATTATTTATTTAGTTTGTGATCCTCCCAAGGTATATGTTACTTTTAAATCTATTTTACTTTTTAAAAATTTGTTGAATGTCATCTATATACTAAACATTTGCTAGATTATTATTATTATTATTATGTTTTGGTACCGTGGATTAAACTCAGGTGCACTTGACCATTGAGCCACATCTCCAGACCTATTTTGTATTTTATTTAGAGACAGGGTCTCACTGAGTTGCTTAGCTCCGTGCTTTTTGCTGAGGCTGACTGTGAATTCACAATCCTCCTATTTCAGCCTCCTGAGCTGCTGGGATTACAGGCATGTTCTACAACACCCAGGACATTTGTTAGATTCTAAGTGGAACACAGTTGGATTAGATACCGCTCCCGCAAGGCAGAACGGGGTGGTGCTGTATTAGAAGAACAGTACACCAAAGGAGGTTAGAGCAGCTCAGCATGTTGTGCATTTTCTGAGATGATTCATCCACAGATACATAAACTAACCTCAAAGTCCAAAAAGATGTCAGGAAAACTACCTTTGTTCACAAATAAGTATAAGTACTATTAAGACTTTAATCACACCTGAATATAATACCAGACATTAATATCCACATTATTTTGATTACATACTGTAGCAGGATATATTTCGTTGTCATTTGAAAACTGTGAACTAATTTAAGTCTATTCTTTGTCTTGCTGAGGATGAAATCTCGCCTTTTTGGTAGGCTTAACGGTTTTCAAGTTTTTTTGATCAACATCAGTTTGTGAATCAATTTTATATTATCTTTAGAACATTTTTAATCACTTCATCTTTTCTTGGCTTTCATAAAATGATAAAGATTAAACACAATAAAATTTGTTTAGTATATTTTAGTAAAAACCATTCTTTTAACCACACATGATCTGGAGAGCCAAAGATATAGTACAGACATGAGTGGGACCTATGACGGCTTCTCTCCATGTATTATTGCAGGTAGCCATTAGACCACAGATCAAAATAGATTGAATATGGCATATTAAAAACAATTTGAGTGTTAGAGTTCAATATCTTAATGCGTAAGTCATTTGAAGGCCAAAGGTATAAGAATTTTTTTCTTATTTTGTACCAGGGCACTCAACCACTGAGGCACATTTATTTTGAGACTGAGTCTCACTAAGTTGCTTAGGACTCCTCACTAAGTTGCTGAGACTGGCTTTAACCATGCAATCCTCCCATCTCAGCCTCCCAAACTGCTGGGATTACAGGCAGGCACAACTGCGGACAGCAGATTTAAGGACCACCTATATATAGCAAAGTAGACATGCGCATTGGCAAAGGGCTGGTGCTCAAGGCCTCAGATACAGACTAGTGGACTAAGATCAAAAGCATAAGCCTTGCTGCATTTGAGGGCTCTTCCATTTTTTCCTTCTTAAGTATTATTTTCATTTGTTTCAATTTTTATTTTTTGCCTTCTTTCTCCTTCCTCTGTCATATATACTGTACTTCTTTGTTTTTGTAGTAGCTATGGCTCACATTTTATTTATATCCATTATGAAATATGAGAGAGTACTTATCTTTCTTGTCAGTGAGCTAAGGAAATAATCTCTTGCTTTTGAGTCATCAGTTATTTTCATTGCTTACTGCAATATTTAACCTCTAGTGCTATCACAGTTCCCAATAATTTATGAGGACCTAGGCAGTGCTGCATAGATGTCTGCTATTTGAAATTATTCTCTGTCTAGCCACTAAATACAAACAAATAAGAATTATTAATTTTTACCTACTTTTCCATTTTTTTTGATAGAAGGAGGCTAATGTATTGAAACAAATGCAAAGAAACAATGGAATATGGGGTCCATCTCTGAGTTTAATTATCTATTTATTCATTCATTTACGAATTGAGAATTCTCCCAAGCTTTTTACCTAGATGATCTCATTTAAGTTCACAGCAATATGAAACATATTATTTCCCATCCAGACACAGACACTCTTTTAGGACACCCAGTAACTCACAGGATTGCTAGTAAAGCCTGGAGGGCAGACTCAAGGAATAATTTTCCAGAAGCAATTTACAAAACTGAGCAGAACTCACCGATGAAGAAATAAAACTATGGCAAAATATTTGAAGCTGTAAGTGGCGCATCAGCAGCTCAATTCCAGGAATGCTTTTGCTGCTTCGCCACTAGCAATGCATCTGTGATCTGAGTGAGTGCTGTTATCCCATCACCAGTTATGCAGTCAAAATCTGGTATGGGCAGGTTGTTGGAAATGTGTCATTTAAATGCTGTTGGTCTAGCTAAAAGGGAGATTAAATGAATGGGAAAGAAAATGGCTAGCATGTCCAGCTACTTCATAGGAAGATGGCTATTATATAACGGGGGTCTTTCTTCCTCATAGAAATAAATGTTCAAAGCCAAATGCTAGACATATGTCTACCACATGCAGATTCTACTCTCATTCATGTTTTATAAATTAGAATCTGAGTCTTAGAGAGAAATATTTCCAGGATCACATCATTCTTAAAATATAGGGCTGCCATGGAAATTCAAATTTTATTTGACTTCGAGGTTTGTATTCTTAACAGGTATCTGCACTATCCATGTAGTCCTCGATTACAAGAGCAGCAGTTCTCAAATCCCTAGAGCTTCTCAAGGCACTGATTCCATGGGACTGTGAAGTCAAAATTATTTTCATAGTAATACTTTTCTCTATTTCATTTCATGGACGTTTGCTCAGATGATATAAAATCAGTGGTGGATAAAGCTCTGGGATCTTACAACAGGAGAAGGCAGAACCCATCTACCCATGGTCACTGTGTTCTCCAATGTGTTCTCCACTATTTCCTTGATTCTCAAGGAAAAAAAGAAATTTCACTTGAATTGGCTCTTGATGAAGCAGAAGAGTTGTTAATTTGAATAAATCTTTACTACTGAGTGCACATAGGTTGAACACTCCCTATGAAGAGATGGGAAGCCAGCACACATACTTCTGTTGCATTACCAAGTACCTGGTGCTCACAACAAAGCCTCGAACAACGCAGTTGCAAACTCAGTGGCTGTTTTTTTTTCATGGGACAGCATTTTCCTTGAAAGAAAAAAATGACAAACTAGTCATTACTACTTGAGTATTTTCAGAGTGGAGATTTTTTTTTTCCAAAACTGAATGAAATGAGCTTGTCCTTTCAAAGAGAAAGGTAGATGTTGTTTGCTGCCAACGAAAACATTCTGGTTTTTAAGTGAAAATTAGTTTCTGAAAATGCATACACAGCACTTTGAGCCGTATGCTTCTCAATGCTTAAAGAACTTCTCTCATAAGATTTTTTTGTTACCCCTTTGGTACTGGAGATTGAACCTCAGGGTTTTTACAGAGTTTTTACCATTGAGGTACATCCTGTCTTTTTCTTTTCTTTTCTTTTTTTAAATGTTGATAGAGAGTCTTGTTAACATGCTAGGATCTTACTGACTTGCTGAGGCTGGCCTCAGACATGAAACCTTTCTGCCTTGGCCACCCAAGTTGATGGGATTACAGGTGTGTTCCACAGGTTCAGGTCTCTGATAAGATACTTGGATATTGTGTAATGAAATGGGTCAGCATTCTGAAAATCAGTGATCCAATATATTCAAAACGGCCAGTTCACTAGGATACAAAAATGCATAGGTAAATATATTCAAGATGTGAAATAAACCAGTTAACTTTAAAAAGTTAATTGATGTGGTTTTAAATTCCACATTTCAGGTAAACTTTGGAAGTTACTATCATCAAGTTTTGGTATAATAATAATAAAAATAATAATATTCACATGCTATAAAACAAATATGTATAATGCTGAATTTTCTTGGTATAGTCAAAAAAAGAACATATTGTAATACATTGAATGCAGAATGTATGAAGATTTAGCTGCCTTTTCTTAAGCCAGATGAAGAGATGTACCAGAAGTATCATAATGCAAGTTTTCTCATTTTTTGTGTTAAATAATGTAATTATTTTCACATGGTATATTAACAATAATGGACTTCTTGTTTTTAAAAGTGATTTAATAAATATTGTCAGAAATTCTCTATTTTAATTTATAATGTGATATTGATCTATATGATCCATACATACAAAATATATTTTGTGCTCTCAATAATTTTCAGAATTGTGTTTCCTGAGAAAATATTTAAGAACAATTATATTGAGTCTTTTCCTTCTTGAAGTTATATTCTTTTCTTGCCTTTCATGAGCTCTACTTGGTCATTAAATGGCTTATTCCTACATCCATCTCTCAAGACCAGACTGTGTAGTGAACAGTGATATTTAATGAACATCTCAAGATGAACATTTTCACTGAAGCATTTGTTACTTCCCTTTAAGTATGTACCTCTGTACCCCCATGTTTCCCATCCTGCTTTAATGGCTCTACCAATTAGGGAGACAAGACAACTGAGTCCTTAAGGCTATTCTTCCTATTTATCCTCCCTATGATAGTGTTCATTAAGTTCAATTTATTCTATTCCTGATATTTTTGAGGTTTATCTTCTCCTATCTTTCTTAATAAAGCTGCCCTAACTGGGCCATTCATGATTTATTTTTTTTTTAACTACATCCTATCAAATGTCTCTATTTCTTTACTTTAATTATATCCAGCCCTTCCACAATACTACCAGATTTGCCTTATTACATTACAATACTAATATTATTCCTCTGTGTGGATCCTCAAGAGAACAGGAAGGCACAGAATATTCTGGCTTCTTTCCACCACCACTTCTGGTTTTACAGTTGTTTTTTTTGCCTCTGCCCAGGTGGTTTGCTGTCTCTAGCATGTTTTTCTTCCACCAGAAATTCCTGTGCTTTTTTTCAGTAAACAGTGTCAGTGTCAATCATTCGGTGAAACTCTATCTCTTCTTAGCAACTTATGATTCCTTGCCCTATGTTTTCATTAAAGTTTGCACACACCTCTACTATGGCAAAACATACAGCATATATACAAACAAACACTTAATGAGATTGTTGGACATCTTTTTTCCCACTAATTTTACTTACACATTATTTAACTCTAATGAGAAACAACATAATGAGTGGTCCAGATTCCAATGACATCTGGATCCATTGTTTAATAAACCTATAACACTGTGTTGGTGAGTGAGTCTCCCTGTGCTTCATTTTCATTATATGCCAAGTGGAATGACAAGGACATTCACCAATAAAATGTGTGGAAAGATTCTAGGAGCTAATATGTATTAGCACATTTGGAATAGTACCTGGTACCTGGTGAGAGATAAGTAATTTGTTAGATTAATTGTATTACTTATTATTACCAATATTTACTTTATTAGGGAAAGCACTAATTTACACAAATATATAAATATCTAAAATCACCTTGGTGTTTATCCAAAAGAACTCAAATCAGCATACTATAGAGAGGCATGCACACCAACGTTTACAGCAGCGTGATTCACAAATAGCCAAGTTATGGAACCAACTGAGGTGCTTATCAATAGACGAATGGATAAAGAAAATGTGGTACATATATACAATGAAGTTTTACTAGCCATAAATAAGAATAAAACTATATTCTTTGCTGGTAACTAGATGGAACTGGAGAACATCATGCTATGTGAAATAAGTCAGAAAGTTTTATCTCCTATGCAGAAGCTAGAGAGAAATAAAGAATGTTTAAAAGGGGAATCTCATGGAAATAGAAGGGAGAAGCATGTAGTAGAAGAGGTTATTGAAAGAGATGAAAGATGAAAGGGCAAGGGAAGGAGCTTGCCTTGACCAATTTATGCCGTGTGCACATATGAATATATCACAATGAATTCCACCTTTACACACAACTATAAAGCACAGATGAGAAAACAATTAATAGAAGGAAGACCAATAGAAGAAAGAAAGGAATCAAAGGGAAGGAGAAGAAGAGGGTAAGGGGAAGTTCTGGGGATTGAAATGGAGCAAATTATGATATTTGCATTATGACTGTGTCAAAATTAACCCCATTCATATATGACTATAAGGCGTGAAGAAAAACATAAAAATTAAAATAATCAAGTTGTCATTGACATGTATCTTCACTATAACTAAGATAGGAATTATGTCATCGAGTGGTTTTATGAAGTGGATTTTCATTCATCTATTCCATAAATATTTCTTAAGTTCCCAGTTTGGGCTAGACACTCCTCTAGACATTGAAGAAGCAAAGAATTACAAAACACAGGCTCTACCATTATGGCATTCAATATAGCCAAGAGACAAGAGATCACCCTGGAATGTGGTAAGGGCTACCCTAAATACAGATGTAAAGTTTACCCTTAATGAGAGACAAGACGAAGTTTATATATATATTTTTTCATTCTATTAAATCCCCAAATTAAGCAGAAAGGTCTAATATATTCTCAAATTGTACTTTTGTTTTTAGGTTAAGGAGTGAATCATAAACTGAACCCATAAGTATCTCAAATAGTAAAATTATTTTATAATCAAGGTCTGGCATTACAACCAAGAATTAGCTTTGATAAATGCAATCCACAGACAATACAAAGACTATTTTATCCATTCATTGCGATATTCTCCATACTCCGTGCTATTTACCATAGCTCTCTGAACAGAAAAAATTATAAATTTGAGTTTGATTTATTATCCTGTGCTCTATTTAGATAGAAATAGAAGTGTCAACATCCACAAGGCAGACAAAAGAGGGGAAGCTAAAAAATAAATGAAGCTGATAATTAAAACCATTAAAAATTTAAGGATCTTAGAGATAATTTAGTACAAATCTTTAGTGTTAGAGATGCAGGCATTGAGGTCCCATGTGGGCTTGGATCAATGTCACTCAGCTAGTTGGCTAGAGAGCAGGAACTATAACCCAGGTGTCTAAACAGCAATGCTCATTAATTTATCCCAAAGAAAATGACAGCTGTGCAACATTTCAGACACATAAGCCTTTCTCTCATTCTCTAATGCATTCCACAGTTCAAGGTCAGTAATTAAGGGAAAGCCTTTCCACCAATGTATTCATTCCTGAAGAAAATAACATAAGAGACTGGGGTAGGCAGAAGAATGGCAAAAACCCAAGGGGTTAGAAGTTGGTCATATAATAGTGGGAAGACTAACAAGCCCAGATTTTAAATTAAGCTAAGGCAACTGCAGAGGCATAAGATTTTACACAAAGATAAGAATGCTTCCAATAATGAATGTATTTCCAGAGCTTAGATACTAACTCATTTTCATTAAAATAAATTCATGGTTTAATAATAAAATGTGTTGAATGATTA
Organism: Xerus rutilus; assembly: GCA_028644305.1. Taxonomy (NCBI): domain Eukaryota; kingdom Metazoa; phylum Chordata; class Mammalia; order Rodentia; family Sciuridae; genus Xerus; species Xerus rutilus. The sequence goes on along the minus strand of CM053405.1, from coordinate 13,184,732 downwards.
GAAAGGTACATTGAGATATTATAAGATTATCTTATAAAATCATATAAAATCTACTATCAACAAATTCATAAACTTTCCTGTTCCTTTTCAAATGGGTAAAATGTTGAATTTGTATTAATTTTCAAGTAAGTAAAATATTCTTATTGTTTACATTAAAACATTTACACTTATGTTTTTAAAAATATAAGACCTAGTTTACTTTGTTTACACTTATATGAAACCTAAGAAGATTTTTATGATGCTTCTTGTTTTCTTATTTAGAAGTTCCATACCAAACTCTTTTACCATTTTCCTACAGATTATTCTGTTACTTAGATTTACATCTTACAAAATGGAGAAGTTAGTAAGCATTTAAAAGATCCTATAGATCTGAGGATGCTGGTCTCTTTAAGATAGTGGGATGCTGAGAAAATCCCTAGCTTCTTTTTACAAAGCCATTCTCCTGAATCTAGCTTTGTGATTAACATAGTCTTCATGAAAACTGCACAATTCTTTTTGTTTTATCAATCATTAATTAGTGGGTAGTTCTTTACACTATAAATATTTTATATTAGATTTGTGAATTAGTGCTACCAGTTTTACAATATTATAGTGAGAATTAAGCACATTTTAAAATGTACTAACTACAAAGTAAATGGGTGAAACATTAGTGCAAAGGAATTTAAGGTAAGATTTACATCTTAGACAATTCTGCACATTAGCTAAATAAAATTAATGAAAAATAATAATGAATGAATAAATGTATAAGTCTTTCAATTATATTCAACAATAATTTATGCCACCACTCAGGAATCATAATGCAGATTAGGAATATAAATAATACTTCATCAAACATGATGAAATAATAGATAAATGAGAAATAAGACAAGCATGCTCATTTGTTTTTAAATTATAGTGTAGGTTCTAACTAGCATAAAGAAAAATGAATAAAATCTTTTTACCAGTGATTTTTGAAGAATCATTATTCATAGAAATATAAATTCAAGAATTAATAACTCAAAATTTATAGTTGTAAATTCAACTTACTAACAATCGCACTTGACTTACAGTGCAGGAAGTCTATGCTCTGGACGATGATTACCTTAGCTTAGTCATTTCTAAAAAGTAGATTTTCAGAAGCAATGGATAGCAGCAAGAACATGGCAATGCCTATACTCCAGCCTTTAATTTATCCAAAAATTTCTATCATGGTTTTATTCCGCTTAAGAGGATGATTTGAAGTACCTACTGTTTAGATTCTTTTTCAGTTGATGAGTGCCTTCAAGTTGCCAAACTTCTACATAAAATTCACTGGATTCCATGGAAGAAACATGTGCCATTATCATGTTAATTGGTTCAGGAACCCACATTTTGAACTGTCCCTTAGAGCCATACTTGTCTCAAGACCTCAGTTTTCTTCCTTAGTCCCTTCCATCATTCATCCCAGGGGCCTCCATTTGTCACTTCATTGACATAATCCACCCATTCTTCCATCCACCATCCTTTCAAAATATACTTGTTGATTTCATTCTATGTAGGAGACTCTGAACTCTTTTGTTTCATATCCAATGAGTAAGAGAAATGCACTCTCCACTTTTTGTAGAAATTGCAATGAAGGCAGAGAAAAAATTTAAAAAATGGGAGGATCTGAAGAAGAAAAGATAGGGAAATGGACAATTAAAATCATAAGAAGCTTATGAAGTTTAAAAGCAAAGCTGAGAAAAAATAATGGGAAACCACACACTTGACGGGATGGACTGCAATATTTCTTTTTCTTTGCAGGTGACAATGAGACTTAAAAGATGCACAAGAAGTAGGAGAATCACAGCACAGACTAGGTTTCTTTAAAACTTCCTGCACTTACTTCTTTGCATTGAGACTGATTCTTGAATTGCAGAGATCTAACTTGGATAGTGCCCAATTCTAATTCCTGTAAAGTGCAAGAACTTTGTTTTATATACTAGACTTATATTATAATCAAAGGAATAGCTTTTTTTGTGTTCAGGATATTTTCCAACAACATTATTTTTATTTCACTATTAACAGCAATAAATGTTCTTTACAGAAAATGAAAAATGTGACAATTAACAATTTAAACTTTTTGTAATTGAATTAGGTAAATTTTCCTTCATTTTTTCTTTATTTTTCAGAAACTATTTGATAGATCATCTTACACATTTCATCTGGCAGATTTGTTTTGAAGTTATTTTCATGTGATTTCTTTCTTTACAACAGAGTTCTCAGAATTGTTTGAAGATGTAAACATTTGGATAGAATTTACATCTTCATAAAATTCAGTCTTCTGATACATGATTGATATGTGCCATTTGCCGTTTTTCAAATCATTAAAGTTCCTTGGAGTTGTGAGCAGGAATAAGTAGGTGTGTGAGTACATACATTCATGTGCGCACACACACACACACATACACATGCACCTGTGTGTTTGTGTAGTTCCTACATGTCTTTGATTTTGTTAAGTTAACTTACATTTTTATTTACATTACAAATAGTTTCTTTTTTTGTTTCATTATCTACCTAGCTATTAATCTAAAAAGAATGTTATTGATTGGAATGTTGGTTTATATTCAATTACTTTATTGTAATTTATATTCTTTAGCAATAATGTTGAATAGATTCTCCTGTGTTTGGTCAATAGACAAATCATATAGTACTGCGAATGCACTAGCTACTGCCCTTCTCTTTGATTATTGCTTTTGTGAATTGGTTTGCCAGTCCTGGCTGGATACAGGCAACAGTGGTGATACCAGGGTTACCAGGCTTGTTTTCACTTTAATGAAAAATTTCCTGTCTCATCATCAATAGACTGAATGTTGGCATCACATTGAGACTTTAAGAGGAGTTGGAAATATTTTATTTTACTTAAAGAGTGGCTGTTGACCCATAAAGAAGAATGAAATTATGGCATTTGCCAGTAAATTGATAGAACTAGAGACTATCATGCTAAGTGAAATAAGCCAATCCAAAAAAACCAAAGGCCGAATGTTCTCTCTGATATGCATATGCTAACACACAGTAAGGGGTGGGTAGAATAGAAATTCACTGGATTAGACAAAGGGGAATGAAGGGGAGTGGGGAGCAAGGGGAAAAGCAAAGGCCATACAACAGATTGGACACAACTTTCCTACATTCATATATGAATACACCACCAGTGTAACTCCCTATCGTGCTCAATCACAAGAATGAGAAGTTACACTCCATGTATGTATGTCAAAATACATTCTGCTGGCATGTATATTTAAAAAGAACAAATAAAAAATTAAAATAAAGAATGGCTATTGAATTTTATCAAATGTCTTTTAGTTTTCTATTAAGGTGATAATATTTTATTGTATCTTACAGTAAATCTGACAGAGTTTAAAATACTAAATAATTTGTGCATCCTAGGGTAAAAAGACTTCTTGGTGATGATGGAATCAACTTGCAGAAGCCTCATGCCCCATTGTGGAGCTTGGCTGGAGCAGTGAGGCAGAACTGCTCACAGGTAAAGCATAAAGGAGTAGCCCTTAGCTTTTGGTCTGTAAGCCATAATAAATGTGTTAGAGTGACTATGCTCTCTTCCTGTAAGATCTAAAGAGCTTGAATTCAACCAAAGTACTCTTCTAAATTACTAATATTTTTAGAAGGAAAAACAACCTAAATTTGAACAGATTTGAAGTGCCTAATATTTCCCAAATAGCGGCTCTCATAAACTACTGCCCATGTTTTATCTACTGTTTAAGGAGAACCAAAGTTACTTATCCCTTATACTTACTCTGAGAGTTTTATGGAGAAGAAGAAAGAGCTCAGTTTGTATATTTCTGCCTTTATCTCTAACCTGAGAGCTCCTCTCTTTGATTAATCTTCTTTAGAAACTCTGATTCATAATTTAAATGTTTTTTAATTTGTGTTAAATACCACAAATAAATATTAATTCATCCAAAATGTGTAAGGAAAAAGAAACCTCTATAGAGAAAAATAGAATTCAATAAGAGATGATTTATTGTGTATAAATTGTATGGACAATATCAATATGAAGCATTATAAGGAGAAAAATCAATAGCATGTCAAAAGGTTATTTTTTTATGCCAACAGAATTAAAATCTTTGCAGCAAACAGAGTTGCTTCCCATAAAGAATACACATTAACAGTAGTAGAATAAGTCATAAAACTGTCATGAAATTTGATATTAGTTATGGCAACTTTTGTGTAAAGCTGTATCTTGATTTCTGTCAGAAAATTTTCTAAAATTATGCTTCCAAACATTCATTTTTAAATTTCTTTATTCATTCTTATCTGTCTTTCAACAAGTGTCTACTGAGATTTAATATGGATTTTATGTTTTACTAGAACTGTGATTCCAAATACTTCAGACTTGGTCTTTGTACTCAGAGGTATCTTACGAGCTGCAAAAGGAAGACACCAATAAACCCTCTAAACAATGGGGCACGCTGTATTAAGTAATAATTACATTAGCAGAAGGCACAGAGCAGAAAAGACAGTGGAATGGTCACAGAGCCAGTATCCTCAGCTGGGACCTCCAGTTGTGACAGTGAAGCCTTCTGAGTCCTTTTCCTTTCCACCTTGATCTCTAACATTCCTCGCTGGTGGGTTTTCACTTCCAGCCCCTGACACCCTTGTCTCCCTGCTGCAAGATCAGCCTTGTGTCTGCTTGACCTACTCCCCGCCGGGGCTCTTTTCTTTAATCAATGCGTGGGAAGTAGACTGAGCTAAGAATTTTGTTTTTTTTTCTCCTGTTCTGCACAACACTGACACGTGACCTTCATTCCGGTGGGACGGGACCAGTCTTTTCTCTGAGGGACTTGACTTTACATCCCTCTTGGCTCCACTTTCACACCCGCTACTGGTTCTCCAAAAAATTCCTAACCTACCTTCAAGAGAACCCAGCCTGCAGCAATCGTCTTGGAAGATACCATGCTGCCTCCTCCATCTTCTGCAGGCAGCGTGTTTGCCCTCCAGTGGACCAGTTCAGATGTCACTAAGGATCTCATAAGGCAAGATATTAAATTATATTCTTTAAATCCGTTTGAACCAGACTCTGTATTGTAGGATCATTTCCATTATAAACAAGTATGTGTATGTATTTTGCTTACAATTTATTCTCTATTTTTCTCCATTGTCCAGAATTCACACTAAAATAAAATAAAATAAGCTTTGTGAAATGCAGGAAGAACTTGGAAATTTTTGAGTGCATGCTTTCTCATGAATCACATAGCTTCTTCCCAGAAATGCTAGATAAAAAAACAAGAGTCGGGAGCCTGTATGACTCTGCCCTTTTCCCACTCTCCGATATCTGAACTTTGAGTTTGTCTGAGTTAGGTAGTAATCAGAAGGAGAAATGCAGCGTTGGATGTGACAGAGATCTGGTTAATTTGATGCAAAAAGTTTGCTAAGACTTTTGCTTTTGGATTATGAACAAAAGTAAAAATTAATGTGTGATGAAAACTTGGTAGTGCTTTTTTTTGGGGGGGAGAGGGGGGTGTGGGGGGACCAAGGATTGAACTCAGGGGCACTTGACCACTGAGCCACATCCCCAGCTCTTTTTTGTATTTTATTTAGAGACAGAGTCTCACTGAGTTGCTTAGCACCTCGCTTTTGCCGAGGCTGGCTTAGAACTCATGATACTCCTGTTTCAGCCTCCTGAGCAGCTGGGATTAGACATGTGCCACCATGCCCAGCTGGCAATACAGAGGTCTTCTAGGCTGAGATGGTTGGAGTGGCAAAAGCCTTCTTGTTACCATGAGGCACAGATAATAAGTAAAAAAAGATTACATGCTTAAGATTATGTAGCAAAAGAGGGAAAAGTTGGATCCTTGCGGCTCTGGTGAACCGCTGAATTAATCTGGCAGCATCTCCTACAATGTCTGTGTAAATGAGGTGGTTAAATGTCACCAATGCTTAAGACTATCATATCTTTAACTGAAAGCACTCCTGATTGATACAGTACATATCATGAAAGGGTGTTTAATAGCAAGCAGTACTCAGAATCAATTCAGGAAGTCGTTTTGGAAAATGGCGAGCAAGAGCCTATAAGCAGGAATATAGTTGTGCACTGGGGAATGTGCAGAGGCAAAAAAAATGTTCAGACCCTAGAAAAGTGTCTTTAAATGGGAACTAATGTTGACCATTATTAAAGTTGCATGTGATATTTTTGGCCATGGTAGTTAACTCACATGCTCTAAATTTAAAAAAAAATCACCTAAGAGAATCATATGTGAAAAAACTATATCCCCTTTAAAACTATTCCTGCAAAATGTGTCTACATCAGAGTTTTCTTTCATGAGTAAATGACTTAATGAAATGTTCTTATCTTTTCAAATGAACTATTTAAGAGTTTATCAACATTCTACACTCAGTGTGATTACAATGTTTTTTTCATATGACTTAGAAAAAATGATAGAAAAAAATCTATCATTAGACTTATATATGTGCGTATAGATGTGTGTATGTATATATGTATAAAAATTTAAATTATATATACATATTTGTGATTTATATATATTTTACATTTTTTTCACACTTTATCCTGGAACATTAAATAAGGGTCAGCTACTCATTGAATCATGTGCTTGATAACTTACTTTATTTTTATTTCACAATTAAAATCAGCCATCCACTGAAAGATGGTTTGGGATGTAAACAATTTTCCAAAGATTTTTCAATGTAGACAATCTTTCATGTGTATTTTCAGTTAATATATTTACCTTATTTTGATTCTTTTCATTTTAATCAATTAAGTGTTAAATAGATTAAAATGGAACTTAATGGACCAAAATATACAATATTAAGCTACCAAATCCAACATACATGTGCATGCTTTATTTACATGTACATACACAAATATGAGAAGTTATAGTAAAATACTATATTCATAAAAGAATTACATAAATATCTTGATTAAATGAATAGATATTCATGATTTTAAATTAGTAATTTGAACAACGTAATATGTCATATTCCCAAGCTTATATATGGCTGACAAATTGTCAGCAAAATTCATTATTCTTAAACTTCATACAAATACCCTGAGTGCAACTAAAGAAGAAGGATATTTTGAAAATAAAGAATGGTATGAATCGAACTGCTCTGATGATACTAAAATATGTTTTAAAATAACAAAATATACCACATTAATCAATTTGTACAGGTGGGATGAGAAGATCAATAGACCAGAACTGATAGCTCAAAGATTGTGCTTCTATTTAATAAATGTATGGGAAAATGCATAGTATCAGTGGTTATGGATTGATTAATCAATAAAGTTTATGGGGACAATTGATTAAAAGTTTAGAGCAAAATCTATTTTGATTATGCCTTTGTTTACAACAAAATTAATGTAAGAAAAAACTCTTTCCTGATTTCTGGCTGTGCAGAAATGATTCCTTAAGCGTAAGTTTACTCCAATACATTTGACTACATAAATAATACCTTCATAAAAATAGGACAGTGGACATTTATGGAACACTTACTACCATCCAGACCTTGTGCTAAGGATTTTCCTTGTATTTTCCCTCCGAATACCCTTGTGTCTTATATGCTATCAGAAAGACGAATGCCTAAGTTCTCACAGCCAAAACCAATAGATGCCAAGTTTGAGCCAGGCCATTCTGACTTCAGATCTTGAATTCTACATTTCTGCAACTTGCTGTCCCAGTTTTCAAACACCAGCAATTTCAACTTAAAAACAAATAATACTTCGAAAAATATTTAATAAAATATGTCATACAATAGATGAAACTCAGCTTATACTAAGCATATGATGCCTCATATTTAGCACTCCATCCTCCAAACCACAAAACCCAGCTCTGAAGCACTTAGAGGCCTGTGTGTGTCAGTAGTGAAAAAATTATAAACAAATTACTTGTTTCTGCCTTAGGACATAAGCAGTCCCAAGGGGATGGTGGTAAGGAAGGAAGGATATAATCTTAAGTAAACTAATAACCATTAATTCAGCCAATCATAAATATCATTGTTTATCTATTATGGATCAGCATCCAGCAATGTTTCTGCCCTTTGAAACTTATATTCTAGTAGGTTGTTGATGTAAAAATAAAATCAAACAAAAATGCATGTTATAAAACATTAGGTGTTAACAATGCTATCTGGACATGTCAGGAGGTTGGGCAAAAGGAAGAATGTGGATTGCAAATAGGTGGCCACTTTATACCATCTATTTAGTTAATCTGTTTTGATTACTAAATAGTGAGCTACTGAGACACTATGTAGATATCTAAAGAAGTAATAGTCTAGACTGATGAAACAGAAGTGCAAAGATTTGGAGGGAAAAGTCTATCTGATATGGTTGAAGTAAGAGCAAGAAATTCAGGTAAAACCAGGAGAGTTTCAAGAGGGACCATGAGTAAGAAAGTATGCAGAACAACCACATATCTGTATAAATTACAAATCAAAATATTATTTGCCCATTGTAGCTATGGTGGAGTTTGTATTTGAGCAAATGGCTCTCATACAAATCACCTCAAATCAAGCAGTCCTACATGCTCACAAGAATTAATGGTGGCTTCCAATGACAGGCTTTTTAGTTAGATACTTTCAGACTTATTTCTGAATATTGATATTTTCCGTCAACCCATCAGTTTGCATGTATAGTTATTGTTAGTCATCTTTTTGTCATTGTGATCAAAATACTAGACAAGAGCAATTTAGTGGAGGAAAAGTTTATTTTGACTCACAGTTCCAAAGATTAAGTCTATGGTGGGCCAAGTCCATTGCTTTGTGCCCAAGATGAGACAAAACATCATGGCAGAAAATGTCAAAAAGCACCGCTCACTTCCTTCTGGCTAGGAGGGGAAAGGTCTGCATAGAAGATAAACCCTTTCAGGAAAAGTCCTCAGTAACCATCCTCCTCCAGACATACCCCACCTGCTTGTAGTGGCCACGCAGTTGATCCATTCTGTTACAGCTCTCACAAATTCAGTCATTTCACCTCAAGACATTCCTGTACATTCCTGCACAGAAGCTTGGTGGAGAAACCTCATAATAGCTATATTTTACCATTATGTTTGTTTGTTTGTTGTTTAGGGAGAAGACAAGACATGACTTCTTTCTTTTTTCTTTCTTTTTTACTCTCTAAGCAAGCAAGTAGAAAACACATCTTAACATTTTTACTTTGGGTATGTATAATAGGAAGAAGTCTCCACTTGTGATATTTGAAAGCTGACGACCTTTAGATGCCCATCTTTCCCTTTCTTCAAATATCTGGACAACTTAATAAGAAGACCCCAAAATACTCTCCATTCTTTGGCACTGGTGAAAATTTGAAACTACAATATTCCATCCAGAGTCCCTGATACTTCCCAGCCTCACCCCTTGACCACTATAAAGCCCTGACCAGCTGCCCTCACCACTCAACCACTGTCCATAATTTCTTTGGACAGAGCCTGAATCTCTCTCCTTGGAGAATTTTTTCTGTTTACTATGTGAGCAAATTAATTTTATATCCCTTGATCACTGTATGTGACTTATCCCCACATCCATATATTCATGGGGAAAAAAAAAGGGCTGCCTAGCCTTCAGCAGTGGATATTAAAAACCCAAACAAAATTGATTGTAATTTATATTTCCATTGTGTTTGGTCTTGTTTGCTCAAAACCTCTGACCAAAGGTGAGAAGTTAATTTTGAATTTCCAACCCATATCACATGAGGAAATGTTAAGGAATCCTCACAGAACTGATAAACATCCAACTTCAGTCTGGCTATTTGACATTATTTCTTTATATCATGCTTTCCATTAAATGTAAAACATAATCATCATATTTTTATATTTACTAATTTTCTCCTTAAGATCAAGGGAACAACTGAAGATATCTTACGGTTAAAAATTGGATACATTGAGCTGCGCATGGTGGCGCAAGCCTGTAATCCCAGCACTTAGGGAGGCTGAGAAAGGAGAATCGCGAGTTTAAAGCCAGCCTCAGCAATGGCAAGGCGCTAAGCAACTCAGTGATACCCTGTTTCTACATAAAATACAAAATAGGGCTGGGGATGTGGCTCAGTGGTCGAGTGCCCCTGAGTTCAATCCCAGTACCCCGCTCCACCAAAAAGAATTGAGTCCTTGTAAGCCATTTGGATATTGGATAGTATAATTGGAAAAACATTAAAAGAAAAGAGGAAAGAGAGGGAAGAGAAATCAAGTATTTTAGAAACTGTAAAATATTTCAAAACAAAATCTAGTTTCAAATGACAGATTACCATGAAAATTATTTTGCCTGCACAGTTCAATTAGAGCAAAACTATTATATAGAAAACGAATCTTGCCATTTGTAAATATAGAGGATTAATTCAAGTTATATGCAGTAAAATTTCAATTTCACTTTTATTAGGAAATTTTCTGTAAATATTTTATATGAGATGAGTCTAATAAATAACATGCATAAATCCTGTTTAAACCTTTTCAGATATCCTACTGTGTTTTTCCTCACCTGTCACAGTCGTGTACATCAAGCTCACAAATGCATATGTTGCCCTAATACATCATATATTCCTGTCTTACTTTTCATTTACTATGTCAATCAAGAAAAGCATTTCTCTTTGTTTAATAGTTTTTAAAAAAGCATATAGGGCCTAATGATCATTTTTTATCCTCCTCACTCCCATTAGGACATTGCTTTCCAATTTCCTGAGTTTGTCTTTTTCTTCTGTCCTATGCCCGTCTGCTGAAATCATATCCTGGCATTAAATATCAACTCCATCATGGCCTGCCCAACATTTCTTTTTAAATTCAGTCTCCATCTCCACTTGGATATATAATTGAATATAAATATTCTTTCTTTCTTTCCTTTTTTGTTATTGCTTTTCGCAGTACTAACGATGGCACCTAGGAGTGCTCTACCACCGAGGGGCATCCAAGCCCTTTAAATTTTATTTTGATGTTGGAGCTGGCTTTGAATTTGTAATCCTTCTGCCTCAGCTTCCTGAGTAGCTGGGATTACAATTATGCACCACAGTACCCAGCTGAATATATGTGCTTAAGCTTGTTATTTAAATTTATAAGTCTTAGTCCTTCCCCAGAAAACTTGGAATGGAACCACCATTTGACCAAATTATCCCACTCCTTGGTTTATACCCAATGGACTAAAGATCAGCATACTACAGTGACACAATCACATAATGTTTACAGCAGCTCAATTCATAATAGCTAAACTATGGAACCAACCTAGGTGTCCTTTAACAGATGAACTGATAAAGAAAATGTGGTGTATATACACAATGGACTATTACTCAGCTATAAAGAAGAATGAAATTATGACACTAGCCGGTAAATGCATGGAACTGGAGAATATAATGCTAAGTGCAATAAGCCAATCCCCCCAAAAAACAAATGAAGAATGTTTTCTCTGAAATGAAGATGCTAATTCACAATGAGATGAGGGGTAGGGAAGAATATAAATACTTGGATTAGACAAAGGGGAATAAGAAGGGAGGGGGAAGCCAGGCATGGTGGCACAAGCCTGTAATCCCAGCACTTAAGGAGGCTGAGACAGGAGAATCGCGAGTTCAAAACCAGCCTCAGCAATGGCAAGGCGCTAAGCAACTCAGTGAGACCCTGTCTCTACATAAAACACAAAATAGGGCTGGGGATGTGGCTCAGTGGTCGAGTGTCCCTAAGTTCAATCTCCAGTACCAAAAAAAAAAAAAAGAAGAGAGGGGGAATGGGAATAGGAAAGATAGTAGAATGAGTTGGTCGTTACTATCCTATGTACATATATGAATAAACGACCAATGTAATTCTACATCATGTGCAACCAGAAGAATGAGAAGTTATACTCCTTATATGTATAATATGTCAAAATACATTCTACTATCATGTATAAGTAATAAGAACAAATAAAAACCTAATGAAAGTATTCTTTAAAAAGAATTAGAAAATAAAGTTAAATGAGCTAAACAGCTATTCAATTATTTATTCATATAATTTTCATTCATAATGTGTTTTTGAATTAAGTTTTCAATATTATTGGACTTCAATGATCCCAAGGCATAAATATATGGCATAAATCTCACATGCTTTGTTACTGAGTTAAAGCAGATCATACGTTTTGATGGTTAACTGGATGGAGTGCTGAGATCTTTTCATGAGAATCATATAACCCAGCCATGTATGTTTAAAATAAGGGAAGAGCTGGAGCCAAGGGAGTCTCTTCAGTTGAGAGCACATTCTCATTTGAGAATTATCTGTGCTCACTGCTAAGGCACAAATTGAAAATAATATGTTTCCTTTCAGGTATAAAACCCTATGTCTCCATAATTTATAAAGTATTTCCTGAGTCTCCAGTTCAAATTAATGAACTTCTGTGGTCTAATCTGTAATCCTTGACCTTTGTCTTACTCCATATTGAATTACAGGTCAGAAGACATGGTGACAATAGAAAGCACAGGTCTAATGACAAGACCAAATCAACAATACCTTGGATTCAAATAGCCCAGGTTTTTTGCTACTTTGTTTCTTTAACTTTCTGTCCTCAGATTGCAGGATGGGCAAGAAGCCTCACATAGGCACAAGGGAAAGCAATAAGTGTTTGTTAAAAATCTAGTCTTCTGGTAATTTCCTTGACAGAAATGGTGGGAGTGGTGTTATGTGACTAATTTATACATCTGTGGACAGAAATCCCTCTCTTATCTTTAATCTGATCACAGTAATGACATCTTTAATACATTTTTTTTGTTTTCCTAACCCACAAATAGGACATTCTTATGCCGCCTCACAAGTATATACATTTGGAACATGAGCATGATTAAGAATATACACGTGGGGGCTGGGATTGTGGCTCAGTGGTAGAGCGCTTGCCTTGCATGCGTGAGGCGCTGGGTTCGATCCTCAGCACCACATAAAAAATAAATAAATAAAGATATTGTGTCCGTGTACAACTAAAAAAATATTTAAAAAAAAAGAATATACACGTGTACTTATAAACCCCTCATAACTATTTAAGGCCTTAGACTTATCATGGTTTAGATATGAGGTATCTCCCAAGTCTCCTATGTTAATTCAGGAAAGTTCAGAGGTCAATGATTCTATTATGAGAGCTGAAACTTCATCAGTGGAATAATCCATTTGGTAGACTAATAATTTGAATAGCCTCACTGGGTAACACCTAAGCAGATAGGGATGGCTGCAGGAGGTGGGTTATGTATGGGTCAGGCCCTTGGGGATTATATCTTGTCCCCCTGACTCTTCTCTTACTCTGATCCTAGGCCACCATGAGGTGAGCAGTTTCTCCTCTATCACACCCCTCCACCATGATGTTCTGCCTTACCTCAGGTCCAGAGCAATGGGGTTGACTGACTGTTTGACTCTGAAAGCATGAACCAAAATAAAATTTCCCTCCTCCAAATTGTTCTGATCAAGTATTCTGGTCAAGGCAAATTCTATGATGAAATATTTTATATATATGTAAATACATATTTATATTGATATATGTATAATCAATCAGTACTTATAGATGGGCTAAATATGAGGATATATAATTTTAAAATATTTTGAAGAGAGTAAAATAATAATTAATTTATATCCTTGGAGAAGACAGAAGTTGAGATAGTACATTCTGAGGATTAGAATGTATATTTTATTTATATAGATGCAGTAATGCAGAATGTGTACATGTTGTTTTATATATTTGTTTATTATTGTGTGTTAATTACAACTTGGTAAAGCTATTTAAAAATACAATTATGTAATTTAAGACAGTTGAAGATGAGAAAAATAAGCTTCATAATAGGAGGAAAAGTTATGAGAGATTGATTTGAAAAGTGATGACATTAAAATACATTTTGACTAATCTTTACTTAAGTATAATTCCATAGAAAATATCTTTATGTATTTCTAAATCAATGTAGCCACAAAATTCTTTGTAAGAATGTACATTTAAACATAGAACATAAGCAGTAATTTATCTTTGGTTCACTCTAATTTTTATTTCTGTAATTATTATAAACTAATATCTATATAAATGTACACATACTTATACATATAAATCAATACAGATATCTATACACACACTTACATATACATATACACATGTTCAAATGGAGATTATTTGATGCATTTATAAGAAATTTATAGTTAGGATTGAAATCTTCAGGAAAATTAGGGATCTTTATCCATATCTACATCTTGAATGCATCATATGCAAAAATCAATTTAGTAAAATACAGACAGAAATGCTGCTTATCATCATTGATACTAAATTTTTTTGAATACTTCCTAGACTAGCTATTTGGAATACCATAGAAGTACCCTCACCTAAGCATGCACAGAATAGAGTTAAATTACATCTACTAATTACTGTTGCATTCACTCATCTATTAACTTAGCAAAAAAAAAAATTTAAAGATTATTGTGAATCAGACATCAATAGTGATGGGCCAGAGGACATCTACATAATTATTTAAGTTCACTGCCCTGCCATAAATGCTAAAGTAAGATGTGCCAAGTGCAATAGAATCTCTGACACAAATGTTTAATTATTTCCTTTAATAATTTTCTGGTTATTTATCATGGAAGGCAGTAAGTTCTCCAAAAAGAGAAACTTTATAACATTTCAATAGAATCCAAAATTGTTAATTCATGTAACTGGAAACAATAGCCACGGCTACTAGTGACAGTATAATTGATAAAGTGCTGATGAGCTCAATTTATAAATAAGTGAAGTTCAAATAATAGATAAGAGAGAGAAAAGTTCTGCTTTTACAACAGAGACAAATTCCCTACCTATTTGCTGATATCAGAAGCCTGTTCAGACTTTCCTGAGGTACCAAGAAGCATAACTCTTGTGTTTAAGTTATTTTAGGTTGTGCATCAAGGCGGTGCTGCCTACTTCTTCAAAACATTTATCAGGAATTCCACTTAAAGTCCATACTAAGGAATTTGTGCTTTCTTTGGGAGACCCAGGGAATTTTAAAAAATATTTTTTTGACTGAGAAATAGTATCATCATAAAATATATTACCTGGAAATATTATTTTGGGAGAGATTTGAAGAAAGAAATTAAAAAGATTGAAGCCCAAAGTACAATCAGTGGAGAACTGTATTTCTGTACCAGAGATGCTGTGAAGTAGAGCAAGTTTCATTTGACAAATAAAGGCCAGCCAGGAAGAAATAAAACTTCCCAGAACTGTTCAATTTAGATTTTGAATAATGCATTATGTGCTCAGCACTAAAGCTAAGTGCTCATTTGCGATTCTACACAAACCCATTTCTCAGAGGAAGCAAATGAAACACAAAGAAAGAATGTGTCCAGTGTTATATAGCTTGCGAGTGGTAGAACCAGCACTTGAACCCAGGCATTCTGGTTTTGACAGGCCATGTTCTAATTCAGTCTATCATCCACAAGGAAACATCTCAAGTAAGGCTTAGGCAAAGAGTTGGAGTCGAACCTGGACAGCGGAGGAACCAAGGGGTATAGAAACGGCCGAGAGCTGTTCTTAACAGTGGGCCACTGAAGAGCTTTACTATCACACTGAGGATCCACAGTCAGTAAGTTCTGAGCAGAAACTGACATTTTTATTTAAAAAGAAGATCCACAAATTATTTGGATTCTAGAATCACAAAGGTAGATATGAAATATAGAAGGCATGAATGTAAGCCTGGAAAAATGAGCAGTATTATTAAACTTGTACACCATCCCTACATTTCAAATCTACTAATGGAATAACCAAGTTTAAGCTTCATCTATGGACACATAACTTTTAAAAGTTTATCAAGATTCAAATCTAAGCCTGATTTTAAAGTCTATATTTTTTCCCACCAGCCTGGTATTTCTTTAGATTGTTTTTCATGGAAGGCCTTTTGATCTTCTACTGTCTTCGATTTCTTTCCTCAGTGTACTATAATTTTCATTGCATAGGTCTTTCACTTCCTTGGGTAAGTTTATTTCTAGGTATATTTTTTAAGCCACTGTGAATGAAATTGTTTTCCTGATTTATTTCTCAGCAGATTCATTATTGGTATATAAAAAGTTATTGATTTTTGTGTAGTGATTTTGTTGAAGGTTTCGAATTCAGTCAAGAAGGCAGAGTAGGAGAATGAAAACAGAGAGTAATTAAGGAGATATTAGCTGTATAGGAGTACAGGAAGGTTCTATTTTTACTAATTTGTGCAAACCATGAAAAATTGAAACTTTCATAATTATCAATGACTGTCAGAATAATTGACAATTTGAATAGAGTACCCCCACTAAAGCAATGTTCTGAAACTGTTTCTTTTTATCAGAGAAAACAGTTATCAAATTTTACATTAATGTTTGCAAAACACTGGGCACCACGGTCAAGATGGAGTCCCACGTTCAGCTGTCTGGATAGGATGAACATGTGATCTTCCATGTAAACTGAGACATTTCAGAGAGAAAAGAAAGCAGCCATTACTCAGTGATAATAGATATGAAACAGAAGTGCCTCAGGAATGCAGAAGGGTATGGTTTGTGTGCTTTGAATAAGGATTGAGTGTGTCCTACAAGGGCTCATGAGCTGTGAGCTTGGTCTTCAGCACAGCAGTGTGAGGTGGTGGAATATTTAAGAGGGTCTGTTGTAAGGTAACAGGATTGCAGGGTTTGCTACTCTTGGAAGGGAGCAATGCTAGTCTCTCAGAGTGAGTTTTCCTCATAAGAATGGGTTACTATAAAAAAGCAATCCCAACCCCTGAATCCCTTCTGCTTCCTGTCTCGCTATGTGATCTCTCCAACATGTGCTCCCGCCATTTTGATATCATCCAAGCAGGAGACAATGGCTTGCTCTTGAACTTCAGAACTCTGAGTTTAATAAACCTCTTTCCTTTACAAATTATCCACTCTCAGAAATTTTATTATAGTGAAGGAAAATGAATTCACACAATGCTCCTAATACTATGAAGTTAAAACATCATGAAGTTTAAATCATCAACCAGAATATCTTTATATAAATCAGGCCCTCTCTTTCACTAAAATTCTTACCACTCCTGATTCTTACCTTTTTGTTACCTATCTAACCTATGTCTTATACGAGAAAGAATACATATATAAAAATCCATCTCTCTATAAATAAAAAGCACTGGCTCTCCCACACAATTGGCAATGCTCCTTTTTCTGTTTCATAAAAAGGATTCTCAATCCTCCTTTATAACCTCAATTCAAAATCTTGTATTTGTCCTCAAAGAAGCAAAATTCCAGCTGACATCATCATCAATGCAATTAATATGAATTTCAGTATTCTCTTTTATTGACTATAATAAAAACCAAAGCAAACCTATAGTTGGTATGCAGTGAGAGCTGTAGACCAATGATTGTCTTAATACTTCTGAAAATTTCTACCATCTGACCTATATTGTCCTTTTTTTTTTTTTTTTTTTGATAATACTTTGGCATACGTTTATTTTATTTGATAATCCTATCTTCCTTCAAGGGAAATGGGGCTGATATCATTATTACCCCACGTCATGGATAAGGAAACCAAGCATTGTGAAATGTAGGCAACACTTCCAGGTGTAAGGGCAGTCGAATAACATCTCATCTTTTCTGAATACATTCATCATATAACAAATGGAGTATTAATAGCAAAGTAGTCAAATTAGAACATTTGTGAGTCCCTACATTGTTACAGCTGCTGTATTATCATACTCTGTCTCCTATTTTGGAGTACTCGAACATCAGCCTAAAACTACAAAGATGGGAGTAATAAATTATCAAAATTAGAACTAACTGTTCACTCAGGGGATTGATTTTTTTTCCAGAAAGGAAGAAAAAAGCTGGGGTTTTTGTTGTTGTTGTTGTTTGTTTGTGAAACGCTGAGATGAATTACCCACAGCCTTATGTAAACCGAAAGCTTGTACTGACCTGTTGAAATAGGAAAGCTTGTCACCATGGAAACAGAGGACAAGTAAAATAGGTTTTTGCTGCAGTTATAAATAAGGTGGAGAATCAGTGGACTTTTCCTCTCTCAGTCTGTGCTAAAGGCGAAACGGAAAATAAAAGACATCATTTTTCTGTCTTAACTATTATAAAATGCACAACATAATTTGAATAAAAACCTCTACAAGACAGACTGTGGTCTACAAGGTGGGGGGAGGGGATTTGGAAGGTGGAGAATAGAGAGGAGTGAGAAAAACGTAAACTTTATGTAATGCTGCTGTTTAAAGAATTTATTCTTTCTTGGGAACAAGCTATACTTACTCACCATTGAGTTATATATTCGGAACATGGAACTCTACAGAAACAAGGGGAAAGAAGAGACCATCAAACCCTTCCAGATTGATACTCTATATCTTGCAATCAGCTAGAGAGGGAAGGATATTAAGTGTTCTACATTTTGAACTACACCCATTTTTACTGTCCTCTAAAGTCTCTAATGAATGAATTCCAATATGTAAAGATGCATAATGTGAACCTATTCAGGTTTAGTGATGGTTAGGCTTAATTCTGTTGTTTCCTTCAAATCAGAATGTTCACCAAATCTTTCAAAAATCTGAACCCCCTTCACCCAACACTTGGTGGCACTACCACTTCATAAGGCCACTCCCTGCAGAAGATTCTCAAGTCTTCTGTGACAGGATTTAGAGAGCATCCTGTGTGCCCTTCCAGTGTAACCCTTTAGGTATATGCCACATGAAGGAATAAGTTCGTCTTCTGTCCCCCCTCTGCCCTACTGCTATATCCAATGAAAAAGAAGAATATTTTATGAACAGTAATTTTTATTAAACTATTTTTTAGGCATGGAAACTGGAGGAAAAGCACTGTGCTAAAAGAGATGTTGAGTTGACATCCTTGAGTCCCCATTATTGACGGGAACTTTCTGAGATGGTAGACGTGGCTTTCTGTCTGCTGTCTAACATGTAGCAATGAGCAGCATGTGGCTATGGAACCCTGAAATTTAGATAAAGAACTAGGAAAACTGAATTTCAAAACATTAATGATATTAATGTAAATTTCAGTAGTTAAAAATGGCTAGAAGCCACCCTGTAGGACTGCATATCTCTTACCTTGAGTTATGTACTGATCTAGGCTACCACTCCAAAAGTTGACTAAAAGAGTGCAAAGAATAAGAGAAGTGCTGACATCACCCCAATCCCCATGTAGCACAATAAAGTCAACCAATCTCTCATGCAATAAAATTAGCTCATCATTCTTGCCAACATCACCTAAGAAGAGCTAACGTCGTCTTTTTTGTTTGTTTGATTTTGGTTATTATTATTATTATTATTACTTTTGCAGTCACATATGAACTGCTTAGGTTGACAGTCTAATAATTGCTCCTTTTCAATGTTCTTTATTCTTCACCTGCCTGGAAGTGAAGGGAGAAGAAGCACATTTCACGTGAGTTGCTTTGTACTGTGTAACCCTGAGCTATTGTTCATGAAACTCCTTTCCCTCAGCCCCAGCTTCAACGACCTTGACCAAAGAGCAGAATTTAGTTTCCACAATTAGTTCTTTCTTATCCCACTGAATGTAAAACAATCTGAAGAGATGGATTTTATATACAGTGAGCTGCAGCAAGGAAAGGGATGACTCAGAGATGAGCTTGGTCTCCAGAAACAAGGGAATATTGAAAAAGAGAAAGGAGTGGGAAGCCCACAGTTTTACTGGACCACCTGTAGCTGATCACTAAGTACTTAGCACTTAGCACTTTAGTCCATATGGGGCTTAGCCAGTGTTATTAAATGTGATACTGTTTCCCTTACTGGAGGTTGGGCTTTCAGACAAAGGGGCTGATTGTTTTCATACTCTTCTTCCCTCTGGCCCCTAATATATCCCTCCATTTATTTCCTGTTGGAAATGGAATGAATAGAGGAATTGAGCTGTCCTAGATGGGAATTCCTCTATTTCAGAGGCAATGCTGATAATGACCTCCTAATAGTGACAATGCCATTATTCTACCGACAGTTACGGATGTGAAGAATTACTGCCAGTCCTGTAAGAAATCCATTCTGGGTTCTAAATTTAAGCAACTGTATGCTGTGATAAGAAATATCATGGTATACCAAGAGTGAGCCTACTGATAACTTTGGATAATTTTTAAATCTTATTTTACAGCTCTATTACTTGCATTTGTATAAAAAAATATCTGAAATGATTTGTGTTTTTCACTCCTCTGCTTCCTGTTGCCTTCAGCTGGTCAAAATCTGTGCTCAATTCCTACGGACCATATGCCAAGACTACTCCCCCACTTCTCTTCACATAAAAATTTTCCTTTTTCTCTTCCACTGTCCTATAAATAATCTTGCATTTGTAAGTCCATTTTTTTTGGTCCAAAATAGGTAGAGGATGGACTTGATGATTGCTTCACATCTTCACAATTATTCCTCACATTTGTATTAATATTCTAATTGATCATTTCTTACCTTTATCATTTCTCCATATGTATCTAAGGATCACCAAATTTGAACTTATGTGGACTTGTAGATCTACCAGTTAAGTACTCCTTAATATGGGATCAGTTGACCACTTGATAATTAAAACAAAATTTTGGTTTATATAATAATTATCAGTTGGAATTCAGTTGACTGAACCCACATCAGCTATCTGAGGGGATGGAATTAACATAGGAAATTGTTACCTAAAATAAAGGGAGAAAATAGAATACTAATTTAGCAGGGAGGTAGTAACTATAGTAAACACGCAGAGCCACTGGTGTTCAGGAATACCAGAAAAAAAATAACAAATACTTAGAAACTTAAAGGAGGGGCCCTGGGAGCTGAAACTGTGACCTCTCAAGAGACTGATCTGATGTCTGTGGGTAGGAGGCAAGATGAGGCCAATTGAGCCAATGTTGGAAAAACGCTACCAGGAGTCAGCTGCTGCCAGGCAGAGACAACAAACACAGTGATGCTCTGGGAACTACAACTAGACAGGCAGGCCACAGGAGGCAGATGGAAAGCAGGCAGGAAAGAACACAACTCTTCATCCTCCTTCTGCCTGCAGCTTCCCTCTGAGAGCCAAACAGGAAAAACAAGATGGATGTCAGGGCAGAAATTCAGTGGTTTGAGTTCAGCTCCACAATCACAGCAGAATGCAGAAGGGTCATCTTTAAACTGAGGGACAATGACTTAATAATTGCCGTAGTTTTACAGGGAGGACACCCATATTTCTTTAACTTCTGTAAGGAATGTGAGACCTGAAACAACTGAGAATCTTTAAAGATCCCACCATAGCAAGTCTGGTGCCCTTTCCATTATTTTCTATGGTTTCTTCCATTCCTTGGTGAGTTGGACTCTCACTAACAGGAAAGCATCTTGTTGTCAATTTCAAAACAGTTTAGTACTCAGAACACATTGAGTATTAGGATGCAGTAGCCCAAAACAAACAACAAAAACAAAAAAAGAAAAAAGAAAAAGAAAAAGCCAAACAAAGAAACCTTTCTCACAATCTAATCTGATTTCTATGTCAAGAACAGCCATACAGTTTCCAAAGCCAAATCGCTAATTTCATTTTAACAAAGTCTACAACTTGTCTTTTGGATTCAAGGATTATTTGGGGAATAAAAAATATAAGTATATATTTTTGAATCTATGTGTGGTATAAGATAGCTTGACATATTAGAATAAAATTTAAATTAGTAATTTAAAAATTCTCTGATGTTTCCTCCCCGATGACATTTGTAAACATTCCTTTGGAATTATTGTTGTTACTCATTCTTATGCAATCACTTGGGAGTGTTAGAAACTCAGAATTTGCCCTGGGAGAAAAAAGAAAAGAATCAAGAATCAATGTTAGGATTGTTCAATTATTGGATGACTTATCCTATTAATGTTCAAGATTGTATAGCAAGGTCCAACAAATCATATGTAGCAAATCCATACTTGACATTCAAATGGGACCAATATAGTATTGTGGAGTGTTAAACAGACCTTTCTAGAAATAGAAATCCTCGGTAAGTTGGATGTGTGTTAAGCTTTGGAATGATCCCACCACAGACAGATGCTGAGAGCTGCGGGAATAGGGCTGCCATTAAGGAGGGAGCTGGCAAGAGTCAGAAAGTCTCTTTGGACTCAAGCATGTGGAGGTTTCATCATAGCAGGTCTCTACTCCCAAGGTAGGAGCTGTAGAAGGAGAAAACCAATGCAGAGATAACGTCACATCAACCAAATAACTGAGAAGGAATTTAAGCAAAATTTTGTAACTTGGCTAGTATTCAGCTGCCCAGAGCATTGGATTTTGGCACAGCAAAATTAACTTATCCATCACTGGTGAGGAAAGGTACTTGGTTCACAAATTAGACAGAGCTGCAGGTGATGTTAAACAGAAGTAGGAGAAGAAGTGACCAAAGGGCATAACCTGAGATGCATGGCAGGTGACACCTGTCAACAGGCCTGACTGTAAAAGACAGTACCTCACTAACAAATTAGTTAGAGCGCAACACACCGGAGATGGGAATTAAAGTGTTACTTATTTTTGTTGGGGTAAGCCAGCTTCTCTGAGAACATGTCCCTGCCTCACAGGAGGACTGATTCCATGTGGGCATCTTTTTCATCTCTTGTGTCTGAACCTTAAGAGATCTTCATGTTGTAGATACTGTGCATATATTTGTTTGCCACAGCAATCTCATTTACAAGATTGTAAAGAGCCCCAAGGCAGGGCATATGCTTCCTGTATCTTGGAATCCTCATTACCTGGCACTCAGCCTGGTACACAGCAGGCATCCACACAGTCGGATGAATTTGTTGAATTTCAATCTGTTTTCAAAACAGATTCAATTGAATCAAACAAGGGAAAATGTCCACTTGATCCCAGTAATGTCCTGTCACTCCAAGACAGTAGATCCATCTTATCAAATGCTGTATTTTTATTCTTGTAAAACTCTGGAAAATAATTTGTTTTCTACACCTTGATATTCTAACTTTTATTTCTTTATCTATACATGTGTGTACATACCCATATGGATACAAAGTAGATACATATTTACACAAATGCATTTTAAACACACATATTTACAAATTTTATGTATGTTTAAATTTACAGTTTAATAAGTTGTTTTTTTCTAAAATTTCCAAGGTTTGTCTAATCTCTTTAACACATGAACTTTGTGTTTAAATTGATGTTTAAGAATTTAAAAAGTAAAGAGGCAACAATTATGATTGGGATATAAGCAAATATAAGGAAAACCATGAAACAAGGGTATTTTATTGCATTCTGAACCCAGAAGATGATACATCTTGTTGAACTTTGTATCCACTTGTAAATGCTATTGACAACAGTATTACTGAGGATTCAGTAAATTAGTAAGTGATGGGATAGCATGTTAATAAAAATACTACATTAAAAGTAAAATGTCAAATAGGTTGAGAACAAAAATAAAAATCCATGAATAATGGTAACAGAGTTGCCATTTATTTGATTTTAATTCTTAAAGAAGAAAAATTGAGTAAATTGCATATTGGTGATTTCTTTTGAAAATACTCTCTTCAACAATCTTCATTATGAATAGCTGCCTGAACACCAAATATGCATTGATCCAGGGGGTATTGATTGACCATCTATCAAAGAGTTTGTTAGGGTCTGAAAATAAAGTAGTAACTAACTCAGACAAAGTAGTAACTAATTCAGTGACCCCTGCACTAACTGAACCTATCTTTTAATGGGGTTAATATGCAATGAATAAATAAGCTTCAAATGAATTAAGTTCTAAAAATTATAGGCACTGTGAAGGAAATAAACAGGGTTCTGTAATACTAGTTGGGAGCTAATAGAACTTTAGGCCTAGGGAGCAGCACAAGGTCCATGATAGGAAAGAGCTGAGGAGTATCTGGGAAGCTTTGTGTCTGAAACATAGGGGGAAAAACACAAGGTCTTTGGGGTTAGGTTGGAGTGAGATTAGATGAAACTGAAACGTGAAAATGGGCTTTGGGTTTAATTTTAAAGGGAAGCTAAGGGAAACCTGTCCACAGTCGCATGGTATGACCTGATGGATATTTAAAGGGGATCTCTAACCATTTATACACAATAGATTATAGGAGGATGAGGTATAGTTAAAAGGATCACATAAAAGATTATTGCAGGCCAAGTACAGTGGTGCAGCCTGTAATCCCAGCAACTCAGGAAGGTAAGTAGAGGGGATCACCAAGTTCAAGACCAGCCTGGGCAACTTACTGAGACCCTGTCTCAAAATATAATTAAAAAAATTAAAGAACTGGCATGTAGCTCAGTTGTATAGCACCCCTTTGTTCTATCCCCAGTGCAAAAAAAAAAAAAGAAAGAAAGAAAAAGAAAAAGAAACAAGCAAACAAAGAAGCAGACTATTTCAGAAGTCCTGGTGAAAAACAATTTGACTTTCAATGATAACCTGGCAGTGGAGAAGTGTCACGGGAAAGCAAGGAGCTGAAACCCCCAACCTCAGTTCTTGTGTTCTGATGAAAGAAAATTTAAAGTCAGACACCAAAAGCCATGCAAGAGAACTTTATTATAAGTGAAAGTAAAGAGAAAGTGAGGTGAAAGTAAGTAAAAGCAAAGTGAGACTCAAGCAGAGAGCACTCTCGAGAGAGAGAGTGGGCCGTGTCTGAGCAGAGAACAACAAAGGAGACAATGCTGTTTCCAAATTTATTACTGTTTGATGTTTACCAGGAGAACTGGGCACCAACGGCTGTACTCCTTGCTAATCAGGTGTTCAACTCCTTCATGTCAGGAGGTGGAGTTTTTGACCTTAGTTGGTTGTCTCTGGAACTGTCATGGTGGCCATTCTATTTAGCGGGGATTCATGTACAAAGTCAATTCCATGATAATGTGAGCACTGGTGTGGATAGCTCATCAGAAGTTTCCTTAGTGCACCTGCACTACTAAAGGACTCTTCCTTCCCAGACAGATGGAGACACTTATAGCTAAACTTCCTAACTTCACATCAACATCAGTGGACCCTGTCAGCTTTAGTCCCATTAATCCTTTTCTCTTGATGTGATTTCCAACTTGCTCCCTTGCTTTTGTTTATTTTCTACAGATTAACTGCCACCATTTGATTTCTCATCCACTCTTCATATAGTTCAAAAAAGACCTTAAAGTCATTTAAAGAACACTTTGTGCTGTTACCATGCATTCACTGCACATTGCTTGCTACTGCCTAACTAAAGTAACTTGTACAACTGAGACATATTTTGGAAGTGGAACTATGAAGTAGTTAAATTGGTGTGCATTTAAGAAAAAAAGGAAAATCCAGGATAATTCCTGAATTTTAACTTGAGTAACTGGGTAAGATGGTGAATACTGTGAGATAAATAGGCTTAGGTGTTGATACAATAAAGTGGAGATATTATATGAGAAGTTGAGCATAAAAGTCAGGAGTGTTGAAGTTTGGGCTGAGACACAAATTTAAGATTTTTTGGCACATCAAAATATGGGCAAGGGGATACATATAAAAGAGGCTGCTGTCCTAAACCCAGCTTTGAACTAGAAGCCAAGAAGCACAAGATACTTGATCACAGGAGTTTGAGAAGATCATGGAACTAGCAGTTAAGAGAGGGAGAATATAGGATGCTAAATAAACCTAAGAATGGTGTTTTAAGAAGAACGAAGGTTGAGATGAAGGCAAGGGGTGAACTCAGATGAGGACAAGATGGACTCTCCAGCATTGGGGTCCAGTGATCTCCCTCCTGTTCTGGCAGGACAAGAGAAGGGGGCTGGGCTTTGTGGGTAGAAGAGGGGAGGGACGGAAGTGGGCACTCAGACTGTAAAGCCTGTTCTGACCATGTTTGGGGCATGTGAAGTGGAGCTGGGAGAGGGCTTGAGTGGAGCGCCGGGCTAAGAGTGGGGACTGGTACATTGCCCACCACGAAGCAGCCTGTGCCCACACTGCTTGAGGTTCACACTTCAACTTCCAGGCTATAATTTTCAATATTTGCTCCCACTGTTCTCTAAAATATTGTGTCAGGTACTTTGCTGCCTATGTAAACATGCAGTTTGACTTTTGGCTGGCATCTCAAAATATTCTCCTAACTCCTATTTGCTGGTCCTATTCCAAAACTCACCTCTTATCTCCCTGCACCATGAATGCCTCTCTGTGATTCCGTTCAGTACCAAACACCTACTGAGCCCAGAACCACTTACTACTTAACCCTTCTAAAGGTTAAAGACTAAGAGAGAATGTTGCTTTCAACTTGCAGGAATTTCCAAATTTGTGAGGGAAAAATCTCCCTTTGAAAGACAGAGTATGAGAGAGGATTGGGACATCTATTTACATGCAAGGAAAATTTTTAAAAACACACAAAATAACACACATTTCAGTGCCCCCAAAGAAACTTTGAAGGAGCATAACACTCAATTTGAAAAACTAAAGAGGACCTCTTCCTCCACTTTATTACTTGTTCAGGATTTTCTGGGTTGAAGGGGGAAAGAGAGAAAGAAAATGAAAAAGAGCTTTACTCACCTTCATTTTGGACATCCTAATTCATTTCACCATACAGACGATGTAGAATACAGAATGAGAGATTTGCCTCAGTATGTTTATGACATGGTGAATAGAAAATGTGGGAAGGCATTTGTAGCAACAAAAAAAAAAAATAGATGTTGAACCCAGTTCATGTGCTTTGGACCACAGAAGTAGTTTACTTCTGGTAGTAATCTCAGCCAAATTTCTTTACCTGTCTATAACTGAGATTATCAGAAAGGTTTCCTCTCTTACCAAATAATCAGGCTATGGTAAGTCCAGTGTGAAAGAAGGAAGACACCCTCCTCTGTCCTGGTCATGTGCTCAGACTTCACCAACATTTCTTGTGAATTCATTCAATATGCTGCAATTTTCTAGTGGCTTATCTTTTCCTAAATAGAATGTAAACTTATGGGCAAGAGAATATTATGAATTGACCCACGTAATTATGTTTCTCTTCTCTGTATTTTTATTTTTATAGGTTTTTGTAAATTGAGCATTGGTAGAGTCTCAAGAGATTTGAAAGTTCTAAATGTAATCACTACATGTTTGATAACAAGAAAGACACAGTCATTGGTTGGGAATTTCCACCAAAGGCAGAGTGATTTATGCTAGATGTAGTCAAGGGTCTAGAGGATGGCAAGCTCCCTGTAACTCCCAGAGAAGCAAGTTCTTGGGCATCCTCTGTCTTTTTAAAGTAGTCATCAAATCAGTCAGCAGATAAGTATGGACCCAGGGATGGACTGAAATGCTCTCAGGAGCAGGTTAGATCTCCCGAGAAAGAATTATTTGAAAAATTAGGGCTGTTATAATGTCCTCCTCAACTGCGTTCACCATCTTATTCTGGGTAAGTTAACATAGTTGAATTAAGGCTGGATAATTCAAATATGCAGTTATAGTTATTCTACCAATCAATTGGACACATTTAAAAGTGAGATTTAGAAAAGCATTTCCCCAATTGTAATTTCTGGAGATGCTAGGCAGCCAGTGAAAGACCAAGGTTACGCTGCGAACAGTGGTAAGCGCCTGTAATCCCGGTGGCTCAGGAAGCTGAGACAGGAGGATCACAACATCAAAACCAGCCTCAGCAAATTAGTCAGGTCTTGAGCAATTTATGAAGACATTGTATCAAAATGAAAAAAAACAACAAAAAAACCCAAATGAGCTATGGATGTGGGTCAGTGGCTACAGTGGTTAAGCCCACCTGAGTTCAATCCCTGGTAGCATAAAACAAAAGAAAAACCAAGGCTATGAATTAAAAATAAATGATGTGAATGGATTTTCCATGTGTGTTCATATTGCATGTTTCTAACTGAGATACCAAGATGGGGTCTACTTGCTCATTCTCACTTTACCTTTGCCCATATCCATCTCTTCATCCAGTTCCTCTTCTGTCCTTCTCTGTATTCTCAGAGTAGTTAGTCGATGTCAGTGGCTTAACACAATAATTCCTCTACCAGAGGAGATGACACTCTAAGAAGTCATCCTCCCTGCAGTGTTTCACAGCAACAACCACTTTGCAAATCAACAATTGTAATGGTATTGCTCAATTATCCAGCCATAAGACCTCCATTTTTGCCATGACCTTGGAAGAAATCATGAAAAATTGCTTGGGAACTTTTAACTGCCTTAGTTTGGAAAGACACATGTATCTTCTCACTTTTCTCTGGAAAGAGTTTAGTGTGTGGCTTTACCTCCCTGTGAGGAGACTGGAAGTGTGCTTTCTTACATGGTCCATGTGAAAAGGAGAACCAGATATCGGTGAGACTCAGAAGAGTCTACTGCACCTGACAGAGCTGGCCTGTGTTTCTATGATTGCAACCTAGTATGTGCAACTAATTAATCTATTGCAGAAGCATGCTTGCCACTATGCAATGGATTTTGAAATAATGTTCTAGGAATGATTGCATCTATTTTCTCTGCAGTATCAAATTTTCAGTATATGCCTCCCTGTTAACTTCAGTTGCTGCCTTAGGTTTCCCCACTCATCCATCATCACCCCTAACATCATCTTATTTTGGCAATACATAACCCAGATCAAAGCCAATCCTCTACTTTTTTGATCAGATGACTTGCTCCTCAAAATTTGAAGTCAGACTGCCTGATTTTGAACCCTGGAATCAATGACTACTAGGTGTGTGGCCTTGGGGAGCTGCCTAACACTTCAGTGCTACAAATTCCACGTTTGTGAAATTCATCTATTATATTTGCCTCCAGAGTAGTTGAGAGAATTAAGAAAATAAATGTAAACCTTAACCTTATTATAAAATAATTTGTTAGTGTAGTGGGGAATGGGTATAGTAAAGATGGTTGATAAAAATATATATAAAAATATATATATATATATACTGTTCATTGAAAGTGCATATAAAGATGTTTAATATGAAGAATGTAATCTGCTTATAATTTTGTGCAAAGTTAGAAAAATTATGATTGTAACAATTTTTTTCTATTTGCCTCAACAAATGTTTTCAATGAATAGTGTGTACAGCTTCTGATAATTTGTTTTTTTCTGTTATGTTTGCCAACATGTATTAAAATGCAACTTTTGGGAAAAAAAAATAATAAAAAAAAAATAAAAAAAATGATGAACTTAAAAAAAAATAAAAAAAAAATAAAAAAAAAAATAAAATAATTTGTATTTTTTACCTCATCTTAAAATGTCTTCCACTTTGGTATATTAACTGAAAACTGATTTTCTCTGTAAAGTTGTGAGTATTGTTTTTTTAAGGTCTTTTTCCATTTCCTTTTATGCCACAAACATAGATGTGGAGATTATTCTTCTAGTCTTAGTTTTTCTCTTTCAAACAGTTATTTTTCCTTACTTCTTCCTCTCAATTTAAAAATAAAGCCCTGTTTCTTTGAGCTATGTGCTTTAAGAATATTATTCTCTTTTAGTAATACTTCTCTCAAAATGTATGCCAGTTGCCTTGCAGGAAAGACTCTAACTCATGACTGCAAGTCTCATTTGGTGACAATGACATCCATTTGGTGGCCCTTCATCATGTACTTGTTCTTGGGCCTGTACCTCTGGATGTCAAATAACTCACTTTCATACAGTCTGAGAGTCTGTGCTCGTATTTGCACTTTAGACACTTACATAACCTAAAAGTGTCTTAATTTAGAATATCCCATTCCTCACCTTTTAGCTTTCCAACTCATCTGTCCATAAGTCAGCCTGCCAGCAATGCTTCCACTTCACCAAGACAGCAATTGATTGATTCGGTCACGTTTTTATTATCAGTAGCCTTATCCTATCTTCACGTCTCTCCTTGCAAAACAGCATGTATTCTATGCTCAATAATCATAATTGCCACTGTGAAGAATTTTTAAATCCCTTTCCTCCCTCTTTGTTCTTTATACTCCAGTGGGGGTGGGTGGAATCCTTGATGGATTTATTTTCTTTTCCCTTTACTTTATAAAAGTATTTCTAAAGAAAATCATACAACTGGCTGAGCAGTTTTACTTTAAATCTTTAATGAAAAACAACAAGTTTTCAACATCATGTGGAAATGGTCTGTTGTTGTTTACCGTTTCATTTTCCTCTCCCCTTGCTGAATAGTACCTCTACTACCACCACCTATAGACACCCTCGATTTGCAACCTGATTTATCCCCGGTCCCCACTTAACAGCAGTATATGTCCCTTCTGTCACTCGATCACTCAACCCCCAGCCCACTAGCTCCCATCTTGTATGACTTTCTCAGGAATTTTACTCTTCCTGTTCACTCCTTTCTTATCTGCATTATTAATCTACTTCCTTCTGGATTATTCATATTGGAACACGAATGTGCTCTATTTTATCCTCTCTTAAAAAGTCCTTCCTGTGATACAATTTCTTCCCTTCAGCATATTTTGCATTTCAAAACTCTTCAGCATTAAAGAGTTGTCTGTAAGCAATCATTCATATTTAGCTTTCAATCCACTTCCTACACAAATCCATACACTCCAAGGATATGCAAACTTTCTAGGTGACTCCTGTTCCACATCCATTTTCTTCTATTTCTCAAAAATCTTTGACTCTGTTACCTCTGCTGGAAACCTCCCTCTTGGCCTTTGGAATGACACCCTTTTCTAATTTCCTTTGCCATACTCTCCCTTTCTCAGTGCTGTTCAGTAGTTGCCTACTTTTGAACCAACATCTACATTTTGGAATTCCTCAGCATTTGGTTTTATGCCTGATTATCATTTCTTCAACAGGTTCTCCTCTGTGTCGTCATTCATTCACATGACTCAGCTATCATCTACATGCTTATGACTCTTAAATTTAATATATACAACCCAGTCCTTTCAGGAAAAATTCAGATTCATATACCAAATAATACTTTTGTCATGTCTACCAAACCATTTTACATATTCATCCTTATGTCCAAAATAGAATCCCTAACTTCTCACAAAAATCTTAATAATTCTAATTCTCCTACTAATATTCCATTTTTCCCCAACAAAATGAATACAAAATATGCCTACTCAGGAAGGTACTGAAACCAGAAGCCTCCGCCATCTTGTTCCTCCATTTCTCTTACTTTTGCTCCTGTCTGAGCAAAGCCTACCTATTTTTTCTGAATGACTTATCTTGTTCTCACTTTTTTTCCAGCTCCACTGTCACTATCCCAGGCCAGAATCCCACCTCTCCCAGTCCTATGATAGTTTCTTTCTTAGGATATATGGCTCTCCTCTTATGTGCCTTCTAATCCAGTACCACAGTGAGGTTCTGCATGTGTATCAGATCTTAGTACTGTAGTATTTTATGGCCTCCTTTAATTTATTAGTTGTCATAGGATAAAATGAAGAGCAGTTCATGTTGTCTACAGCTCTACTTAAATTGGGCCCAGTTTATACCCAACCTATGTGGTAACATGACCCACCTCATTTCACTGTCCTTTTATCTATGGTCAAGTATTCCAAACTCAGGATTTCTGTTTAAATCTAATGCTCTTCACTTTTCCCTCAGGTCTCAATTTAGATGTCCTATCCTCAGAGGCATCAAGGCAAATTAATTGGCATGTAACTGGACATCCATATAATGCTCCTGTGAAATGATCAGTTCCCTGACCTTAGTTAAGATTCTTTTCTTTTTTTAGCATATTCATCCATCAACTGTGTAGCTTCAGACTCAATATTCCAACTGTGGTTCTTGACAGAATCTCTGTGAAAACTCCTGCCTGGGCATCTTTAGGTAATATAATAATTTTCAACCTTGTCAACATGAGTGCTGACAGAATTCAGATAAGGCAATTTTAGGTGAATTTATGTAATAATAACCTAGACCATTATCAAATGACTGCCTTTTCCCCAAAGGCATAGAATGGGCAGATCTCTTGGAATACAACTCAAAATATGTCAATATTTGATATTGCTATTTATTTGGTATGTGAAGAAAAGTAGTAGAAGAAAAATAGGTAGCCAATAAGCCTTTGCCAGGTCATGGCCAAATTAAATCTACCTCAACAAATTTGGACCTTGAAACAAGGAAAGGAATCTTCTCTTTCATGAACTAAATCAAAATCTATTTTGGGGGAAATAAATTAAAAACAAACTTACAGAGCATTTCAAGTCTGGAGAGGTGTGTGCAAGGTGAGAGAATATCCTTGTCAGTACAAAACATAATTTCAACATACCGGATCTTAAAAAAGAGTATGAGATTCCCCGGCTCAGGGCATTTGTTTGAAAGTGGGTTTGTTCTATCTTTTAATTTCTGATGTTCTGTCTTGAAAGGCAGCAGCAGATAACGTCAACAATGACTGCTACAAAGGAAAGCAGTGCTCATGATTCACACATTTGATTTAGTGTTAAAGGAAGAGAATAGGACAGTGATTCAGTAATTTTGACAAAGATGTCAACAACAACTCATGGCATAAAAAGGAAGGGAGGTGGGGGAAGAAACCGACAATGTAACAGAAACATCAGACAAGCTTTCATCTCAGCATTCCTGCAAGGGAAACAGACTCAATTTGATTATGATATTTTGAAGAAATTCTTCAGGCACACACACAAAAGAAAAACTGGAGGCTTTTTTGACAGAATTTTGTTGCTCACTACATGATAAAGTAGGTTCCCAAACTGCACAGAAATGTTAAGAGATTGGACAGAAAAAATAATGTAATTATTAAAATATTACCTAAGGTGCCATGAGGTTAAACGTAATTCTGCCACCACCAGTTTTCAACCATTGGCCTCTGCTCATGCTTTAGTTAGCTTCTTTAGTAGTTTATATTTTTGTAATCACAAAAACACAACATGAATCGTTTTCTGGAGTGACAGTATCACATATAAAATTTTACTAATATCAAGTATTTCAGATAAGAAGCACAGTATGGCAAAGGCCAGATAGGGAAGTAGGGAAAAGAGCTAAGTAAGTGAAAGAGAGAAGGGTTGAAAAAAATTAATCTAGCAGGAGATATTTAAATTTTTTAATATGAAACGAAGCAATGCAGATGAGCTAGAAGTCAGAATGAAGACATTCTGCTACTCTTTAATGAACAATGATAACAAGCTGCTGCTTGCAACATATGTAATTCTATTAAAATAAACAATTTTTATTACCTCTGACACTTATTTCCAGTGGTAGCATTAGACACAGAGGTACATCAAGTCTTGTTTTGTTTAATTTGTGATTTTGTGTCATTAAACATTAAGTGCTAGATGTTACTCAGATGAGATGTACAGCATTTACCAAGTAAATGGATTTTAAAAAGGGAACCACATCCCTAGCATACCTTCCTGAAGTGGCATCTTAATAAATGTAGATTTCATCTGAATTGTAACTAATTACATGAGGATTTAGTGCTTAGCAAAATGCTAAAATCCCAATGGAAAAACTCTGGAAGGATTTAAATTCAATAGCAGATTTGTATGAAATTGTTCCTATGTCTTTACTGAATATTCCCTTGAACAGTTGGTTTTCTTGCACAATAGTTGCCTAGAAGTGTGAGCCCGTGGTATAGACTCAGATCCAGGCTCCTTTTGGTTACCAAGGAAACCATTTCTTAGACATTCACATAAATAAACTGTAGACAGTGGGAGGAAACACCATAAATATAGAAATTGCATCGCTTGATATTCTATTGCTAAGAGAGAAACTCTCTCCATGGCTATGTGTGCATTAAAAACTACAGATACATAAGAACAATATATTGTACATGACATATGCAAGTTGAGAAATTACTGCTTTTGCTTAGGATGAGTTAATTAATAGAAAGAAGGTTACTAAAATTGTCAAAGTTCTCTAAGTCTTAGAAGCACTGGGAAAGCCTATTTTCATTTGGATTTTAATACAGTACTCACTTAATATATCCACAACAACAGGTCCTTATATTATATTTTTCATATATGCCTACCTCTTAGGAAAAATCAGTGGAGATTATTTTTTCTCTTGGAAAGCTTTGTAGTCTTAGCTTTACAAACAGAAGCTCAGGAATATTATAGTTTTGTACTTTCAGATTATTTGTCTCCATTGGTTCTAAGAAGTGATCTCTGGCTTTGAATATATGCATAAATTTTTCTATCCAATCTCCAGAAATTATCAGACATCTAAATACCAATGAAACCTTCTAACTCCAAGCACATGAGTTGATATTTTATTCTTCCTTTCAATGACTTCTTGGTGTTAAATGTGTACCTCAACATGCCTCAACCTCTTTCATCAACCTGCAGAGTGGATGGTATTTTTTGCTGGTTAACCATGTGCTTCCTACTTCCTTTGTTAATGTATTGCTGTTTTCCTTCAGAGCACCAGCTGCTTCCTCCTCCCAGAGCATCAAGCAGGACTGCTTAAACAACTCCTGACCAACTCCTTGACCAGCCACCCCTTCTGATCCCCGGGCTTATAGGTGGCCAGTGATACAGTGGGCTTCTCTATCAGAGTAACACAGAAGTTGGTTGGAACCCAACTCCTGGTGCAAAAGTCCCTGTTGCTGCCTTACTGTCTGTCATTTCAAGGTCTACCATTGGGTTTTCCTTTATTCTGTCAATTCTTCATCATTTTTTCCGTTCATCTTTTTCCTTGAATTTACTATAGCAGATTTCAGATGAGTTAAGTCAAAGAACTCCATAGGGTAATCCAGCAGTCTTCCTCTAACTATTGTAATAGAGTTTCATTATAATAATAATTCCCTAAATTCCTCATAGTAGTCAAACTGGAAAAAGTTTACACTAATAATCTTGAATGACTTTATTCTAAGTAAATGCATTACTTATAATTACCATCTTATGGAGAGAATAAAATGGAATCATTCGTTTAGGTTTTAAGGAAGACAATCTAGTTCTAGAACTCTAATTCTGAATGAAAAATATGAATTTAGTCTTTTTATGGAATTTATTATATGAAAATCTAAAATTCTCCTCCCCCTTAATAGTGAATAGAGTGATTGATACCCTGAGAACTTTAGATTGAGTCCCAAGTGGATTTTGGTGTATGGAAAAGAAAGTCTATGTTTAGAAAAAAGAATTAATAAATCTAAGAAAAGGCAATGCCAATTTATAAATATGTTGGGGCTATACAATAAATTCAGAGAGAATTAAAAGAAGATGATGTTTGGTTCCACTAAAACTACACATTATTTTAACAAAAACAGATTTGCATTTTACAAATATTACATAATGCTCTTATTCATTAATTGATCAAGCTGTTATTGTCATTATGATATACATGCTGAAGATAGGGCACTGAACATATGAGGCAGATTTCCTGCCCTTCTGAAGATTATGTTCTGGTTAGAAATAACAATAAATTGACAATATAATGAGATAAATGACAGTATGTTGGATCATAATAAACTCTAAAGGAGAACAAAGCAAGAAAGGAAGTACATGTGGAGGGCAGACAGGGAATTTTAATCAAAGATCTGAAGGGGCGAAGGGGGCTATGATGATATGAGAGGAAATTGATGACCATGAACTTTATCACTCCTTGTTTCTTTAAAATATTTCCTTAAAGCTGAATAACTCAGTCATTTAGAACACCAAGAAGATAATTTCTGACAAAAAGAATAGTAAGTGTAAGGTAAGTGCAAGGCCCATGCATGACATTTTTGATGTATCTGAAGGAGAAAAGAATGCAAGTGGGAACTTAGGATGACATTTTAGTGGGGGAAAAGGAAGAGTAGCCTGTGAATAAGGTGGAAAGGAAAGAAGGTCTGTGTTGCAAAGGGCGTTGGGAAGCCCATAGCAATACTGCAGTGTGTTCTAAATGAGATAAGAGGTGGTCAAAAGATTTTAAGGAAATAGGTGGGAAAGGAAATGTTGGAGGTGGTGAATGTGCTTTTACCTTTCTGATGGTTAGGGTTTTACCTTTCTGTGCTTTTACCTTCCAGATGCTCAGGTGGACACAAATGTTCACCCCATCCAATTGTACAGATTAAATATGCAAGTTTTACATATTAATCGTACCTCAATCAATCTGCTAAAATTTAAATCAGGGAAGTGATATGATGTAATTCATATTTTCAAAAAGATCACTCTTAATCTTTCAAAAGTTGGAAATAGCTCGGTAAAGGAACAGCACACCTAGTTAGAAACTGTTTTGTTTAAGCCAGATTTGCTCAAATTTATACTGGAAATCAGGTTGGGGAAAACCATGTGAACAAATATCTCTGTTTTGAGAATCAGCTGAGTGTAGTTCAACCTATATCCATCAGAGTAACAGGTCATCAGGAGGTTCCCAGATGAAGCCCAAACTATTATTTGTCAAAGTAAATGGGAATGGGTCTATCATATTCTCTTTAAAATACTTTGCTTTTAGAGAAGTCTTCGTTTTATAGAAAACTTGAGTGTAAGGTACAGGAAGTTCCCACATGCCCCATCACACAGCTCCTTCTATGGTTCTATTTTGCATTAGTGGGCTGCACGCCTATTAAGTGATAGGCCAACATTCAATCATATCATTAACTGAATTCTATAGTTTATGTTAGGGCTCACTCTTGGTACTTTACATTGTAAGCATTTGGATAACTGCATAATGCCACATATCCACCATTATATTATATGGAGTAGTCGTATTGTACTATGCTCTTCCTAATTCTTCTCTCCTTCCTGCCTCAATTCTCTGGAAACTGCAGATTTTAATCTTGAAATGTTACTTTTAGTTATTTATTCTGAATTTATAGATAAAATTGTGTGTATTTGTGATGTATAACATGATGTTTTGACATGTACATCCACATGCATTGGAGAATGGTCAAACATAGTTAATTGAAATATGCATTACTCCCCATAGTTATCATTTTTGTGGTGAGAACATTCAACATTCACTCTCCTAATGTTTCTTAGCATGTTTCAAGAATATATTATATTGTCATTAACTGTAGTCACAATGCTGCACAATAGAGCTCTTGAACATAGTCCTTCTATCTAATTTTGATTTTGTATTCTTTCACTAACATCTTCCCAATCCCCACCTGCAAATGCATAAGTCTCTGATAAACACCATTCTATACTCTACTTTTCAATTTGTTTTGAGTCCACAAGTGTGATGTCATGCAATATTATTCACAATAGACAATATATGGAATCAGCCTGAGTGTTAATCAGTGGATAAGTGAATAAAGAAAATGAAGCATATACACAAAATAGAGTACCGTTGGCCACAAAAAGGAAATGGTGTCATTTGCAAAAATATTGATGAACCTAAAATATATTATGCTAAGTGAGATGACCAAACACCAGAAGGGAAATGCCACTATCTTTTTTACCGTTTTCATAGTTCTATTATTCTCAAGATGCCATAAGGTCGAAAATATACAACATACAGGGTCCAGAGGTAGGACCCATTCACTTGTGAATATGCAGTTAGGGTCCTCATATCTTTTTGTTACCTGATGTTTTATTTATTGTTCTTGCTGAAATATATAGCACTGTATAGATATCCCACAGGCTTTTTATTCCTTCATCTGTTGAAAGACTTCTTGGATGCTTCTAAGTTTTTGTTTGTTTGTTTGAGTTGTTTACAAGCAATTGTGAATAAAGTTCCTATAAACATTTATACAAAGTTTTTCTGTGAATGTATGTTTCTATTCATTTGGATAAATACCAAGGAATTGAGTGATCACTGGATAATATATTAAAAATATATGATAATATGTTTAAAATATATGTAGTTTTATAAGAAACTACCTTCAGTCTTGCAATGTTTTTCTAACATCCTGCATTCCTATCAGCAATGAAAGGGTTCCTACCACTCCATAAATTTACCAGTAGTTGGTGTTGTCAGTGTTCTGGATTTTAGCTTTCTAGCATGTAGGAGGTACCTATAGATTTAGTGGTTTTGCCTGTGTGAATGTGTGTATGTGTGTGTGTGTATGTGTGAGAGAGACAGAGACAGAGAGAGAGAGAGAGAGAAAGAGGTAATCAATGTAAAAAATATTAAAAATCTGAAAAACTAATTGTCAGAACTAATAACAAGAAGATTCAAAGATGTTTTATACTAATCAGTAGCTTTATAATATAAAGATGGATATAATAAATAGAATTACCAAGCATTTGAACAGAAAGTACACATTTATACTAAGGAGAATAAAATATGTTTGAATAATGATCAAGCATATGAAGTTTTAAGATAGGACAATCCCAAGTTTTAGATAATTCTCAAAAAAACTTAAAATATAAACATTATTTAATAAATATTTTAAAGAATTTGTTGTTGCTTTGCACTGACAGTGAGTCTAATAGACGAGAAGAAGAGTGTAGCAGTAGGGAAAAAATCCTAATAGAAGCCATAAATCAATTTGTTCATGCCAAGTATTATCGCATTGTTCGAAGGGAGAGTATCTTAGTCTCCTTGCTCTTATTGTTTCTGCCTTCATGACTCAATTGATGTTCTCAGCTACCTTTTCTACCTCTTTAAAGTACAATCTCATTTTCCATCCATTTAGGAATATGGCATGAAAATCATTTTGCCTACAGTGCCCTCTTACTGAATTTGAAATTGTTTAGCTTCAGCTACTTGATTTTTAAAACCTCTTTCATAAGTAACACTCCTAGTATAAGAGTCTTGTCAAATAACTTGACCTTATGGTTGAATTTCTTCCCTAGTGTATTATAAGGCAATCCCACTAGTGCAGAGAATATTTTGAACATTTCTTTGTATCAGATACAGAGCTAAGTATTTGACTACATCATCTGATTTAAACTTCATAATAACCCAGCATCTCAGTTCATTTTTTAATAGTCCTAGTTATTATTGCTTCTATTTTATGTGTAGACCCATGCTTATAGAATTTAAGATACTCATAGGTACACTCTTGCAAAGTGTTACAGCCCAATGTTGAATTCAGGCCTATGAACAGCAATGATATTTTTAAAAAATCCATTAGAAATGCATTGAAATCTGTAGGAAAACATTTGAACATGATCCTTATTCTCAAGAATTTCCCAAGTCCTATCTGCATGTATTGTGTGCTTTGTTAATCAAGGCCAGAAAATCTATTTGTAGAAATCATCTACTGAGAAATTACACATTAGGATTATTTGCCTTCCAGAGTTCCTTTTACACAATTCCAACAGAAGGAAAAGGTCACACTGCCAAATCTTGACTGGGCCAGGCAAACCCACTACCAGCTGCTTCTATCTTCTTGATTCACATCTGTGTCTAATAATTCATGCTTGACTTTGATATAGTCTTTGGCAAGTAGCTTTTCCCAAAACTGGGGCTAAGCCCAAGAATTAAGTTTCCTGCTTTCCATTGTTTAGGAACTTAACCCACTTCCCCCACTTAAACCCCATTATCTCTTGTAATGCAACTACATGGGACGGACATGACTCAGCACACACCACCATTTGTGCTTGTAGTGATAGTCCTCCCTGCTATGTTGATTTCATTTGTTTTCGAACAGCCTGGGCCAGAAAGCTCAGATACATATTATCTTGAAAAACACTGGCTTTTCTTTATGTACACTGTGAACTCAGGCAAGTTAGGGTTCTCTGTAGAAAGTTTCTTTCTTACCTGTACTTCAGGACAGTAGCAACATGGAGTGCTGGTCATAGAAGAAAACAAGGCTAATAATGTTACTAGTTCTGCAGCTTAGCTCCTAACACGTCTCTGAGTGTAACTGGTATGGAACTGACAGGATATGTCACTCATCCAGCCAACTGCCTCTGGACAAAGTGCCAATAGGGATAGAGGCACTCTTGGCGAAGCACCCAGAGGTGCTATCTATTCAGCCTATGGTCACTGAACTGTCCTCGGAGCAGTCACTGGTCTCTTCTAAGCTTTTCCCAATGAATCATATGTCTCTAGGCACTTTCTTTGGCCTTCCTCCAACCTATCCTCTTTCCCCTGAACAACCAGGCCATGGACAAGACAGCTTCATCAACCACAAGTAATGGAAACCCTCTCTTTGATTTATACAGCAAACTTTATTGAAAGCACACAAGTTTTCCTAGCACTGAGAGGGACTAGAGATGAGAATATAAGTAATTTATTATTTCACTTCATAAGATTTTTGTAGCTTAATGCTTAGAATTAAAGCTCTGTGAGTTTCCTAAGTTAAGGTGAATGCTGCATACCCAAATAGGTAATGTTTGTTGAAATAAGTGCAGCAATTGTTTGCTGCAATCAATTTATTCCTGTGTGAAGTAGTAGTTTATCTAATATTAGTGAAATGCACAGCCTTGTTCATTTTGAAAATTGGAATTATATACTATTCTAGAAGAATCTGACTCAGGGGAATAAGAAAGATAATGCCAGACTTCAATTCCAGATAATATAGAGCTGAACAGACAATCAAAGCCCCATGAAGGAAGACTGGGGACCAGCCATGAAACAAAGGAAATCTACAACATTCTGCTCTCTGCTGTTTGTGGAGCCAACTCCGGTATCAACAAGGTATCAACGAAAGATCTCGTTCTTCTCTAGTTTGTTCACCTATGCATGTTTAACTTGTAATCTTAACATCTGCACATTTAATCCAAGTCCTTATTGGGATGAAGAGAAAAGGCAAGCAATGAAAACAAATTCATCCTCATCTAATTTTTTTTCTTTGAGTTTTTTGAGGTTACCAAGATGTTCAGAGACATTGATGTCAAACAATATCTCATGTCTTTTCTGAGGTTTTACTTTATTTACTTTTTCAAGGAAAGTTAGAATCAAATTATACTAAATCATCATCTGAGTAGGAAATATGTACATTAAAATATCTTATTGTTTTTAGCAATTGGGTATTGCACCCTTTCACACTGCAATATCAGAAGCAGAGATTTCTGTCTGACTGACCCACAGCCCAAAGGCTGCTATGGCAGAAGTGAATCTTTCTTTTTTAGTAAAATCCATTCTGATCATCTTGGGCACTAACACTTCTGAAAGTAATTGTGGACAAGCATAAAGATTTGCTTATTGTCAAAAGAAAATACCTAGAGAAATGATTTTTGCCCTCTCTGGTTTATTTTTTTTCTTTTTAATTTTTAGTTGTAGATAGACATAATACCTTTATTTATTTATTTATTTATATGGTACTGAGAATCGAACCCAGTGCCTCACGTGTGCTAGGCAGGCACTCTACCACTGAGCTACTAGCCCAAGCCCCCACTCTGGTCTATTTCTAAAGAAGAAATTGTCCCATAAAGAAATTCCCTTTAAGCCAGGTGCAGCAGTGCATGCCTGTAATCCCAACCCTTTGGGAGGCTGAGACAGGAGAATCGCGAGTTCAAAGCCAGCCTCAGCAACAGCGAGGCATTAAGCAACTCAGTGAGACCCTGTCTCTACATAAAACACAAAATAGGGCTGGGGATTTGGTTCAGTGGTCGAGTGCCTCTGAGTTCAATCCCTGATACCCCCCCAAAAAAAGTTCCCTTTGTCTTTGTCCACCTGCAAACGTCCTTCTCATTTTCAAAAGTCTTTAAACAGCACTGATACTGACCAGCATTTTTACTTTCTAGTTCTCTCAGTAACTAATGGTATGTAGTGAATCTTGGCCAAGATTTTCAAGGCTTGTGGGCTTTGAGTCAGAGTCACCAACATTTATCTTCCTTCTTAAATCTGATAATACTTTTCCTTCAAATAGCAAACCAAGGACAATAGGAGCTAAAGAGGGTGCCCTCCCCCTCATCCATCATGTCATCATACTGGTGTGGATTTTTCATTTTTAAAATTTCTAAACTGTACATTTTCTACCAGCTTCCAGAATTTGTGAGCCATAAATTTCTATTGTTTATAAATTACCCAGTTAAGTTGTTCTGCTATAATAGCCCAGATGGACTAAGATGACATCTATAAAACATATTTTATAAGGTCTTTATAGAGATGAATTAAGTTGATGTTATTTTTAAATTATGATGTAATATAGAATTGTTCTTTATGCATACTTAGGAAATTTACATTCTCAAGGATTAAATATCAAGGGTGTCTTCCTTATATTCAGCTTTATTTATAATTTGGTTTTCTTTGCTTGTTTTTTTTTTCATTTTCTCATAAGTGTTGGAATCACCCTGTCAATTTATACCAAAAGGCTTCTTCGTATAATTTCAAATGTGCTGAATCTGTACATTTGTTCAGTTGGGAGGAATTAGCATTTCAATACTGAGCTTTCCAATACATATTTATAGTATATTTCTGTACTTCTTTGATTTGCTTCATTAGTATTGTGTTGGTTTCAGCACACATGTATTGCATGTCTTACATGCTATTTGTGAGATGCCTACTTCATGTATCAGTGCTATTGGTAATTTCACTATTTTTATTTTTTTTTCAGTGCCTATCAATGGCATTTTTCATCTCCAGGAATGGGTTTTTCACACCTTGCTTTTATGTCTGATTCTTGTGGTTTCTACATGTCAAATGCAGTGACACAGTGCATCAAGCTCATCATTCACATCTTGCATAAGAGACCCTAAGACATTCATTTAAATTATTCTCATGTTTGACATGTGTTCCTGTTCTTTGGTTGCTTTTGTGACTCTCTGCTAGTTCTTGTTAATTCTGTGTATGTCTTGTAACTTTCCTGTGGAAAGCAGAGAAGTAGAAATTGAAGTAAACAACCTTAATGACTAAATGGATGCCCCTTTCTTCCTTTAAACCTTTAGTGTGGGGGGTTAAGTTGATTTACTTGGGAGTTGACGGGATTTTATTTCTTCTTGGTATAACTAGCTTCAAACACCACAGGCTTCATTTTTGTTTTTTAAATGTCACCTTGTTTTGGGGAGTGAGGCTGTTGGTCAGACCCTGCCATGCCCTCTCATCCTCAGTGCAGGTGTTCTTCTTCATGCAGTTTCCCCTCTACCCATGACACTTTGGTGCTACTGGCTACTTGAATTTGTTCATCCAGTGGGTAGCTTAAAGGGAGAAGGAGATGTGTTATGTTGCTCTGCACAGTCTTTACTTCTAGGCAGACACTGAGCTCTGAGCTCCATCCCCTTGCCTTCTCCTCCTCAATGGTAAGGTTGCTTTGTTTAATTTTTTTATTCTATTTTCTGATACATGATTTTTTTTCACCTGCTCTCTGCAAGCACAATGTTCTGTTTTGTTCTCAACTTGCTTTAAGGCTCTATTTTGTAGGACAGATGAGGAGAAGGTCAAAGGCTTCATGCCTGCTCCATAGTTGCTGGGATTCCCTTCCCATGGTCCTTTCCTGCCAGGGTAGAGATTC
This sequence comes from Xerus rutilus, assembly GCA_028644305.1. Taxonomy (NCBI): domain Eukaryota; kingdom Metazoa; phylum Chordata; class Mammalia; order Rodentia; family Sciuridae; genus Xerus; species Xerus rutilus. Next base: position 13,141,827 of record CM053405.1, on the reverse strand, counting down.
TTTTGCAGGGCTCTCACCTTGTCCTGATCATATCTGTGAGTACAGGGTGAAGTCCATGAGGCGGCCTTACAAGAAGGAATCAATTTTCTTTATTTCTGTGGATCTCATGTGGTTCTTTAAGTGTGTATATACATACATAGTAAGAATTCCTTACTAGGTGCTGCTGAATGTTAATTCACTAAGCACTTGAGTTGAATTCTTCCCACCATGTCTTGCAGCATCTGCCTCATATATCCTCGCCCACCACCCCCCATCTCTCCTTGCAGGTGATCTTTCTGTGGATTTTGGATGAGTTAGTTGCTGTTCAATCTCAGCTCTCTGAGGAGTTCAAGAAAAGTAATAAACTTTTAGTTACTTAGACTTAATTTAATGGATGCTTATACACAAACATATCAAAACACCACATTGTGCCATGTAAATACATAGATTTTTATTTATGGATTATTAAAAATAATTGACATTTTAGAAATGTTTAAAGCTCTGGATCTACTAATTGTCTGGATTGATCTTCCTGTTATTTTAAATGTGGGGAGTAATAATTCTGCAGCTTTCTATTTCTTAAGCTGAAGCTGGGAGTCTTAATGAATTAGAGTCTTACAGTCTCAATACATAATAATTTTCTAAATGAAACAAATGATGCTTTTGTATTTGACATAATCCTTCCTCCATGAAGGTTCATTTCTTTCCTCTATTAAGAGTGAAACATCTTAATAGGGGACTATTCTCACTGTCCCCATTTTAAGTCACATCTACACATTGATCAATACAGTTCAGTCTGCCAATTTTGCCACTAAAATAATTGATATGGTCACTATTAAGCTTACTGTATGCAATAGATGTTTTTCATTCCCATCTTACCTGAACAGGTAACAACAGATTACTCTCTTAATTTCTTCCTTCTTTACAAAACTCTTGCTTCCCTTGGCTTCATGACCCCAGTCTCCAAGTTTTCTGCCTCCTTCTTTGGTTGACACATGTGACACGCTCGATTTAAGCCACTGCTCTTCTCCCAAGATCCCAAATATTGGAGTTCCTCAAGGCTAAAGTGCAGGCCCACTTTAATTCTCAGGCATTCACTCATGGTTTTTACTGTCCTCTCTACATTCATATCATTACACATTTCCCAACCTGTGCATCCAACCAGACTTATGTTCAGAATCTTTATTCTAACATAGTTTACCCTCCTTGTCCATGAGTCTGCATCTGAGAATTCAACCACTCACAGATCGAAAGTATTTTTAAGAACTGTGTCCATACTAAACATGTATAGACTACTTTTCCTTATTTCTTAAATAATCAGTATAACAACTATCTATACAGCATTTATATTGTATTAGGAATTATAAGTAATCAAGATATAATTTAAAGTGTATGGGAGGATGTGCATACATCACATGGAAATATTATGCCTTGTTATATATAGGATGTAAGAATCCATGGAATTTGATATCTGTGAGTTGTCATGGAACTTTCCCTGCAGTTCTTAAGATACTGACTTTTTTTTTTTTTTTTTGGTACTGGGGATTGGACTAGGGGCACTCAACCACTCCCCAACATCCTCAGCCTTATTTTTGTATTTTATTTAGAGACACATCTCACTGGGCTGCTAAGAGCTTTGCCATTGCTGAGGTTGACTGAGCTCGCGATCTTCCTGACTCAGCCTCCTGAGCTGCTGGGATTACAGGCCTGTACCACTGTGCTCTGTTTGCATACATTCTTAATTGTATATATTTAAGACATCATATTTAAGACATCAAAACAAACCCATGTGAACATAAATGATCTTTCATCTCACTGTCATGAGCTCCTGTTGTGCTCTCTGAATAAGCTAGAATCCTTGCACTTAGCATGTATATTGTATCAAGTGCCTAAATCTAAAATAATATTCCATTGATTTTATCTCCTGACTGTCTTACACTTTGTCCTATTTGTATAATTTTTGGGCCTTATTTTATAACATGATGTTCCCTCCACCTGTAGTTCTCTTCACTGGATTCAGAGAAACCACCTGTTAGTGCTTCCAAAGCTATGTTCTTCATTTACAAAGCCTTTACTCACTCAGTTCCCTCTCTGTATAGCACACTCTTCCCTTTCTTTTAACTACCTTACTATTCAATTCCAGATAAATTTTATTACTGAAATAAAATCTATCCTGACTCCAGAATCTAGATCAGATTCTCATTAATTACATAAATCCACATAAACCTGAAACTTTTTTTTCAGAGAATGTATGATAGCCCATAATTGAACACTATTCACAGGATTAGCAAATTAGTAAAATTCTTTCTCATTGAAAATGTGAACCCAATGAGAGTTTTCTATAATCAACCTTGAGAACCACTTTAGTTGGCATTTGCAGTGACTATCACAGAATCTAAAAAATATGTAGTATTCAATAAATGACTATTAAATAATGTAGTTATCAATCGTAATTTGTGCATAAATAACTCATTTTGACAACAATAATTTGGAAGGTAATGTAAATTCAAACAAAAAGACATTTATTCATGAGAATTCTGTGGTATTTGTGATTAAAATTTTAAAATAAATCCATTCATACAACCCAAGTGTCAGTGAACTATTGCCCTCAGGAAAAATATTGCCATGACTATTCATTTGCATTATCATGTTCAGACTTAGAAGTTGTAGCATAGTTGAGAAGCCATCTGTCCTGACCCACAGACTTGACATTATTTACTATCTGACCAGTTATGGAAAAAGTTAGCCAATTCCATCAAAGCAATAAATACGTTGTATCAGATGATGATGAAGCCAAAGGTGGATTCTATCAGAACCACTAAATTCTAATGATGAGGAGTTTTAACAGACAGTCATCATAAATGGAAAAGGCATATCAGGGATCAGGTATGAACAAGACCAGTGGGCTTACTTAAGTAATCTACCAGACCTCCATCAATGCAATAAATAGGAATTGTACACCTGAATCTCTTATGCTGTAGTCTATAGTAGCCACCAAAATGTTGAAAATCCATCACTAACATTTCTGAGTCCCTTATTTACCATGCCCTTTTATGGAAGTGGCTGCTGCACTTCTCCCCCCACCATTAAAACTGGGCATGGAGCAGAAGGAGGCATCGTACCATGCAGTGTACCCACACTGTAACACCTTCCTCCAGAAGACTATGCTCTTATGATAACCAGTATGGAGTCTCCTTTCCTTGCCTGCTGGATTTTTGATACATGGAATCTAAACTGACTTGGCAGCTATATTTAAAGTTCAATAGAACTTTTACAGTCTCTCCCTTATAGAAGCATTCCGTCTTTGGGAGCCAGAGACTCTAGACTGCAGAAACTAAAATTCTGAGAATTGCAAGAACAAAAGGCCAAATGGGAGTGATGGTGAGCAGAGCTACCTCTTCATTCACTCAAATTTCTTTAACACATGATTTCTACATCGTGAGGTCTCAGTACCAGATAATAGGCATACTGAATGTCCAAGGAGTTGACTACACATCACAGTGGATTCCATGGCCAGGTACCTTTATCTCCTCTTTTTTCTTTCTTTTTTTTTTTTTTTTTGGTACTGGAGATTGCACTCGACCACTGAGCCACCCATATCCCCAGCCCTATTTTGTGTTTTATGTAGGTACAGGGTCTCACTGAGTTGCTTAGCACCTCACTGTTGCTTAGAAAATTATGTGGAATTCCATGTCTAGAGATCCAAACATGAATTCCTCAAAGGAGGAAGGTCCTACAAGGAGGAAAGGAAAGTATCTTTAGAATATATATTGATTCCAGTTAAGGCAAGTCACTGTTCTCCAAGAAAAGATTGAATTAATCAATTTCCCACAAAATGTCTTGTTTATGACCTTAAGATACCTCAAGAAATAGTGCAGAATTGGGGGCTCATGTTACCATCTTTGGCCTGCAGATTGATCAAAGAGCAGTGGCCACAGCTACATCACTGCTGTTGAGTAGCAGCTTGTGCTAACCGGTCTCTGTTGAATTGATCTATGTTTAGTTTCCATCCTTGCCACCAGGATCGCTCTATTGTATCCATTGTACCAAAAACAGTATAGATATAACTAAGAGTAAAACACTGGTTACTACATGGCAGTCTTGTAGTTTACTTAAGTCCTCTGGTCCTGTTCATGCTTGATGCCTGATATACCTTTTCCATTTATGGTGATTGCCTTTTGGGGCTCCTCATCTTTAGAACTTAGGGGTCCTGACAGAATCCATCTTTGGCCTCATTGCCATTTGATTCACCATAGTAAGAGTCCTCATCTCTGTTAGAACCCATAAGCATGCCAAGAGGCGATTTCAAATGGTGCACCTTTGTGTGTTTCAGATATCAACCTTGTCTGAGAACTCTAAAATTTCTAGGTTATGACACTCCTACTGTGGCTGGCCATAAAATCTATGCTGGGCATAAAATCCACCATGGATATATCTAATAAGTGCCTGATTTTATGGGTGAAATAACAGTGCTTATTTTCCCACAGATTTACTGCAGAATTATTTTCCTATCTGGATCCCACTAAAACCATCAGACTTCCATATCACCAAGTAACTGAATGGGAACAGTGCAGAGGATGCTGCCTCCGGAACTGGGACATGCTTACCAAGCACCAGTCTTCTTTCTTGGTGGCAGCAGTGGTGCAGTGCAATAGAGGGCTCTTAGTAGGAAAGGATAAGCCAGCATACCTCAGTCCCCTGGACCTCCTTAATTCTTACTTTATATGCCAGGCCCTGAACTTCTTGGTTTACCTCTTATCTTTTCAGATGTGTTTTAGCAAAGTTTCCCATATACTGGTAATGTCTTGTTCACCTGGTTTAACTCATCTGAGAGCAGTGATTGAGTAGGATGTTGTACTCTTCTGCTGGATCCTTTTAAACTAAATTATGACTGAAGGCAGGAGTAGCACATTCCCTGATACATATCAATTCAGAACCAGAATCTTTAAAAAGTCTGCATATTCCTTTCCCTAATGCATAATTACATGGCTAATAAGCAACAGGTCCTTGGGGACATGGGAGGATAAATCAAGTGAATTTACTGTGGTATTCCAGAGTTTTTTTCATAGAAATTTAGTCTTTTATTCAACAAGTGGGTTCTGAGTCTCATAACTTATTTAGAATATTTGTGGGATCATGACGTTTGATTTTGTGTTGTTGTTGTTTTCATGGTACTGGAGATTGAGCCCAATGGTACTTCACCACCAAGCTTCATCCCCAGACCTTTTTATTTTTATTTTTTATTTTGAGATGGTGTGTCTCTAAATTGCCAAGGCTGGCCCCAAACTTAGAATCCTCCTGCCTCCGCCTCCTGAGTCCCTGGCATTATAGGAATGTGCCACCATACCAGACACAACTTTGTATTCTTGATTACACCAATTGTTTATTAAATGGAGTGTCTTCTGGGTGCCCTCACGGAAAAATATTCTGCTAAATCTTCTCTCCTTCCATAGGACATAAACTCTCACTTTCCCAGTTTCAAATATTTCCTTGACCATCTGGCGTTCCTGCTTCCCTTAGTATGAGCTGTTACTTTTGCCAAATTTCAGCAGGTCCTTCTAGCAGCACATTAGTAGCACCATCAGGGTCCCTGTCAGGATGTTAAATCTTGTATCACAAAAGAACTAAGTAAAGTTTGCAATAAAAGATTTACTTAATATTCTATATTCCCTCATCAGCACCTCAAAATTCTGTCCTGTACATATTCTTTCAGATTTTGCTGGCACATTGTAGACATATTCTGAAGCTTATGTCTTTCCTTCTGAGAAATCTTGCATCTCTTCATTCATTCTGTGCTGAGAATTGACTCTTGCTTTGACTGCTGGCAAGGGAGGGTCAATCCTGGGTAGGATAAGCATGCCCTTGAAAGGCTCCTTCCTAATCTGAGGACTCATCATTATCTTCAAGCAAGAGGACTGGATAAGGGCTAGAGTGAGGCCCATGCAGTGCCTAGAGGAGCTTAGAATTCTAATGATCAGGGAACTTGCACCACCTTGAAAGAGAGCATCTCTTTAAATGCTGTTCCCTACACACCTCTCTTGCCTCATCCTAGTTCAAATTATGCAAAGAGAGAGACACCATCATCTAAACAGGATGTGTGTGTTACTGTTGCCGGCCTACTGGGTTTAGTGGAATCTAGAACAAGCATCTCAATTCCATCTATCCAAATATATTCTCAAGCTTCATGGTCCTACTCTTGAATTTAGTGTAGAAAAAGAAAACCACCAGGGCTAATATCTCAACCTTCTCTGAAGCTCTTTTATTTCATGATTAAGCTTGAGACAAATTCTCCATTTTGTGTGCTCTCCAGCTGCAAGAAATTAAGCTAGCGAAAGACTATCTGACTTCAGTTTCTCTTGAAATGGTGATTTATGACCCCGACCCTATCATTTTCTCTCTTCAACAAATCAATGGTTCTCAGCAAGAGATGCTCAATTCCATACAGTATAAGTACAATTTTTCTCTTATTTCTCCAATGTCAGAGATATTGCACCAACAAATGTGGTTTGTTTGTTTGTTTTTCATTTGCATCCCAAGTATATTTACCACCAAAGAATAGTTCAATGAATTTATAGTGACAATATCCAGGTCCCACATTTCATCAATGATAGAGTCACTGAGTATGTATCTCTAAAATCTACTCCCTTGCTTTTCCTATTTCTCTCTCTCTCTCTCTCTCTCTCCCCCCCCCCACCCCCTTACTTTACTTTTCCCTCTTTCTACCAGGTATCTTATTTCAAATTCTCCAGAAATGGAAACTTCATGCAGGATTTATTCAGAGTGCTTTGGGGAGCACATTTAAGGAAGTGAGAGACTCAGGAGGATGCACAGGGAAAAATTAAGATATAAGTTGACCCTGAAAGATACAACTTAAACAAGATAGTTACCTAGGGTTGAATGTAATTTCCAGTGAGAAACAGTATTATGAGCCACCAAAAACGCATATTCCCAGATGTACCTGAAGAATAAGTATGCTGTTCCCAAAGTAAGCATCTGGGAAGACCACTCCAGTGTCCACCCCAAGTAATATTTCATTTTATATAAGATCACAATTTGAATAAGTTCGAATTTCTACTGGGTGAAAAAAAAAGAGCATATATTCAGAGGGAATTGATGAAAAATTCTCAGATTTGGGGGAAAAATAAGAACAACGGAGAAATTTTTCAAGAATGAAGAAATGTAACTTTTGACATCACAAGAACACTTTGGGTACAAGGGGTGGTTGTGAAGTGTGAATCTTTGAGAAGATTTTGAATTTTGAGTGTGTTTGAGATGATCATGTTGAGGCCCTAAACAACTAGAATGCATGCATAAACAGTGAAACCAGTCAGCTGTGGTACCCCTCTTAGATTAAAAGGATAGATGCATCTCTAACTAATTTCTAGTCTTACCAAATCAAATTTCCTTCATTCTAGCAGATTACTCACACATATTGAACGCATATAGCTACAGGGTGGTCTGACTCACAGCTCTGTTTCTATGAGCATAGAGGTTTTGGTATGGTATAAAATCCAAACTTTCTGACCTGAGGTTTGCACCTCCAAATCTGAGGATTACTAGTATCAATATGCCAGACTGTTTGAATAAAACACAGATTGGAGTCATTAAAAAGGATGTGTTCATTTTGAATAAACGTGCGCATGCACACACACACACAAATGATTTGGTTTCTTTGAATTTTTTAAGAACCCTCTGTAAGCCACATATTTATAAGTTGGATACCTTAAAAATTCCACTGCTGAAGTTAGAACTCTTCTTTATGAAAGATTTTCTAACCAAGATTTATTGTGCTTAATTAAATTAACTAATTGTTATTATCAGCACATATGAAATGATCCATATTATAGAAATATAAAAATAAAAACAGAGAAATAAATAGAATATAGAAATAAAATATTGTCTAAATAGCATGTTAGTAGTGGGTAGTTCCGGATAGTTATCTCAAATCGGAATGAAACCTCCTGAGATTAAATCACAACCTTTCTTTCTCTAAATTGACAACCAAATAAGAAATAAAAGAAGAGTCCAGCATCAAAATATCAGCTTTATTGAGATATGATTGGGAGATGCAGCTTAGATCTGTGGCCAGATGAGCTTCCTATTGCTTCCATTCTTTACTGAGATTCATTTGTCACCTGGATTCAGGGGGAAAAGCCCCAGCCCCAGTGTCCTGAGAGCAAAAGGGAATGGAACAGACCCATTCTGGAGACAGGAAAACCCAAAGGAGGGAAGCCACAGGTGGTAAGGTACGGTGAACATCACAATTTCACTTGGCCTAGGAGGAACTGGACCACGAATGAAGCACTCTGGCCAGCTTGACAATCAGATTGGATTTCTCTTCCAGGAAGGAGTGTCTGGATAAATTTAAAACAGTGAAGTATGACTCTAATACCGTTCTTCTGAAAAACAAATAGTTTCCTTATGAAAACAATGAGAATGTAAATAAAGTGTTTCCTTTCAAGTGATCTAGAAAATAAAGTTGTTTTTTGCTTTTAACATGAAAACTGTATGTCTCTGAGCACCCATGTTCTAAAATGACTGGGACCATCCAAATAGAAGATAAATTACAAGTGGAATGAAGCTAAAATTTTAATATAGGAGAATTAATAATCTGTCATTCTAATCACTGTGCTATTTGTATCATTATTTGTATGATTTGTGTATTTAAAAATATTTCCAGAATAAAACTGTATCCTGAGTTTCACCTTAATTGAAAGTTCTGCATTCATTTTTTAAATATTATCTTTTTGGAGAGAATATAATAAAAACATTCTATATCAATTTACATAGTATATAATGGTAAATTATAAATATATTTGTGACATGAAATTAGTAAATTAGAAAATTACACAGATTATTGAAAAACTTGTCAATGTATTTGAGCAGACAGACATTAAAACAAACTGTGAAGTGTGGTGTGAAATTAGATTAAATTACATGGAGAATAAAGGTCTTGTTTAAAGTCACTTTAAAAATAAAATATATCTTAGTAAAAATAATATGGGGGGCTGGGGTTGTGGCTCAGTGGTAGAGCGCTTGCCTACCATGTGTGAGGCACTGAGTTCGATTCTCAGCACCACATATAAATAAATGAATAAAATAAAGATCCATCAACATATAAAAAACATTTAAAAAAAATAATATGGGAAAGTGCCTCAAAGATGTAGTCAAAATCATTTTAACCAAATTTGCAGTGAAATATAGGAAGGAAGAGAAATCAACAAAGACAAAATTTAATCTAGCACACATTGCTCTTGGGGAGGTCAGGATTTCAATGTTGATTTCAGGAGACATGTAATGGGAAGTTTCTTAATTACTGAAACACAAAGACCCAAATTATGTTCCAAAATGAAACAGAAGGTAAACCGTAACTGTTAAATTAATCTAACTTAGGACAATCATCCTCCAGATATTTTTCATCTACAACTACGCTACCAGTAAACATTTGTTTTTTTAATTAGAATTACAAATGTATAAAAAAATTCATGAAAATTACAGGAATGTTTTGTCATTGCTGTAGGGAATACAAAATAATACAATCACTTTGGACCACAGTTTGGCAGTTTCTTAACAAAACTAAACATACTCTTACCATGTGATCCAGTGATCACATGCCTAGGTATTTATCCAAATGTGTTGAAAAGTAACCTCCACACAAAATCCTGCACAATGTTTATTATACAATGCATTGGCCATAAACTGAAAAATCCAAGATGTCCTTTAAAGAGGTGAACAGATAAACAAACTGTGGTACATTCTTACATTTTTCAGCTGTAAAAAGAAATGTTGATCAAACAAAAAACAATAACAACAACAAAGACATGGAGGAACCTTAAATGCATAATTCAAAATGAAGAGTGTCAGTATATAAAGGCTATATATTGTAAGATTCCAAGCATATGACATTCTGGAAAAAGCAAAACTCGGGACACTAAAAATGATGGGTGGTTGGCAAAGAAGCCTCTGAGAATAAGAGCTGAATGGATGCAGCTTGGAAATTTTAGGGCAGTGAAACTGTACTGTGTGATACTTTTATAGTGGACACATGTCTATAAATACTTATGAAAACCCATAGTGGGCACAACACACATAGTGAAGTCTATAAACTATGGACCTGAGTTAACAATAACGAGCAATATTGTTCATCAGTTATAACAAATGCACCACATCAATGCAAGATGCTATGATGGGAGATGGTATGATGGGGAGGGAATATGTGGGAACTCTATATCATTCTGCCCAATTTTTCTGTAAACCTAAAACTTCTTTAAAAACTTAAATACATTGATTTAAAAAAAGAGCTAGAGAAACTTTCCACAAGATTGCCGTTTTCTTTATTCAAAGAAACAGTGATAACATTTCACGTATTTTTAAGATATTATTTTATTCTAATATTAACTCTATTCAAGTTGTAGCAAAGTTCTTGCTTTTCCTTTATAAAGATAAATAAAACAAATATAGTAGGGAATGAAAACAGCAATTAACCTGTTTTTTTTCCTTATCCAGCCATAAAGTTTTTAACAGCTTTCTATAACAATAAAGAATGTGTCTTTATTCATTAGGCAGACAAAATATGTATAGTGACCTTTTGTTTAATCTAGGAGAGTTCAGCTAAGTCGTGATGCTGGGCGCATTGAGGAGGGCATTCACTAATTTACATAGGGGAAGTAGCAGGTATAGTAGGTAGCAAGATATTCCAACAGTTTTTCTCAAAGATTCAAAGTAATAAAAACCTAATGGAATGGAATATCACAGTTCCCATCAAGAAGGGCAAAGAGGCCTCTGAAAGAACACCCCCCTGAGGGTCCAATACCGAGGTGCTCAAGGGTAAACTCTAGCCCTGAGTTATAAGTGCAGGAGGGAGACCATGATCTGGTTCTATGATGTGTTTGACGCTGGAACTGGGTCCTCTCTTACTCTTGAAACAGGTGCCATCTGACGCTCAAAAAAAACTAATTAATAAAGCTTTCACATTTGGTGCCAAAATCGACTAGGATATTAATTCTACTAAATGAAAAATTTCATGAATACTTTTCTTACTTGATGAATTGCTGCAACTGAATGTTGTCTTTCTTCAAGGTAGCCAGAATCCTTAGCACCACAAGCCCATAAGGAGACAAATGGACAACCCCTCCTACCTTTACCTTATACTTTGTAAGTTGGTTGGCTGAAAGAGTGACAAAGTGTTGACCTTAACAGCATTCTTCAGGCTAACAAGAAACACTTTGTTCATTGGGACATCAACTTGAGAAGTGTAATACCTGTAAAGTAATGCTGCAAACATGGCAAAATTTTTCCTAGAAACCATGGTAGCATATGGAAATGGAATTCCTCTGAAGCCTCAAACCAAGGTCCATTGAGAACTACTTGTACTCAGCAAATAATATCCCCCAGCTATTGGTGCATGCGAGAAAGGCCAAATTAGACTGAGTTCTACTCCTCTCCAAGTGTTGAGAAGCTGGAGATCTGGCATTTAAAGATGAGGAGAACATGGTGGGGGGGGGTCTTTAAAGTATTTTCCAGTCTTACAGCTGGTGACAGCTCAAGGAGTGCAGCTAGGAGTGAATTGGAACACATTATTTACACTCCACACTAGGAAGAGATAATCATGATGCACAGGAGTGGAAATATGTTCAGGGTGTCTAGGTAATTGGCACAAATTTAAGACAAATGCTACATACTGAAGAGATGTTTTGCTTACAGTCACTAATTCTGTAACAATTCTAAATCACAGACATTGGTTGTTAGTTTAAAATTTTTTACTACTATGATCAACTCTTCAACACATAGAAGAAAAATACATGCTGATACATCAAACAGATTAAATGTCCCTCTGAAATTAGATTTAGGTTTAAACATAAAGCCAGTGAGCAAGGATTGAGATTAAGAAGTTCTCCATGGGACTGGGCTTGTCGTTTAGTGGGAAAGCACTTGCCTAGCACCTGTGAGGCACTGGGTTCGATTCTCAGCACCACCTCAAAAATATATATAAAACAAAGATATTGGGGCTGGGACTGTAGCTCAGTGGTACAGCGCTTGCCTAGCATGCGTGAGGCACTGGGTTCAATCCTCAGCACCACATATAAATAATAAATGAATAAAATAAAGATCCATCAACAACTAAAAAAAATAATAATAAATTAAAAAAATAAAGATATTGTATCCATCTACAACTAAAAATAAAGAACTCCTCTGTGGTCTGAGGGGTCTGAGGTAGAAAATAAGACTTGGAGGCGAAGCCCATGAAAGAATCTTGATGCAAACATCCAGAATAAGAGGAAATAAAGCTAATTAAGGTAAATTGTCAATATTTCACTTTTGTCCTAAAGATAATTAACCACATCTATCCACAATTTTTCAGGGGACCCAAACACATACCTGAACATCCTTCATCTTTTAGGACCTCCTTTATGCACTCTTTAGAATAATCTGCATCTATACAGGATGGCATCGTACAGGGTGAAAGTCGAACATCTGCCCAAACCTGTTTCCTCACTTGTAGCAATTTGTTTTCCCTCCCGCTGAACAACATGAGAACTGCCAGGAGATGTCACCACAGTTTATTAATACTGCATATTTTCATACTTTAAACCATGGCACTGAGGACCTGGGGTATTTGGAAGAACATGTGTACTTTCAAACTTGTTCTTTTTGAGTCCTGGAGACAGAATAATACAGAGTTATGCCTGACTAGCTGGGAATCTTTGAGCATATCATCAGCTCTCATTGAGTTTCATGTTCCTCATGCATTAGATGAAGAGATTGGACTGGATAATGATATATAGATAATTTCTAGTTTTAGTGTTCTGTGATATTTTGAATATAATTCAAGCCTTTGAATCTGCCAAAAGACATTTTTTTTTAAACTTTGAAATGAATCCAGATTTCTTTTTCCTCACTTTCCCACCATACTCCCAAAGTACTTTGTTTTTCTTTGCTGGTGGAGCTGAGGGAGATACAACATATGCACAATTTGATTCTGGAGATAATTATTCAAATTTTCCAAGACAAGTCTCCTATTTCAATATTAGAAATGTATTTGAAAAGCAACACTCCAAATACTAATGGAAAATTGGAAGAATATGGAGGCAGAAGTTCAAAGGACTGCAAAGAAAAATTATTTAACCTATCTATAAAGCACTTATTTTATGTTAAGATTCAAAGATGTTAGGAACTACCCATAAATACAAATAGTTACTCACAAATATTATTTAATGAATGCCAGTAAAGCACAGTTACTTTGAAATTCAATCCTGGCTCTAATAAGAACAAGCAAAAATGGTAGATACAAACAAAAATATCAGATTGTAAATTTATTAACTATTCATGACACAACTTTGACATTTTTCAGTGTAAAAACTATTTAATTTTGAGCAATTTAGTTTTTATTTGTTTTTTTTTAGTGATACAGGACAGTAGAATTCATTTTGATATAATTATACAAGCATGGAATATAACTTATTCTATTTAGGACACCAGTCTTGTGGATATACATGATGGTGGAATTCACTGTGGTGTATTCATATATGTACATAGAAAAATTATGTCAGATTCATTGCACTGTCTTTGATTTTCCTATGCATTTTTAATGAACCAGAGTAGGGTGTTGCTTTTGAAAGAGTCAGTGATTAAAGATAAGTGTAGTTATAATTATAATTCTTCAAAAGTAAATCCCTATCATTGTTGGTCTAGTTTCCAGGAGGATCTGACATTTTCTCCATAGAAATTCTTCCTAAAATCCACAGATAAAATTTGCTTTCTCTAGGTTCAAGAATGTGAGTTTTTCCTCTTATCAGACAGATCTCAACATTTGAGTTAGGTTCTGCAGCTCCATGGCTGAGAAGTGAAGTATCCATTGAAACGTCATATTGCTATTTGTCAATCATGATTGCACACCATGAATGTATTATACCATCTGCTCCAATGTACTGATACCCAGTGTTCAAATACTGATCCCCAGTGTTCATCACCTAGAACTTCAGAAAGTGAGCGCATTTGCTCACAGTGTTTTCTCACATGTAACAAATTAAGATGAGGTTTTAATGTACCAGAGGAGACCTAAATATATTGACTGTTATCCTTCATGGAGGTGGGAGGCCATGTGAAGGCAGCAGGAGAAGGAGAGCTTTTAGGTTTAAGCCAAGAAATGTCAAGAATTGCTGGCCAGTAGAAGCCAGGAATAAGCAAGGAAAGATCCTTCCCTGAGTCTTCAGAAAGATCCTGGGCCCAAACACATGCTTTTTGGGATTCCCAGCCTTTACAAATGTGAGAAAACAACTTCTATTGTTTTAAGCTATCCACTTTCCAGTACTTTATCATAAAAGTCCCAGGAAACTAATATACTACCACCCAATAAATTAGTAAATTTCCAATGATCTGACTAAGAGTAGTTTTCTTTATTTAAAACTTATGAAATGTTTGCTCATAACGTGCACTTTGAAAAAAGAAGATAAAAGCATATATAAAGCAAAACATATGGGCAAGATATAAAATGAATACTAGAGAAATTATCTCCAAATTGAAGATAGAATTTTGCTGCATTTGCAAATTCCTCGAGTGTTTCTGGAGAATCACACATGTACCTCTTCAGATATAATTACTATTTTGAGTTCAATTTCAGTAATTTTTTGACATTCTTTATTTTAATATCTTAATATATGTTTCTATACACTATATTTTAGGTTTGCCTCTTCATGAGTGTCATGTAACTGAACTAAATGCATATGTTTACTTAATTGATCAACCTTTACATTTTATCTGTCCTGTACATGTCTTATGTTCCTTTGCATTGCTATATTATTAGGAATGGAGTAAGTCATTTGTGTCTTATACATTCTGTTGTTAATGAACATTTAGTTTGTTTCTAAGCCATGATCACTTCAATGTGTAGGACTACATTGCTCTGCATTATATTATAGTGGAGATGATCATTCAGTGGGTATGCATTACTTAAATCATTTATCAACATTTCTGTACCAGTTTTTATTCTTGCTGAAAGAATGAGTTTCCATTGCCTTATAACATCTCAGATACACACTGCAAAACACATTTGTTCATCTCACAAAAGGGTGATGATATTTCACTGTGGTTTGCATTTAATTACCTTGATACTTTTTTATTAATAAGATTTTTTATTTGTTCTTTTTAGGATATACACTGATGCTTTTATTAAACATACACAAAATGGTATTGAACATTTTATGTCTTTCTTTTATTTGCCTATTTGAAATTTTTACTTATTTTCCTACTTAGTTTCTGTTTTCCTTATAGACATTTGAAGTGTTTCGTTTGTTGAAATACCCGTTCTTTATTGGTTATACAATATCCTATCCTTTCCACAAAGAGGTTGCTTGTATCATGCCAAGCACCAGGGCCCTCAGTCAAGCAGGTAAGTGGTGGCTGAACTCAACTTCTGCTCCATTCACAGAGTCATATTCTTAGGTGGCTATGGCACTTTAAGAGCTTACTATTTTAATCCATAGTGCCCTTATGGATGGTCCTTTTAATCCTTGGATCTTTTAATGAACAGAAGTTCTTAATGTTTTGTTTTTGGTTTTGTATTGGGATTGAACCCAGGGTCTTCTACATGCTAAGCAAGTACTCTAGCACTTAGCTACAGCCCCACCCCTTTTATTTTGTTTTTGACAGTCTCACTGAATTGCCCAGGCTGACCTCAAGATTCTACTTCTTGTTTACAAGATATTAGAAAACAATCTCAAAACAAAAGAGGCTGCAGTTCTCTGAGATTCCTCCTGCCTTAGCCTCCTGAGTAGAAGAAAAAGGTTCTTAACTTTAAAGTACTAAATCTTATCAATAGTTATGGTTAAAACCATTCTGTAGCTAGTTTAAGACATCCTTCCTTAGGAGCTTTAAAAACTTCTAGATCACTTCAATTTCCTTATTGTACTTTAAGTCTTTCATTAACCTGGTTTTTTTTTAAACTGGATATTCAGTTTTCCAGTACCAGCCAATGGAAGAGAACTGTGTTTTCTATACCGCTCTGTGATGACACATTTGCTGTAGATCAAATGTCAATTAATGAATGTATTCTTTCTGTACTCTATTCCTACCTATTGTTCTGTTTGCTCATGAATAAATTAGCTTTATTATTGCCGTTCTATGATATGTTTTGATCTGTTATAGCAGTACTCCCAACCTGCACTTTTCCAAGAGTTGTAATAATATTTCATACTTCACGTTTTCCTATGTATTATAGGCTAAGATTATCACATTACATAAGAACAAAGACACATTCCCAAACCCAGGTGAAATTTTGATTAGTATTAAATCCATAA
Source organism: Xerus rutilus (assembly GCA_028644305.1). Taxonomy (NCBI): domain Eukaryota; kingdom Metazoa; phylum Chordata; class Mammalia; order Rodentia; family Sciuridae; genus Xerus; species Xerus rutilus. Next base: position 13,125,553 of record CM053405.1, on the reverse strand, counting down.
ACATATTAAGGAAAATATTTAGATAATTCAAATATCACTTTTTCCAGTCTACAAATGTAGTGTATTTGTGTGAATTCTCCTGTCACCTTACCCTGCAGGCACTGGGTCTGAGCAAGTAGAGCAGAGGAAGGAGTCCTTCTGGTTCTTGCTTAGCCACATTCCACACAGCCCTGGAGCTTGGTAGTCCTGGGCCTACGTCACTTTCTGTCTTCCTCTGAAACCCAGTTGTGAGGTTTTAGAAAATAGAAGAAAAACAGCCACAGTGCTCTTATATTATTTTTACTTCTCTGATTTCATAATTTTCTATAAAAATTTGCTCAACTGTCCCCTATTATTTTTAAGCTCTTCAAGCTTAAAATTTCCTTGAGGAAATTGCAGAAAATATATTTGTTCATTTATGTTTTAATTGGTGGAATTCATTGCAATATGTTCCTACATGTACATGACATTGTTTGGTTAATTTGGTTCTTCTGTTCCTCCCCTTTCCTCCTCCTCCTTCCTCCTCTTCTTTCCCCTACCTCTACTCCACTGTTCTTTATATTAAAGAAAATATTTTAAGCATTTATTTAGAAGGAACATTAATATTCATGACTTTAATTCCTTTTTTTCTCTTTTTTCCTCTTCCTTATCTTTTAGAAGTTGTTCTTTCTCCATATGCCCTTAAAGTCTGATATATGTATATATATATTAATTGAGATGATAAGAGAGGAGGGACCACTCTTTCTTTGAGGTTGTCAATTGGCAAAGCATAAGGATCTCCTTTGTGAAACATAACCCTCCTGACCCTTTCCATTTATCAGATCTTGCCTCTGGCCAGAAACAGAAGTCTAAGACACAGGAGGCATCATAAAGAGCTCTCCACCATGAAGTCAATGAAATCCTTCCAGAGTTGGGAGCAGCCTGTGGGATGGCATATGTTACCATATTGATTGTAGAGATTTGTTCAGCTCTGTTCAGCTGAATGGTGTCTCCTTTCTCTTCACCTATCTGCATGTATTCTCCTGAGGTCACGGTCCAGACAAAGACAGGAGGTCCAACACAAGGCAGCACTCTGTATTGCCAGGACATTCCCTCCATCTAGACTGCCGGCATAAGCAGAGAGACGTCAGGTTAGTTACAACAGGAGGGACAGGACAGGAAAAAAGAGCAGATTGATAAAAAATATACATACACATTTTTTGAGCATGAAGAATAGTTTATGGCTAATGTGTTTTTTCTTTCCTTGCTACAAGTACATTTTCTATTATAAAAGTTTTTGACTCCTAACAGAAATATTTATTTAAAAAATGTATAATCATAGTCAAAACATTAAATTTGAAACAAAATTCTTGAGATGTATTTACTAAATAGATTTGTTGGAGTATAAATGTAATTTTAATACTGAAAACATTTTTATAGAAGATCTAATAATTATGTTTTACCACAGATTTCTTTTTATAAATTTTCAAAATCCTTTTCTGCTTCTGTGGAGACTCAGTGCTATCTCTAGCTGAGCATCTGAACATTCGAAAACCTCAAGTATTTCAGAACATAGATTGGATGATAACGAGAGTGCATTTCACTGAGCCCAGTGCTCAATAGCAAAGGGATGTGAGTTCAAGATATTGTCATAGTATGTTTGCCCTAGAAGGAATGTCTCATCAACTTACAAAACTGAAATTCAGGAAAGATATGTACCCTTGTTCAGGGCTGAGATTGGAAACCAAACTTGCTGGTACCCAGTCTTGGATTCCATTGCACCCTGAGAGGAGGGACTGGCCAAAAGGTTCTGGGTAGTGTATTTGACAATTTAAATGGATTCTTCACACTTTTTACATCAAAACTAATTTGGTGAACTTTGCCCTGCCAATCCTTTCAGATTTACAGGGCCTTCAATTACACATGCTTTATAATTTACTTCAATTCAACTCATATTTTTGAGCATTGAATGTAACCCAATCAATGCGTTTGGCAAGATGTTTGATAGGATTGTCATTGAAAAACTTCCCTCTTCAAGAAGCATATACTTTATTGAGAAAGAAATGAAGTACATATGCTTATAATAACACAGGGCCATATGTAAAATGTAAAAATTACCATTTTCATTTACTCTGGATCTAACATTTTAGAGTCTACATCTTGCTTTTGATTTTGATTTCAGTAAGAGTTTTGGTCACACTGTCTAACAAATACAGACCATTAAATTTGCCAGTATAAGAAGTGCAAGCAGCTCTCTCCTCTGCTCATAATAGTCTCTGAATTTCAGAGGAAAAATGAGTTGGAATTCTAGATACTGGAGCAAAATATTAAGTCTGAATGTAAAGATTATTTTTTATTAGTTGTGTATAAACAAAAGAAACAGATTAATTGTACTCTAAATGGTTGTATTCATTATCCTTAAAAAGACATTTCTTTCTTATGATCTTTTTTGCCAAAAATCAATAATAGTTTTTTAAAAATCAATCAACACAGAAAGCTGTACAATAGAAAGATACAATCTCTGCCCAGTCCTCAACACCCAGTTACCCTCCCCAGAGCCACCCATTCCTCAGAGCTGCCAGTTTTAGCTCTTGGGTGGTTGTTGCCATGACCCTACACACCACATTTCTCTAGCTCTACTTGACATAATTTCATACATTACACATCAACTTATTATTATTAAAGACAAGGGTCTATTTCACTTGCATCACTCTCAATATTCTCTACCTCCAAACTTTGGCACTGTTTCTCTGTCACTTACCTTTGTAATTTCAAATAATACACATATAATTCTAATTTTGCTTCTATTAGCTAATTGTAATTTTTTGACTCTACCCTTTACAGTGTAAAGAAGCAAATCACTTCCAGAACTCTTCTTCTCCCTTCTTGCTAAGTAGTCCCCAGGTCCTACTGATAATAAATTTTCTTTTGCTTTGCCAAGGTGAGGTTTGCATTCTGTTCTACTTTCATCTGTGTGTACAAGTTTAAAATCAGGAGGGAAATATAAATAAATCACATTAACTACAGCAGCTAAAAACTGGAATTACATACTCTTCTCTTTTTTTTTGTAGCAGTTTGATCGTCATATTTTGGTCTTTCTATCTTTCTATGAATTGGAAGACCTGTGTATCATGTGAGGCTTATGCAAACTTGCTATTATTATTTTTAATGTCTCCTTCCCCTTTGTCTCTGTTTTATTGTTTGGAACTCCTACTAGTTGATTAAGACACCTTATGGATGGATTGTCTGTGTTGCAGTTTTGGCTGTCTTTTGTTGCATAACAAACCACCTCACAATCTCACATAATACTTAAGTTGTAAAAAACTATGTGGTCTCACCCAAACTCAATGAGAGTATGAATTGGCACAGTATTTCTGGAAGGTGATTTGGCAATTTAAAATAGCATTCCCCTTGAATGATTACTGTTTGCCATATTTATTTTACAAATATATTTTCATAAATGCTCAAACACACAAGTATGTGTTAATTATAGAAATAATTAAAATACCAGGAAAATGCTAAAAAGAATTTCTTAAATTCTCTGAAAGAAATAAAATTCAATGAAGTGAAACACATTTAAAGAAAGCAATATTTTATGAACACTGAAAAGAGCTTAAATGTGATTAGTGTAAAAACTGAGAAAAGATGAGATTGCAAAAAAAAGTGTTCTACATTCTTAGGAAGGACATACTGGTTTGTACATAAGTATACATAAAACAAACAGAAACATCATTCTGCAATTTAAATATACATACAAAACATGTGAAAGGGTGACTCTTGACAGTCCTTCATGTGAGGTTACAAAAGAACAGAAAATGTGCATGGAACTTTCCTTTATTTTTACATACTCGGAATTTTTTCAGTGGTTTCATGTATCATTTGTGAAATTAAAAACACATTGCAGTATTTTAGAAAAGAAAATGGCTCTAAAAAGGAATAGGACATGAGCCCAAATATGGAGCTTTGGAAGCATCAAAGAGGAACACCCAAGCTGGCAAAGGGATGTCACAAAGACTACTTGAAGAAAAGGGTATCTAAATTGGTCTCACTGACAGAGAGAATTTATTCTCACTAATAAAGAAGGGATGTCCTGATCAGATTTGCATTTTAGAACTGACTGACTGAATGCAGATGATAGAACCAACATTAGTTTGGAGTTAAGTATTAAATTCCAAAATAAGTAACCCATTACTAAGTATTTATGGCAATGGAAATAGAAAAGACCAATCTCAAATCAATTATCTGTGGCATAGGAATCATGGATTTTGTATTAATTTTCTATTGCTGCTGTAACAAATGACCATAAATTAAGTATCACAAAAAATATCCATTTATTAACTCACAGTTCAATAGGACAAAATCCCAGTATTACATAGTTTAGTTTAAATGGAGCCTTGCTGTAGTTCAGATGTGGAAAATCTTCCAAAGACCCATCCATTAAAGACGGTTCTCAGCACTTTTGGAAGGTGGTGAAAATATTTTAAAGGTGGTGCCTGGTGGGAGATTTTAGGTCATTGGGGTTGCGCCATGAAAGGGGATTGTGAGGCAGTGATTTCTTCCTCTTTCTGCAGCTTCTTGGCCACCATGAGGCCAGCTTCCTCTCCACACTGTCACCATGATGCGCTACTGCATCACAGGCCCAAAAGCTATGGATATAATTGATGATGAACTGAAAACTCCAAAACCATGAAACAAAATAAGCATTTTCTCTTTTTAAGTTGCTTTATCTCAGCAATGGAAAGCCAGTCATGGGAAGCTGACTAACATAGTTTTCTGCATAGTTTCACGAGGTCAAAATCAAAATATTAGAATTTCTTTCTGGAGATTCTAGGGATGAATCTCCTTACAAACTAGATCAGGTTGTTGGCAGAAGTCATTTCCTGGCAGTTGGAGTAATGAAGACCCCATTTCCTTGCTGGTTGTTACTTGAGGGTAGGGCTTTTCTCCTAGAAGCTGCCTGCCTTCATTCTCATGTGCTTCATGCGCCCATCCTGTAGCTTTGGCAGACCGATACCTCTGGTGCTTCAACTCTACAACTTTTTCTTCTGCCTCATCATTTTTCATTACAGGTAGAGAAAGTTCACTGTTCTTAAGGACTTATGAAATTAGATGGTACCTTCAGAGATAACCCATGATAACCTCCTTATTTTAACATGCCTCACCTTAATCATATGCAAAATCCCATTTGCCATGTGACAGGAAATTTCCACATGACAGCATGTGAGCATCTTTGAGTGACCATTATTTGACACATCACAGATGCAGTGTTCTTATTTCCTGTAGATAACTGATAAATTTTTGGCAAAGCCTGTCACTATCTCCACTGTTCCAATTTTAGTCTAAACCAATATCATCTTTTACCTAGACTAATTCAATAACCTCTAAACTAATTTTAGCTTCCCCCATTTGTCTTCATAGTTTTCATTCTTCATATAGTAGGCAGAGTTTTCTAAAATGATAGTCTTAGCTGAATGGTACCTACTGGTTTCCCATGGCAACTGAAATAAAATCTAGTCGTATTGTCCTGGGCACAGGGCCTGAGCACTTGCACCTGTCTGACGCCATGTGGTTCCATTCCCCATGGAAGTAAGGGTCAGCTATGGGAGCTTTCTCTTTATTCTTCACTCCACGGACACTGAAACTTTTTCATTTCCCCTTCCTTTCACCTAGAAAAGCTCTGCACCAGAGTGTTCTTCATTGAGATTTCAGTTTCAACATTCCTTTTGATGAAAACTTCCCCTATCACATTGTCTCAGCAAGAGTGCTCTCAATTCACTCCACCCAGTGAGTCATCCCATATCCCACTACCTACTATCAAAAAACCTCTTAACCATTCACCTATTCATGTGTTGCTGCAGATGCTATAGTTAAAATATCAGCTTGTAGGAAACAAGGGCCTGGGTTGCCTTAATAGTTTTACCACCAGGGTTTAAAACAACACCTGGCACAGTCGATGTTAAATAAATATTTTCTGTATGAGTGAATAAATAAATGAATGAACTATGAATTATGCTCTCTTTTTCCTTTAAAAAATTAAAGTGAGCTGGGTAGGGTGGCACAAACCAGTAATGCCAGCAACTTGGGAGGCTGAGACAGGAGGATTGCAAGTTCCAGCCCAGTCTCAGCAATGTAGCAAGCTCCTAAGCAACTACGTGAGACTTTGTCTCAAAATAAAAAATAAATAAATAAAAAGACCTGGGGATGTGGCTCAGTGGTAAAACTCCCTTGAGTTAAATCCCCAACACACACACACATGCACACATACACACACACACAAAATAAGAAAATGAAGTGGGAATTGAGTTCTGTTTGGGTACTTTGGTCTGTAAACAAATTACTGGGGTAGAGTAGACATATAATCAAATATGACTGTTGGCTTTATTAAAGAAAAGTGGGTGGGATAGGGACATGGGAAGATCACCACGTGATGATAGAGGCAAAAATTGTTCTGGTGTGTCTACAAGCCAAGGAAGACCAGAAATTTCAAACAACACTAGAAACTAAGAGAAAAGGAATCAACGTATTTTTCCTTCAAGACTTCAGATAGAGCAGGGACCTACCCACAGATTTATTGAGGAATTCCAGCCTCCAGGAATATAAGGGAATTAATTTCTTGTTTAAAGTCATTTGGTTGGTTTGTATTTTGTTTAGCAGCTCTAAAAAACTAATTCAGGACTATATATTGAGATGAATATTTGCAGTTCTGAAATGGTTGCTTCAATTTTGAACATGTAAATTTTTAGATACTTTGTAGGACTACTGGAAATACCACAAAAGATTGCTTTGTCGTTGCATAATTCTAGGTGTCACACAGGGTAGTAAACATTACATTTTACTAATGGTTTGAAGTGGTTTGAAATATAGGCAAAGCCCAGGCACAGAGGCAATATTTGTCTTTGGAAAAACCCCCACACCTGTCAGAGGCAGTTCCCTGATGTCCTTTTTGCCTGGGCACACTTTGTTACTGGAACAAAACAAGAGCATGAAATCATTAACAATAGATCCTTGAGGAACACATTGACCCAGGGAACACTGGTGGGCTTCAGGGTCTCATAGTCTTATTTTGTGTACTATATTAGCTTCTAGGCCTGTCATAACAAAATACCGTCTACCAACCAAGTGACTTAAACAGCAGTATTTTTTAATAGTATGGGAGGTTGAAAGTTCAAGATCATGGTGTCAATCACCTCTTTAAAGGCCCCATCTGGAAATACAGTCCCATAAGGTCTTCACTATGTGAATTTCAAGGTGACACAATTCAGTCGCTAATATTTTGTTTTGGAAATATTAGATGTCATTTAGGGGTGGAAAAGTATTGCAAAGTAACTTCCATTCAGCAGTTATTAACATCTTGCAAGTTCTAAGGTTTTTAACTAAGCAATGTTGACCATGGAAGTTTCTACAAGGATAAGTTATCAGGATCATCACCGCTTTCTGAATCTGGAGAAAGGAGTTAGGGCATTACAGATCTGCTGTGAACTCTCTTCTTCTTAGATTCTCAAGTGGACTTGTCCATAGGCCATTGTAGAAGGATCTGAGGTTCAGGAAAGAGACTCAGGTTGAAGATACAAATGTGATGTTTATCCCTGTTTTGTGGTAGATAAAGCTATGGGAATGGATATTTCAGAGAATCTTAAACAGCACAAACTACCTACAATATCTTACACATAGCAGGGACTTGATTAGTGTTCATGAAATGGATTTAAATGAAGCTCCATTTAAAACTACTAAAAAACCAAGAAATTTGGAAAAATATATGCAACACAGCACACATTGGGATTTCTCCAATTTTCCTGGAATTTCATTAACACCACACAACATGTATGGTGAATGAATGTAGCAAATGAATGTAGCAAACATTCGTTTACTCAAGGGCTTACTTAAAGACAGAAGGATTGTCCCATGTTGATGACCGCACCACCTGCCAATATTCATTTAAAATAGGCCATACGCACAGGAAAATGTATTAAAGCGACCAGAGCAAAAGAGAGGAATAATGAGTTGAGCTCCTTCCACCTGCAAGTTACAAAGGCGTTCCTAAGGGTCCCCTTTTTGAAAAATGACAAAAGTAATATGGGTTAAGAGAGGACAAATAAATAAACAAATGCTCTTCTTCAGCTTTGAATGGGATGGGGGAATGAAGGCTGAAATTGTGTTGTGATAGAAATTGGAAAGTGAGAGAATCTAATCATGTTTCTATCGTGGATGAATAGGAATATGATCAGAAATTTGTGCTTTTATAATAAAAAAATTAATTTCAACAAAGTTCTTACAAACCAATTATTTAACTTTTTCACACACACACATATAGCACACATGTATGCTTATGTGTGTGTGTATGTATGTCTTACATATGCAAGTATGAAATTGTGGGGAAATATATATAAAATACTAATGCATTTATATACATAAAATAATGATAATTAAATTATGAATTATTTTTAAGGCAAATGTAGCAGTTTCTTTTTCAAGAATTTTTAAAAACAGAATTTATTTTTCTGAATTTAATTTAGTTCAGCAAATACGTGAATGACTTGTGAACAAAGACGTTTCCTACACATTTTCACATACAAAGACAAGCTTTTTCTCCAAGAGTCAGGCTTTGGAATGAAAACAGGCTTAGAAGTCAAGAACATTTGGTAGAAGTGCCATGAAAATGTAAATCAATGTGTACATGCCTAAACAGAAACAAAAGCATGCCCACTTGCTTGGAATCAACAAGCATTTAGTGCAGGATCAGAGAAAACCTAGAAGCAAAGTCAACATGGGGAGCATCGGAGGAAGAAGTTTTGGGAAGACTGTCAGAAAGTAAGGCAATTTGCACCTTTTTTATTATTACTAATTATTATTATTTAAACAAACAGTCCCACAGTATCTTGGACTACTAGAATTAAACTGCAAGATTTTAAGATGAAAAAGAGTTTTTATTTTTATTTTTCAGTTTTTAACTTGTAATAAATACTGTCAGGGCAATTTGTAAAGAAACGTATCAATTTTGTGAACGAGTTCAAGTTCAAGTCCTAAAAATTCACCAAATTTCAGGACAGAAAAAGGACAATGAGTGATTTTTACAGTCAACTGATTCTAAAGTAATCTAAATTTCTATAGATTAAGTGACATGGAATTATTAATATCTGCACATTTATTTATATTTTTTTTGTGGATATATATTTTTGTTTATTCACGTAAATGTATCTATAAGTATATTAATGATATAAAATGTAAAAAGTTCGAAAAAATAATTTTAAAGTCCACTTGGAGAAAGCTTTTTTCTTTTCCAAAACAAAATTAGATAATAACAATTTTCAAAAGATGAATAAAATTACTTTATAAAAACTACAATCATTAAAATTATAGCCTTGATATAAGAAAACACATATGTCACTGAGTAGGAAAGATTATGTTTCAAACAGGAAAACTGAAATTGAGTATTTAAAGCACAGGGAACTCCCTGAAGGTAGTGGATGAGCCTGAAGAGCCAGAGAAGTTCCCGAATTTGAACAGAGGCAGCTGCTAAGCCCATAGGCTGGCGGAACAAAGGAAGGGGTGGAGCTGCAGAGTCCAGGGGCTGAGAAATCAGGTGGACATTTATTAACCTATCAAAATTAATGATACATAATTCAACCCAACAAATAAAATTACACTTAACAAGCTATAGTTTTGCTTTCCAAAATATTTCATTTAAGAATACATTTTAAGTTCTACATGCAATTTACCTTCTAAATTATCCAAGTCAATGATTAAGTGATCATAATTTTAAAGGAAAGTCTTATAACATGTTGAGCTTAGAGTCATCTAGAAAATAATGCTCTGCATTTAATTTAGGGTATGTATGCTATTCATTTAACTTAAGTATTTATTGTATTTTAAAGGCTAGGTTATAGGTAGATTGGAGAAAATACTGAGAAATAATACATCTCAGAGAAGTCATAAGCACATGCAAAATTTTAATATAAACAGCTTTTACTCTCTACCACCTTGCATTATATTTTCAGCCAGAACATGTAAAACTGATGACATCTCAATAAAAAAAAGTCAGGCATGACATTCACAGTATATTAGCATTATGATGCTACAATACCATCTCTTTCCTGGGTGCACATTAGTGTCTCAGCTGGCAAAGAATGAGAAGCAATGAAATAGCTATTTAAATGTGAAATGCTCTTCAACCTGCCACTGGTAATAGCAGACTCTAGAAGATATTTTCTCCATTTCAGAAAATTAACAATCTCTGGGGAGAAATATTCTCAGAGAGCCACTTAAGACTCTGGGTACTTTACTCCATAAAGATTACCACAGCTTCCAAAGTGCACCACCCCAGGGTGTATCTCTGAGCCTTCATAGTCTCATAAACTTTATTAAACTTGCTGACTTCAAGGGTGATCTACTCACCCTCAAAACAAAGAAAATGATCTACTGGGTTTTTCTTTTTCTTCTTGTCTCACACACCCAAACCTAGATATGGGAATATTTCCAGATGTAATAACTCTGGAAATTACAGGTAATTTTATGGTCTCTGCTTCTTCTCACAGCCTTAAGAATAGGTCATTGTTAAAAGAGTTCAAATTCAATTACCATTTCAAACTTGATAATGATAGTTAAGATATAAAATGCTACTTGATTATCTATGACTAATCTAACCATAGAAAGGAAAAAGTAAATACAAAGAGGAGACCCTGACCAATAATTCATTTATATTAATTCAGAAATTAAAAGGAGCAAGCAAGTATGTTGTCACTGCATTTCTATAGTCTTTATGTAGAAGCTAGCTCTACGCAAAGATATTGTTACACTAACTGAAAAGTGCAGTTCTCCTTTTAAAGGATCAAGTTTATTATTAGCTTATGTCTTATCTAAATCACATTCATGCTAAAATTGAATAGTATTTTTTATTATTTTATTTATTTATTTTAGTACTGGGGATTGAACTCAGGGGCACTTGACCACTGAGCTTCATTCTCACCTCTATTTTGTGTTTTATTAAGAGACAGGGTCTCACTGAGTTGCTTAGTGCCTCGCCTTTGAGGCTGGCTTAGAACTCGCAATTCTCCCATCTCAGCCTCCCAAAGTGTTGGGCTTACAAACATGCGCCACCGCACCCGGCTTTTTCTGTCATTTTAAAACAGCTTTAGTAGTCACTTTGGAATGCTCCTCTGTATATGCACACCCTTGTCTGTGTGTGAAGAATCCTTCTGCCTTTATTAGTCTGTTCAAAGTACGGAAAACAATTCTCCGTAAATATTGAAAATGCTGGATGCTTGCTTTCCCAGGCTTTTCTGGACTTGAACTGTGGAAATGCAGCTTAAGCACCTTGGAGCAGATTCAACTCAGCCAGCTGTGAGTCAGGAGTTAGGACATATGTGGAAGGCACTGCTATCATCTGTCGGCCTGCTTGCCTTTCTCCTTCCCAGAAAGATCATGTTCCTGAGCAAAAGGAGCATTGCAGATTGGCACACAGATCCGCTTTTGTTTGAGTTTCCAGAGTTGAAGAGGTAGCAGTCCTAACTGCAGCACCCAGCATGGACAGGATCAGCTATTTTCTTTTCCAAAAGTTCTTTGCTGTGTTTAAGTCATTGGCCTGGAACCTAAAGGTTTCATCCATCCTCCCCTTCTGGGCAATTTGGGAGCTCCCCAGTGAAACTTCTTTTCTCCTTAGCCAGGGAACTCTTGCACTCCATGTAACCAAATCTTCCTACTGCACAATTGTTTGTTGGTTTTCTGCTATTTGCCCATTATAGGAGTTCTGTATTTTCTAACTCACTTTACCTAATAAAATTATCATTGGTTTCCACATGTGACTTGATTTTTCTTGGTTTCTTGCTTGATAGTGGCCATTTTAATATAAAGATCTACAAAGGATTTCAGTGTCTAATACAGTTGTGTACAGAGATTCTCTGGTTAAAGCTGGGGTGGTGACTTTAAAGCTCTAATTCTTTGGTCATCTTTTGACACAAAATAATATTTATTAAGAAATGATATCAAAGCGTCAGGATAAGAGCAGCATTTTTAGAAATCAGTGCTAATAGTATCCCTCATCTCCACCTGGTAGATAACCACAGAAGCCCCCACAACATCTGTGATATATCCAGACAATGCCAAGTATTTCCTGAAGAGTAAAAATCACTCCCACTGAAAACAACTGAATTAGATCACCAGTGATAGAAGTGGATTGCTATTTATGATGTCATTCCTTCATTTGACAACACATGGAATTTCTACTCTATGGAAGACCTGAAGAATTAGGATAAAGACTCAGCTCCTACACTAAAATCATTCATCCTTGTGAATGTATCAAGACTTGACTAGATTTAAACTTTATGCAGAGTTTTTAAATGTTTAAAGTAATAAGTATGACAGAGATATAATGATTAATAACAAAATTATCTTAGAATGAAATGATTTATTGAAGGAAGTACTCCCTTCAGGTAGGAGAGGTCAGGGTCTGATTTCAAGACATACTACAGATCCATAGTAAAAACAAACAAACAACACCCCCCTCCCCCCAAAAATACCAGCGTTGCATCCACACAAAAACAAACAATGAAACAAGATGGAGAATACAGAAATAAGCCCACACATGCACAGCCACCCGTTTTTGACAAATGCACCTAAAACATACATTGTAGAAAGAGCAGCCTCTTCAATAAATGGTTCTGGGAAACGTGGATATTCACATGCAGAAGATTGAAATTTGACCCTATCTCTCATCTTGTACAAAAATAAACTCTATAGGGATCAAAGACCTAACTAAAAATAAGACCTGAAACTCTGAAAGTACTAGAAGAAAAGATACAAGGAAAACACTTGAAGACATTGGTGTAAGCAATGATTTTTGGATGAGACCCCAAAGCACAGGGAACAAAAGCAAACACTGACAGAGTTACATAGATGTCAAAAAACAGTGTATAGCAAAGAACTCTCAACAGAGTGAAGAGACAGACTATAGAGTAGGAGAAAATACTTGCACACTATATATCTGACATATCCCCAGAATATAGAAGAAATTCCCAAAGCTCAATAGCAAAAAGTCTCCAGATAACCTAATTTAAAATTGGGGATATAATCTGAATAGACACTTCTCAAGAAGAAATACAAATGACTAACACAACCACGGAAAAAAAGTTCAATACCATTAGTCATCAGGGAAATGAGAATCAAAACTAGGATGATATTAAAAGAATTCCTTGACTTGATTCATTAGAAATTCTTTAAATTTAAATGACCATGATTTCTTTTTTTTTTAATTTTTAAAATCTATATATTCTAATTAGGTATACATGACAACAGAATGCATTTTGATTCATTGTACACAAATGGAGCACAACCCTTCAACTCTCTAGTTGTATATGATGTAGGGTCGCACCATATGTGCAGTCACACATGTACCTAGGGCAATGATGTGCATCTCATTCCACCATCTTTCCTGCCTCCATAATCCCTTCCCTCCATTCTTTCCATGCCCCCCCACTCGTCCCCATGGATCAGCATCCACTTATCAGAGAGAACATTTGGCCTTTGGTTTTTGGGGATTTGCATACTTCTCTTAGCATGATAGTCTCCAACTCCATCCATTTACCTGTAAGTGCCATAATTTTACTCTCTTTTAATGCTGTGTAATATTCCATTGTGTATATATACTAGAGTTTCTTTATCCATTTGTCTATTGAAGGGCATCTAGGTGGTGCTATTTCAGGTGATCAAATATTAAAATGTCAAAATTTATAATTTTCATGAACATTTATGAAAATTGAGGTATTTACCTTACTTTATAGATTCTAATGCAAACATGATTTCACATGTTTATGTCACACACAGCAACAAATAAAAAGCATGTTATAAACCAGATATGTTATCACTGAAAAACATATGGTGGAGGAAATACTGGGGAACAATATGGAACAAATTATGTTATTATATTGTGAATGTACACAAATATATGTAATAATGAACTCTACTATTATGTATAAATGTAATGCAATAATTAAAAACATGGTAGTTCCCAAGGGGTTGGGGGGACTAGGAAGAGACACAATCTCACCACAGTTAGGAAGACTATTATGAAAAAAAAAATAACAAATGCCAATGAGTATATGGATAAAAAGGAACTTTGTTGTTGGTGAAATGTAAATTAGTATAGTCATTATGGAAAACAGTATGGGGGTACCTCAAATAACCAATGAAGAAAAACATTCTACTACCATATAACACAGCTATCTCACTTTTGGGTTATATATCCCAAGGAAATGAAATGGTTATAACAATGAGATATCTGCATGACCATGTTTATCACAGCACAATTCACAATAGTGTAGAATCCACCTGGTGCCATTAGATGAATGGATAAAGAAAATTTGGTATATCATTTGTTATTAAAAGGAAAAAAATGACATCATTTCCAGCAAAATGGATGGAAATGGAGAACATTATGTCAAATGAAATAAGCCAGATTCAGGAACACAAGTAATCCATATTCTCTCTCAGGTGTGGAAGCTAAAAGAAATTGACCTCAAAGCAGAATAACGATTACTAGATGTTGGAAAGGGAAGTTGGATTTGGTCTTTGCACGCTGTGTGCATTCATGAAAATCTCACAGGGACCCTGTTAATGTGTATAATTAATCCACATTAATAAAAATGAATAAAATGAGTCAATTGAAATTAATAATTCATAACAACTCTGCTAAAGTGAAGGTAAGATGTGAAGACTACCCGAATAATTTGAAAATGAATGCCACAAAATTATTTTTACCATGAAGAAAAACAGATACAAAAGGACTACAAGTCAGTCATAGGGGAAAAAATGAGTTAAATCATGTAATTATGAAGTTTAAACAGTATAGCAGAATGTCCACCATTAGCATGAAAGTGTGGGACAGATTTTCAGAAAAGAACATAAAGCTGGAGAAATAAATTTGGAGGAAAAAATTTAAATGACATTTCTAGTAATTGGATTTAAATTTTTCAAATTTCCAGAAACTTAAACCAATAAAAGGCATTTAACATTGAATTGCGAAAACACCATTCATAGCAATAGTATGTATTATAAATGGATCAAGGGAAAGATGGTAACATGTCAATGAAATTGTGTTCCTCGAGATCATTTGCAAGTGTCAAGATGAAATGCACAGCAGCTCCCTAATGATTAAAATAATTTTGTCACAAATTCTAAAGTTAAAATCAACCAACAAATAATATCTTTAATATTTACTTGCTTCAACAATCATCACAACCTCATTGCAGATCTTCAAAGACATAAACTCTTTTTGTTCCCCTCAACTAATACCAGACTTTCTTTGCAATTGTGTAATTGAATTTTGATTAAACAATATGCTGTGATCTGAATATGAGGCAAGGTGCCTCCCAAAAGCTTATGTGTTAGGCAATGCAGAAATGTTCAGAGGTCAAATGATTAGATTATGAAAGCTGTAATGTAATGGATGGACTAATCCACTTGATTAGGTTAATACTTTGAATGGAATTACTAGGTGGAAAGTGTAGACAGGTGGAATGTGGCTGAAGGAAATAGATCACTAGCAACATGCTCCTGGGGATTATTTTTTCCCTGGTTCCTAGCTTGCTAGTGTCCAGCCTTCCTCTCCCTGTCTGTGTGTCTATCTCTCTCTCTTTCTGTAGCTTTCACTATGCTTCCTGGCCACAATAAAATGAGCAGCTTTTCTTCACTAGGCCCTTCCACCATGATGTGCTGCCTCCGCCTGGGGCCAGAACAGTGGAGTTGATCAACCACAGACTCAGCCTCTGAAACCATGAACCTAAAACAAACTTCTCTGAGTTGTTCTTGACAAGTGTTTTAGTCACAGCAATGAAATGCTAACACACTATACATTTCACCTTATTTAGTATGATTCTTCCTGTTTCAAATTCATATTGTAATATCTTTTCTGATGCAGTTGAAAGTTATCCACCCGCGTGTTACCCTTCCCTGACAGATGTCACAGATACCTTCATAAGGGGAGAGTGAGAAGCTTGCCTTATTCTCTGCATAGAACAGAAACTATAGAACTGATCTGTAGAGGTCTCAATTGGGGAGGCCTAGAGTTTCTTGCACGCAGATTTGATGACAAAAATGACAAAAGTTTATTTTTTAGGTTTCTAAGTCTACATTCATTCCACATAAGCAAATGTCAAAAGGGTTCTGTTCCTTCTCTTCATTGAAGAAATATTTTGCAACTTTGATTTTATATTTTTATAAATGAATTTAGTTTGCTTTATTTTTGTTGTTGAAAAAGAGGGCACAGGCCTTTCTCATCTCTAAGATCTTCCAATTTCCTAGTGACACTGTTGCCCTTGACTCTGGTGGCATCTTTTAAACAGAGCTAAACTTTCCTCTCTAATTTGGACACATCGCAGCCCAGTTCTTGTCTTGCCATTGATTCAGTGCACATTTTCGTCAGTTCAGCTTTTTTAGATTCCACTCTTTGCTCTTTCAAGGATTAGTTCCCTCTTCTCTCCCTCTAAGATCTTTAAATTGTTGTCTTTATTTCCTGAGTTTCTCAAGTGAGCCCTTGCATAAATTTTGAATTTCTGAAAACAAAATATTTCTCACTATTGCTAAACGGATAGTTTAGTAACAGAAGATATCTGTGACTTTCTTTCCCTCAGGATTGGCAATGTCCACTATTCAGTATCACTAATAAAAAGTCAAAAATGAACTGACTCTAGATCCTTCACAGAGGATCTTTTTGATTGGTTGTTTCTCTATGGAAGCCTTTAGGACTTTCTCTTTTGTCTTTGTGTCCAGAATTTTACAAGAGAATGCCTAAGGGAGAAGGTATTTGTGTTCCATATTGCTATGGCTTTCTGATGCCTTCCCGCTTTGAATACTCACATCTTATTTCAATTCTCAAATTTTATTTCCACTTAAAGTTTCTCCTTCTTTCTTATTCCTGACAGTTTTGATATATTTGAGATGACATATTACCCTAGAGTCATGTTTTCTACCTCTTACTTTTCAGTCAATGTTCTGAGAAATACTGTTTCCTAAATGTTCCATCCAGTGAGTCTATTTATTATGTTTACCACTGCATTCATGTTTCTGCAAATCAAAATCCCCTTGCTCACATTGTCTCTGTCACAGCTGCCACCATTGGTTTTTCATCATGAATTCTGTGTGCATTACCTAGGAGGAGACAGACTCTACATTCCATGAAATATCGATTTCATTTGAACAATCGTACCTCTATACTTATATTGAGCTTAAACTGGAAAAACTCCTCGTTTTTCTCAGAACTCTGGTTATCCTGGCTGATTGTTTATGCACACAAATGAAAGTTCAGGTTGACTAATACTCCCATGAGGTGGTTTGTTTCCCTTCAGTATTTCTCCCATGAAAGGAGAGGGTAGACTTAAAAGCTTTATGTTGAGGGATGAAGTGAGTGAATGAACAAGTTTTATGTAGAGGGCTCAGCGAAAGTCAGCCTAGTAGAGTGTGTCATCCAGAAATTTCAAATCAATGAAGAATCTACACTGCAGTGTTAGTTGAATTATGAAACCTGTTCTTCCTAGAAAGATGGTTCAACGTGTTTCTATAATCAGGGATAAGCAGTCATGACAATCACCTGGGAAGGTGGCAAGGGAATAGTTGTCATTCATGGTCCCTAGAATATTATTTAATTAAGCATCTTGATTACTTGCTAAATCTCAAATCTATCCCTAGTTTCTCCCACTCTGATGCTGGTGTCATTTCATGGTTCTGCAAAAAAAAAAAAATTCTAAAAAGTCTACATCTTTAGTAGCCTTCTCCTCTGAATATTCTGGGCTGTTACTGCCTTTTTTCCTCAGGTCTGTTAGTATTGTCCTATTTTTTTAATCTTCTCAAAAAATACCTACTCTTTTTACCATTCAATGGCCCTCTTCCTGCTCTCTGCTGCAATATCTTTTATTCAATTTTTTTAACTGTTATTTTAACAATTCTTGGGAAATGATAACAGATAACATTATGCTCAGTTGGGCTTTTTGAATGGAAAGTAATGAAGGTAGTTTTGTAAATCATAGCAAAAGGTGAGTTTCCAAAGGTAACTGGCATTTTGAAAAAGCAAGACTCACAGTGTTCATTAGGATGCTGAGTGGGTTGTGATGAAGAAGAGAAACTTGGAGTGTAGGGAACCCAATTCTTTTGCAATGGATTATGAGAACCATTGGCGACTGCCTCAGAGGGAATACTATCTTTCTTATATTGGACAATATGAAAGGCTACCCATTGCTTCTGAAGAACACACTATTCCTGTCTCCCAAAGCTGATAATCATGCAAACATCTTTGAAGAGGAAGATGGTACAAAACAAATACATTATGTTTCTGCTCTCAAAACAAGCAGAAGCACATGCACTAGCATCTTTCTGCAGGGTTTTCAGCTGAACAAAAAACATAGCTTTCTATGTTGGATGAAATATCTGTAAGAGCCTTTCTTCCCGGAGCAAGAGGACCTAGACTTAGAACCAACACAAACTTAGCAGCCTATTGGGCCCCATGCCCTGGTGAAGCTTTATTGAGTTTTGCAATAGCTTACCATTTCTATAGGAAAAAAACCCATCAGGTTCAAATGTAAATACTATAGGAAAATAAAGGGGGAGCAAGGCCTCAGAAAGTTCACATATACATTTCCATTCATGCTCCCCCATCTTGAACTTTGACTCTGTCAATGAGCACATCTCTTCAAGAGTCCTTGGGAAGTGTGGAAAGGTGAGGAAATTCCTCTAATACCTAGTTGACTTTATTTTCACTGTTTTCAAAGAATGCATCAAATTTGTCTTTGTGTCATAAGTTTCTGGGATGATGCCTGCTATCTTCTGACTTCCTAAGAACAGAGATTTTGTGTTACTCATCTGTGAGAAAAATGTCCTACATATTGTTTGGATATAATATCTTGAAATCAATAAAATAAAAAATGCATCTCAAAGCACTTAATAAGCAATCTGATTAATTTTAATAAGCAATTTTAAAGGTTTTTTATTGGTAATAAAAATATATTTTCAATATATATTACACAATATTAAAATGACAAAACAACATTTTTTTCTGCCTAGTCAACATTGTATTACATTTTTATGAACGTTCCTTGCTATTTACATATTTCTTCAGACAAACATAGAAAAGCAAAATTTTATGGGAATTCCATAACCTTGAAAACATCTCAAAATATTGATTTTACATCAGTTTATTTCAAATTTTAAATATATTATGCTTTGTTGAACTATATCATCAAATTTGAAAACCAATAATATCTACTACATTTCTGGATATAAAACATGATAATATGTGATATATTAAAATGATCATATATTGTAATATATATTAAAAAGAAATGTTTCAATGATTGAATTTAATGTTTATGCACAGAAGTTATTCACAACATTCATGGGCATATTTCACAAATAAACCAATTTATCATAAAATTGTAAGATTTTAGAAATTAAGGAAGCATTTAAATTTGCATAGTCTAGCCAAATTGATTTGAAAATTGGGGACATAAAAACCAAAGAAGCTTATAACTCAACCATGGTTATACCAACGGGACCCAGAAATTCTCTTTTTATTGAAGCAAAAGGTCTTTTTTATACATAATGAATTTAAATAGATTCCCATCCTAATTTAAAAACTGGAAGTACAAAGGGAGAAAATTTTTAAGGTTACAGTTATGACTGGACCAAAGAAGAACTATAAAAATAGGAATATACACCATGTACTTCATGAAGCAGTGCACAAGAGCCCAATGCAGGACATTTAGAAAATATTGGGTTTCTCAATACATCCATTTATAAACAAAATGTGAGAAATGTCAACCATAATCATCTTGATTTATTTAGGCAGGTTTTTTCATTTTAAAAAAGCATTCATTCATTGCAAGATAAGCAGCAGCAGTAGCATTTCTCATAATGTAGATTAAGAAGGTAAGACTCAGGTGCCCAGAGCTAGGATAGGAGATGCATCAACACGTCCTGGTAACAGGCCTTCCTCTGCATCATCTGCCACTGTAGAAAGGCCATTTATCCAAATAATGGCAAATAAAATCGTTTGTTCTCCGCAATCATAGCTATTCTTAAAACTTTCACTGGGAGTACATTTTTGAGAAAGAATATACGAGAGTCAAACATTTCCTTTTTATGCTAATATTAACATCTATCAATAGCTATTTAAATTTCTTTCATTTTACCTTTTGCTATATGTCTTCTCCTATATTTGGACCTTTCTTAATTTTCTTCATTAAAACCTTGTTTCACCTGGGTGCAGCAGCATATGTCTGTAATCGCAGTGACTTGGGAGACTGAGACATTGCAAGTTTGAGATAAGCCTCAAAACTTTATCAAGGCCCTAAACAACTCAGTGACACCCTGTCTCAAAATAAAAATAAAAAGGGCTGGGGACGTGGCTCAGTGGCAAAGCATTTGTGGATATGCTAAATCCCCAGTATTAATCAATCAAGCAACCAATTAAAAAATTGCTCCAATCAGAAGCACATCAGTCCTTACTACTGTTTTTATGATACCAACAAATATCTGATGAAACATTTTCATCTGTCAAAAGGAAAGCTCCTAGCTTAGTCTCAATTTTTACTCTGTTTTTCCTTTATGAGAGTCATGTGTCCCTCAGCCTGTCTTGGTTTTGCTCTGGAGAAGCTTGTCTCCACCTGCACTGCACATTAGCACAACTTGGGAGCTTAAAGAATTACCCATGCTAGAGACGAAAGCCAGAAAAAGATGTCTGAGGGTATCTGCTTAAACCTTCCCACTGATCTTGTGCATAGTGAAGACTGAGACCAAGGTGTGGGAGGTCAGCAGTGTCTCTCTCCAAGACAGAGGAACTGAACTGCTGTCCCAGCACTGGGTCCTTACTCAGGCATGTCTCATAGATAGTCCAGTCAACACAGAGACAGCACAATGCTGGCTCTTGCTCCTGCTATGCGTGTGACTCTCAAAATTCATACTCTAAAACACAAAC